>QNUK01000007.1:5050000-5668288 GCA_013621035.1 Clarias magur | reverse complement strand
TAACAGAGAAAGTGCTTCCTCTAGTGGCTGGCTCTGGTACTTACAAAACGAAATAGTGAAGGCATAAAGTCCTTCTCAGTCGATTAGAAACATTTCTGGGGCTCCTCCCTGAACGTTGGGCATGTCTGGCCTGTATAAAGTGGGAGGGCGTTGCATGGAAAAGAACAAAGAATGAATACGAGTTCAAGCATTTACCGAATCCTAGCCACTAGACCACCAGGGACTGATAACAGAGAAAGTGCTTCCTCTAGTGGCTGGCTCTGGTACTTACAAAACGAAATAGTGAAGGCATAAAGTACTTCTCAGTCGATTAGAAACATTTCTGGGGCTCCTCCCTGAACGTTGGGCGTGTCTGGCCTGAATAAAGTGGGAGGGCGTTGCATGGAAAAGAACAAAGAATGAATACGAGTTCAAGCATTTACCGTTCATTTACTAACAGAGAAAGTGCTTCCTCTAGTGGCTGGCTCTGGTACTTACAAAACGAAGCAGTGAAGGCATAAAGTACTTCTTAGTCGATTAGAAACATTTCTGGGGCTCCTCCCTGAACGTTGGGCGTGTCTGGCCTGAATAAAGTGGGAGGGCGTTGCATGGAAAAGAACAAAGAATGAATAGGAATGAATTTGCGCTTGTCTCCTTCTACTCACTTTCATTTGAAACAGAGGTAACCAAGCTCAAAGGCTGTTCTGCATGAGCTGTTGTTTTTGCTCATTTTCACTGAGTGTACCAATGAATTTGACCAGCCAAATATCAGCTGAAATTCTTGCCCTCGCTTTGAATGAGCGTTCCTGTTTCTGCTTTTAGCTCTGTGAAGGCCAAGGGTTTTTCATTTGTGTCAACCTTTTTATTCTTCACAGAGTCAAACACGAAGATGGAGAGTGCACGAAAAGACATGGAAAGAACGCAGACGTATGTCATGGTAAAATGTCCAGTTTTTTTGGTTTCATTCAGGCACTTTGCCTATGAATTAAGCAACAATTTTAATGAAATTTCCCGCCCCGGAACACTTGGGATATTCCTTTCCTGCTCTAAACCAAACTGGAAAAATTCACAGACATCTGCAGCGGCATCTATGGCCTTTTCTTTTTTGTTCGTTTACAGAAGCATTTGTCCTACCTTCGATAGCTCAGTTGGTAGAGCGGAGGACTGTAGTTGATTGTCAATGGCCATACTTAGGTCGCTGTTTCGAATCTGGCTCGAAGGAGCTCTCTTTATGTAGAACCAATGAGTGCCAGGCATCCAGTTGGTTACTCTGAACTTCTATATGGACAATTCCAGAAAAACTTAACTTCCCTGACCGGGAATCGAACCCGGGCCGCGGCGGTGAGAGCGCCGAATCCTAGCCACTAGACCACCAGGGACTGATAACAGAGAAAGTGCTTCCTCTAGTGGCTGGCTCTGGTACTTACAAAACGAAATAATGAAGGCATAAAATACTTCTCAGTCGATTAGAAACATTTCTGGGGCTCGTCCCTGAACGTTGGGCGTGTCTGGCCTGTATAAAGTGGGAGGGCGTTGCATGGAAAAGAACAAAGAATGAATACGAGTTCAAGCATTTACCGAATCCTAGCCACTAGACCACCAGGGACTGATAAGAGAGAAAGTGCTTCCTCTAGTGGCTGGCTTACAAAACGAAATAGTGAAGGCATAAAGTACTTCTCATTCGATTAGAAACATTTCTGGGGCTCCTCCCTGAACGTTGGGCGTGTCTGGCCTGTATAAAGTGGGAGGGCGTTGCATGGAAAAGAACAAAGAATGAATACGAGTTCAAGCATTTACCGAATCCTAGCCACTAGACCACCAGGGACTGATAACAGAGAAAGTGCTTCCTCTAGTGGCTGGCTCTGGTACTTACAAAACGAAATAGTGAAGGCATAAAGTACTTCTCAGTCGATTAGAAACATTTCTGGGGCTCCTCCCTGAACGTTGGGCGTGTCTGGCCTGTATAAAGTGGGAGGGCGTTGCATGGAAAAGAACAAAGAATGAATACGAGTTCAAGCATTTACCGAATCCTAGCCACTAGACCACCAGGGACTGATAACAGAGAAAGTGCTTCCTCTAGTGGCTGGCTCTGGTACTTACAAAATGAAATAGTGAAGGCAAAACTTCTCATCGATTAGAAACATTTGAGTCCATGAAGTATAAAGTGGGAGGCGTTGCATGGAAAAGTCGAGTTCAGCATTTACGAATCCTGCCACTAGACCACCAGGGACTGATAACAGAGAAAGTGCTTCCTCTAGTGGCTGGCTCTGGTACTTACAAAACGAAATAGTGAAGGCATAAAGTACTTCTCAGTCGATTAGAAACATTTCTGGGGCTCCTCCCTGAACGTTGGGCGTGTCTGGCCTGTATAAAGTGGGAGGGCGTTGCATGGAAAAGAACAAAGAATGAATACGAGTTCAAGCATTTACCGAATCCTAGCCACTAGACCACCAGGGACTGATAACAGAGAAAGTGCTTCCTCTAGTGGCTGGCTCTGGTACTTACAAAATGAAATAGTGAAGGCATAAAGTACTTCTCAGTCGATTAGAAACATTTCTGGGACTCCTCCCTGAACGTTGGGCCTGTCTGGCCTGTATAAAGTGGGAGGGCGTTGCATGGAAAAGAACAAAGAATGAATAGGAATGAATTTGCGCTTGTCTCCTTCTACTCACTTTCATTTGAAACAGAGGTAACCAAGCTCAAAGGCTGTTCTGCATGAGCTGTTGTTTTTGCTCATTTTCACTGAGTGTACCAATGATTTTGACCAGCCAAATATCAGCTGAAATTCTTGCCCTCGCTTTGAATGAGCGTTCCTGTTTCTGCTTTTAGCTCTGTGAAGGCGAAGGGTTTTTCATTTGTGTCAACCTTTTTTATTCTTCACAGAGTCAAACACAAAGATGGAGAGTGCACGAAAGGACATGGAAAGAACGCAGACGTATGTCATGGTAAAATGTCCAGTTTTTTTGGTTTCATTCAGGCACTTTGCCTATGAATGAAGCAAAAAGGTTAATGAAATTTCCCGCCCCGGAATACTTTGATATTCCTTTCCTGCTCTAAACCAAACTGGAAAAATTCATTTGCAGTGGCATCTATGGCCTTTTCTTTTTTGTTCGTTAACAGAAGCGTTTGTCCTACCTTCGATAGCTCAGTTGGTAGAGCGGAGGACTGTAGTTGATTGTCAATGGCCATCCCTAGGTTGCTGGTTCGAATCCGGCTCGAAGGAGCTCTCTTTATGTAGAACCAATGAGTGCCAGGCATCCAGTTGGTTGCTCTGAACTTCTATATGGACAAGTCCAGAAAAAGTTAACTTCCCTGACCGGGAATCGAACCCGGGCCACGGCAGTGAGAGCGCCTGCATGAGCTGTTGTTTTTGCTCCATTTCACTGAGTGTACAAATGATTTTGACCAGCCAAATATCAGCTGAAATTGTTGCAACTGTTCGTTTCATTCAGGCACTTTGCCTGTGAATGAAGCAAAAAGGTTAATGAAATTTCCCGCCCCAGAACACTTGGGATATTCCTTTCCTGCTTTAAACCAAATTGGAAAAATTCACAGACATTTGCAGCGGCACCTATGGATTTTTATTTTTTGTTCGTTTACAGGCAAAATAGCTCTGTGAAGGCCAAGGGTTTTTAATTTGTGTCAATCTTTTTTTATTCTTCACAGAGTAATTTGTAAAGCAAGGATAATTTTACAAAGCCGTAATTTTACAACGCTGACACTTGTTTGTTGGTGGGAAGTTACTTTAGAATTAACAACCAGAGGAGGGATTCATGTGTTCATTTTTTAGATATAAAGAGAGATAGTGAGGAGAGCAAGAGAGAGGTTGCATGATGGTGTAGCACCTCCAGGGTCCGAGTTAATTTCCCAGCCAGGCTCGATTCCTGTCTCTGTGTGCATGGAGTTTGCATGTCCTCCCTGTGCTTGGTGGGTTTCCTCCCAAAAACATGCAGGTTAGGCTAATCAACATTCCCAATTTGCCTGTAGTTTGTGTATGCTCCAGGCTTCCTGCAACCCTTTATACAGGATAACGTGGTATAGACAATGAGAGAGACATGCATGAGTGAGAGTTGAGTACACTGTGTGTGTGTCAGCAGAATGGAGAGATTTTTTAAGTAGGGGACTAAGCTTTGACAAAACTTCCCAGATTTTCAGTTTATATAACTATGCTTGAGGCATTTCACATAATGTGGGCTAATGGTTTAAAAATTATTTAAGGCCATGAGTTTGAGTTTCATAAGCTGTGAATAATCAAGTCAGCACTGGTTAACAACTAATTTACATGATTAGCAGTGTTGGGTGTAACGCGTTAGAAAGTAACGCATTAGAGTACTCGGATTACTTTTTTGATGTAATGAGTAATCTAACGCATTAGGTCCGCCATTCATATACTCAGTTACTTAGTTACTTTTTCAAAAATGTAATCCGTTATTCAGACAATTTATGTAAACCGTGAACCAGACAGCAGTCATTCCCAGTCCATTAGTGTGTGTGAGAGGAAGTCGTCCTACAAGCCCGCCCCCTATAATCCTCCCCCCTCTGTTATTCCAGCTGTTATACCCCTATCTCACCTATGTGGTTTGTCTATGCGAGGACCGACGCGCAGAAAGATGGAAACCTAATCACAGTGCCAAAACTCGCAGGGAATCATGATGAACTGTACTTATGGCCACCTTGTGAATCCGCATAGGTGAAATAGAGGTATTAGTAGTGAGGGATTTATTTCTAATTTTCCTTAATATTTTATATGGATATGGCACAATCATTAAGAATGGATTTATGTCAGCATGATCTTTATAAGTGTCCTTGTTTACTTAGTAAGTGCTCTTGTTTACTTAGTTTTCACATGATGTTTTTAACCTTGATTGTATTTTTCTACCACTGTTTTTCCATTTTTTGGCCTTGGGTCGATGTCTATATCTTAGTATAAAATGGGTGTTTTGCCATTTATGTTTGGATTTCATTGCCCAGGCTGACTGATTAATGCTTGCAAGCAAAATAGCTGAACCCTGGCTCTGAGTCTCCTGATTCCCTGGTGATCTAATGCTGTGGTCATTTCCAGAAGATTTTAGTTTTATTTACAACAATCCTGGCGACTCCGGTGGGACAGCTATGGTCTCCGTCTGACGAGTGTGACGTGACGACTGATCCAGGCGACAACATCATCATCTGCCTGAGTTCGGACTCTAGTCCCTGGAGGGCCTGACAGCACGGGTGACTTCCATCCTGTAAAAAAATCCTTGCTGCTAGACGATTGTGGAGGAATCGGTAAAAGTAAAAGTCTAACGTGTAGTTTTCTCAGTACCGAATGAGTTAGCCTTAATATTGTTCAACAATTCGCTGCAGAGGGGGATTGTGAGAAGCATGAGAGTCACAAAAAGATCAGTAAACTTGCGCAGGAATGCAGAGAACACTCCCAGAAATATGAATTTATTTAAATTCATGTGCCTCTAATCTTTGGAGATTATTCACACATTTATCAAATACAAATATAGTAAATTAATAAGGCATTCGGCAAAACAATAAACTTTCTGCCTTGTTTTTGAGAATACTCCCAGAAAAACGAGCCTCGGGTGCGCCTAAACGATCTCGCACGCCTCTACGTCAAGGAGAATTAACACAAAATCATGCACATCACACGTGTATAACTGCAACTGCACGCCGCTCCCTGTTCCAAATAACACTCTAAGGAATATGGTTACTATAATCAATTCATTTATTTATTTCCTAACCACGCACCTCTATGCCAGGGCCAGCTTATACACAAAGTACACGCTTCAAATGCCTCACTAAATTACAAATATTATAATGCATAAATTACACAAACAGCAGAAGTTAGTGAACGTACAACTTTTTAAAACACACCCGAAGGAGCGCATCTCCTCTAACGGGACACGGTTTTGATGACGTAGATACTCTGTGACGACAGCGCTGTGTATGTTTTTAGCTTATTGCTGTGTGGTTCCGTTTCAGTTAAAAAACTAGTTTTATCTATATTTTTAAATGAACCACAATCGCTACAGCCGCTGTGAATTTAATCAATAAATCAACGCGAGTAATGTCAACCACCACAACACGAGACAAAAACTAATAAACACGCATAAATAGTTTTTTTTCCAAAATATATCCCAAATATACGCCAATTTACTACGTAATTAAACCATAGGTTCAAAAACTTTTCTGACCAAGGAAGGAAGTACAATAGCAAAAATAATGCTTAACTTTCCTTCCTGGAGAGAAAAGATTGGATGAGCCCCCAGATTGTAAAGTTTTTAAAGTTTTGTAGTAGAAGAAGCGAGTTGCTCGGTCTGTCCGCTGTGCTTCGGTAAGCTTTTCTGGCGCCAGGAGAGGCTCAGTCAAACACACACACACGTTGTCTGTCAGAAAAGTCTTTGTTTATTAACAGTAAAAGATGGGGTTTATATATGTTTGACCAAACGCCTGTGCCACTGACATATGTTATTACAAAGAACATAAACCATTGTGTCCTGGTGAGATCCTGAAGAATCAAAGGAGGGGAAGACAGAGAGGTGTCCGTCCAGAGAAAGATCTCAGGATGTTGGCTCGAGTTAGGGGAAGAGGGGGAAGGAGACAGAGAGAGATAGAGAGAGAGACTTAAAGATAGAATGGGAAGGTGAGTATGGGAGCAATGAAGAGAGCAAGAGAGTAGAAATAACTCCTTTATATATAAAATAATTCAAACAATCCTCAGATCTTTTTGTCTTCAGGATCGCTTTTTGTGTGTGTGTGTGCAACAGGATCATGGTAGGAAAGAAAAACTTTACTTACCGATAATGGCAAGAGTTGGTTGAGAGATGCCTGCCTCCGTGTGATAGATTTCTTTTCGGGTTTCAAGGAAAGTGCAAGCATTGTGATCTCCCTATTGAGGCGCTTCGCGCACGGCCCGCTTTCTTTAAAGAGAAACCGTGAGCCGCGGCGCATTCCTGGGGCTTGTGTGCGTATGAGACGCTATTTCCCCTTTCTCTCGCACTCTCACCGGATCAGGAAGTTTTTAGTGTCCACCTCTCAAGTGCACTCCAGCGCTTCTTGTGAGCAGACGGAAGAGATTCCTCCTTTGCTTCCATGGAGATAGCGGGCCGATCTGGCAGATGTGCATGAGACGGAATTCCTCCGTTCTCTCGCGCTCTCGCCGGATCAGGAAGTTTTAGCGTCCGCTTTTCAAGCACGCTACGGCGCTTTTTGTGAAGGGGCCAAATAGATTTCCTCTCTCGCCACAAAAATAAATAAATAATTAAATAAATAAATATATAATAAAAAAATTAATAAAATAAAAATTCCCAAGCGCTCAAAGTTAGACGACAGGTTCTTTCGGGTGGCCAGTGGAGGGGCCTCAACGAGGGTTCCTTCCCTTTCTTGTGGCGAACTCCATGACGAGTTAACTCTTACATGGAATAAGCCTTATTCATTCCCTGTTTTATGATGATACCCCAGATTGAAGAGACGCTTGCGAGCTTTCTCTCTCCTGGGAAAAAAGCCCACACTCCTCCCTGAAAAAGCCCACATTGCCCACCAAGCCATGTAGACTAACATCTTCATTGGTGGGGAAAGCTTTTCAGTAAGCGGGTCAGGCTGGTGCTGCCCTGCACATCATGGCAGTTTTGCAGGCATACCAGGCTCACCTGCTGAGAGTTCTGAGCACTGGCGGGTCTATCAACGGCTCAGAGCCACAGATTTATTTCTCTGTGCCACCAAGTAGACGACCCGTGCTGTCGGCCATTTTATGGCTGCTGCGGTCACCACGGAGAGACATCAGTGTTTTAACCTCATGGGCATCGAGGGCAGGGAACGCGTTTTCCTCCTTGATGCCCCCTCTCTTGCCTTCCGGCCTCTTTGGCAACGCTGTAAACACCGCTGCCACTAGGTTTTGGGAGGTGAAGCTCTAGTAGACACCAGGGAGGTTTCTCCCCTGCTGTGCTCAGGAGTGGGGACTGTCGGCCACCCAGTCCCGACCAGATCTGGTCCCCACGAGGCGTGTGGCGCAGAAGGAGAGTGTGCCGAGCCAGCTACCCCCTCGTAGAGATAGGGGAGGGTCTCGTCACGCTTCGCAATTCTCCTCAAAAAGAGAAATAAAAAAAAACCGGACCTGAGGAGCATTATCTCCACCAAAAAGGAAGTCCTGAGGTTGACGTGGCCAGGACCATGGGGAAGTCTCCCCCCGGGGGGGGGGACGTGTAAAATTCCAATAAGGGATAAAGACTCCTCCCTGGCACCCTCTGGGGGCCCTTGTCTAATCTCTGCCACCATTGGTGTTTCATGAAGTAGCGGTCTCCAGTGAAATGTCGGTTCCTTCCTGCCTTGTTCAGGATGCCGGAGACCTAACACCCCTCTCCGTTGCACATCGTCCTCCGTGTTTTCAATGGCATGGTCTTCACTTCCATGAAACCGGAACGAGCGCATCTGCTGACTTGACAATTACAGACTTCGCTGGTTAAAGGGTCCATAGATCATGTTCCCCTGCCAGACGAGAGATGGGGGGTTGCGTCCAATTTTACATCTTCTTGGGCTGAACATCAAAATGTTAACAGCCAAAATGATTGTTTCTCAAATTCAACCAGAGGTTTGGTTTGTGATGGTCAACCTGAATGACGCATATTTTCATATAGAAATATTGCCACAACACAAGAGGTCCCTGCGGGTTGCTTTCAGGGGCGAAGCTTACCAGTATCGGGTTCTTCTATTTGGCTTAGCCCTGTCATCCCGCACATATAAAATGCATGGATGCAGCTCTGGCTCTATGATTCCAGGGCATCCGTATTCTGAATTGTATAGATGAGTGGCTGATCCTAGCTCAGTCTTAATAGCTAGTGCTTCGACATCAGGATGTTGTCCTAGCTCATCTCCATTCTTTAGGATCGAGACTCAACGCCATGAAAGGCGTTCTCTTTCCTGTTCAGAGGACAACATATTTGGGTGTCACATGGGAACCAATCACAAGGTGGGCACAGCTGTTTCCCGCTTTTGTTGAACCCATCCTCCAACACCCTGAAGGAAATCAGGCTAGGCCAGAAAGTGACTCTTCATCACTTTCAAAGATCTTTAGGTCTCATGGCAGCTGCGTCCACGTTGATACCTTTGGGCCTTCTGCACATGAGGGCATTTTCAGTTGTGGCCAAGCCCCAGAGGCTAATAAGGGTTACGTGCCAGGGCTTTGTACCCTTTCTATGTGGTTCAGACCCCGGTTTCTGACTTTGGGTCCCACTTTAGGTCCGTCTTGTCGTCGCAAGATGCTGATGACAGACGCTGATGACAACCCTCACGGGCTGGGGTGTGGTCTTGGATGGCCGTCCAGCACAAGGGAGCTGGAGTGGTCATCTTCTCGCATGGCACACTAATTGCCTCAAAATGATGGCTCTGTTTCTGGCCCTGAAACACTTCCTCCACCAGTTGAGAGGCTACCATGTCCTAGTGTGGACAACACTGTGGTAGTCTCGTACATAAATTGCAAGGGTGGACTGCCCTCACACTGCTTGAACAAGCTAGTGCACCAGGTTCTGCTTTGGGCACAGGACAAGTTCCTGTCCCTCAGGGCGATTTACATTCTGGGGCACATGAATGTAGGAGCGGAAGCTGTGACACATGGGGTCTGGAAACTCGACCCCGAAGTAGTCAGTCAAATTTTATATAGCAGAGGTGGACCTCTTCGCCCCACAAGAGGCAGCACAATGTCCCCTTTACTACTCTGACTCCTCCAGCTCCCCTGGGTCTGGACGCGATGGCCCACACGTGGCCCAGATTACGCCTTTATGCATTTCCTCTGATAGTTATGCTCCCAGGAGTCCTGGCGAGAGTCCGTCAACAGGGTTTGCGCCTTTTATCGATTGCGCCCCAGTGGCCAATCAGAGTATGGTTCTCGGATCTAATATCTCTCCTCAACGGCTCACCCTGCCTGATTCCAGTGAGGAGGGATCTTCTGTCTCAGGCGCAAGGGACAATATTTCATCCCTGGCCCGAGTTCTGGAACCTTCACGTCCGGCCCCTGAAGGGGACCAACTAAGAGATGCTGGTCTTCCAGCCAGCATAATTGAAACCATTTTAAGTGCCAGGGCTCCCTTCACTAGAAGAACTTATGCCCTCAAATGGAGTGTATTTGAAAGTTGGTGCATGGTAAGACATGTAGACTCAGTCTGCCAGATTGTTTCAGTGCTGGAGTTTCTGCAGGAAAAGTTGTCCTCTGGCTTATTCCCTAGTACTCTCAGAACACACATAGCCGCTATTTCGGCATGCTCTGACCAATGAGGTTTTTGTGGAATAGCACCATTTAGTTGCCCATTTTATTCTTGGAGCTAAATGGTTGGGGCCGCCCAGTAGAGTGACGGTCCCTTCGTGGGACTTAGCTATTGTGCTCGAAGGCCTGGCTGACACCCCTTTCGAACCACTAGAAGCCTGTCAGGCTTCTGTCTCTTAAGATGTTTTTTTCTCATGACTATTACTCCTTAAAAGATGATTGGGGATCTGCAGGCTCTCTCAATCTCCCCATAGTGCCTAGATGTTGCCCCTGGGCTAGTCAAAGCTATTCTGCATCCTCACCTGAACTATCTTCCGAAGGTTCCTTTCTCGACCATGCACCCAGTCGTTCTCAAAGCCGTCTGTCCTCCGCCTTTCACAGCTCCGGAGCAGAAAAGACTTTACTTACTGTGTCCAGTACATGCTCTTCAGATTTACGTCCACCGCACTAGCCAGTGGCGTAAGTCAGAGCAGCTATTCATTTGCCATGTGGGCAGCAACCGAGGGGCGGCCGCCACTAGATAGACATTGTCACACTGGGAGAGATGCTATTGCCCTAGCCTATGAGGCGCGTGGTCACACTTCGCCTCTGGGAATCAGGGCTCATTTGACCAGGGGGATTGCCTCATCAATTGCTCTGGTCCCAGAGGCGTCCCTTGCAGCAGGTGTGTGATGCGGCAGGCTGGTCCTCTCCACACACATTTGTTAGATATGATAGTCTGGATATCAATGCTACTCCGAGCTCATGGATCCTCAAGTCAGCATCCCAGAGCTAGGTCTGAGACCTCCTTGGCTATTGTGCGCTACACAACCTATACGCTACACAACCTGGGGGTCCAGACACTTGCAGTGCGGTGGCATTGGTATTTTTGTTCCCATAGCATTTTCACGCAGCATTGAGTGTAGCTTTTGAAAGGGAACATCTCGGGTGACTTAGCTGTAACCCTGTTCCCTGATAAAGAGGGAATAAGATGCTGCATTTCAATGCCGCACTGCTAGTGTGCCTTGACGTCCTTCAGACAAAATTGACCTGAGGATGTTTCCAGTTCACTCCTATTTATAACCTCTTTGCACCTTATCGGGTTATAACTGAGGTTATAAGCCAAAGTATTTGGCGTTTTGATACACACGGGCTTCACAACCGGAGAACAAAGAGATGTTCCCATAGCGTTTTCACGCAGCATCTCGTTCCCGTTTTAAGGAATAGGGTTACAGCTAAGTAATTGTTCCTGCGAAAGTTCCTTGTTTGTTTGTAACAGCGTTGAAATTATATATATATATATATTATTTTTTTTTTAATGCTAAATAACAATATTAACTAGTTTTACGCTTTAATACTACTGGACTTTTTCCGGGGTTTTTTTTGCGCTTTTTGGGAGAACATGCGTATCATCTGACAAACAACAAGCGAATCCATCACCAAATAAACAAAACTCCGGCATTCAGCTCGTTCAGTGTGTAGAGTGCAGGATGTTTAGACATTCTTCCTCCGTCGTTAGTGATAATTTTATTTGTAATAGGTTTGTGTTAGTACTCTGACAGAGAAGATATCAGCATTAGAGGAGCGGATCCAGACTTTAGAGGGGGTTAGAGAGCGTGAAAGCAGCATTATTCCTGTAGCGGAAAGTCTGGGTGCCGGCGAAGATAACCAGCCCCCGATTCCGGCAGTAGAGCCCTCACAGCGGGGAGAGTGGGTTATGACTCGGCGGCATACTCGTTCAACCAAAGCTAATGCTAAGGCTAGCCCAACGGAGCACACCTCTTCTGCGCTTCACGTGTCCAACAGGTTTGCTCTTCTCAGTGATGCACCCCCTGAGAAACCTGAAAGAGCTCTGCTCATAGGAGACTCTATACTGAGGCACATGAAATTAGCTAGGCCTTTAGGGGCGCCAGTGGCAGTGGTCATGTGTATCTCGGGAGCCAGAGCACTGGACATAGTAGGTAATCTTAGGGGTCTAGGACAGCATAGGTTCTCTAAGATAGTGGTACATGCTGGAGCTAACGATATACGCCTTCGTCAGTCAGAGGTTAGCAAGGGTAACTTTACAGAGGTGTTTAAACAAGTGAAGGCAATGTCCGATGAAGTAGTTTGCTCTGGTCCCATCCCAGTGAGACGTGGCGACATAGCTTACAGCAGGTTATGGTCGCTGAACCGCTGGATGTCCAGGTGGTGCTCGCAAAATAACATGGGCTTCATAGATAATTGGAAGACCTTTGAGGGCAAAGCTGGCCTGTTAGGGCGGGATGGTGTCCATTCCACTCGGGAAGGTGCTGCTCTCATTTCTTGTAGTAAAGCACATATTCTCAGAAAAGGCCTATTTAATCGGTGACAATCCAGAGACCAGGCCAGGGAGCAGACAGACAGGCTAAACCAACTGTCTGCTAGCTGCACAGAGTCGTCACAGGGTTCATCATATTGAGACTGTGCCTGCTCCCTGAGCTAAACATAAACATCAATTTAGAAAGACTCAGAAAGTCTGTTTTAGTATTTAATTAACATAGATACCACAAACTCAGATCACACTGAATGCGCAGCCAACACCTCTGATCTGAAGCTAGGACTATTAAATATTAGATCCCTGGCATCTAAAGCAGTTATTGTTAATGAAACTATCACAGATCAGGAGTTTGATATATTATGTTTAACAGAAACCTGGATTAAACAGGACGAGTATGTAGTTTTAAATGAAGCTAGTCCTCCTGGATACAGCTACATACATCAGCCTCGGCAAACTGGTAGAGGAGGAGGCGTCGCAGTTATTTACAATGACAATCTGGCTATCGTACAAAAGCACAGATTTAAATTTAATGCATTTGAAGCTCTCTATAGTAACATAAAGTCAGCTCAGTCGATCCCGCTTGTCATGCACACTCATAACACGACCGGCACTAGGACCCGGAAGTAATACGGTCGGGTTTCAGGAAGCATAAAAGGAAACAAGATGACGCATCACATCGCTCAGTCATTGAGTTATGCCCGTGCTATCGCCGTCGCCTCGCTCGTCCAAACGTGAGTACTCACTTTCTTGGGTTATCGCTTCTGATTGGGTGTGTGTATTTAGAACGCGGGTTTATTTGTGTAAACTCTTGCTCTCGCTTCGGGAGAGTTCTAAGAATAACTTGCGTGGTTATCCTGCCTACTCGCGCTACTTCCGCGTTTGGGTTTACCATCCACGCTACAGGGCTAACTGCTAAGTCTTCTGCTTCATCTCCGGTTAGTCCGTGACAGAATGACTGAGCCACCGGCAGTAAACCCAGCGGAGTTTGCTCACCTCTGCGATGTGGTTGACCGGCATGCTAAGCTGATCGATCAGCTCCGTGGTGAGTCGCATCGCTCCGCACGGAGCTCCAGGGCGTCGCGGCCTTGCGCCGCGAGGTGGCGGAGCTGCGACAGGAGAATGCGATCCTCCGCGGGGCGGCCGCTCAGCCGGCTGTGGCCACGCCCATCGCAGCGGCTGCTGCGCCGCCAACTCCCTCTCCACCTTCTGATGTTTTCTTATCTTTACCGGATAAATGGAATGGCACGGATGGGAAGTGCAGTGTTTTTCTAACTGCATTGGATCTTGTGTTTGAGTTTAATTCCACCAGATACTCCACAGACCGACTGCGCATTGCTCTTCTCGTTTCGTTGCTATCCGGGCAGGCAGCTGAGTGGGCCACGGCGGTTCTTCGTTCAGATTCAGATGTCGCCTACTCCTACACCGAGTTCACCCGCCAGCTCAAGCTCACCTTTGAACATCCAGCTGCTGAGGTGGAGACCGACTCCAAGTTGTACCATCTAAAGCAGGGAGGGTCGTCCGTGAGCCGTTACACCGCGGAGTTTCGTACTCTCGCCGTACAGACCGACTGGGGAGACTCCGCACTCCGGACGGCCTACTACGAGGGACTGGCTGCACGGATAAAAGACGAGCTCGCCGGACGAGAGCTTCCAGCTACCTTGGAGGGTTTAATTCAACTCGCCCTCCGGATCGACCAACGGCTGCTCGTTCGCCCCAAGCCAGCTCCTCGTACCCTGCCACCCACCATGACTGCACTACCACACATCACGCCCTTCCTCTCCCGCTCACCAGTTCCAGAAGTCCACGCCTCATTCACTGCAGCACCCACCAGGACCGTCGGTACTCCACCTCCCGCCGTGGTTGACACAGGAGTCGGGGAACCCATGCAATTAGGGCGCGCCTCCTTGACCGCTGCAGAACGGGAACGCCGATTCAGAGAGGGGCTCTGCGCGTATTGTGGATCTTCTGCACATCATCGGGCCATCTGTCCTCTGCGGCCGGGAAACGCGCAGCCCCGGTGAGAAATGGGAGGAACTCACCGGGTCCCATGTCCCTCTCCACCACCATGACCAGTGATTCCCGTCTCACGGTGAAAGTACATCTCCAGTTTGGCCACAAACGGGTCGGAAGTACCGCGTTCGTCGACTCCGGGGCAGCAGGTAACTTCATTGACTCTTCCTATGCCAAAAAATTGGGGATAAAGATCGAGGCGTTATCCCAGCCTGTAACCATTACATCAGTCGATGGTCGGCCTCTCTCCTCCAGCCCCATCTCCTTTCAAACCCAACCCATCACCCTCATCATTAACCAGCATCGAGAACAGATCCAGTTTCACACCACCACCATTTCCTCACCACCCATCATCCTCGGACACCCTTGGCTGCTGCAACACGACCCGCTCATATCCTGGACCCAAAGCCGGATCCTACAATGGGGGCCGACCTGCACTGAGCTTTGCCTACGGGCCGAGGCTGGGACGTGCTCTAGGGAGTCCGAGGCCCCCGATGTCGACACAGATAAAATCCCGCTAGACTACCGGGACCTGGCTGAAGTCTTTTGTAAGAGACGCGCGACCCATCTACCACCTCATCGCTCATACGACCTGGCGATCGATCTTCAGCCAGGTGCGACACCACCCCGCGGCCATCTCTATTCATTGTCCAACACCGAGACGCAGGCGATGGAGGAGTATGTTTCCAGTGGACTTCGCCATGGTACCATCCGGCCCTCCTCCTCACCTGCCGCTGCGGGGTTCTTTTTCGTGAAGAAACGCGATGGTAGTCTACGTCCCTGTGTCGATTACCGGGGGCTCAACAATATTACCATAAAAAACCGACATCCATTGCCTCTTACCAACTCTGCCCTGGACGCCCTCTCTGGTGCCACCATCTTCACTAAGTTGGACCTCCGGAGCGCCTACAACTTGGTGCGCATCAGAGAGGGCGATGAGTGGAAGACGGCCTTCATCACCCCTACAGGACATTACGAAAGTCTGGTCATCCCGTTTGGTCTCTGCAACGCACCTGCCGCCTTCCAACAGTTCATAAATGACGTTCTCAGAGACATGTTAGGCCGTTGGGTGTTCGTCTACCTTGACGACATCCTCATCTACTCCCGAACACTCAACGAGCATATCCAGCATGTCAGAGCGGTTCTAAAGAGATTGCTCGCCCACCAGCTGTACTGTAAGTTGGAGAAGTGCGCTTTCCACGAGCGCTCCACCACGTTCCTGGGTTTTGTCATCTCGCCCCAGGGTGTGGCCATGGACCCGCAGAAATTGGAAGTTGTGAGTCATTGGCCCCTACCCAAGACTCTTAAACAGCTCCAGAGATTTCTCGGGTTTGCCAATTTTTATCGCCGCTTTATCCGGGACTACAGTACCGTTGCAGCGCCACTAACCGCTCTGACCCGCCCATCATCTCACCTCTTCAATCTCACCCCAACTGCTGTCTCTGCCTTCCATGAGCTCTGTCGCCGCTTCACCACTGCTCCCATCCTCCTTCACCCGGATGCTGATAAACCATTCGTTGTGGAGGTGGACGCTTCGGATGTGGGCGCCGGGGCTGTTCTCTCCCAGCGAGGTCCAGACCAAAAACTGCACCCCTGCAGTTTTTTCTCCAAGAAATTTGACGCCACTCAGCAGCGATACGGAGTAGGGGACCGCGAGCTGCTGGCCATAAAGTGGGCCTTGGAGGAATGGCGACACTGGCTCCAGGGCGCCAGAGAGCCGTTCATCGTCTGGACCGACCACCAAAACCTCATTACAATCCGCACGTTAAAACAGCTGAACCCCAGACAGGCGCGATGGGCACTATTCTTCGAAAATTACAATTTCCACCTGTCATACCGCCCGGGGTCCAAGAACACCAAAGCCGACGCCCTCTCCCGACAACACGAGGAAGACGTCCCCCGGGCGGACCCCGCGCCTGTACTGCCAGCCACCAAGATCCTCGCACCGCTCAGGTGGGACCTGGAAACGAGGGTTCGCCAGGCACAAGCTACGGAGACCGCACCAGCAGGTGTGCCGCCTGGCCGACTCTACGTCCCCAACGCCATCAGGGCCGAAGTGCTTCAGTGGGGACACTCCTCCCCCTTTTCAGGACACCCCGGGAGACGGCGGACCCTACTGTTTGTACAACGTGCTTTCTGGTGGCCCAGTATGAAAAAGGACGTAGATGAGTTCGTCCAGGCGTGCCGAGTGTGTGCCAGGTCCAAGGACAGCAACAGACCATCACCCGGGGAACTTCAACCACTCCCGGTTCCCCGCCGACCCTGGACACACATTGCCGTTGACTTCATCACGGGCCTGCCGGTTTCGGAAGGAAGGGACACCATCCTCACCATCGTCGACCGGTTCTCCAAAGCTGTTCACCTGGTGGCCCTCTCCGGCCTCCCGTCAGCTAAAAGGACAGCTGAGCTGATATTAGAGCACGTAGTCCGCCTGCATGGGTTCCCAAAGGACATCGTCTCGGACAGGGGGCCCCAGTTCACGTCCCGGTTCTGGAAGGCCTTCTGCCGTCTGATCAATTCCACCTGCAGTCTGTCCTCCGGTTACCACCCACAGACTAACGGTCAGACGGAGCGAACCAACCAACAACTGGAGCGCTACCTGAGATGCTTTATTGCTGATCGCCAGTGCTCCTGGGCCCGCTACCTCATTTGGGCTGAACTGTCCCACAACCTCCACCTATCTTCTGCCACCAACCTAAGCCCATTTGAGGTATGCTACGGCTTCCAACCTCCGATGTTCGATCATCAGGAACCGGAGGTGGAAGTGCCGTCGGCCCAACAGTTGGTTCGCCGGTGTCGACGGCTTTGGAAACAAGCAAACCACGCCATTCAAAAGGCCAATCGCCGTTACACCCTGCAACATCGCCGTCGACACCCACCGGGACGAATGTACCAAGTAGGTGATAAGGTATGGCTTTCAACAAAAAACCTACACCTGCAGACTGAGTCAAGGAAACTGTCACCCAGATTCATCGGACCATACCGCATCAACCTCCGGATTAACCCTGTCACCTACCGGCTCCAGCTGCCTGCGGCGCTCCGGATCCATCCGGTATTCCACACCTCCCAGCTCAAACCCTTCACCACCTCACCTATGGTTCCACCCACCCACCCTGCTCCTCCTCCCCGTATGATTGAGGGTGGTCCCGCCTACACCGTTCGCCGGATCCTTGACTCACGTCCTCGGGGCAGAGGGCTCCAGTACCTGGTGGATTGGGAAGGTTACGGTCCCGAGGAGAGATCTTGGATTCCGGCTCGGTTCGTCTTAGACCCCGAACTCATCCGGGACTACCGTCGTCGGGTATCCTCCACCCCAGGACCGTCGAGAGTCGGTCCTGGACGGGGGGGTACTGTCATGCACACTCATAACACGACCGGCACTAGGACCCGGAAGTAATACGGTCGGGTTTCAGGAAGCATAAAAGGAAACAAGATGACGCATCACATCGCTCAGTCATTGAGTTATGCCCGTGCTATCGCCGTCGCCTCGCTCGTCCAAACGTGAGTACTCACTTTCTTGGGTTATCGCTTCTGATTGGGTGTGTGTATTTAGAACGCGGGTTTATTTGTGTAAACTCTTGCTCTCGCTTCGGGAGAGTTCTAAGAATAACTTGCGTGGTTATCCTGCCTACTCGCGCTACTTCCGCGTTTGGGTTTACCATCCACGCTACAGGGCTAACTGCTAAGTCTTCTGCTTCATCTCCGGTTAGTCCGTGACACCGCTAATCATCATTTACAG
Organism: Clarias magur; assembly: GCA_013621035.1. Taxonomy (NCBI): domain Eukaryota; kingdom Metazoa; phylum Chordata; class Actinopteri; order Siluriformes; family Clariidae; genus Clarias; species Clarias magur. Next base: position 5,650,036 of record QNUK01000007.1, on the reverse strand, counting down.
ACCTCCAGGGCTGTACTCTGAGTTTCTCTGTGAATTTGCAGATTTCCTCTCAAACCTTGTTGTTTCTGTAGACAAAGTAAATCAGTATGTTGTAGGACCCACTCATAAAGCAGATCACACTTTGGATTTAATATTATCCTTCGGATTAAGTATAGGAAATATAACCACAATTCCACAGTCTGAAGTTACCTCAGATCACTATCTTGTCATGATTAAAGCGTGTCATAGTAATAATGTACGCACAGCACCGCCTTAAACGTACATTCACGTCAAATACTGCACAGAGCTTTATAAATTTCAATCAAATCAACTTTGATTGGATCGCCATCTGGCTTCACAGAAATCGATCAGGCAACTGAATATCTAGAGTCAACACTTCGTTATAGCTTAGATAATGTAGCTCTAGTTAAAAGGAAAATGATTAGAGATAAGAAACTCGCTCCTTGGTATAATGATCACACACACACACTTTAAAACAATCCGCTTGAAAATTCAAACGTAAATGGCGCCAAACTAAATTGTTAGTATTCCAAATAGCATGGAAGGAGAGCATCCTGAACTATAAAAAAGCCCCCAGTGATGCTAGATCAACGTATCTCTCTACTCTTATAGAAAATAACAAAAACAACCCGAGATTTTTATTTAATACCATAGCTAAATTAACTAAAAACAGGACCACTGCTGAAATCTCCACAACAACATCATGCAGTAGTGAGGATTTCATGAACTTTTTCAATAACAAAATCATAAATATTAGGCAAAAACCCCTGTCAGCTTTCTAATTACAGGCCGATATCAAACCTTCCCTTTATCTCCAAGATTCTGGAAAAGGTAGTATCACAGCAGCTATGTTCACATCTACATAGAAATAGCATAAATGAACTGTATCGGTCAGGATTTAGGCCTCATCACAGCACAGAGACAGCACTTGTTAAAGTAGTAAATGACCTCCTACTGGCCACTGATCAGGGTTGCGTCACTATACTTGTGTTACTGGACCTCAGTGCAGCTTTTGACACCACTGATCATAGTATTCTCCTTCACAGATTAGAAAATGTAGTAGGAATTAAGGGAACTGCCCTCTTGTTGCTCAGGTCCTATTTGACTGATCGTTATCACTTTGTAGATTTAGATGGTGACCATTCCTCATGTTCTCAAGTAGTGTTTGGTGTTCCACAGGGTTCAGTTTTAGGCCCACTGCTTTTTTCCCTTTACATGCTTCTTCTGGGCAACATAATTCGTAAACATGGTATTAGTTTTCATTGTTATGCTGATGACACACCATTATACGTCTCCACAAAACCAGATGAGAGAAACCAGTTTGCTAAAATTGATCAATGTGTGCAGGACATAAGAGATTGGGTGTTAATTAATTTTCTTCTGCTTAATCCTGATAAGACAGAAGTTTTAGTCATAGGACCACAAGCAGCTAGAAATAATCTTTCTGATCACACTGTAACTTTAGATGGCCTTTCTGATCCAAAAAGGGCAACAGTAAAAGACCTTGGTGTGATTTATAGATTCTAGCCTTTCATTTGAAGCACATGTAGATAATATTACCAGGATAGCTTTCTTTCACCTTAGAAATATTGCCAAGATAAGAAATATACTGTCACTAAATGATGCAGAAAAATTAGTTCATGCTTTTATCACCTCTAGGTTGGATTATTGTAACACCTTACTGTCTGGTTGTTCAACTAGGTGTATAAACAAGCTTCAGTTAGTACAGAATGCAGCAGCAAGAGTCCTCACTAAAACCAGAAGATACGAGCACATCATCCCGATCTTATCTACACTGCATTGGCTTCCTGTGAAATTTTGCATCGATTTTAAGATACTACTTTTGACGTATAAAGCATTAAATGGTCTCGCGCCACAGTATCTGAGTGAACTGTTAGTGTCTTACGATCGGCCACGCCTATTTCAATTAAAGGATGCAGGCTGCTTGTCAGTACCACGTATTATTAAAACTACAGCAAGGGGCAGATCTTTTTCTTACAAAGCCCTAAAGTTATGGAATAGTCTTCCTATTATTGTTCGAGGCTCAGACACAGTCTCAGTGTTTAAGTCTAGACTAAAAACCTATTTAGCCAAGCATTTTTGTAAATAGATTTGCTTTAGGTAAAGGAGCAGATCTGGGGGACTCATGGACGTAGGGTATTCTGGTGAACTGGTATGTTTAGATGCTGTCTTCCCCACTCTCATTGATCACTCCGGTTTGTTGATGGTGAGGTAATTGGTCGCTTTACATCTCAGGGAGCCCTCATGTCTGTGTTTCCTTCTGGCTTTCCCTTTTAGTTATGCTGTTATAGTTAGCCCTGCTTGCACTTTGCACTAAATATACATTCACCTTATACATGTTTGACTGTGACCATACCTAACTGCCATCTCTCCTTCTCTTTTGCTCTCTCCTCTTCTGCTCTCTCCATCTCTCTCTCTCTCTCTCTCTCTCTCTCTCTCTCTCTCTCCTTTTCCGTCTCCCTATCTCTCTGTCGAGCTACACATGTCGCTCCTGAGTTGCCAGTGATCCAGACCCCGCTGCCCTCTGGACCTGACTAACTCGTTCTGGAGTCCTGCTTCTGGTTGGAGATCTCGTCGCATGGATGCCCTGTGTGGTCTGCCTGGGATGCGTGTGGTGGCTGGGGATGGTTTCCACGAACACTGTCCTGTCCTCGACTGATGCAGACAGCTGTTCTCTGGGGACCTGTGACTTCAGTCATTCGATAGTTCTGGACTGGAATTTCCTACAGTCTACCGGAGTCTCCAGGAACAAACTGGACTCCTTTTAATTTAATATAAGCACATCTCCTGTTATACTGAATTTCCAGTCTTACACAGTATTATGCTGATCAATTCCTGCTATCCGTTATCACCCAGATGAGGATGGGTTCCCCTCAAGGTTTCTTTCTATTATCCTCTCAGGGAGTTTTTCCTTGCCACCGCCGCCCTCGGCTTGCTCATCAGGGACAATGTTATCATTGACATTCACATTTCATACAAACTTACTGCTTTTGATTGTGTAAAGCTGCTTTGTGACAATCTCAGTTGTTAAAAGCGCTATACAAATAAAATTGAATTGAGTTGAAATCTGAGCCTGGTGCTATTTTTTTTTTCATTTGCCCAAACTCTGTGAAACCCTAAATTGTTAGGACCCTCACACAACGTCATCCAGAAAAAAGAACTGAGCAGTTGTTTTCCACTGATGTTGAGTCGTTAGTATTTGTTTCAGCAGTACTGTAGATTTGCTGCACCAGTCAAACTTTCAATCTCTCTAATAATTTATTTATTCATTAATTCATTTTCATACTTCTCTGTCCTACAGTTACATGTGTTTCTTGGAGGGTTTCTTTGAGAAGGCAGGGCAGCACTTCATGGTGGGTTACCACGTGTATTATCGCCCTGATGAGGTTCCAATTGTACAGTTCAGGGAGGGACGTTCAAACCCCAAGTTCAAACTGCTGGCAGGAAATCATGCTGCGCAGAATGGGGATGATCAAAAAAGCTCATATAGCAAATTCCTTGGGCACTGTGTGCCTAGGGTGCCGAGACTATGGCTGATATAATTGCTGCGCTGCACCCTGGGTAATCTGAATCTTTGGCTTTCATGCCCATCCCCCAGTAGAGCCATCAAACAGGTACTGAAGCTGACCAAGACGTGCCACACACACATCTGGACCTCAACAGAGCCAATCAGATTGCAGCTGTATGGCAGGAGGAGTCTTACCTGAACAAGTACTTCCTGTACAACAAACCCGGCAAGGTTCTCTGACCTGAGTACCTGTGGCCGGAACTTCAAAGCTAAATCCAGTAACATGAAAGTGATTTGCTTCTCACAGGTGATCAAGAACTACGCAGAGATTCGACCCAATCCATAACTTACAACACAACTACTTCAGCCAGACCTAAACAGGTCTTCACAAAACAAATTAATCCTCAGTTGTCCTCTAATGGCTTTCCTGTGGATCAGGGGTGGACAAGTTCGGTCCTAGAGAGCCGCAATCCTGCAGAGTTCAGCTCCAGCCCTGAAAAAAAAAACTCTCCTGCCAGTAGCCTTAGTAGTCCTCAAGACCTTGATTAGCTTGTTCAGCTGTGTTTGATTAGGGTTGGAGCTGAACTCTGCAGGATTGCGGCTCTCTAGGACCGAACTTGGCCACCCCTGCTGTAGATAATGAAGGATGATTAAGCTATTTGATAACCTACACATATAAAGTACAGTGGAACCTCGGATTGCGAGTAACGTGGTTTACGAGTGTTCCGCAAACCGAGCAAAGATTTTTAAGCGCCGAGTATCATGCTTCACACATGCGACTCTTATTTTGACACCGAGCGTCACTCTCTCACCTTCTTTTTTTCCTGTTAAAACGGTGTTTCCGTTGTGTGTGTGTGTGAATCTTAAAAAGCGAGGTGGGGAGAAGAAGGAGGAGTGTTACTGTGTAAAACGAGGCTAGGGAAGGGGCTAATTCCACACACACACACGGCGCCTGCAAGCACCAATGGAAACACTTATCAGTCAGGATTTATTTGTACTTTTTTTTAAAGGTAAAGTGCAGAATAATTTGTTTTATTTTCATTTTATAGATTGTATTAATTATTTTTATGTATTTATTTTTGGGGGCTGTGGAACAATTAATTTGAGTTTTCATTATTTCTTATGGGAAATGATGATTTGGTTTAAGAGTGTTTTGGAATACAAGCCCACTTCCGGAACGAATTATGCTCGTAATCCAAGGTTCCACTGTAAAACAACGCTTTGCACACAAATATCTAGTGTCAGCTGTTTATGGAGGGACATTCAGCCTAATCCTCCTGAAATGAGATGGACTAAACAACAGAGGACATCACCATACTGTCTAATAGATTAGACAAAAATACATCCATGAAATATTTTGTAAATGTGCACTGTAAGGACATTATGTAACATTTCCCCACATTAACACTATATTGTGATGTTTGCATAAAATCTCTCCCACTGAAACAAGTGTTTTGGTCGTGGTGAATTTCTTCAATCTAAGATAACACCAGCATTTCTCTTCATTTGAGATGGCATTAAATCATAAACCTGTGCCCGTTCCCCTAGTAAACATTATTGTTGTAACGACCAAATCTGGTGAAGAGCTGGTGATTCTTTGTGATCTATTCATTGCCAAGCTTGTCCTCTCCTGCTTTGGCTCTGACATTGGCCAACATTAGAACACTGTCTTTCTTGTTTTGCTTGAAGTGTCTAGATATACCTTGTAAAATACCACTGTAATGGAAAAATCACATAAAACTTTTCATTTAATGTAGTAATTCTGATCTGTGTATTAATTCTACCACATAGGCCAAGGATAGAATGGAAACGAACCGATTGTTGTTGCTTCTGAGTGATTAAATAAAAAGTAAAAATAAAAAAATATTAAAAAAATAAAAAAACTGAGCTTGACTAAATAAAAAGGTTTTTAGCCTAGACTTAAACACTGAGACTGTGTCTGAGTCCTGAACACTATTTGAAAGGCTGTACCAGAACTTTGGGGCTTTGTAAGAAAAAGATCTGACCCCTGCTGTAGTTTTTATAATACGCGGTACTGACAAGCAGCCTGCATCCTTTGATCGAAGTAGGCGTGGCGGATCGTAAGACACTAACAGTTCACTCAGATACTGCGCCGCGAGACCATTTAATGCTTTATATGTCAAAAGTTGTATTTTAAAACCAATGTGAAATTTCACAGGAAGCCAATGAAGTGTAGATAAGATAGGGGTGATATGCTCGTATCTTCTGGTTCTAGTGAGGACTCTCGCTGCTGCATTCTGCAACTAATTGAAGCTTGTTTATGCATGATGTCTCCATGCCCCAACTGTTTGCTCCATGAGGCTGCTCGTTCTGCAGAAGTTATAATAAAACCTTTGTTACTTTGCTCAGTGTATGTAATGTATTACTTGTCTTTTATAGGTTTTACAGGATTTCCACCATACCTCAATTGCAACAAAGCATATTTATCACACCCCTGATTTCTTTAAATAATAACTATTATGAAGTTCTTCACCCTGCGTGCAGGGTTCAAACCAGAATATTTGCTGGTAGAAGAGTATATCCCAACTGTTATACATAAGGAACAAGTGCGGTCTATTAAAACAGGTCAGAAACAACTAAAAGCAACTAAATCAGAAGCAAGATGACACTCTCACACACACATGCGTGCGCACACGCAGAGAATCCTCTTTTTTTTTCTCTATTTCTTAATATATTCAATCAGAACTGCATGTGTTGTATGTTGCTGTAAGGAAATGTTGTCAACCCAACTTCAACTCCTTTCTTACATTTGTCAGTGCATGGCCAGTCATGTTAGGTGGAACTTAGTTCCCTGAACCACCCCCAGGTGTTAACCAAAAAATCTACCTGGGTTTGAATCCCACTCTGAGTGAACTTTTATTAAATGTGAATACTGTGTTTTTGTTCAGTTTTTTCTTATGATTATCATTAAAGTAAAATAACTGGGAGGAGTGTCTGAAACCTTTAGAAAAAAGCATTCTCAAATGCAACCATGCATTAAATACTTAGGTATTATAATACTTAATGGCATGGTTATCATCCAAAATTTTATTTGTGGCTATTAAATAACATGACTGACTTTTACTATTCAGCTGCATAACATTTAACTGATATTGCAATTAGTTCTTACTATACCTTGCGTCATCGCCTCCCAGGTGGACTACATAGCCTGTGTTTTTTGAGAATGGTAAGACCTCCAAAAAGCCATTGCTGCCTGGGTTCAGACACTAAATACGTCACACAATATGATTTAATAAGGTTGGTGTCAGCTTGGGCCCTAAATATTTGTCATGTGAATAAACCGTCATTTAAATCTTTTAACCACATGTTTGTACGTGTGTGCTGTACAGTCTGAGTGCGTTTGTGTGTCCGTGTGTGTGAATGTTTCCCAATTCCACAACCAAACTCTCACCCTTTGATTCCAACCTGTTTTGATCCCTGGAAAAAGAGCTGGAAGAGCTTTTTTTGCAGTAAAAACACACTTCACACACTATGATAACATAGGGCTAATCTGCTTGGGCCCTAATAATCCTTAGAAGAAGAGGGCCCTCACACACTATGATGACATAGGACTGATGTCATAGTTCTTGGGCCCTAAAACCCAGTGAAAAAAAAGAAAGAATAAAACACAGCAATGAGAGTACCAATTTGTAGCTACTAGACCACTAGGAACTTATACCAATGAATGTGTTTCCTCAAGTGGCTGGCTGTGGTACCTACAAAAGAGGCTGTTAGTGACTGCAAAAAGTGTTGGGTATGTCTGGGCATGATCATTATGATGGGGCTTTGTATATGAAAAAAAAATTAATGTCTCATTGTACTCACTTTACTGTAATTAACCAACCACAAAGACACACACTTCATAACTGTTTTGTACTCATCTTCACTGAGAGTAGCAATGATTTTGATCAGTGAAATGTTGAAATTTCTGCCCTTAACCGCTGCAATATAGACCCCCACCTGGGCATCTTTTTATTTTTCACAGAATAATAAATTCAAAGTCAAAATGGAGCAGGACAAAAAAAGCAAAAACAGAAGACACAATTCTCATTGCATAATATGATTTTATCCTTCCCTTATTTCTCACTTTGTTTAGGCAGACAGGTTTACAAGCATTTTCCCTATGAATAAAGCAAAATGAGAACTGAAAACTCATACTCTGGGACACTTTCAATAAACTACAGATTGCAACAGAAAATTGCTGAGATTTGTGATATTAATTAACAGAAAAATTGATTGAACCACTTCTTTGCATTCCAGTTCTGGTTTCTCTCTCTTCCCTGTCATGGTATGCGCCAGTGGTCACTCCTCACTCACTCCATTGGCTCACTAAGTAGGCAGCCTCCCCTTACACCCTACAGGTGTACGAAGGGGCGGGGCCACTTGAATAGGGCACAGCTGGTGACTATTCATCTTTAATAGATCTTGGGCTTCCTCTGCATTGGCTACTACCAAGATGGGCCCACTCTGCCCGCCACCATCACTCCCCAGCCTCGTGCACCCAGGCATTTTCCACTGGCTTATGGACATCGTGCTCTGACACTACCTATATGCTACATATACATATCGGATGACACTTCCTATTTATGAAGCTTCCTACTCTTTTTTTCAGCAAGGAGCAGGACCATGCCGGGGAAAGCATGTGACATCACTTTTTTACAACAATGCCAGCCATAAAGTAGGCTGCACATTATAGTGTGTTTTGTCATTTTTACATGTTTTTCAAACATGTAAAAAGTCATTTTTACATGTTTTTCAAACATGTAAAAATGACAAAACACACTATAATGTGCAGCCTACTTTATGTTACAACCTACCTAGTTTTGTCTTTGTGCATAAAGCAAAACAGTAGAAAGGCGAAAAGGTGAAATCAGCGCCAGTTATGTGAAAGCTTTATGCACAAAGACAAAACTTATAGATATGTGCCTCACCTGCATGACATCATCCTAATAAGACGGAGCAGTCTTATTAGGATGATGTCATGCAGGTGAGGCACACATACCCCTGAGGAGTGTGAAACACTGGGATACATTGTGCTAATGGAATGATGAAGTGCTGCTTATAAAACAGAATCTTAAAAAACTGCTGTTTAAAATGATTCAATATAAGTAAATGTATATATAAATATGATTATATTAGTTTTTTGTTGATTTCGGCTGTGTCACTATTTCATAGCTGCATCTTTACTTTTATTAACCACATGCGATTAAAAACAAAAACATCTGTCCAAATGATTGGACATCATTTATGAGCTCCATGCCACTCAGTGTTACAAAAACTTCTCTCCTCCACGTGCTTCTCTGCTTGAACGCTACTTCCATGCTACTCCCAACCAGTTAGGGCACCTCTGGAGCTCTCATACTTTTTGGTGGAGATTGGAGTGATTTCCTATTTTAGGAATCTCTTACTCCTATTCCTGAAAATAGGACCAAAATGACTTAATTCTAAGAATGTTTGACCACTTAGGAGTGATTTCATACCCCTTTAGTAAATATGGGCACAGGTCCCACTTGATTAAATGAAAAAAAAAAGCTTTTAGTTTTATTTTATTTACTAATTTTATATTAATGCTAGTGCTAGGCAACCTTATTTGTCTTGTATATATAAGTACAGAGACAGAAATATTTTCAGTTTGGCATTTATTTATTCATACAGTAGTTTTCCTTACTAAACAGAACAATAATTTGTTAGTGTCCTGATAATCTGTGCCATATGTATCCTGTGGCTGTGTTTTTATTTTACTTGGAAGTCACTTTAGATAAAACATTTGACAAATAATAAAAGTAATAAAAGTAAACACTGACACTCTGTAAATACTTTTGATGCAAAAGTGAGAGACACTAGATCAATGAATGATTATTGGCTCATCTTTTCAAAAGACTCCCAGAGAGCAGTGAGTTGGGCCTTCAGGTCTTGAGCATATGGGTCCAACCTCTGCTGCACTTCCTGACTGCTCTGGACAATCTGGCCTTGGACTCCTTGGAAGAATGGGCTCATGTTCTTCTGGAAGTCCTGCAGGTGCTGCTCCATTTTCTGCTTCAGCTCCTCTGCCTGGGGTTCCATCTTGGCCTGAAGCTCACTCATGCTTTTCTCCAGACTAATCCTCAGCTCCTCATTCTTCTGGAGTAGAGCAGTTTTCAAAGCCTCAGAATGCAGAGCATCTGTATAGGGAGTCACTTCCTTCGTCCACTGTTCCACCTGCTGTTGGATATTTGAAGTCACCTCCTCAATATACGGCTCCAGTTGGCTCTTCACTGAGCTAATGTCCAGCTGCAGACGTGCTTTCAGCTGCTCGGCCTCCTGGGACACCTTAGCCAGCAGCTCCTGGGTCATTGGAGTGATCTGGTATGGCATGGCTCCGGCATACTTGTTGATGACATCTGCACTCTCTGAGATCTTAACACTGAGACAAAGAAGAGTTGAAATTATTAAGTAGTTTAATAAATACTAAATATCTGTCATTAAAGACCCATAGCTATGATAAATAATTGAATACAGTGGCAATTCTCAAATAATGTATTATTAAATAATGAAAGTCCTTTCAGTGGTTTATTGCTCACTTGAGTTCTTGTCCCATTTCAGACTCCTTGATTTTCTGCAGAATGTCTTCAGTTGTTTCAGTTGCCTTGGCTACATAGTCCCAGAATGCATCTTTCACCATTTCCATACCCAATTTGGCCTGGTCCTGCCAGATGACATTGGCTTGACTGCCTTTAAAAAAAGAAATAAACAAATATTGTGTTAATTAGGCTAATTAGTAATTAGACATAAATAAATGTGATTTTCTTCAATCACAGTAACAGTAAAAAATACTTACCAATTATTACAAAAGCAAAAACTATAAACCTCTTCATGGTTATATGTCAGGGTTTCTGCACAACAGAAGAAAAAATATATGTTATATTTATTTGTAGCTTAGATATTTAGTTTCTCCTGAATGTATAAACAGGATCTTTTTAAAAATATTGTAATTGGTTTCTTACCTCTTAGGTGTCTTATGGCTCTGTGTGTCGCTCATTGAGTTAAGCAGTGGTCTATATATGCAAGAGAGCTGTGACGAACAAGGCAAAGTCCAAAGCTCAGCTACATGTTGTCTTCTCTTACTTATCTGTAATCCGTGCCACATCACACTCCTCAGCCCAACGGATTGAAAATAGCTCAAGTCCACGAGTCATCAGCTAGTTTCAAATAGAATGTGCTTCATTAATAAATGTGATGTCATTTTTTAAAATTCAGTTCTGTATTTACTGATCTTCAATATCAGAAGCACATATTTTATTTTCCACATCACTTATCTGCTATTTTACAACATTTTTAAATCATAACTTCAGAATAATCATTTTATTACAATGCTAATTTATTTAATATGTAAAATGTGTAAACTGTAGGAAACTGAGTTTTTTAATACCTAACACAACTTACCATATCATATCATAGCCACACTTATCATTGTTATCATGGTCTTTGAAATATGTTGTTGGACTGATGATGTCATTTTTGACAGATTGCTGTAATTGGATCAGCCAAATAACACAACAGGTAGGTTTATAGCAGTGCAACATTTTTGTGAGTTAGTGCCCTGGAATAAGTATTAAGTTTGATTGAATAACTGAAAAAGAAGTTAGTGGATACATTGCTATTGTTGCTATTGGTGCTAGTATGATCAACAGCAGAACTGAGACATAATTTACACAGTCAGATAACTATTAAATATTATTTAAAAAATCTATAGGTAAAGACCTAAGGTTAGTCATATATGATAATTGACCTATCAGGAACAGCCCTGCTAAAGTGCACAGAATGCTTACGCCACAGGAATGTGGAATGGATGATAAACAGGTTATGTGCCTTGCTATTTAATTTAATCAAGTTTTTGTCTGTAGGGCAATTGCATGCAAATGTCAACCTTAGCATGGGGGGTTAACAAGCAGGCATAATTCATAGAGTTTTTACCAAACTATACTGATACATTAAAATACTCAGCAACTACATGTGATAGAAATAATATATATGCTTATATTAACTACATGTTTACTTTTGAATTAAATAGAATAGTCCAATGCTGCGCATCAAAAAGCAAAAAGAAGCACAACAATGGTGGAATGATGGAAAGGAGAGAGAGAAAAGGACTAGAAGTAAGATCAGCAACAACTGGTGATTTCAATATACCGTACTATTTCACTATACAGTTTCACTGTTGTCTTACTGTAATCTGAGGTGCTGTTAATTTGTGGTTTCTGAAGCTGTCAACTCTAAATGAACATCTCCTCTGCAGCAGAGCTACGTTTTGGTCTTGCTTTCCTGGGATTGCCTTCATGAGCGCCAGTGCTTGATGAGTTTTGCGAATGCACTTGACAATGATGTTCAACTAATCTTAATGTCCTAAAATAATAACTGACTGTTGTTGTTGTTATACCTAATTCCATATGTGTTATTTCACAGTTCCATTAATGTTCTAGAAATTAAATCCAAAATTGTATCCAAACTTTTGACTGGTACTTGTGTCAGAAATAGCTTTGGTATAAAAAAATATATAATACTCCAGGGGTCCGTTCTTCGTATATAAATTGTATTAATTGCTCTTTTTGTCATCTTTAATGTCAGAGCCAGCAGTCGACCCATCCAAACATGGGAACAAGTAAAAGTGAAGCAGAAGAACAAGTATAGTAAGAATAAGTATATTTTCATGCTATGCTAAAGGATCCTGTCTATCACGCAATACACAAAGAATTTGAAAAACTCTGCGTATAATCCTCACACCTTCAGTAACAGGTTGCTCTCTCATAAACGGACAAGACATGCCTGCGACAGATTTGAGAAAATTACCTCCACTTATATAGACACAATCGGGGATAGAATGTTACATATTATTAGACACACACAGAGATTAACATGCGAATGATGACCACAGCCACACACACATGTATACATATACTGTATGTCTGTTTAAATACATCCATCCATATATACAGTATATGCAAGATACTTTTCTTTTCCCACGTGAGTCAGTCCGTGTCAGTCATGCTCTTTAACCATGACCTTTGGAGGCATAACCTTAACCACTGAGCTACCCCTACACCACCACAGTTTGCCACAGCAGGTTAAACAAGTGTATAACATGCATAGCATGAACATTTCAAGGAAATGCTAGGAAAACAGATCAGAGTATTAATTCACTTTAAAGCCAAGTATACATTATTTGGGATAAAGAGAAATTATCTTGTCAATAATCAATGAGATTGAGTGAGTTAGCTTTTACACAAAAATATTTAGTCCATCAGTCTATCCAGGGTAAAAAATAATGTGTGCATTTAATCAGTTTCAGAGTGGCGACTGTAACTTTGCTTCCCTTCTTGGTTTGCATAACTTGACTTGTAAGTGCAATAAAACCTGTTGCTGGAATTCATTATATACATAGAACCATACCTTTAAATGGATACCATAACAGTTCTGTTGCATTTGAATGTGTGATATGATGACATAACTGATGGCACACTTTCTGATGACAGCAGGGCACTGAGTTTTGGACTTTGTCTTCTACATCAGAAACCTTTACAGTGTATATATAGTCACCTGATGGCTAGAGGACACACTCAAACAAAGACAGTCAGCACTTAAGAAGTATGTTATTAAGAGTTTAGGCATATGCATATAGAAATATATATATGGAAATATATCCAATGTAGTGCTTATACAGTACTTGATTGTCTTTATTTTTCAGAATTCCTGGGGCACCAATCCAGACATGAAGATCCTTGCAGTTATTGCTATTGCTGTTTTTTGTGGTAAGTATTTTAACCTTCTTCACTGCTCAGCTAAAAAGATTCTAGACAGGAAATTAATGTTTTGTTTTGGGGTTTTTTTTTGCCAAAAGACTGCCATGCCAATGTTATACGATAAGATGATGCCAAACCCAGTATAGAGAGGGTAAAAAACGCATTCTGGGATTATGTGTCTAAGGCAACACTAACAACTGAAGACATTCTTCAGAAAATTAAGGAGTCTGAAATGGGGCAGGAAGTCAAGTATGTGTCATACCAGAAATCAAATAACAGTAATATGATGCAGGTTTTTAGTGCAGCACAATAGAAATATATGTTTCTTTGTTAGTACTAGGATTTCTGAGAGTGGAGATGCCATCTCTGAGTATGCTGTGGCTGTTAGTGATCAAGTGACTCCTCTGACTCAGGAACTGCTTTCTAAGATGTCCCAGGAAGCTGAGCACCTGAAGGCACGTCTGCAGCAGGACATTAGCTCTGTGCAGACACAGCTGCAGCCATACATTGAGGAGCTGACTTCAGATATCCAGCAGCAGGTGGAACAGTGGAAGAAAGACCTGGCTCCATATACAAACGCTCAGCAACCTGAGGCTCTAAGAACCGCTCTGCTCCAGAAGAATGAGGAGCTGAAAATGAGTCTGGAGAAGAGTATGAGTGAGTTTCAAGCCAAACTGGGACCCCAAACAGAGGAGCTGAAGAAACATCTTCAGGACTTCCAGAAAAACATAGCTGTGTTCATTCAGAACAACGAGAAGGTGCCCCAGACACTGGATCCATATGCTCAAGACTTGAGACCCAACTCATCGCAATGTGGGAGTCATTTGCCAAAAACATCCAGTAATCAGATTTGTTATTTATATTTTTTATCTTACAGTGGACTAACAGAGGCATCTTATGTAGTGTTAAGGAATGCTGTACCAGGTTTTCCTATTTTTTCAGAATGTATGGACAATGCAATAAAATATACCATTCAAACAAATTAAAGTTTTCTTGGAAAAATATTATTTAAGTGCAAAAGACTTGCATTTACAATTCACAGAGACTTCCTGTTCTGAAGAAGGGAAAACTTTTTTTTTTAATGTTTACTAAAAATAGTTTAAATGACTTACCAACCTGCATTACACCCATAAACACATGGTATGTATCATGATAAGTATCAAGAAGGCGTCTTGGAGTAACTGCATAATTACATATCTACAGCTACATATCGATCATGGTTCTTTCTACTATTTATGTTTAATAATATGTGTTTCTGGAAATGCATAACAGACTCAAATTCTTATTGACAAGTAAGGTGCTTTTTCTCCTGAAAGTGTAACTAATAAAATATTTACAAATGTAAATTTTCTATTGATAAAAAGGATACAATAGTTGGTCACTTGATTAAGTGCCTATAGCTTTTCTACTATTATAAACTTTTCTACTAATACATACTATAAATCTTATAGTATGTATAAGTAGTAACTGTAAGTATATTGGGTTACAAATATATAGGTTTAATTTTTTTTAAACAGAATTAACAACTTTATACAAGTATTTATTCAGGAACTTAATATAGTAAAAAATAGTATACTGTACATCACAACCAACATACAGTACAGTATGTGAATTTCTTTAATTACTTTGAGGCTCCAGAAACTATTAAGAATTTGGTCTTACTTTTTCCCTGGCCTGTAAGTAGAGGACTCATATTTTTTAAAATAATAATAATAATAATTATTATTATTTTTTTTTTTTTTTTTTTTTTTTTTATTATACACCATCGGTATGTAGGTCCAGGTCCTGTATCCTCCAGGTACTTCAGCTTCCTCCCACTGTCCAAAGACAGGCAGATTAGGCTAATTGGCGTCCCAAATTGCCTGTAGTGTGTGAATATTGACTGGAGGTCCCACGACCATTGCATAATACAATAAATACAATTGTAATAACCAGTGGCCTCCACGGTCCCTAGTTGGACTACAGAAGTTCCTAGATGGATGCATGGGGAAAATAATTTTTTTTTTTTTTTTAATTGTCACTAATCACATTATGGAAACCAACCATAAAAGAATTGTGGCCAGCTTATGTCAGGTCATGTAATAAATATAAAAATAATTGGCTAGCATCCCTCATCAATAAGACTGTGAGACCTCTTCCCTGATCTGTAGGTGGTATTCTCCTCTTTTTATCAGTAATGAACAATAATTTCCGAATTAAAGGCACTGCTTTTCATCCCAGCCCTTTGTTGATGTGGCTGAGATCAACAAAAGATTTCTGGCACTAATTCCCAGGGCCTCTACTCAACAATATCCCCAGTAGAGGTCATAATTTACTTGCCTTTGCCAAGCAGAGCCTGCGCATGATTTAATCTCCATTCGGTGGTTCAAAACAATGTCACTGCGCCAACCCAAAAACGTTTTTCTATTCAGTCTCCAAATTCCTCACATGCCTGATCATTTCCTCGTTGCAAGCGCTTTTGCTGCAGACCTATTTGTTCTAAATTGGATCATATTACCTCTAAATTGGATCAGGGGGGCTTGTTTGAACATTACTTTTTGTATTTGTATTGTTAATTGTACTTGAGTTAGATAGCCGCAGATATACTGATGACCACAGTATATCGAGTCCTTAAATTTCCACCTCATATGCTAACTCTGGCTCTTTCTACTTGACATTCTGCTTTTTCAGTTTCCATTCAAAGACACATAGAACTGTCAATCACATGCCTGCTGCACAAATGTCATTATGCCTCACCTTCACCTTTCATCTTGTAGGTGGTGAGACTGGTGGCTCCAATGTTTTTAGCTGGGTAGCCCAGTCACAGTAATGGTAATACTTACCTGCAGACACCACCTCCATGTCTGGCTGGTGGTAATTCGCACAAAATATCCGTTCCTTTTTTTTTCATTTTATTGTATTTTTTTTTTTATACCTACTGTATTATAAGGTCTCCACTTGGACAATAACCTCCTGGTGAAAAAGCTCTGAGGTTTAACACAAAGTACATTTCACCACAACAAGATCTTGATACACAAAAATAAAATATAATGTTAAGTACATATTAATTTATTACTAATTAGATATTTAATTTAATTTTATAATTGTATTATTTATAATAGCCACATTATCCTGACTATAGTGATTTCAGTGCCTTGATTCAAATCCACGAGTCCAGACACACACACACACACACTGTACTGCCTCACTGCTCCATGTCCCTAGTTTGAAATTCCTTTCCCTTTCACCATAGTTAATTAAAGAATCAGTTGAACTGTAATTTATCCAAACAGAGACAGACTAAGTGAATTGTACTTAAGCAGTAATATATCTGTCACTATTTTAATTGTTTGCCTTCTGGGCAAATTCAACTGCTGAAGTCTACAGTTACAGTATGTTTACTTAAATTCTCTCTTGTCAGTGGCTCATCTACAGTACATTAGGCTGATATAGAACAGAATTGCAATTTTTGTGACTGTAAATGTACAGTACTGTTATAAGATATATCATGCTGAGTTGCAACAGTGCTGTGCAAAGGTCTTGATCCACCCCTCATTTTGTTATTTTAAATGAAATTATATAGATTAAATTAAAGAAATTTAAGCAAATGTTTTACTGTGACAGGCTAAAGTGCCTAAAGAGACAATTTAAAAATTGGTTGTTTATGTAACAACCTCAGCAGCAACCTCATTCCCCCTCTCATCTGTTCCAATCACTTAGCATTCAGCATCGCCAGTATACTAATCACCATCCTGATCATCTGTTATCATCGGCACCTGTTTCTCAGGTCACTCTGTGTCTTTACTTACAAAAAACATGCCTTATCATGGAATAATTATGGAGACACTTTATTCCCTGTTATCAATTATATTATAGTAGCTTTATTTTCTTACTTTTAAGTAAATCTTGTTTCTCCTGAAGACCTTCCACTATTAGAAAATATCCTGAGGGTTACAAAGCCCTATGTCATGGGTCTAGCTGGTTGTAGTGCTAGACCGGCTGATGGTGTTGCCGTGGGCATGAAGGTAGAGGGGTGTGTGAACAGAAAGTCTTTTATTTAAACACACAACTCAAACAGAACAAAGGAACTAAAACAACAAACTCAAACTAAAACTAGGGCTCAGGAAAAACACAGGAACAGGAAGGGATCTGAACTCAGGGGACCAAGAGCTGACACAGGGAACCAGGGGCTGACACAGGGAACCAGGGATGAGGAAACATGGAGCTGGAGCTAACTAAGGCACAGAGACAGGGCTAGGGGCACAGAGACAGGGCTAGGGGCACAGAGACAGGGCTAGGGGCACAGAGACAGGGCTAGGGGCACAGAGACAGGGCTAGGGGCACAGAGACAGGGCTAGGGGCACAGAGACAGGGGCTAGGGGCACAGAGACAGGGCTAGGGGCACAGAGACAGGGCTAGGGGCACAGAGACAGGGCTAGGGGCACAGAGACAGGGCTAGGGGCACAGAGACTGACAGGAACTAGACTAGCTGGGTTAGTGAGGTTAGTAGCTACATGTTGTACTGGGGACACTGGAGGCTGACCTAACCGGGTTAGTGGCTAATGGGGTTAGTATTGACCTAGGGGACCGGAAGACAAAAGGCAGGGCACACATGGGGCTATACCAAACTAGCGGCTAACCTACTAGTGACCAGAACCACTAGCAGTCACTCCCACTAGAGATTAGCCTACTGGAGGCTAACCCTACTAGGGGCTAACCCTACTAGCCATCAAGGCCTACTAGCGGCTAACCCTGCTAATGGCTAAGCACTCATGTGGCTACACATACAAGGGAAAAGACCAGAAGGCAAAACAGTACTTACACAGGAGGAGACACAGCCTAGCTACACACTGAACAGAGCAGCTCCATGAATCCACAGACACAAGGAACATCAAGGAAACAAAACTAGAGCCCTCTGAAAACTAAGGTTACAAAACATAAACCAAATATAAACTTAAAGTAACAAATGAATGCCCACATGACAGTAACACAAACAAACACCAACAGACAATCAGACAATCACAAACAAACAATCACCAACAGATACAAATGATGCTCGACCCAGTTTCCCAGAACAAACTGCTATTTATAGAAGGTTTTAATGAGCCACCTCAGTTCAGGTGAGCCTCATCACCTGACTGAGGTGCCTTCTGGGAAACTGAGTCAACCAACAGGAACTACACAAAGACAGACAGACATGAACAGTGACCTCTAGTGGAGGTTCCTAACACCCTAACACTGGAGACCCGTTCTAAAAATGCTAAATGTCTCCATATCAATTATACTTTTTTTTTTTTTGTTAAATTACAACAGATTATGAAAGAGATTAGGTTATGCAGGCAAGCTGTTTCTATATATTTTGGAAGAAATAATGTATTAGAGTGCATTAGAGTACATTAATATAAACCTATATAGATTCTGTTATAAACAATTTATCAAACCTTTTTTCACCAGAATTCATCAGCAGTGTAGTACAAAGGAACATACAAAAATACATTATGAAACAAATACATTATGAAAGGGGTTTATGTACTTTACCATACCAGGTATTTTATTTTTTTATTATTTTTTGTGTGTGTGTGTGTGTTTGTTAGTGATTTTAGTATTTCCTACATCGAAATTAGGAAATAACACATCTTCAGATTCTTTAAAGTAGCCTCCATTTACCTTCATGACAGCTTAGTGCAATACTGACAACCAGAAAGCCAGGAATACTGTACACTATAGGCAAAAGCTTCAAGAATGTTGAAAAAAAAAATCCTGGTGAATTCCTCATTAAGGAATTATATTAAGTATATTAAGAACATTTAATATACATTATGTGTGAATACATATTCCATTTATCCCTCTGTAGCCCAACTAGGGGATGTGGAGGCCATTGGTGATTACCATTATATTTATTCCCATTTTACCACAATGGTAGTACCTTGCACCTCAAGGGTTAGGGTTCTATTCCCACCTAGGGTCTGTTTGCATGTTCTCCCCTTATTTGGTGGGTTTCTTCTGGGGAATTCAGTTTCTTCCCACAGTCCAGAGACATGCAGGTTAGGCTAACTGGTATTCCCAAATTGCCTGTATTGCGTGAATTACAATCAGGCATTGAATTGGCAACGTTTCCCCTGAAGTAACTGCCACAGAACAGAACATAGTAAAAAATAAGAAAAACATTTAAATGTGTAGGTGTGTCCAGATTTTTGACTGGTACTGTAAAAACAGATTTCCCATTAATTCTCATATACCATATTGAATAAAATTCGATCTCTATCCATAATAACTGTCACATAATTTGATGTGTAATTTGATGTTTAATTCATTTGGGATCTTACTACAGAAACCATTTCATCTGTAACATTCCAGCCAAGCACACGTATCTACACGAATATCCATTTTCCCTCTAGACATTACCCCTGCTACAACGTCATAGTTTGGATGGGAGCCAAAAAGACTATGAAATTGGAGCACTCTTACTAGGGAAAACAACTTCTACGTGATTTTGAGAAACGTTGGTGATTCATTCAATCTATTTACTCCCTTGTTAACTACAGAAACGGAAGGATCTGTTTAAATGAGATAATCATTTCTCTTTCATCATGGGTTTATGCCATCAATGGCAAAGCTCATAATTAACAGTCATCTATGATTATTTTGATAAACTTTGTTCCATAGGTCACAATGTGTTTATCTCTCTAGTTGTGTTTAAAAATGTGCATGCATGGGATAGAAATGTACAAAGGTGAAGGTCTCATCAACCTTTTAATTTGATGTGATTGAAAGTTGCTGACACTTAATTTGCAAGGAATATTACTTCCTATTGAATGGTTTCCATCAAAGGCTACAGTTTTCAACATTGTTGAGTTTGTTCCTGGTGGTCATACACTTTTCGAATCATTTTAGAGGTAGGAAAACATTGATTTCAGTAAAAGGATATACTGTATATTTTCATTTTCGCACTTTTGACTTTTGGAACCTCTCTGTTGCAACGTGGAATGGAATATGGCAATTAAAAATGATTAGCAGAGCATGTGGGTACAAGAACTTTGGCCAGAGGCATCTTCTTTACTTTTGTCTTAGATGTCTTAGGTGGATCATGTGACTCATTCGAAGCTATATAAATTCCAGCCACTTCCAAAGGTTTGCTGCATTGATTTGATCCACAGCCAAAGAACAGAAGTCACTAGTGGTAAAGATCTTAGATAATCTATTTAGGTTGAATACTCTTTTCATAGTCACTTTGTTCTTGTTCTCAAGGCGCTTGTGTTTTCTGCAGGTGTGCTCTCTGAGGAATAATCATGAAATTGGTTGCTCTAATCCTTGCCCTTTCAGTCATCTCAGGTAAGATTTTATGTCATACTTTATAACAATTACACATCATCAATTGTTAATTTATTAGTTCACTAAAGAATACAATACAGTGATTTAATTTAATCAGGCGCTTTTATTTGCAGACCAGGTTCTTTGCCAATTTTTGTTAATTCATCCTAAATATTGCACTGTACACCATACCAATCTCATATGGATTTCATTCACTTTACAAAAAGACAGCGTAAATTTTATGCTTTTACTTCTAGGCTGCCAGGGAAGATTCCTGTTTCAGGATGAACCCAAAACTAGATGGGAGGAGATGGTCGATAAGTTTTGGGAGTATGTGAATGATGTGAGCTCCAAGGTTGAAGAAATGAGGAAGAACATACAGTCCACACAACTTGGAAGAGAGCTCGAGTGAGTTTAGTTATGCTGTCAACAAATCACACTCACATACAAAAACAATTCATAAATGTATTTACGTAAATCTCTGACCACATTGAAATTCTCTAAATCACACTCTAGCTCACTGATCAGTGACAGCATGGCGGAGCTGCAAATGTACACCGATGATGTGAAGTCGAAGCTGTCACCCTATGCAAAGGAGACGGCGCAAAAAGTGAATGAAGATCTTCAGCTGTTGTCAAACAAGCTGCGTGTACATATGGAGGAAGCAAAGGATCGCATGACAGAATACAACCAGGAGCTCCAGACTATGGTGGAGCAGAATACAGAAGAGGTGAAGAATAAAGTCAATGCATACATCCGTAAACTCAAGAAACGCCTCAACAAGGACACCCAGGAAATCAAAAAGTGAGTTTTTCTTTAGAACATGGATAATTATGTTATTTACTATGATAGACCACTTAAATATTGAAATATTAAAATTAATTATTGGTATCACTATTGGCCTCATCTAAAGCTGTGTAATTTTTAAATCTGTGCATCCACTTTTGAGGCATTAACAGTTAAGATCTCAGGTGTGAAAGAGTTTTGTGTCCTAACATTACAAATTTCTTCAAGTTTACAAAAAATTATAATGATTCAAATATTCAACCTCAGTGCTATAAAGTAATATTCCTTGTGAATTGCTCTTAAGGAAAATCGAGACATACTTCGAGGAAGTCCAAGCTCGTGCTGTTCAGCATGCAGATGATATGAACGAGCGCCTGAAGTCTTACTTTGACACAGTTCGCCAAAATGCTGAGGACAAGTTCAACGCCCTTAAGGATTTGCTGAATGACCAAGCTGAACGAGCAATGGAGAAATGGGAGAATTTCAAAAAGCAGGCTGAAGAGGTCAAAGAGAGTTTGCTCTTCCCAGTCCAGAAGAAAATGGAGGAGGTTAAAAACTGGTTTCAGCAATACTTATAAACTGAGAAGAAGATAGCCACCATTAATAAGCAGTTTAAACTATGCACCCAAGCTGGAAATATGAATAGGAAGTTGACATTATGCTCAGGTTTTGCCAAATAAAAATACTGAGGCTTATTAGTATATTCTCTCCTAAATGTAGATTAAGCATGTTAAGAGCAGCCATGCCTGTGTGTTTTGCTTATACCTCTTAAATGATTGGCCTCAGTACTGGTTCGATAGAAGAATGTTGATGGCTTTCCAAAGAATCTCAGTTATAAGCTGTGTTAAAAAATACAGCATCATTAAACTACAATATACTGTAGTGTGAAGAGATAAAGCTACTAAAACAAATGATGGTGAAACCATAAAATGTTGTAAACAAGCCTTTGACAAAGTTGTTAACCTTACCCATGTTTAGTGACATGCGTAATTATATGCTGTACGCAGATAGTTTCAAATGACAATTTTCAATAAAGAAATAATACTGTGCAATAATATTTTAAAAAATTATTTTTTTCCTCTGTGATACATTTCCAATGCCACTGTCCTAAAAAATAAATCTTTAGAATGCAGCAAATTGTGTCTCAATATATAAACTGACATTAAGCATGTGTGAGTCAGTGCAAAATCATCATCATTATCATTTCATCTAAACATTTCTTTTTAAAGGACCAATATGGATATACAGGTATTCGTGTTGTGTTTATTTCTTTTAAGGTTATTTTTTTAAGGTTCAGGATAAGCATTAATTACAAATCAATTAATTAATTAAGTGCCAGTTGCACATAGTGTCATAGTGGTTAGCACTGTAGCCTTGCACCTCCAGGGTCGAGGGTTTGATTCCTGTGTGGGATTTGCATGTTCTAACTGTATTTGGTGTGTTTCCTCCAGGTACTCTGGTTTCCTCCCACTGTCCAAAGACATGCAAAGTAGGCTCATTGCCTTTTCAAAATAGCCCATAGTTTCTGTTAATGTGTGTGTGCTCTGCAATGGACTGGCACCCTGGCCAGGTTGTAAACCATCCTATGCCCCACGTCACCTAGATACTTCTTCAGGCTTCCCGTAACTCTGTACAGGATAATTAGTATAGAGGTTGAATGGATGAATTAATGTAAAATTAATTGTGTATTAATTGTGTTAGCTATTTGATCCAGGTATCTTCACAATACTATCAGTGATTGTATTTAAATTTATTTATAATATGGCAATGGTGAAATCCCAAATCTGATTGATCAGATGTTATGGATTAATTTTCTACAACAAGGCCTGAAGCCCTGAACAACCCTGAAGGTTTGCACTAACCACTACACCATCACCACAAACTCCATGCACACAGATAAAGAACCTGGTCGGGAATTGAACCCGGTACGGGCAAGGCAACATTGTTAACCACTACATCACCTAATTAAGTAATATCAATAAAAAATAATAGCCACTATTTATAGCAAGATAGCAACAGCGTGGAAAATGGTGGCTCAAATGGATAAAACGCTGGAAGTTCAGGGGTTCGCAATGCCAATCTACCACTGTTGAGCACTAGAGCAAGGTCCTTAACCCTATTTTCTGCAAGGGTGCTGTTCCTGGTTTCCTAACTGGGATATGTGAAAAAAATCCTTTTACTGTACTATAAGGTACATGTGACAAATTCATCCATCAATCTAGGAACCTCTGTAGTCCAATTAGGGACCGTGGAGGCCAAAGGTGATAACAATTGTATTTATTCCCATTTTACGACCATGGTAGGACCTCCAGTCGGCATTCATACATTATGGGAAATTTGGTAATGCACATGGGGAGTAAAGTCTGGCACTGTGTATTCCGATCCAATAGAAGCGCTAGTGTAGATCAAATTGAGGAAAAGTTTAATGATGGTTGATGGTTAAAGAGAGGTGACAGAGCACACAGGTCATTATAGTTATAGTGGTAAAGGGCGGATCTATTCAAAACTGTAAAACATTAGAAACATGGTGTTCAACAAGCACAGTGCGATTGTGACGGTTACGTTCCCACAAACTTGTCGTAAGTCGAAATTTACGGAGAAAACGCTCTTTCTTTCTCCGCGCTCAAGCCAGTGACGTCATTCCAACATGGCTGCTCACAGCACGAGCAGTAAACAAAGTAAGCGCGTCAGGTTTTCATCTTTACATTTGACGGAGGTCGAGAATAAAGTCGTTGCGACATTGTATTTCTGAGGTAAGCTGAATGAAGCGTATCGTCCACCCTAACCTAACCGGAGGCGGCGTCTTGTTTTTAGGTACGCGGTTGCTCTGTCTTGGGTCAGGTTTCGGAGGATGTTATGTCTGGTAAACACACACACACACACTAACGACAAAATTATAGGTTTTTATTATTTAAAGAAATGCATTGCCTCTGTAAAAAAAAAAAAAACGTTTTTGTTTAACTTTAGACTTTTTGACGATTGTGAGGGTTTGTGACTCGAGGAAAATCTAAGATAAGCTTCTGCAGCTCACTGTCTAGGTGTTCAGTTCAAACCGGGACTTTTGATTGTGCAGATTGATAGAACACAGTTATTAGAGCAAAAACTCTCTTTATTTCTCTATAAAATCCTCCAGCTACACTATTGTACTTATCCGAGTTTTTCACTAGTGCTTGGATACCATCTCTGTAGAAACTTTCTCAATACACCGGAGCCTGCTTTAAGTCGGAAACACTGGCCTCCCAGGAACTCCCTTAATGATCCAGGGACTGTATGAGGGACGTTGCAGTAATACCACCCAGCCAAGTCTCTGATAGGGATTTTAAAAGTACATTGCATGCTGTTGTTAGAATAATTGACAAACTGATGTTCATTGAGATCTACTTTGATCCACGAAGCCAGTCGTGTTTTCAAATTGCTGAGGGGTAACTTAATCACATTTATATCTTGTAGTAACTAATGTTTGTTTTTTTTATTTTTATTTTCCAAAACCATGCAGATGGAGAAAAAGAGTTAAGCCATACTTACCCGAGTGCTAAAACAATATGGATGCAGAATCATGGACTACCAGTGGCGAGTATAGCCAAGAAGTAGCAGATAACACACCATGGGGTAACCAAGCATTAAACAGTAGTAATGATATTTCCTCTCAATATGGAAAAGGGAGAACTGAGGGGAATTATGGGGAAACATGGGATGGAGACTTCCAGAATGCTTATCCACCATCACTACAGGTACTTGTGAACAGGTACTTTAATGAATACTGAATGACAGTTAGGTGTCATATCCTTCCTATAAAAGAATAAATCTCAAATACTGTTTTTAGGGACCAGGTGCAAGGATGCAAGGAATACTTCCTGAAGTTACACCACCATCATCTTCAACACACAATGGCTCAATGGCTTTTTCTCCAGATTGCCAGACCATTCCATCTGGAACAACACTCGATCCAATAAAGTATTCAAAGTGTTCAGTCCTCCAGCATGATGATATGGAAAACAGAAAAGACGATCCAGAGGATTATATAGAAAGAGGCGACTCAGTCATGAGCAACATGAACAACTCTGTGAATGAACAGTTAGCTGCACCCAAACAGGTAAATGAGTATTATACATGTACTATATAATATATTATGTTGTAATATACATCGGTTAGTTCCAAACGAGCAATCTGATTGGACGAGAAGTATTCACCGAGTGGCCATAATGGACAATAAAACTGTGTCCCAGGTATTCTAATAACCATGAATTACACTAACTGTCGGTCGCAGTATGGGTGAACGTAGGTCTGTACGGTCCGCAGTACTGAGGAGAGAGAATCTGTCTGCCAAAACCAGTCACAGAAGCACTTTCAGCAATAACACTTTGACTCTAATGGATCCCAAACAACCCTCTCTCCCTTGATCAAGGGCACTAAATGGAGTGTGTGACAGTCGATTATACATCCTAGCGCACTCACTTTCCATTTAGTGCTTTTTTATATTTAACCTCAGAACGCGGAAGTTAACTGAGCTGATATTCTAAAGTGAAATAAGTGGAAATATACCAAGAAACAATATTTACAGGACTGTCGACTACCTGCATCTTTTATTCTTCTTACCTTTTGGCTAAATGGCACTGGTAAGAATTTTAAACCACTTTCTCCCCCGATAATTACAACTGTTTACAACAATTAAAACTGTCAGTCGTGGTTATTTAGTTCCACCAGTCGCAGAAGGATATATGTTGGCGGAGTAAAATAAAACAAATCATAATCTGTTGATGATGATGATAATAATAATAATAATAATAATCGTGTTTGTGGAACAGTTGTATAAATGCAATATCACATTAAAGGTTGTGCTGTATTGCTGGATGTAGCCCGGCTATGATGCATTGGGCTGCATCCTCATGCCTACGACCATATCAAAGCTGTGCTATATCCAGCGGTACAGCACTCCCTCTCGTGTGATACTGCTGAATTATGAACTCCTAAATAGGGGTGCTCCACTTGATCGGTCGCCGATCATAATCGGCCGATATTAGCTTTAGGAAGTTTGATCGGCAGTCTCTATAATGGCCGATATAGAAAAGCCAATCAGGTGACGCAAAACTCGCAGTTTTTTTTTTTTTTGCGCGCTGCTAAAACGACTCCACCGGTCTGGCAATTCTACGTGGTGTGTGAAAAAGACAATCTGCAGCCTGCGTGACAAGCCAATTCCATGAGGCGGTAAGCACCCAAAACATTTTAACATGAACCTCATCATACATTTGAAGGTTAGTTACGTAAAAGAACACGAGCAGTTTTCAAAGTTGGCTCGCGCTAAGAGAGTGGAAGAGTTCAACAACTCGCGCGCTGCCACTCACTCAGCTGTCGGTAATACCCCTATCTCACCTACACGGTTTCACGCGGTGGCCGTAGGTACAGTTCATCATGATTCACCGCGAGTTTTGGCGCTGTGATTAGAGATGTTAATATTCATGTTTAGGGCTGCAACTAACGATTATTTTGATAATCAATTAGTTGGGCGATTATTTTTTCGATTATTCGGATAAAAACTAAACGTTTCTTTACTTTGATGTTTTGCTTATAACTATATAAAACCATAAATCAGGGTATTAGTTATGTATAAAACTAAACTTTACAGTAAAACTCCTCTAAATATCCAATAAATAAATAAATAAATAAATAAATAAATAAATAAGCAAAACAATTGTACTTTTATTATATTTGATGGCATCTGTTATAGTGGCTGCTTGTTGTGTAGTGGATGTGGGATTTCGTTTTTGAATGAACTCACTTATGCTGACTTAAAATAAATAAATAAATAAATAACAGTATGTGAGTATGCAAAATACAGCATTTTAACAATAATTGCAGATATTGCCAGCTGATAGAGAAGGAACAGCTAATCAGAAGTCGTGTGTGGAAGTCTGTGATTGGCTGGTTTTGTGGCAGTTTTGTAACACTGGACAAAGTTGAGCGAACGTACAGGCAGAATGGAGCGCGCACACAAAAGAAATGTTGCTTGCACACAGAATCGAGAAGTCGCGTGTGCGCGGAGAACATGTTGCGCAAGCAGGGGACAGGGGCGCAACTGCACATTTGCTGAGGGGTATGCAAGATCATGGGTTGCGCATCAGTCAATGTCCAAATCCTTAGAATGGCAAGCTGCAAAAATAACTTAGATTTTCAAATAGCCTGCAGTACTCTGACAAGGAAAAGTGCGTACAGTACGTACTGTATGCTTAGACCCTGACGTCGTGCAAAGCACTTTTCCACATCAAGGCCATTTTTAAACATGTGACCGTTGCTGTGGATTTTGGATATCTTCATCTTCACTACTGAGAAAACAAAATAGATGTTTCACAAACTTTGTTTCTTAAGGCTACAATAACTTATTCTGCATGTTTCTTAATACTGTGTAAGTCATAAAATCCTGTATGGCCTTTACCTACCTGTTTTCTTCACCTGCTCTCAACTCCTTTTCTATCATTGCTTCATTGTCCTCCTCATCTTCATGGCTAAGTAAATGAACCAGATATTTCACAAAATATATACCTTAAATCATCAATCCCAAATTTATGTTTTTTGATATTGTTTAAAGTGGTCATGGCAAGATGAATTCAATTTTACTAGATTTTTTGACAAATAAGAGTTCACTGCACTATAAAAAACATTTTGTAATTCTGGTGCACAAAAAACTATAACTTACTGTAAGTGTACATCAGAAAACACATTAAAATGGTAAATGTATGTCATGACCTCTTTAATGTATGTAGCTCCTACCTGTTCTCTTCACCTGCTCTTGACTTATTTGCTTTCTCTCTGTACTTTTCATCTTTTTCGTCTTTTTTTCAAAAAAGGTCTCAATTGATAGATATATGTTTGATTTTCCCCGATTTTCTCCCTAATTTAGTCGTCTCCAATTCCTCCCCGCTCCCACATTAAGGCTACTTCTACCACTCAGCCGAGAGGGCCGAAGACTATCACATGTTTCCTCCGAACCACGTGACGCCAGCCGACCGCATCTTTTTGAACTGCTCGATCGCACACCGTTGGGGGCGGCGTAACACACTCGGAGGACAGTGCTATCCGCTCTCTCCGTTGCGCGAGCTCACAGACGCCCCTGACTGGCTGTAGAGCCGTGATTAATGTGTACCTCTCATCCCTCCCCTCTGATAGAGCTCGGCCAATCGGCTCTCTCTAGACCTGTGGCTGCGGGAGGTTACAGCACCACCCGGGATTCGAACTAGCGATCTCCGGATGATAGGGTGATCGCTTTTACCACTGTGCCATTCGGAGGCCCTATTATTTATTTTTTACTTGTTTAAAATGCTAAACAAAAATAGTCTCTTAACAAATATAATTTTTCTAATATTTTAAAATCTTTATTAAAGATAATTTTCAATTATTTTTTTTTTGACAATAGCGCCCCTCTCTGTGTGGCGCCCCCGTCACGTCCCACCTGTCTGTTATTTTATTTAATTATATACATTCTACAAGAAAGTTTTATTTGTCAGGCTTTAAGCTGTTCCCAATTACTAACCAAGCGCAGGCTGCTATGGTTTAAGATGACATGTTGCACATGTTGCTTGCCAATAAATACAGTTGTCAATTCATGATATTCCTCTTCTTATAATTTCAATAATTAATTTACATTGTTGTTAGATATAGTTTAATAAATAATGCTACATGATAAGGCTTCAAGTAGACCCTGTAATCGGTGATCGGTATCGGCCGATACGGCTTCTAGTGATCAGAAATCAGTGATCGGCCTCAAAAATCCTGATCGGAGCACCCCTACTCCTAAACCACTTTATTAGAAGGACCTTTATGATTGTTCTTTCATGCAGTTATCCAATCAGCTCCTCATGTGCCAACAATGTAACCCATCAAAATCATGGACATGCATGTCAAGAGCTTCAGTTAATGTTTAAATCAAACAAAACGGATCTCAGTAACTTTAACAGTGATGTGATATTTGATTCCCTGTCCCAGATGGGTTGGTTTAAGTGCTCCCGAAGCTGTTCACCTAATGGGATTTTCTATAATACAATCTCTAGAGTTTATACTGAAATGTGTGAAAAACATAAATCATCCAGTTCTAGTCAGGAACAGTGAAACCTAATGTTGTTTGCTGCTGTTGTAACCCGTCCACCTCATTGTCTGAAGTTTCATGTGTTTTGCAATGTCTTTATGTTCACATTCGTAACAAGTCATCAGTTGATTTATACAACAGAGGAACCTTGGTCTTGGTCGAGTGTTTTGCAAGACAATACATTTTAAGTTGTTAAAGAGTGAGGTCTCGATATACGAGTAGTACACATGTGCTTTGTCTGCCAAGAGTCATTATTTCTTATGGGGGAAGTTCACTTTGATATACAAGTTCTTTGATATTCCGGAACAAATATTTAAAGATTTAACTGTAGTATTTCTGTTGCTTCGTGTGTAGGAGTACAGATGTTCATGTTTTTTTTCTCCTTTGTTTTTTCTTTTCTTTCTGTTTTTTTAAATATATATTTATTTATTTTAATTCAGGACCTGAAAAGAGACAGCCCTTTCACCTGGACATCTGTGATCAAGGAGGCTTTAGAGATTACTAATGGAATGGAATTGGAGCAGGATCTTTTAGGAAACATGTGCAGAAACCTGCCAATCTATGATCCATCAGGTGCAGCGGAATTTGTAAAGAACAGTTTTGATCCTGCAGATAATGACTCAGATGTCCAAGAAGGAAGAGAAATGATTAAAACGCAAGAGACGACTGTTATTATTTTATCAGATGACACTAAGAGGTCTCACTTTGAGCCCCGTCAAGATTTCCAACGGAGGGTGGGTTATGCCAAAAAATAAGCTGTAAAACAAAACACCTACAGTGGAACCTTGGATTACGAGCATAATTCGTTCCGGAAGTGGGCTCGTATTTCAAAACACTCTTAAACCAAATCATCATTTCCGATAAGAAATAATGAAAACTCAAATTATTCATTCCACAGCTCCCAAAAATAAATACATAAAAATAATTAATACAATCTATAAAATGAAAATAAAACAAATTAATCTGCACTTTACCTTTAAAAAAAGTACAAATAAATCCTGACAGATAAGTGTTTGTTTGCACAGGCGCCGCGTGCGTGCGTGCGTGTGTGTGTGTTTGTGGAATTAGCCCCTTCCCTCACCTCGTTTTACACAGTAACACTCCTCCTCCCTCTCCCCACCTCACTTTTTAAGATTCACAACAAACACACACACAGCAGAAACACCGTTTTAACAGGAAAAAAAGAAATCTTTCTGAGACTGGCATGAGCGTATATTAACAGACTCACTTAAGTTTCACAACAAGCGCATAAACACAGCGGAAACACCGTTTTAACGGGAAAAAAGCGAGACTGGCACGAGCGCATACTAAAGGAATCACTTAAGTTCACAAGAAACAGACACACACCGAAACACCGTTTTAACAGGAAAAATAAGAAATCTCTCTGACCTGGCGTGAGCGCATACTAAGGGAATCACTGCTGTAAAGTAAACAAAAAACAAAAAAACAAGTGAACCAGCACCTTACCTTTGAAAAGAATCGCGACAGAGCAGAGTTTCTGTATGTTTGTGAAGCCGGGAGGGGTGAAAAGGGGAGAGAGCGTATGTGCGTGGGTTTTTGCAGTGTCAAATTGCGCGCACACGAGCAGAGTTTGTGTGTTTGCGAAGCCGTGGGGGGAGGGAGGGAGGGATGGGGGGAAGGTGAGAGAGTGACGCACGGTGTCAAAATAAGAGTCGCATGTGTGAAGCATGATACTCGGCGCTCGTAAACTAATACTTGCTCGGTTTCCGAATAAAAAAAATTATTAAAAATCTTTGCTCGGGTTGCGGAACACTCGTAAACCATGTTACTTGCAATCCGAGGTTCCACTGTATAGCTAAAAGTATTAATTTAAACTGCAGTTAGAATTATAACTATTTGCTGTTATTTTCTTCCAGATCGTTACGCGGTACAGGGGTCCCCTAACTGAAGAATCATCACTGAATGACAAGATACTCAATGAGACAAGCTGCAGGACTGAGGTTTGCTCTCTATTGCAGAGTAAAACTACGGCAGAGACAGACGTTTCATGTTTTACCAGAAGTCCCTGTTTATCAGATGATATCCATGAGCAGTGCACAAACGTAAATGAACAAATGCCCTTTGTTTCTTTATCTGCATTAGACAGTAATGGTTATGAAAATGATGCATCAGTTTTGAGAAAAGCTCCTCAACATAGTTTTCATACAACACCTAAAGAACATGCACAATCATGTGAAAATGTCAGTATGGAGAGCCAAACTGAGAGTTGTACAGACAGTAACGTAACTCTTCACAAATATTTAAGTAAACCTGGTCATCACTTGAAATGCAACACCATCTCTGCTGAACCAAGTCCTGTATGTTCATCTACCTCAGACAGTAACCAAGAAGACCTTGTAGATAACGTTCAAAAAGATGATACTTCAACGCACAACTTTATGGCGTATGTACAAACTTATAACTCAAAAGTGCAGTCACAATCTTTGATTATCAACTCAAGCCGTGAGACAGGGTTGAGCGATGTTCTCGTTTTAGAGAACACAAGTCAAGACAGAAAGTCTGAGGTAAATTTTCCGAGTTTACAAACATCCACTGATTTCTTTGAGAAAGACACAACCCAGTTAGAGCCCTGCAATGACCATACCACTCGCCAAATGCAGTATGAATGTAAAATCGGACTTGATTGTAGGTCTTCCTGTCTCCTCAGTAGCGCCAGTCCTCTGGCTAAAATGAAAAAAAGAGTTCGCCGCACCTTTAGAAAGAAATATTTACTGAAAATTGCGATGCAGGAGCCTTTCAAAAACTTAGACTGTAAATCTAGAAAAAAATCTAGAGGGTTGAAGAAGAAGCGTAAAACAAAGGCAGAAAAAATGCGATCGCGGCTCACGAATATTAGAAAATTACACCATACTGCTTTTAACTTTAAACTTTTAAAGAACCGCCACGCAAAAATAAAACAGAATAGATGTTTCAGGAAAAAGCTGAAAGTCAAACGTCCAGCTTTAGTTTCTGAACCATTAAAAACTGAATCAAATCTTGAGAACGATGATGACATGATGTCTCAAAACGGACATGCAAAGGATTTTCGTTCAAATGCCAGTAATATATTACTGAAAATGGCTTCTGATTCACAAAACAGCGCGAATGTGACAGGAAGCAGAAAACGAGCATTGTGCAATAAAAGTAGCAAAGAAAAACCTGAAATCACTGAGCTAAATGGTGATGCTGGTTTTGAGTTGTCTCTGCAGTCCACTGTTAAAACTACAGGATTCCATTCTTGCCTTACAAATGCATTTTACACTGAAATTGAGGACAAAAAGTCAAGAAATCTTTTAAAGGATGTAAATGTGAAGACGTCTGATAAACATCTGGAGGAACGATCGGAAAAGGATGTTGTTGGATCACGTTCTGAAGTTCAGAATGTAGACAGATTTACACAGTATTCTGATGAGGACTGTGTGACCACACAAAATATGGACGTTTGTAAAGCACCTGATGTTGTTAAGAGCACAAAACTAGCAAATAAATATATAAAATGTAAGTACTGTAGTCAAACCTTCCGTCATATCTCTGCTTATATGGTTCACCAGCGTATTCATACAGGCGACAAACCTTACAGGTGCAAACTCTGCGGCAAGAGCTTTGCTCAGCTGTCCAAACTCAAATCCCATAGACATGTCCATGTCCATTCTGTATCTCTGCCATGTCCATGCTGTGGAAAAATATTCTCAGACAAAAAGGATTTGATAGCTCATTTTGCAACCCATGTAAAGGACACCAAGAGAAAGAAGGAATCAGGCCGACAAGACAAACCAAACAAATCTGATGCCCCACATAGCAAGAGCAAAACTTGCAACATTTCTAGCAACAACTTTCCTGCTGGATATATGCAGAAACATGACCAGGATAAGCTTGTGTCCTGTAAGAACTGTGGAAAAGAATTTTCAACATCTTCACAGCTCGCAGTCCATGAGAAGACCCACTGGCCTGTTAAACCGTATGCCTGCTCCATATGCGCCAAAAGTTTTTCTCAGATCAACGCTCTGAAAAAGCACTCTCGAAAGCACACAGGGGAGACACCTTTCTCCTGTTCTCACTGTCATCTCGCATTCTTTGACCTTCCTGCATTGCGGGTCCATCAGCTATCCAAGGTTTGTAATCGCAAACAGAGTTGTGATCTCGAGGGCTTCCTAGTCAGTCATGGAGTTGACGGGGAAGTAAATATACCAATGTTCTTCAAGTGCCAAATATGCAAACAACTCTATCAGAAGTGGTGTCATTACACTCTTCACCTTCAAACCCACACAGAGTCTTCGTCCTATCTTTGCTTTGCTTGCGGGCAGAGCTATGAAAAGGACTCTGAAGTCAGCGTTCATTGTATGGTATGCTGTCAAAAAAGTGGGGAGGAGGTGGCTTGTGGGTCTGCACTTTCTGAAATCTTGCAAAGTGACCCCAGACATAGCACCAACTTACCAACTGGCTTGTATTCTGTAGAGGCTTCCAAAAGCAATTCTCCTTTGAGTGCTGATGAGTTACAAAAGAATTCCCAAACTTTAAATAATCTGCATACAGAACCCACTGTGCCAAAGTCTTCTCAGCTGGTAAAGACTTCTGATATGCCTGAAACCGAGACAGTACATCTGTTTGACGAGGATCACGTACCTGCCTCACCTACCCCTTCTCTCATGAGTTGTGCCTCCTTGAACGAGTCTCTTGAGTGTGTTGAAACGTCACCAAGTCTCCGGAGATTTAAGTGCCCACATTGTGGTCAGAGGTACAAGCGATACAGAACTTTGCGCCTTCACATGCAGACACATGCCCCTGCTGTTAGGTATGTTTGTAGTCATTGTGGCCGCACCTTCAAAAAGTGGAACAACCTGTGGTTGCACCAGAGGATTCATCGCCGGAAAGGCCGTCGCTATTCTTGTCCACAGTGCAATGTCCAATTTCACATCTTTAGTGCTTATAAAATGCACCTGCTGAACCATGCTAAAGAAAGACCCTACGCTTGTCCTCTTTGCCCCCAAACCTTTTCCCATGAAGAAGCCTTGCATGTTCACCAGTGCGCTTCACTTCATCAACCGGCAAGAAAATTACAGTGTGATGTTTGTGCCAGGAGCTTTAGTAGTTCGATAAGCTTGGTTAAGCACGGTCTTCTTCACAGTGGTGCTACGTCTCATCGGTGCCATCTCTGTGAGCGTTCCTTTGCAAATAACGAAAGCCTACAGGACCATTTGAATGTCCATGACAACACTGCCAGCCTCCTTCCTTCCATCCCATCTGAGCCCATAACATTTCTACACAAATGCAATAGATGTAAGAGCAGCTTCTCGACCGAGGATCTACTCTATGCTCATCAGTTATGTCATACCGGAGACTTAAAGAGGCAAGTTTGTCCTAACCAAAGCAGTAAATCTACCTCAGTTAGCCTTGAAGGCGCACGGTCATCTACAAGCATTTCTCTGCTATCAAGTCTTGACCTTGATGCCATTCCAAAAGACACACTTTTTAAATACCCCCACCCAGATAAGCTTTACATACCACCTCATCTTTCAAGATCAAAAAATCTCAGAATCATTCACCTAGATCCAGTGGACCTCGAACAGGAATCAATCACTGACTGTGTTACTTCAAACTGTGTCACTGGACCACCTCGACAAAACATTCCTCAAGAATATTCTGAAACTTCGATGTCAGACCAACCTCAGGCTTTGGAAAGCCAAGAATCCGTTCAGTCTCAGAATACAGATGAGATTCCAGGGCTTCACATTGACCCAGTAAGCAAGAAAGCTATTCATGACGTTCCGCTTCAAACAGCTGAATTTTTTGAGACGAGCGTGATCTTGGAGGAACCGACACCCACCACCACTACTGTGAATCTTGTTGAAAATGAAAGGCAGGACGAGATCTTTGAATGTGCAGACTGCTCCGAAAAGTTACATAGTCTTATAGGATTATACGAACATTATTTTCTGCATGCAGTAGGGAATACAAACCTTTACAGATCTCTTTGAAAGACGGTGACTCTTTCAAGCCCTCAGAAACTCGTGCATCAAGAGGTTTAATTACTTTTTTTTAGGATTACTTTACTGAAAAAATAAATGATGCATTCAGATTTGTTTTTACTAGTTGCAGTATTATAAAAAAGCAAAAACACAAAGAATGTAATGTGAACATCACCAGGATATTACACAGGTGCTCCACACAGCATGTAATATCATTGCAAAAAGTTTTTTTTACTCTTCAGACAAAAACAAGAATGTTTCCTCATGCTACTCCTGTGCCTTATTGTTATTCTTTTTGTGTTCATTTCAAAAGCCTGACTTTTTACCTTTTTATAAAGTAGAAACTTTTATTGTTTGGATTTATGTGAATTTTAGTCATCAATTCATGTGTATTGTTTACAAGCTGGGGTCATTATGTAACACCAGCACTGTTATTCTCTACAGTAAAATCTCTACCTGCACTGGAATCTTCACAGAAAAAAAATTATATCCTTCTATTTGATAGCTTTTGTTGTTAAATGCGTTCTATGACTGAATACTGTATCAGTAAAAAAAAAAAAAAAAGTGACCATGTCTAAGGCTCCACAAACTGCAGCTAATTAGTTCATTTATCATGAATCCATTTCATGAACATTTTTTTTTTTTAAAGGTCTTTAATAAAAAAAAACTTTAATAAATCTACTTAAACTAAAAGCACCATGGATGTGTGTGTGTATGTGAGACTAACAGCAAAGAAATATTGCAAAGTGCAATGTGCACCTAATATGTTACCAGTTATGTATTTGACCCGTTGAGTTAAATTTTAAAAACACAATAAGAAGCAAAAACAAAACAATAGGAAACAGTTGCAGTATTCTTAAACAAACTCGTTTTTAATGAAAACAGAAAGGTAATAGCTATGAACATGGAGAGCAAGCAACCACAAGAGAAACATAATATGCAAGCTGTGTAAAACTGAGGTACTGGCTTTGCCAATTAACTTCTTAGCAAATTAGTACTCATCCGATGCTTCAAAATGTCTCATTACCCATAATTCATTCATCCATACACATGTGACTACAGAATCTTGTGTATATACTGTATATGCGTCAGTCTCACTGCCTGTTTTGGTTGTGAGGGTGTTTTTTTTTTTTCTCACATTTTTTTTTATTTTATTATTATTTTTTTCTTTAATCAAAAGGACCTGTCTATGATCTTCTATAGCGATCATTTTTTCTTCTCCTCATCCTTTTTGCCATCTGGCTTGGTTCCACTTTGAGAAGCTAAGGAGCCCATGGCGTTACGGATGGCCTCGTTGTTGGGGTCCACGCCAGGCAAATTCTCTAGGACACTTTGGAGGAATTCAGGATCCTGCATTACATCGTAGTCATCCTCCTCCTGAGGATGAAAACATGAATAAGGACAACAAGACAAACTCAGAGTTAGGACATTTTTCACAAGCTGGTGCACATTTAACTTTTTTTGGTTAAAAGTCTTGTGATGTCAAAAACGTAGCATTTTCTTTAATTCAATCTTTTAAATGTGTTTTAGTAATGGATCCAGACTTTCTAGCAATGTTCTGTATAGAGATGTTACATTTTGATTTTAAATTATATTTAATTGGCAACATTCCAACAACAATATAAAAATAAATGGCCTCACATTAGCTATAGCTGCTAATAGTGGTTCCTCTTTTCTTAATATTCTGCCTCCAAAGTTAGAGCGAAGGTAAACAGCCTCCTTATCGGAGTTACACCAGTTTTTGACAATATGACCACGACTGCACACTAATGACTTTTCCAAGGTCGAAATTTTATGATAAGGCCATTTTCCATTTACATTTCTAATTAGTATATCTTCTCTTCCCGTGGGCCGACTGCGATGAAGCAAAGCCTATATGTTACCTCAAACTCAAATACACCTGTGAAAACCATTAAAATTCGTTCCATAGTTATTAGGTGATGGGTGCACAAACGGACAGAAAAAAATTCCACAAACTGTCTCGATGTGTGATAACCTAAACTTGACACGCTATGTGGCCAAATGTATGTGGATACAAACTAACAACTAGGTGTGTGCTTGCTAGATCCAACTCCTATTGGCACTAATGAAATTTTATTTCCTTTGAACAGTTCAGCTCTTCTGGATTTGATGAGTGTAGCTGTGAGGATTTAGATCTCATTTAGCTTGCTCATTAGGGACAAACTGATCATTTTGATATATACATCTCACATTTCATAGTCATTTTCTTTTGATTCGGACCCGATTTGTGACATTAACCACTGTTAAACTGCTATACAGAAACTCCCCGACTTATAAACATTCGAGTTACGAATTTCCACTGATAGGAATGGAAAATCCTTAACAAGACAGTTCACAGTCCAATACAGGTCTAAATGACAAAATGGCATCCAGTCAAGTGCGCAGTGAACAACATGCAGTTGCACCTCCACCAATGTCTTCCCAGGCTCCCGTTAAACAAGGTTTGCTGACCCCGCTGCGTCCCCGGGATTCCACTTGCAATTTGGAGGTGCAGGTCTCACTCACTCTTACTCATCGTCTATACCGCTTTATCCTGTATTCAGGGGTGCCTGGAGCCTATCCCAGGAGACTTAGGGCACAAGGTGGGGTACACCCTGGACAGGTCATACACATACACTCACACACACTCGCACACTACGGGCAATTTGGGAACTTAACCTAACCTGGGCAATTAACCTAACCTACATGTCTTTGGAAACCCAGACGGGAGAACATGCACACGGAGACGGGAATCGAGCCTGGCGGTGCAAGGCTAACCACTACACCACCATGCCGCTTGCGCAGGCCTCACGAAAGTATAATGCGGAACCAAAACAACAAACCTGTATATTTGTGTCAAAGGTGAATAAGACCCACTTTGTCAGACGTACGAATGAATCCAATGAATGTGATCCCAGAATGAAACTTATTCGTAAGTACAAGTAAAACTGAATTAAACCACAACAGAATTATAATGAAGTCTGACGGCAAATGTGTTCGGTGAGGTTAAGGTCAAAGCTCCGTGTAGGAAACTAGATACCTTCCACTCCACCCTTCAGACGCCATGTCTTCATTAGTTTAGTTCCAAGGGAAGTTGAAATACTACAGCATTATACAAAAGACATTTTATACAATTGTGGGATTCAAACTCATGGGCGAAAGCTTGGGAATCAGGATGCATACAAGTGTGGTGTCCACATACTTTTGTCACACCATGTTAATATGCTATCCTGCATTTCCCTTCAGTTTGAACACGTCTGAGCGCTGATTAATGCCGAGTAGATTTTAAATCTCTCTTCGGTCCCATTATCGTAGTATTAAACCTAAATGTTAAATCTAACACTTTGCCAAAGGCCTATTTATTTTTTAATTAAAAAGATTAAATAATAAACACCAATTGCTGCCATATTTGGCCAAGCTCAACCCAATTTGGTAAACCATCTGTCATTTTCTTTGACGCAAAGTGAAAGAGCCACTTCACTGAATCTTTCATGAATCTTTCTCTTTTCAGGAGACAAAACATTATATTATTAGTGCAAGACATTGAGAGGGGATGGGGGTTCCAGACAGCATCAGTTGATAACAATTGAAGAAATTCGTCCTTTTATTTTGAATAAGAATAAGTATTGTTCCAGCAGAGCTCCTGTGCAAGACTGTGTGAAGCTTGGCATACATGATTCTAATACTACTACTACTAATATTTAAATTACTGTATTTTTCCAACAGACCTTTCTGCAATCCTTTCCCCAAAATCTGACTACCTCTCCACCAGAGCTTTCCATATAAAAGACTCAAAAACAACACGCACGTTTTCATGTCAAAACTGTTTTTTGGAATTACCCACAAACAATTCTCACACCTCTCTCTCTGGGTAGCAGTGTAAAATTATATAACTGCCAAGCTTTCCTTAACTTTCCTTCAAATGTCATGGTTGCACAGTACACTTACAACTATTAATCTAGAAAACTACTACATGATACGTTTTAATAGGATAAACCAAAAGTCTATATCCACAGGCACAAAATTATTAATTATGAAGTTTAAGTTACAGCAAACACTTAAACTGACAGCCTTTGACTTTGCGGCGCTTTTGCATTGAATACAAAACAAAACAAAAAAACAAAAAACACCTTGAGTGTGAAATGGATCAGATCTGATATTACATGAGTTGAATTCTTCCTTTAGTGCAACAAATGTTCTGGACCGATTGATTGACTACTGACTTTAGATGGCCCTAAAGAAAAAAAGTCAAGTGGTTTAAGTCTGGTTCTGCCACATTTTCTAGCGTTAGTGTTAAAACCATTTTGTATCTGAGGAAAAAAGAACATTAAAATTTTTTGAAAAGGAAATAACCCTATTCTGTTCTGCTGCAGACATCAGGCATCACCGTACACGCTGATATACTGCACCACACACTCATAGCCTTTTAAAAGACTACAGCCAGCTCGTGTACTGTAGAACTTGATTGGCTTTACCTTTGCCGATTCGGCTGTGTCCATAGGAGCTCCTGTGTCCATCGATTCACCAAATTCTGTAAAACAGACAGAAATCTAATTAAACATGCTGTATTAGAGATAGAAGTTAGAACCATGCTGAACCACTTGCTTCTTTTTACCAATTTTTTTTTTTTTATCCAACTTCGTTACTAGGGAAACACATGCTTTTTTTGTGGACAAAGCTTCCCTGTTCATGTTAATAAATTAGTTTGATCAGTAGTGCATCAAATTTAGGAACCTTCACAGCACAGTATAGCAGATGGCTGCCAACCTAATGGATTACTTAAAAAATAAAGTTAATTGCATTTTTTTTTTTCAGAATAGGAAAAGGTCTAACATTTACAAACTGCATCTAGTCCATCTTTAAATGTATGATGAGCGCTCATTCCACTAGGAAATCAATATAGAATACGGCATTAATTCAATTACCACCTTTATATTAGTCATTTCCTTTATTTGCTGCAGACAGAGCCGGTACATTATTGTGGAAGTGTGTGAATTAGATTTCAAGCCCTGTGTGGTGCAGTAAAGTGTGAACGGAGAATCAGACATTTAGGCATTTGGCAGACGCTCGTATCCAACGCAACTTACTAAGTGCTTATAAGTATGCATCATATAAATTAATCCCTAACACAGTTTTTTCGGGGGAGTGGCAGGGTGGGGTGTGAGTTTAAGCTGAGTCTATATTTCAATCAGTCTATTAGACTGTATTATAGATGTCAGACGGACTTCGATAATACAATCCATTGTGGTGGTGTATAGAGACAAAAAATGCCAAGTGTTTATTTATCCAAATACTTGGATAAAAATGATTGTATTTTGCCAATGTTACTTCAGAATAATCCATAATTTCAACACAAGTAGTTTCAGTTTTTGCCCTTAAAATCTATAAAGGTTTTAAATATGGTTCTCTCATGCAACCCAGAGAACATAGCGATACAATAAGCATTGTTTTCCTTTTTATTATATTATAGTCTTTTTTATGCATTCTGCTCTTCCTACATTTTTTCCTTATTACTAGACATGGGCAAAGTACACAAAGAAAAAAGGGAGATTCACCAGGGCAAATATTACTCAAGTAAAATTAAAAGTCCTTAAGTACCTGAGTAAAAGTACAGAAATAATCGCATTCAAACTTACTTGGGTAGCAGAAGTACAGGACTTGTATTAGGTCACAGTCACCTTTTCCGGAGTATCAATATAAATACTAAATATCAATCTCTCTCTCTCTCCCCCAATTGTGAACATGCGGTTTTC
Source organism: Clarias magur (assembly GCA_013621035.1). NCBI lineage: Eukaryota > Metazoa > Chordata > Actinopteri > Siluriformes > Clariidae > Clarias > Clarias magur. The sequence continues at coordinate 5,608,859 of QNUK01000007.1, read as the reverse complement.
TGATTTCTTGAATGAAAGGACAGTCAGACAATTACGCATAATAAAGTTCCCATTTCAAATACAACACGCCAGTGTCATTAGGTAAAGCTCTTAACACATATTTGCTGTATCTTTGAGCTGAGTAAAAGTAAAAAGTATCCTCTAACAAAACTACATGTAAAATATAGATATGTGAAATATGTACTCAAGCACATTATATTAAGTAAATGTACTCAGTTACCTCCCACCTCTGCTTATTACACACAAATTCGCACATTAATTGTAGTGAGCCTCGCTAAACATTGGGAACATGATACCGCTGGACTTTGTAAGTGAAACATCATGAGACTGGAGTGACCTGGCTGGTGATTCAGATAAGCCTGGATTCTATTAGCTGACTCATTAGAAACATCAGATTATTTCCATGAAACCAAGCCAACAAACCTCCGCCTGCCAGCGACATCTGCATGGCATAGGCAATCTGCTCATCCTCGGTCATGCTGCTGAAGTCTGGCAGTGATGTCACACCAGTCTCTGGCTGAGACACGGACATCTTCAGGAGAGCTTCCTCTGATTCTGAAAAAAACAAAAAACAGACGTGGCCATGTAAAGTCTAACAGGTCAGATGCAAAGCATTTATTCTTATACAAAGTGCAGCCTGGTAAGACTAGGAAACTGTGCTTTTTAGTACAATATTGTAATAATGTCAAACAGAACAAGATACTAATTTACTAAATATTACAGAACAAATGGTATTGATAGAAGACTCACTAAAACACAGGCACTACACAAACATCACACATGTCCAAGGTGAAGACTTCCACAATGTACTCTTACCGTCAGCTGTAGGAGAAGTAATTCCTGCTTCGGCAGCTGATTGAGCAGCTGCTCTCCGGGCCTCCTCCTCCTGCCGCTGCCTCTGTTCCTCCATGGAGACACGCAGAGCCTAGCGGAGACAGACGGAAGACACACATGCGATTTGTACAGGCATTTACCATGAACTTCATCCTGTCTAGATCGATTCCAAAATCTAATAAGTTTATCTGCTGGTTGCAGTGATAGCTGTACATAAATTGCATCAATTGCATCAAAATGGTCAACCGGTCGTTCTTGAGAGATCACATTAGCGAGACACACAGAAGAATAAACTGCATAAAAACATACTACAACCTTCACATTGACATTGAGGGACTATGGGTATGACAAAGTTAGTTAGATCTGTAATGTTGACTGTAATGTCCCCTAGGATCTTAAATGACCTGTGAGGTGTCTACAAAATGAGTGACAAGAGGTGCATTCCTGATAAACAGTTTTTTGCTAAGGTGTCTCCTTTTAATTCTGCTGCTAAGTTCTCTTGTTTTAGTCTTTATCTCTCATCTGTTGCTGCAGGGATTATCCAAGTTTTATCATTGTTTAGACACAAACAACTTACACAGCGATCTGTTTGGCAAATGTTCCACATACTCTCGTTGTTGTTTTTTTAAGTCAGTATGAACACCGATATGGTAAAAATAGAGTGGACCCTAATATTCCACTAATAATCATGATTACAGCCTAATCAGAATAAAAATGCATCATGTAAAGACCTCGGTTGGAACAGTCTAGTCTGACATGAACGGATTTTCAGTATAAAGTGAGAGGGTGGAAACCTTTCGTAATCTGTTTCATATGTAAATATTAGCCATGTACACACTTAATATGATCATTTCTTTTTTTCAGTTGGACTAAATATATTCTTTCTGCACACATGGGGGCAACATTACACAATGCATCAGGTTTCCAGGAAGGAAATTTTTGCTTCCATTTCCAATCAGTAAACTCAAGAGCAAATGTCTAGACTTTTAATCCAGCGAGTCTCTGGCTGAGAAAAGGACATTGACTTGATTGCAGTTAAGCAAATCATAGATGAGACTGAAATCTTGTAACCAATCGTCATACAGAAGGCAGGATTTTTTAGAAAAGATAAGGAAGTATAACCTAACCTCAAAGTTGGTGGGAAAAAAACCCCCACATTATATATTTCAGGCAGATTAAACGCTTCAGATCGGGCAGAGCCACTTATTAAAGAGCATATAATCTGATTAAATGTTTTGAGCACGTAAACTCATCCTATTGCATCAGCGTCTGTGTAAACACTCAAGTTTGGAATCTCTAATCGGAATGATTTCAAACAGAGTGAATAAATACCGTAGATGTAGATAGTGTTTGTGACAGATGTTGCAGAAGACTTTGTGCTTTTCGCTTTTGTTTCTAAGAGTTCTCATATTTATAACAACGACATGGCAAAATTTTACTTTTGTTGTTTGTATCATTCCACTCCATCTATGTCTATTCTGCATACTAAATTAGACTTCCTAGTTCGGCACAGTAAAGTTAGTGTCATCAGCGTGCATGGTAAAAAAAAAAAGTCTGACTCAAAATACAAGAGCTCATCAGATGACGATGATGTAAAAGATTGCAGTTTCACTAGAAGCACCCTTTAACAGGAATGTACACATTAGTTTGCATCAGTTTGAGAGAAAAACGGTTAAATATATAACAGATTTTTCTGTGCTTGCACTAAGATGTGAGGAAATGAAGTAGGAAAGAAAACAAGGAAGCACACACAAAAATAAATTAAAAGGGGTCTTCTAGCTACACTTTTGTCACACCGCGTGAATGAAATTGGACCTCCAAACCCACCCTTTACTGCTATCTTACCAGGGCGAGCTCGGGGTCAGCGCTGGGATCTACTCCGAACTCAAAGTCGCTGGCTCCCAGGCCCATCATGGTGCCACCTTCGCCCGCCAGAATAGGAGAGGAAAGCAGCGCATCTGCCAGGCTGGGGCCAGGAGGCACTGTGACAAGATGAGAGCCTGTTCCTTCCTTTCCATTTAGAGTGTTTACAAACGCGGTCAACTTCTCAGTGTTCACCTCCTACAGGATGAACAAGAACAACACAATGGAACAGGGAACATGTTTAACACATCTGTAATAAATTGTGTTATACTGGCCACTCTGATCATGAACGCTAATCCCTTCAAGCAGCCTTTGTATTGTACATAACTAGTATATCATTAAATCCAAAGCACCTCCTCTCCGAAGTTAATCACATCCACATTGACCTTCTCTTTCTTCAGACGCTTTGCAAGTTTCACCAGCTGTCAATGAGAAAGCATTTCGATTTAAAGAGGACCGTTTCAATGAGGCATCAAATCGAGGTCACAAGAGACAGCATCTTACATCTTTCTCGTTGTCCTCCACCGGGCTACCGACAAAAGCGATGATCCTCATCTTGTGGTTCTTCCCCTGTCTGTGCTTCAGCGCCAACTGTACAGGCAAACAAACATTAATCCAGTGTCACGTCAGCTCGTGTAAACAGCATACATGTGTAGAAGTTAGTGCACTGAACATTAGAACATTAGGGTGTCTCACATGGGCTACTCTGATGCCGGTACAAAAGCTGATCTTGCCGCGGGGTTGAACGGCGTGCAGTTTGGAGAGGATGCGTCCGGTGTCTGGCGTTAGAGTAGTCAGGACCTCACAGTTACTGCACAAATTAGATTCACAGCATTACAGACACACTTACAGCTAGACTTAATGGAGTTTTAACTGCACAACCGATAAAGTGTACACACAGCTTGTCATGCAAATTCTAATTCAATCAGAGAAACCCATTTGAAGTCATTAGAGCACCTTAATTCAGCCATGTTTACATTTGCACTGTATGATTTTGGCACGCATGTGCATCTCAATCTCACAGTACAAACTTAGAAACAGAGGCAAACTTGGCATAATTTCCTGAACATAAAAAAAAAACAAAACATGCACATACCTTTCTTTCTTTCAAAATAAAATAAAAACCTAAATACAGGTATGCAGGTGGTAATTTGTTTTACACTTGCAGCACATATTGGCAAAAACTGTTCTTTTAAGTAATAGACATACATTAAATGAGTTATACCGAATATGCACATTATTAACTTCAGATTAATCAACATGCATACAAATGCACTTGTTAAATCTACAACAGTAACTATATAGCACTCTGTTTTTAAGAAAATACACATCGCTCATCCGAGTTTAGATGCCCAGCATGTTACTAACTAAATCTGAACGACCACTTTTCCACTTCGTCTTACAGAAACACCATAATTCTGACGTTAGTGCTTATGATATAATACTGAATTACACAATATTGTGCAAAAGTCTTGACTTCCTTACATGGCTTTGTGTAACTCAAATTTTTTTTTTCCATCACTGTGCTACAGTAGCACCAGACTGAAACGCAGTCACCGTCCAATCACATCTCTAGGCCATGTTCTCTGCATTGTTTTAATCAGAGACGAGCTTGTAAGGAATCATTTCTAGGAGGATGAAGTGCTACCCTAAATTGTCTTTGTCACCAGCTGGTGGTGAAAAACTGGTAGCGGATACATTTTAAAATACAAAATCAACAACAGACTCTCTGTGTACTCACTTGGCCATAGTGATGAGTCCAACATTGTTTTCGGGATTGCTGCGTGTCTTTGAGTGACAAACGATATTGACAGCGTCCTGCTGTGCCTGTAGTCGGGTGGGCAGGAAGTCTCCATTCCTCATGTACTCACTGTTGTCTACACTATAAAGAAAAAAAAAAATATGAGTATAAAGATTATGGGCATTGCTTAGGCCATAGAGGTCAATTTAATTGTAATTAATTAATTAATTAATTAATTAATTAATTTTAGGGTCTGAGGTCAATCTTCAGCAGGTTACAGTTCATTACATTTGTCGTTGCCTTTAAATAGGTAAACATAGTTGATTAAGTCATAATTTTTTTTTTACGTTTAAGTTAAAAGATTAATATGCAAACCTAGTTTGTTGCTAGGGTCCTTCTCTTCTAACCCTTTTGGTTGCTAGAGTGTTGGGTGGTTGCTATGAGATTCAAAATGATTTCTAATGTGCTGTACTAATGTAGGTTGTTGCTACACTATCCCAGTTGGTTGCTATGCTACTCCAGGCAGTTGCTAGGGTGTTGTTAAGATAGTCCTGTTAGTTTCTTAGGGGGTGCTTCATAATCCCTCATGGTTGTTAGGTGGTTGCTATGCTATTCAATAGGGATGGGAATCACAAGTCATCAACTGATACAATATTATCATACCTAAATGCAGATTTGATTTATATTGTGATTCTATAAACACCATGATTTTTATAAATATCCTGCTTCCATATACATTTTTCTATTATAACTCCAGTTTTATACTTTAGCTTTAATCATCTGCTTCACAACCGAATGCGAGTAATTAAACATAGCCCATCCTTATAACGTTGTTTTCCCCAAGCACAGCATTTAAACAATACAAACTAATTTCAAATACAAGAGTTAAAAATTAACTTGAATTTAGTTAGCAGCACACATCTCTGTCACACGCCATAATTAATATTTCTAAACTATCTAAACTTTTTTTAAACAAAATAAATTTACTCCTACCACATGGGATGGAAAACGCATGAATAGTTTAGAGTGTACCATCTGTAGGATAACAATGGAGTGGCAATGTTTTACTGCCTCCAAAGTCTCAAAACTCATTAAAACAATGAGCGTGTTGAGCGCGCCCCGCTTCTTAAGCATCTGAGTATCAAGACTAATTTACTCATAGTGTTTTGAGACTGTGTTAAGTATGTGAAATGAGTGTGTTTTAAAACTCAACTAAATTGCTTGCAGGGTTTGGAGAAACAGCCCGATCTGGGCCTTTTCAATGCCATGTGGATTTTGATCATGCAGCACCATAAAAGTAGGATTTCTGTTGCATGACTTGAGTGTGTGCAGTCGGCACAGAATCTGTTATGTTTGAGGTTGATTGTTATAACCAATTCCGGTCATAGACCGGTGTGTTTCTATTGGACATGTAAAAAAACATTAATATGTTTAAAAAATAATAAATCTATTTTCATGAATCACCACACAAAAGAATTGAGTTATAAATTAAGTGTTTGCCCCCCCTACATCCCTACTATACTAGCCTGTGCTGATTTTCATTACAACACCCATAAAAATGCATGTCCTAATAGAATAAGAAAGATTATGACGCCACTGTCATGAAACAATTAAAACAATTGCCTATTTGTTTAATAGACACCAGATTCAAGAGAGAAGACCAATATCATTTCTTTTCACAATCTTCATAACCATGTGACCAGATCAACAATAGAAACAATTAAAACTGTTGATAAAAGAACTCTTAAATCACAATACCAGTTTCCATGGCAGATTGAGAAATGAAAATAACAGGTTTTTAATACAACATTCACTGAACAATGAAAGGTCCTCGGGAACCTACATGAGATGGAGGTTTTTGTGAGGAATAAACGGTTTCTGATTTCACTGTAAAATGAGAGCACAAAACAGGGCTGCAGACCCCTCCTATAACAAAACAGACCCCTCCTCGAGTACTGGAACAGCAAGGCCAGTTCACTTTTTTGCTATACTATGAAGACCTTTCAGGATTTGAGCTGAAAATATTAATACGAGATGATGGATTAGACTTTCAGATTTTATTTACAGATATTTTTAGACCAGAATGAAGACCAGGGAGCTGCCCATGTGCTCTCCTCCAAGCTGAGAAAAATCAATCAGAAGCACTACACAAGCATTAATCACAGTCAATACAGCAATATGAACGGTCATGAAAAATTAAGAACCCACTGGTATAGGAACAATCAGACAGTGGACAGATTAGCCAAGGAAAACATCAGCAGTTGATGACAATCAAAATTGTGATATCATAAACCACGTCCACAGGGCAGGAGTAAAGGGATTTCAACTAGCATTCAAACATGGCTCAGAAAGCAGAAACATATCATAAAATGCAAACCTCTGATCACCAGTAGGAATCACAATATAAATTCGGACAGAAATTTACAGACATAGATGGGCCACAAAATGTCTGGTACCAAGTTAAACTTATATCGAAGTGTGGAGAAAGAAAGAATCCGTTCATGATGCAAAAAACACGAGCCTACATGTTAAGCTCAGTGGATGTAGTGTTGTGGCTTGGGCTTGCATGGCTGCTTCAGGGGACGACCTGGTCGATCACCCTAGCTTAACACACAACTGTGCGGCATTTCACCTCACGAAAAGTTCAAAGTTAATGAATGCTAAAAAAATGGAAACAAATGTTGTTATTAACTTCAAATCTATAGGTTCGACGCTTTTGATCATCTTAAAAATTGTGGTTGTTTACCTAATCTCTATGTAAAGATAGATCAATTATTTCATATTAATATTTATTTGACACCCACAAACCCAATTCTTCTCAAAGTAGAGCATGTGTGTGTATATGTATGTATGTATGTATGTATGTATGTGTGTATGTATGTGTGTGTGTATATATATATATAGACCTTGCTATTTCAATATGTTTTGAGGAGACTGCATTAAAAAAAATATTTAACAAAAGCACAATGTCTTATTTATTAATAAATTGAACACTGCAATGGGCAAAGTACTGTGTATAGAAAAGGAATAAACATGGCACAAATACAAGAAAGTTCTTGTGTCTGATTGGTTAAAAAACTTTTAACCAATCAGATTTGATCAGGCATTTCAAGCCTGAAGGGACTCATCCGATTTTTTTTTTTTCACCCTAATGTGAGACTTTTTATGGCTGTCTGAAGGCACAAATATGATGTTTTTTAGATCGAACCTTAGTCACTTTGGCTACAATCACATTAGTAGCCACATTTCTCAATTTAAAATTTTTTTAGCCAGATCGGTTCACACTCATAATTACAATTAACTTTTATCTGACTGAAGGTGGATGTGCATGTCTGCATAAACAACACATATGAGCACATTGATAATTCTATGCTCACGCTATCTGGGTTAAAACCAGCATATCTGTGTCCAAACAATGGATGCAATTTTAGCAACAAAAAAAAAGGCATTTGTTGAGATCCAGAGGAAGGAAGAGAGCCAGACACCTTGATCATGTATCAGATATGTATCTAATCTAGGACAACACATGAAAGTGACTCAGGTGCAATCTAAAAAATATTTGATTTGTACATTCAGGCACATCTACATTAGTCAGATCGATAAAAGTCAGTTGTAATTATGAATGTGAACAGTCATGACATGTAAACAGTATGACTTTTATTGTGAACACAGCCCAAGTTGTTGTTAGTCTTTCATCTGCTCCTGTCGAGGAGTAGCCACAGTGGACCATATGACCCACACAGCAACTTGGCGCAGGTTTTATGCAGGATGACCTTCCCATTCTGACGCAACCCTCCCTTTTTATCGGGGCTTGGAACCAGTGGCTGGGGAATTGCCTGGGAATTGAACTCGGGCCTTCTGCAGGCAAGAAACCTTACTTTTCACTCCTTGACTCCACCCATTGTTACAAAGCACCTCTCACATGGTCCTGTACAATGACAGACACGAGACACATCCAAACACAAACCCCAAACCGGAAGTCCCCCCCGCCCCCCTCACACAGGTCTTTGTGCTCAATCCTTTACTTTATTTTAAACATGTTTTAAATCTTATTTTTCTTATTTTACAAGAAAGAAAGAATGATATCTCTTGTACCTTTAAATCAGATTAATAGCCTAGTTAGGATCTGTAGTTAATGAAAAGTGGCATTTTTTTTTAGGATTTTATGGTTGAAATAAATTACAGGAAGGTACAGATGGAAGTCAGCATCATTTTCAACAACAACAGGAAACAATAGTTAGCTTGGTGAAGTGTCAGTAATAATACAATTATTATTACAATTCTGACTTATAGGAATTTAACTGATAATGAATAAACCCAATAAAAATAACAATTAAAACTAGAAATAAAATCATAGGACTTGCACTGTACGGTTGCTTAGCCTACTATCAGCTATAGAGCTAGCATTACTGTGTCACTGCTGGGTAACACTTTCACATTAATATTAATAATAATTTTTCAATAAAAATACTTATCCATTTTAGTAAAATCGTTTTTTGCGAGTACAGTTTGTTGACAAAGCGCCGCTTTAACCCCCGAAGGCTAACATCATGCTAACACGCTAGCTTAGCCGGTAGCTGGGAGACATAATGACTCAGGAGAACACCGCTATTACCCGATTCCATTCCATTTCCCGACTCTTTCACCCCAAAGCGAAATCCCACCCACATCTCTAAACACAAAAACCCCAAGAAAATCTCAACAGCTCATATAAACCCTAAATATTTAATAAGTATAAGCATATTTTTTTATTTCTTACCAGACCATAGTGCTTTCGAGCACCATCTTGGAAACTTTCTACTCACGAACAACGCGGATTCTGATTGGTCCAAACCACGCTTTTCATAACAACGCATCCTATTGGCTGACAGTTTCAGCGGTTTATTTGCTATCGCCCCAATCGGTGACACACTGTATTACAGCAGCATATGTTTCGCGACTTGCTAACAATGACACATTTTTACAGTGTCTGGCAAAAGTATTCGTACCCCATGAACTTTCCTACATTTTGTCACGTACATGTATTTTATTGGGATGTTATGTGATAGCCCAACACAACGTGGCACATAATTGTGAAGTGGAAGGAAAATGATGAACGTTTTTGGTCTTTCAGCTGTTCCAGTCTAGGGGTTGCCACAGCAGGACATCCAATCCGCACGACATCTTGGCACAAGTTTTACATTGGATGCCCCTCCTGACGCAGCCCTTCCATTTGCATCCAGTGGCTGGGGTTTTGGGCACTAGCTGTGAATCGAACCCGGGCCTTTCGCATGGCAGGCGAGAATCCTACCACATTGATTTTCAAAAATGTTGACAAATAAAAATCTGAAAAACTTAATACTGTTTGTTCACTAATGTTCTCTAACAAACCTCTGAGGGCCACAGAACAGCTGTATTTATACTGAGGTCAAATTACACACAGGTGGACTCTGTTTACTAATTAGGTGACTTCTGAAGGCAGTCGGTTTTTAGTTCGGGGTGTCAGATTATAGGGGCCTGAATACAAATGCACACCAGACTTTTTTTTTTAATGTGAAAACTCTCATTTTCCTCTTCACCTCACTGCATTTGCTGATCATATAAAATCTCAATAAAATACATTTATGTTTGTGTAATGTGATAAACTGTGGAAAAGTTCAAGGGGTATGAATACTTTTGGAAGGCACTGTATAAAGGTGTCATTGTTAGTATGTAGTACCTTAAATAAAGATTTAATAAAGAATGCACTAGTTAAAATCCTTCCTTGACTATTATAAAATATAGCGAATTAAATTAAAGGTGTAGTGCTTAGCACAGTGGTCTTGCACCTCTGGTCTGTGTGCATGGAGTTTGCATTTTCTCCCTGTGATTGGTGGGTTTCTTCTCGGTTTACTCCCACAGTCCGAAGACATACAATTAGGCCAATTGTTGTTCACAAATTGTCCATAGTGCGTGAATGAGTGTGTGTATGTGCCCTGTGATGGATTGGCAACCCTCCAGGGTGTACCCCACACCCTGCCCCAAGTCTCCTGGGATATGCTCCAGGCTCCCTTGAGCCTGTATACAGAATAAAGTCGTATAGACGATGAGTGTGTGTGTGTGTGAGTGAGAGAGAGAGACTTCAGGCTAACGTAAAAAGTCAAAAAAAAAAAACATCTTATTTCATCTATAAATTAGCCGGAATGATCATCAGAATGAAGTCTGTGAATGTAAACACCTTAACTCCTCAAATTCACAACAAAAGATGAGCAGACACACTAAGTATGACATGGATACTTATAGGCTGCTTTGTCAGATTGCTTTAATTGCCCTCATTTCACAGAGCTACAGAAACGTGACAGATTAAAGGGGGGGGAACCCTGCACGTATAAAGTGTCTTAGCATAGTTTTTCAGCCACCTTAAAAAATGTTCCATATAATATATACAAACACAATGTAAAGATATGCACAGGACCATACAAGTCACGCTGAAAGACCCAGAATTATTATATTTGCCTATAAACCCATTATTTTTCATCACTTTCAGCTTGGCTGAGTGCGTTAAATGAGGATTCACCTTAAAACAAACAAAAAAGTAGGCAAGTTGCATTGTTTTTGTACAAAGTTCAAAACTACATCAGCATATTTAACTGTACTGCATGAACCCACATGCAGCACTTATTATACACAGTTTTTGAAATTACAAAGAAATAAAATAAAGATAGATAAACAGTGATTTTTCAGGCTTGATTCCTAACCAGGCTCACTTTGTGTTGTAATGTTATATTTTTTAAAAACATTTTCTCTCTCAATTTTCATAAATCCTAATTTAGAGAATAACAACCTTATGAACACTCAATTACCAATATTTAAGGCACTGTTAAAATATGTAAACTGTTCAGAGCATTTTTTTTTTTGCTGGTTTGTGCAAAAAAAAACAAGAATGATGACTAAGAAAGGTTACTGAAAATACAATTTTGTCAAAATACAAGTAAGACCTACAACAAAAATAAAACGTTGACATCGTATTTTAAAGAAAATCGCAAAAGAGGTACAATTGATATAAAATCAGGCAGCACCATTTTAATAAACATTTCACAAGATTCTCCAAGTGAACCACTAAACAAAGCCGAAACAAATAGGTCGATATTGCATATTTATCAGATCAGCTGACCTCATTTATCAATCCTACATGTTTATCAAAAGACGTCTTTACATATTTGCAGAAGCTGAAACCAACTAGATTTGTCTGGAATACTAAATAAAAGTTTGCTCGTTTAAAGTGCAAAGCGTGTTCCCTGAAAACTTTTACATAAGGTGACGCCCACAAACTCCATAAAAGGTTAAGTGCACAGAGAGCTAGGAGCATGAAATGAATGCTTAGGGTAAGGATGAAAAGATAAGTGTTGCTTATTTTAACAGTAAGTACTGTAGGCACTAAAGACTTCCACCAGCTGTGGCATTTGTTATTGGCAGTAATATAAAACATTCGGATCTCGAAAAAATGTTCTTGATGGTACTCTTAATATGGCTTGACCTTGTGATCTTGTATTAAGACATTACTCCAAAGCTCTTCTATAAGTTCCTCTGGAGAGTCTGGGTGTCTGATAAAAGCGTTAACATAAATAAATAACTTAAATTCAACAAATATAAAGGCGTAGAAATCCATGCAAATTAAATGATTAGGCTGGTTAAGTCAAGGTTTACCCCACACGAGTAGGATTTCCCATTCAATTCAGGTCAAATTTATTTGTATAGCAATTTTAACAATGGTCATTGCAGCAAAGCAGCTTCACACAATCCAGAATTAATGGAAATAAGCCCGAACTGCGTGAGGAAATGGCGGCGAGGCAAGGCGGTATTTCACAAATTCCCCAATTTTTGTGAAATGCTCAAATTAACAACTAAGGAATAAATCTGTTCATATTCAGATTGATAAATGAGGCCCACTGTACCGGGTTTAAGACCAACCATATACACATGCCGAGTCAAACACCCTGTTTTTATCTTAATTAGCATTAAGAGAGCTTTTGCTCTTCTTAATTAAATCTAGAAAATGCTGAAGCAGAATGTTAAAAAAAGTAATACGAACGATAGTTGCGAAGGCATGAGCTCTGTTAATGAGAATAATAATTAATGACATTAGTTAACATGAACGTTTTATCTGACAGGCTTTGCAATAATATACTGAGAGGTTAAAGTATTTTGTACGTCACAAAGTTTCTATACTGCAACCATTTAGCAGAACTAATTCAAGAGTCTTCTGGTTAAGAAGATTAATAAATTCTGGTTAATCTGCTGTAGGTCTGGAGAAGATGATCATATAATATTGCTAAGGATATAAATTATGTCTTAATGCTCACTCGCTCATTCCCACTTATCCTTTAAAGGGTTGCAGGAGCCTAACTCAGGGGACTCATGCACACACGCCTGAGGCGGGAATCGAACCCTCGACCCCGGAGGTGCGAAGAAACAGTGGCAGATTTGTTCACATACCTTGCCTTTTTCATAGTTAAAAAAGTTCTGCGTTGCCAGTTTCTGTAATTCTAAATCGTATAATAACCACCTAAAAGCAAACCTTATAAAAAGTCTCTCTCATCGTTTCAAATAGTGGAACTGTTAAATCACAGCAGGCCATTTCCCCTCTTTGATTTCCTAGCAACGGGAACTTTATGGCTCAGTGTTACACCACATACACCATAATAAACAAACGACCAAAAATATATTTATAATTCTGCATGCAGTGTATAAACACACAAAAGAGCTGTACATTTTAAGAACTATTTTTTTAAAAAAACTAAAAAAATCCATATTTGGCAAGCGTGTCTGAGATTGCTAACATTTAACTTAGTCTTTTAAACAGCAACCCTGGATACAGAAGTCAAAACAAAGAAAACAGCTTGTAAAGCTCGAGTGTGCTGTGCTGCAGTGTAAAGTACTCTCTGAAGAAGCCACATTCCTTTAACTTCGTTGGTCTGTTGATGTCCATCCAAAAAAAAACTTTTGGCAGTCTTCCTTAAAGCAGTGCATCACTGTTCCTGAGAAGGAGAAAAACACATGAAATGCTGATCTTCATCATTTCAGTCACTGCATTTTATAAACAGATTTCCATGAAAAAAAAAAAACACACAAAGCAAAGAGTGAAAGCTGTGAAACCCTGTACATCCGTTTCGTGGTCCAAACCCTGCCATGCTGGAACCCTATTTTACGGGTTAGAATTTATTCTTTTAGTTTTTAACAGTAAAATATGCAGCATGGTATCTCATCCAAATCTCATTACAAAAATAAAATGACCAAAGTGTGACTGTTGGTGGTGCTATTGCTACACACACATACAATAATGCCTTTTTCATTTTATTTTGAAAATAAATGCAAAGAAATGTAAATGTTCACTATTATTTAGAATTTGTATTATATAAAATGTTTAAATCTGAATGAATCTGAAGTGATCAATTCCCAGAGGCATTCGGTCTCTCTATTACCTCATTTTTTAAATAGTTGCTTTTCTCTTTTCTTTTCTTCTTTTTTTAAGTTCAAAGTTTATTGGGGATAACATATTATTTCCACAATTATACATACATTTTAATGAAGTGAAAACCCCCTTTTTTCCTTTACAGTTCATTCTTCAGGTATATAATTTTTATTTTGTTTTAGACAAGCAACTATATTCCACAAAAAACTAATTATGTTGCATTAATTGTTATAAAAAATTTTTAGAGGAAGGGAAATTAAAAGAAAAAATCAACTTCTTCAAATTTATCCTCCTGTAGCCTCCTGTAGTTGGAGTATCTGGTTTACACCATTTCCCTGTTACAGCCTTTCTAGCCGCTACACTCAGCACTCCAAAGAGACATTTTAATATTTGCTTTTCAAGGCGATCCCGGCACCATTCGCCTCCTCGTACACACACTGAGTCTTTGGTTGATTTTAAACCTTGGCATGTCCACTTCAATGCACAATCCTGCAAAGTACTTAAGTATCTCTGAGTGAGGACATGGACATGCTTTGTCGATATAAAACGATCAAGAAACGAAGAAGGTGCAGACTCCCTTTAACTGTAAAGAAACTGTAAAGGATCCGTTTGATAATAGAAAGTAAACCGATTTTTGCAGCCTTATCGATGTGAACGTCACACGTACACAGAGTTTAAGGAACTCGTAAACCTTGCAAGTGAATCTTACCTTTTAAAGCAATGTAGCTTCTGCTATTCTTCTCTGAAAAACATCAAGAGGCAGATTACACAGAGAGAACAACTGTTGTATGGAAAATAAAATGCATGGCAAAAAAACGTACATACCTCGAGAGTGTCGTGTCAGCTGAGCTGCCTGCAAGAGGGCTCGCAATCAGGTCAGGGAAAGGATCATTTTCTATAAACAAAACAGTTCAGAGTTTTTATCATTCATGTACAAGGCTGAAGCGTGAACCAGAGTAGCGCATTCCTATAATGTGTAAATGTTGTACTGTAATCTCCCAGCTGCACTGAAGCTCCTCAAACCCCTCACCTCGACTTCCTGGTGTCTCTGAAGTGGGGGATTCGATACTGTCACTCTTCGTCAGCTCCTTGTTTGGTGAAGTTTGTTCCACGTTCGTCTGCGCTGCCAGAACAGATGGCTGACCCTGCTGGGTTTGTTGTCCGGTCACTGTGGAGTTTGCCTTGCGTTGCCCTGAGATGACTCCTCGTGTCTTCTTAGACATGGAAGTTTTTACTAAGGAGAAGAAAGAAATAACTTGAGTTGAATTCTTCCCTGAAACAAATCAGGTAGACCAAACTATGGGTCATAAAGTCAAGATTACTTGGTTGATGGGTAATAGCTTTTTTTCTGCTACTCAAGCTTAAAATGAGATTGGCCTAGAGGTAGCGCTATTGAGCAAAATTTTGTATTTTGACTCAAATCTTGAAAACTGTGCACACTATAATCTACATGGCTGACACACATCAATCAATCACTTCTAACCAAGCAGAGACTCATTTACTTATACAGCTAAAGCTCATAAATGTGCTCAAAACACACCTATTCACACATTACGGGACAATTTGTGAATGCCAATTAACCTAATATGCATGTATTTGAACTGTGGGAGGAAACCGGAGTACCTGAAGGAAACCCACCAAGCATGAGGAGAACATGCAAACATTTGCACAGTACTGTATAACTCAGAAGTCTTTCGCTTTTGGATTTGATTGTATTCGATTCGCCTCGGGGTCTATGTGCATAAAATCTCGAGCCCCCTCATTTCTTCATATTTTGCTTCCTGACAGCCAGACTTTCTTGTATTTCTAATGTAGACTTGAACGGTTCTCCAAGGTTCCTGAAGAACATTTTTTGACTCAGATTTTCAATCCAGTCGGTGTACCTGAGCACTTTGACAGGAATGTCTAACTTGAGGCATGAACCAGTGAGAAACAGGTGCAGATGATGACAGATGATCAGGCCGGTGATTAGTATACAGCTGATGCTGATTGCTGCGTGGTTGGAACTCGTAGCATGGTTGGGCTACGCTTCCTTCCCCACTTATTCTGGGGCTTTAGACAAATGAATCTCCACTTATTTTGACATTCATTTATTTACTTAGTTTTTTATACACATACATACGTATACATTACATAACAAACTAGACCTACCCAAGTATCCATTTTTTGAGTATATGACTTCTGATAGCTTTTCACACATTTAGTTTCAATCTATTCAGCAAGATCCAAACCTCAGGACAGTTTTACATTTCCTTGCAACATGGCTTTCCAATTTACTGAAACAGCTGTAGCTCAGGAATGGTTGCGCAGATGTGCACAAAAATGCTAACTTGTAACTTATTTCAAATTCAGATTTCAGCAAGGCATTTCACAATAAAATAACAACTCGCTACTAAACAACAATAAATAAACTGGATGACTGAAAACCACACTGGACATCTGAAGACATGACTTACATGACGATTTCCTGAAAACCATATTGCACATGAACTTCTCGAAGCGGTCTGCGTAGAAGCCAGGCCTGTGTACTGACACTGTATCCTGAGGCAGAGAAGTGGAACATAATAATAATAATAATAATAATAATAATAATAACAATAATAATAATAATGATGATGATAATGATGAAGTTAACAGAAGAAGATGACATCATATACACAGGTTCTCCAAATGTGGAAGCATTTCTCATGAAAATAATTCTGTTTACGTTTTCCACTTGCATAATTATTTTATTACACACTGTTAACCATTTTATTCGCAATCAGGGGCGGTGCTTGTGTTATGTTCAATGTATAAAGCTACATTTCATAAATTCATTTAGTTTCAGTTTTCAGCTGGTAAAGACACCTCCATGTACAGGATAATCCACATCTTGTTGTGTCTTTTGGTCCGATGTTGAAATGCCAGTGTGAACACTAAGAAAACCAGGACTTTATACTAGCTAAACTCAAACTAATGCATCATTTTATGCATTGACCCGAACTACCAGAGTGTAAGAACACACTTGAAGAGCTTGTGTAACAAAAGAAAATATATAACTTAAAAAAAAAAAAATTTTTAAGGAGGAAGGAGCCTTTATAAGATTTTCTAAGTTTTCCATATGCTTGCCAGAATTTTTTTATTATTTTTATTTTTGACAAGTGAAATGATGAGAGAATGAGCAGGAGAAAATGAGAAGCTGGTTAGGAAATGGTGTGTTTCTTATGACTACAACGCAAATCAAGTGGTAACTTACTTGCCTTGAAGTCATTTAACAACATTAAATCTAATTATTAACCATTAAAAAGTGTGACATGATGTGCATTAAGAAATAAATGGTGCTGATTTTCTGTGTTAAAAGCAAAATAACTGCATGGTTTTATATATTAGCACAGTCTGTCGTGTTTGTCTGGTAAGACCTGTAGCCAGCTATACTGTTGTATAAAATTAATAAATCACCTTCTGACCGATCATAAGTTCAACAACACTGTGAGAAAATAATTCAATAATTCTTTCAATGTAATAAGTCCAACAAATCTACTCTTTTAAGGAGCGTGTTAAAATATTCTAAAATGTTCAATCCTTCAGTGTCGTGCCAAAAATTATGATGATGTCACGAGTCGATCCTTTCTGTCGAAATGAAAGCAACCATACATTATTTTATTTTTGTATTTATTTCATTCAGACCTTATTTAGATATCTTGGACAGTCACACAATAAGGTACAGTAATGCTAGAAATAGTAAATAAAAATAATTGATTCAGTTATGAATCCAGATTCTTTTGTGTAGCGATTCACATATCGCCAAACTGACACCAGAATCGAAAACCTATTTTTACATTTATAAATGTAGATCTCAACTGGTTGATCAGTCGTGCAGAGTTGCGTGACTTTGTAGTTGTTTGAGGCGGTAAAACGTCACAGTTCATTTATCATCCTACAGGTGGCACACTCTGAACTGTTTACACGTTTTCATCCCGTGTTTTAGGAGTGAATTATAAATAAGTTTCTTTAGAAATAATAATTATGGTCGAATGAAATAGATACATGCTACTCAGTAAAAATTTTATTTTAAATTTGAAGGTAAATGTTAAACTCTTGTATTTGAAGTTAATTTGTATTGTTTAAATGCTGCATTTGGTTTTTAAGTAAGAAAGCTAACATTATATAGTGTTACTGTACTGTATAAATGTAAACAAACTACATACCCCATCATGAACAAAGGATTTCCACGAATGCTCCAATTTTTTAACAAACCTAAAAACATACACATATATATATATAAAAAAAAATAAACAATTAAAAAAAAAAACTAAGAATTAACATGTATGATTAAATAATATCATGGAAGATGTCAAACTGACTGAAACCTGGTACCTGTAGGACTGGAGGACATCAATAATACCAATAAAAAGCAGTAACCTTTCCCCCTTTAGGCTATGTGCAGGCATTCCTCCCGTGCTTCAGTGACAAACACACAGAATACAATTATGGATAACAATAAAAAGGTTGAGTAGAGGCAAGTCGATGCCTTAACGCAGGACGTGACAAACTCCAGGACTGAGCCTTGATCTACCATCTACAACTATGTTAAATGTAATTACGTCCACAAGCGTTTTCTATTAAAGTTGTTTCCAACCTCTCGCTGCACTGCGGTGCTGCCTTGCCCTTGACCTCGCCCTGGATCACCTCCATGGTTGTGCAGTAGAGAGGTTTCTGGCCTTGATTCTTCTTCTGATCAGGCGATGACACGGACATCTCATCTCCGGCCAGGTCCATATTGTGAATCCCCAACAGCAGACTATAGTCCATGATCTTGAAGCTCTGTAGCAACTACAATGTAAACATAGCGTGTGAAAATAAAGATCCTCTAGCAGCTGCCCAGATGTGTGAGGCATCAAGTAGTTTAGACTAATTATTCATTAACTGATTACTGATGTTCATTTGTGGTCCATAAGTATTTGGATACAAATTCTGTAAGGCTGGGGACACACTACCTGATTTTTAAGACTTTAAATGGACAGTGTATACAGCAACCGATGGCCTGCCGCAGAATAATAACTTAAAAACAAGGGCTTAAAAACAAATGTCTCTTTTCTCTCACCAGGCAGTCTCGATGGATGGTCTTGCACAGCGCGTTGTAGTGATCGGTCTCCAGTTGTAGGCCTTCAGGCAGGTCCTGCATGAAATCTAAGTCTTTATACGTGGGAACGCTCTTCATTCTCTCCTTAGGCGAGGCCCGACGCTTGTACGTGGAGCCTTTCAGGTCGTATTTGAGGTGCATGGGAACAGCGCGTGGCAGGAGGTTGTTCATTACTACAATTCGGATGTTCTTCCCTCCAGCCTGAATGCAGTAGAGCCCGTAGAACTTTGGCAGCAGCGTGCGCTTGTTTTGATTCAGGTTCTGGAAGGAATTTTTTTGTTTTTTTTGTGTGAATTTGTGAATTATTATTATATCAATATATACAAATCTCATAACACATACAATTAATGAATAATATGTTGATCCATATTTTAAATAGGTGCAATATCGCTAAATTCAAAATATCCTCACTATGACTGAATATCATTGCGGAACCCATTATACATACGGACTGACTTACCGTTTTGTGCGTGTATTCATGTATTGCCACACTGACACAGATTTTTTCCTCTATAATACTACAGGTGGTGCACTCTAAAGTATTCACACTAGCAAGCATCACAGCATCGTTTGTGTGGTATTTTCGAAGTTTGCTTACTGTAAAATAATAAATAAATAAATCTCGATATTTAGAAAAATCGAAATCGCCAGGAAAGCCTCGCCCATTTGGAAGAACTTTTTTAAAAAAGTTTTCTTAGAGCAAGTTTGATTTTTCAGGAGCCTCAATGAAAAAAAAAAAAAAAAAAACTACAGTAAGTCCCCGACTTACAAACGAGTTCCGTTCCCGGGAGCATGCTCATAAGTTGGATTTGTTCGTAAGTCAGACAAAGTTAGACTTATACACCTTTAACACAAATATATAATGTAAAACATAAAAAAACACAGGTTTGGTGTTTCGGTTCCGCATTATACTCTCGCCAGACAGCGCACACAAAAAAAAAAAAAAAAAAAATACAAATCGCACTATTTTTTTGGCACAATACACATGAGCTACTTCCACGATTTGTTCACATCTATGAATGTTCGTAGGACCGTGATCTGTTCATATCTGCACAAATCCATAACTTGAATGTTCTTAATTCAGGACAGTGTATTTAGTTTCCTGCAAGAATTACAGACAAGTTTTTTTTTTTTTTAACTGGGGAAATATGGATGTTTTCAACATAATATCAATCCAGTGATGGTTTAAAAGTTAGGTACACGGAATTGTAATAATTTTAATCCATTGACACAGAGCAAGAAAAGTGGATAACGTGGAAATATCTCTACCATATTTCATTCATTATTTGCACTGACCATGGCAAAAGAGTAAAATAGTATAAAAGCATTGCAGACTGACAGAAAAACAAGAGTTTATTCTCACCATAAAGTACCCGGGCAGTAATTTTTGCAGGAACTCCGCCTCCTTGTGCTGGACAGTTTTAATGATGAACTCATCATCACTGGAGACATAAAACAGAGATCCACTCGCACCTGGGTTCGACAGCTCTATCAGGGGATCATTACACAGAGAATACTGCAGGAGACACAAGCACATTAGTTACTTTGTAAATCTCCATAAAAATATGGAACAGTTCCATATTCGTTACTAAACTTTTAATTATAACACTTAAATAAACATTGCTTTTTTTGTCATCAACTAACAGGATTGTCGTTTCAGGATTGACAAGGATAATCGTTTATTAATATTAGGATTTTATTGTGTGAATCTATAAGTTCGGTTCATTTTTGTTAAAACTATACTATAATTTAAGACACTGGCTGTAGAATTATTCACTCGATTGATAAATGTAAGAATGTTATTAAAAAGATTTAGAGATTTTTCATTAAATTATTAATTTAATGCTGAAATTAATTAGCAGTGAAATCCAATCCATTTAGTTGAAAAATGTTTTTCAAGGGCTAAAGGGTGCTGATAATTCTGGAGCTGATTATAGCTAAGGCTACACAATAGTCAACAAGCTTGCGTGTTATATACTAGGTCTGAATTAGACAAACAGATCGACGTTGAGCAACTGAATTTGTTCATCGCTGACACTATACAAGCAGGTTGCGCACTTGCGTACAGATTGCCATGTAAAGCACAAACACATTTTAAGTACGATTTAAAATTAAACAATTTCAGAAATAGTATTTAACTTTGTTTATATAAGCATGACACTACATAAATTAACAACAAACAGGAAGGAAGGAGAAAAAAATTGCAGTAATAGAAGCAATGCAAAGTAAAAGAGGAACATTACAAGGTAGTCATCAGGCCGAATCCCAAACATCTCTCTGAAGTAGCGGAAGGCGATTGGAGCATAGGCTTTAAACCAGAAGTTGCCATAGTGGTGACCAGGGGTGAAATTACTGCCCTCACTTATTGTGAAAGAAAACACAGACAGAAAAAGTAAAGTAACTTGTCGAGCAAATTCATCGATTAAGTGTACAATCACATACAACACGTTTATAATCATCACTAACACTTCATAAACACTTGACATCCGAGAACACACCTGGGGAAAAAAATGCTCTCCACTACTTCGAAGTCCTGCATGAGAACATCTCTCTCCGGTTTCTGGCTCAAGCTGCCTACTGTGTGCGCGATGCCCAGCTGGATCGCACCTTTCAGGGCAGATGAAGTTGTCTAACAACATAAGATGGACAAAATACATACTAGCACTGTTATCCCATACAATTTGTAGTACACCGTTTATGGCCTGCAGTAACAGAAACAACTGGCTTGATGCAAGATTACAATAAAGCACATAATAATTGCTCTTGCATGCTGTTAGACCACAATCTCGCACCATCATGCCAACATCTAAATTCTGCTTTCACTACTGAACATAGTAATAAAGCCATCAATTGAATTTTGGGTTACATACTGTATTTGCTAAAAGTCAGGAAGTGTTGAGAAAACATACAGTGTAGTTCCCCAGTTTCTGAACTGATGCATATAACCTGCTACACTAAACTGTTAACTAGTAAAAATAAATAAATGAATGAATAAATTAACTGATTTGTTGATTGTGTCCATGGAGCTTTTGACCATGAAGAAGGTCTTGGACTCAGCTGATGCAGGCAGTTTTTCTGCGAAGGCTTTTTAGCTGCAATCACTCAGTAGTTACGGACTGAAATTTCCATGAGCAGTTTTGTACCCGAGTCTCCAACAATGAAAGTGAACTTCTCTGTTAGATTGAACTTTCAAGCTCAGAGCACACGGATATAAACTACCGGTCAAAACTTTGGACACACCTTCTAACGCCACTGATTTTTTCCTGATTTGTATTTCTTTCTACATTGCTTCAAAACAATGCTGAAGGCTTCCAAAATGTGCAATAATCCCCTTTGAACAGCTGATATTGAGATGCGTCTGTTACTTGTGCTCTGTGAAGCCTTCATACCATCTCTAATCGGATTGTTAATTGGTGATTTCTAAGCTAACTGATAACTTTAAATGAACTTCTCCTCTGCAGCAGAGGTGCTTGATGAGTTGCTATTTTAAGAAGAAAAAGGAAACTGAAAACTGTTCTGGTTATTACTTAATGACTAAAGGAAAATATCTTACTTTATAGTTGAAATGAAATCTCCAGTATTGTTCTAAAATGTAGACAATACATCACTTATCAAAAAATATTGAATTAGAAGGTGTGAACACACTTTTGACTGAGACTGATATCAATATATACGTTCCCTGTTGAGTTTGGTTCCTCTCAAGGTTTCTTCCTAGTCCCACCTCAGGGGAACCACCGCTGTCTCAGCTTGCTCATAATGGATTATACCAGGGGTCTTCAACTCCAGTCCTGGAGGGCCAGTGTCCAGCACAGTATGTAATTCACCAGCACTCAAACACACCCAATACTAGAACCTAGTAATTAACATTAGTTGAATCAGCTGTGTTTGAGAAGAAGAATCACCAAACTGTGTTGGACACTGGCCCTCCAGGACTGCAGTTGAAGACACCTGGTCTACACTTTTTCCCGTACATTTTAATTTATTTTCATACTCTGCATTGTGACAGTGATTACTCTTAAAAGTGCTATAGAAATAAAACTGAATTGTGTGTGGGTATACCCGAGTATACTTGCCTTTTTGTATGTAGTCTCTCCTGTGGGGTCAATCCCGCGATGACCAATGGTTCTCTTATTGGCCTGAGATGCATTCAAATATGCCTGGCCCTGAAAATTGTCGTTATAAGAACAAACTATCTTTGACTGTTTCAAAAATACAAAATTTTAAATGGTGTTGTGAAAGCACCATGAAGCTGAAACTCAAAAGGATTCTTACTTCAATAGATGCCATCCTAAGAGGTCCAGCCGGTCCTGTATGGACAAAGAGAATATTTTCACTAACACGTACATATAGAGACATGTGGACAGGCAAATGTGGCAACGACACAATGCAACTGAAAATCATGCAGACACAGGGCTCCAGGTAATGATCATATCACGTCAGAATATAGAATAATGTGATCTCACTGACACCGACCATGCTATAGTTGGACTGCACCTCAATCATGATGGGCAGAAAAGAATAGCAAAACACACAAAACATCAAACCTTAGGGTGGATGTGCTACAGCAGCATTGGTTGTAAAGGTTCCATAATGTGATCCTTTTTAACAAGTTTGCGTTTCTTTTGTCTACTCCTGTCAGGGGGTCGCCATCCAAACTGCACACAACTTGGCATGTATGTAAAACCTCACACCCCCCTCCAATTTATCTCACTGGGCTTGGGACCGGCACTGCATGTAGTTGCTGGGTAGTACAGGGTGTTGCAACCAACAGACGGCAGAGCACATAAATGAATCCTCAGATCCAACAATCTGACTGTTAACGTTCCAGCTGAAATATAAACTGGCAAAAAGTATCTGCACTCTGGATGTAAAACTTTTAACAAAGACAAATACATCATTTTTTAAAACAAAACCACTTTGCTTTTCAGTACACTTTGACCATCTGTCAACTAGCTTTTATATTCCCCCCCCAAAAAAATATTTTTTGGCTGAGATTTTTTGCCACAGATGCACTGCTGTTCAGAGGATCAAACAGGTGAAAGTCTGTTGGAGCAAAATAAGGACTATAGGGAGGATACTGTAAGATTACAAATTTATAAAATGTTAAATCTAGGTTCCAACAAAATAGTATATAAACTGAAAAGTTATGTACATTAGGTTTTACATTTTGAGGTAACAGGACATTCTAAGGACATCAAGTGTCTGAGACATTAACCTTTTGTCTTCATGTACTTCCTAACTACTGGGTAGGGTCCCAAGGTAAATGTGAATGCTAATCTCAAGGCCACGCTGTGCCTTTGTCTCTATGATAATGTGAAGGTCTGGGCTATACGGTCAGGCTGATTAGATTAGCACCTATGCATTTGAAAGGCAGTGTTATGCTGATGAGATCAGGGCTGGGGAACTTCCGGTACCAGGCTGATTCCTGTATTACACTATGATTTGTTTAGATTGTCTCCACCTCTTTGTATCCCTCCTCCTTGTAAAGTATAAACTCTCCAGAGCTGTGTTATAATACTAGACTTGGATGACTATAGCGACGCACAGCGGGTTCTCAATAAAGAGTAACTTCTGCTTGAAAGATATCCCAACGTCTCCTGGCCTTTGATTCAACAAAGGGGGAAAGTTCCCAACAATACTTTAACGCTATGTTTATGAAGTGTTAATGTCGACCTTGAAATTTATATCCATTCATGCACACTTTTCAGACCACAAAAAAACAAATCACTGCACAATGCTCTTTGTTCTTTTTTCTTTTCCCAAACAGAAATTTCTTGTTCCACTGGCAGATAATTTAGCTTCTTTCAAAAAATAAATGCTTAAAACTTTTTGCTTAAAAAGGTATCTACCAACAGAACAGTTTTTTTTATGCCGTTACATTATCAAAAATAATCATGTGCGTTATACACGCTTATACACCGCAAACGCAAATCAGTCATGCGCACAGCCACTCAACCCGTGCGCTCACTGTCAAATTGTGTTTTGAGACTTTGGTGCCAATTTGAGGCAGTAAAATGTAAAACACATTTTCATCCCGTGTGGTAGGAGTGAATTATTTGCCAAGTTTGTATAGAAATAATAATTATGGTGGATGACGGAGATACGTGCTGCTTAATAACACTGTAGCTTTTTTTGTTTTGTTTTAATTAAAATTTAAGTTAAAAGATAAACTCTAGTAGTTTGTCTTGTTTAAATGCTGCTCTTGGTTTTTAAGTTAGAAAACTAATGTTATAAGGAACGGGCGACATTTAATTAATCATTAACCTTTTTAAAAGGTTTAAAATTGTAACAAATTCAGGGACAAATGTAATATCAAATCGGGGTATCGAGATATTTGTAAACTCATTCTACTTGTAGAACCACAACTTTAATCGAATCAGCACCTAGGTGTCATGATAATATCTCATAGGGAGGTGACTGACTGGTGATTACCATCTCTAAAATTTGCGTTTAAAATAAGACTTGTCTAGAAATAGGCTTACTAATCTTGTATTCGGTTTGTTATAATCTTATATTTAAACAGATTCGACAAGACTCCTTGTTTGTTTTTATACTGTTTTATAATCTGTGAAGTGGCTGCTGTAATATTACACTTTCTGTTTCAGGATTAATAAAATACATCTTTTCTCCTTTCATTTCTTGCACAGCCCTGACATTAACTCTGTCCTACTGATAAAGATCTATAAAATGTTTGTTTTACAAGCAGCAGGCTTTAAGAGGTATGCAAACACAACAAACACCCATCTAATGCACACCATGCACAAACACCTGCCCTGCTGTCTTCCTCCGTTTTTTTTTTTTTTTTTAACCATTTGGAGAACCACAAAACACATCTGCTCAGACTAAAAATATCAGCGGTAGCAAATGCACTACAGGACCTTGCATGCTCTTAAACTTTAACACAGACATTCTGATACACACCCATGCACTTGTACCTCTCCAAGGAAACAATCTCCTCCAGAACAGAGTAACCACATCTAAAGGACAAACATCAATCCAGTCAGAATGGCATTTCTTGTGGTGAGACAATTGCTTTAATGTAGAGTAATGAGTGTGCTCCACGAGAGAGGGCGTGCCTGTAGAAACCTTGTGTGTATGTCTGAAGCTGATGAGACTGAAGATATTTCTTAGTTAAAGATTTGGGGTAACATCTGCTATAGTAACAACGCATAAAGAGAAGTAAAAGTAATGCTGCATTCAATGTAACTTCAAGCCTAGTTTGTTCTGGCCAAAATAATGGGGGGAAAAAAAAACAAGTATTTTTTTTTACATTACTAATTGTCGATTTATATAGTAGTAACTTTTCAAAAAAAAAAAAAAAACAGTATATAGTGTTTACTGACAAACTGACATGTCTATGTAAATTTATCTAAAATATACACTATCATAAACTCCTTTAAAGTTTAAGTTTTTGTTGGAGTGAGTCTATTTGCAGCTGGCAAGCCATGTTGAACTCAAATGCTGAGTTCCAGTTGCCAGGGGATTTTAATTTTTTTTTTTTTTACAAGTCCACTTTCGAGCTTTAGTCAAACGCAATGTTAATAGTAGAAACACACCTGCTTACTTCAAGTCTTATCAATGTGTGCAATGTACTTCAAAAATGTGTACAACGGATTATTAATCTGTACAATTATTCTCCAAGGACCTGAGTGGTGTGTACAATTTGGGTTTTGATGTGTACACTTTCAGTGACTGACCTCAATTTATTAAAATAAAAAAAAAACTAAGCAACCATGATCAGAAGAAAGCACTTTATTGTGTCACTAATTGTGATGTCACTGAGAGTTTTTTATTTCACATTCCTGAAAAAAGTTTAAGACATTACCACAGCTAAACCATTTGAGATATCAAAATTCCCTTCGCAATTTTGCATGTTCAATGTCTTGAGATCCTATTGGCCCAATTTGGTGGGGATCGTATAAATCCCCTAGGAATAGTACATCAAATTCAATTTGGTGCATTTTGCAAACATATAGTTGCAAGCAATGATGACGGGCCCAAGCACTCTGTGCCATTCCCACCCCGGGCGCACCGCACAATCTGTGTCATTCGAGGGTGTTAAGACCTAGAAATAGCCATCGCCACTCGGTTGCACCTCACAACCTGCACACATCACACATTATACAGGGCTAATGTCAGTTTGGGCCCTAAATATTTGTTGAGTGCATTAGTGTGTGTGTGTGTGTGTGTGTGTGTGTGTGTGTGTGTGTGTGTGTGTGTGTGTGTGCATCGTGAGAGGTGTGTGTGCGTGTGTGTGCGTGATTTGTAATATGGGTGTATGTATGTGTGCATTTGTGTTATGTATGAGTGTGTGTGTGTGTGTGCATGCAGCATGCCTGCATGTGTGTGTGTGTGTGTGTGTGTGTGTGTGTGTGTGTGTGTGTGTGTGTGTGTGTGTGTGTGCATACAGCGTGCGTGCGTGCATTAGTGTGTAAGGGTTAGTGTGTGTGAGAGTGAGGGAGAGAGGTGTGTGACGTGTAAATGTGCTTGTGTTTGTTTGTGTGTATGGTGTGAGTCTGTGTGTGTATTAACATTAGTGATGTGTGTGTTAGTGTGTGAGATGCGTTTGTGTGTTAAAAGAGGGCTAATGTCAGTTTGGGCCCTAAATATTTGTTGAGTGCATTGGTGTGTGTGTGTGTGTGTGTGTGTGTGTCGTGAGAGAGGGGTTTGTGTGTGTGTGATGTCACTGAATATAATGTCACTCAATATAATGCCACACAGAAAGTTATTAATCATTTTTCGGTGTATGTTTAAGACATTATCACAGCTGACCCATTTGAGATATCAAAAATCCCCCACCAATTTTGCATCCTCAATGTCTTTAAATCTCTTTGGCCCAGTTTGGTAGAGATTGTATAACTTCCCTAGGAGGAATATATCAAAATCCATCGGGTGCGTTTTTGCGAACGACCCAAATTAACCGGCCTCCTGTTGAGTTTAGCCCAGGACATGCAGTGCGAAAGTTGGTCGGGCCGATGAGCTCTAAATGTGTACCGAGTTTCGTGTGCCTACGTGAAAGTGTGTATGAGCTATGAAGCAAAATCTCGTGGCCTGGTCCCCTTTGGGCCCCGGGCCACGAGACTCTCAGGCATCTTAATGGCAGCAGATTCCAACCTGTCTGCCAAGTTTCATGAGTTTTTGAGCATGTTAAGACCCCCGAAAAGTCCAAAAGGGTGGGGAAAAAAATCCTAAGGAAAACAAGAGGGCCCTTCACACACTATGACGACATAGGGGTGATGTCATAGTGCTTGGGCCCTAACAATCCTAAGGAAAACAAGAGGGCCCTTCACACACTATGATGACATAGGGCTGATGTCATAGTGCTTGGGCCCTAAATATATAGTTACAAGTAATGATGAGCGGGCCCAAGCACCCCGTGCCATCGACACCCGAGTACACCTCTCAATCTGTGCGTTTTCTGAACATGTTAAGACCTAAAGTCATCGCCGGCCAGGTGCACCGCACAACTTGCACACGTCTCACACACACTATATAGGGCTGATGTCAGTTTGGGTGCTAAATACTTGTTGAGTGTGTGTGACATGTGAGTGTTAGTATGTGTAACAAAGATTGTTTCTTTTGCAATTATTTGTTTGGCGTGACACAGTGCGATTGCGGATTCAAGCCGCCAGTAAACACCGATGAAGAAGAAGCGCTTAAGTCACCCACAAAGCGGAAGGAGACAAACAGTTAGCTGTGTATTGATTTGAGGGAAGGTTCTGTTGCAGGCTGCAAAATGAAAGGGAGCGATAAAAATATATTAATTTATATTAATGTGTGCCTTAGTTTTTGGATACTTAGTCATTTCAAATACTTTTTTTTTTGTTTTTGCATCTGAGAAATTGCTTTAAAATAAGAATGTATGGCACTGTAATGCACTTAATTTATCTCAGTCAACTTTAAGCTATTTCTTGTATTGTGAATAATGACAATGTTTATTTTTGATAAAATGTTTTATAAAAAATATTTTGTATGCATTAAAAAAATAAAAGTAGACTTTTCTAAAAAAAAAACAATTAATCTTTGTCTCATATATTTTACATTGCTGTTTAATTAAGCAAAAGTAAATTTTATCCGATTATTCGATTAAATATTTGGTAGAATACTCGATTACTAAAATATTCGATAGCTACAGCCCTATATATAAACCATTAAGTGATAGATTTAGCTGTTGCTGTTCTTTTAAAATCCTGTAGGTGGTGTGCTCTAAACCATTAATCCTGTTTGGTAGGAACAAATTATTTCCTGAATTTGTTTAGAATTATAACAAAATCAGAAAAAAAACAATAATAGATTGAAATATTTGTAAAATTGTGATACTAGCAGAATTGGGATACAATTCTAAACACCAACTACTGTGCTACAAGAAGTATTTGCCTCTTCCTGATTTTTTATTTGGGATATTTCTAACACTTAAAATGATTGAGTTCATCAAATAAATTGCAATACTGCACAAAAGATGCAGGAAGTTTTTAAAATATAATTAAATTTGTTAAGGGGGAAAAAACCTACCTGGCCCTATGTGAAAAAGTAATAACTGGTAATGAGTATGGTTGGATATCGGTTTTTTTTTTTTTCGATACCGGTACCAAATCGATACTTTTAAACCGGTACCAGTGCCTGAACCAATACTTTGCAAAAGCCACAAAATGATGGTGGATGACTCAAGAATAAATTTTTATTGAACAAAAAATTGAATGCTTAAAATTGAACAATATATTAAAAGTTTAAGTACTAGCTGGAAAGCCATAATTATAAACAGAATCCATGTTACATTACATTTTACAAATCGTTTGACCATTTGTTAGCATGAATGCAAGATTTGCATTTTGCAATTAACATTACATTAGCCTACAACTAATCTGCGGAAAGGCTGCTGATGTCATCATAATCAGTGGACCATTTTTGCTACGGTTGGTATGACTGGGGCTGGAGTCATCTACACCGATAGTGCCAACTGTTGTCTGTAAGCTGTCAAACATGGTGCATCCCTCTGCTTTTAACTTTATTCAGTGTGCCCTCAAATGTTTCATTAGATTTGACGAGTTTCCCTCTTTACACGCAACTGCCGTAAAACATTTGCTGCACGTCGCAGTGTCGAAATCCTTTCTTGTGAAATATAGCAACACTTTCGACCGTTTAGGTTTAGGCATTTTAACAAAAGTTAATTTAGCAAGTTAAGATAGCGGTATATCACGTGCTGCCGTCAGAGCGAGTGTAACGCAAGATGCCTTCACGTGCATGTCGGATGGGGTCATTTCCCGATGATTTGTGCTTTTAATTTTTTTAATAAACTTTTAATCAACAAAAATAAAATGGACAGTAGTATTACGGCAACAATGTTTTGGATTTGTATTATCAAAGCTTTCCGAAGTCCTCAAGAGTTTAAGTGGCACCAAAATGATGCACCAAAATTTGCGCTCTGTTCCAGTCCGGTACATACCGATTATATATGTACCGGTGCCGTATTGGCACCGGTTTTCAGTACCCAACCCTAGTAATGAGTCTTTCACATGCGCTGTGGAGAAATTATGGGCCACTCTTCTTTGCATAATTAAAAACAAATATTTAACTTGTACAATATTAGAAGCTGTACAAACCTCACAGATTATTAGTACGGACAACTTCCACAGAAACTCATACAGTATGCACAGGAATTGCACAAATACACAATTTAAGCATTATATGTGATGACTGGTGTACAGTTTCTGGGTATTGGTACAGCCAATTTGATAAAATGTGTGTGGGGGAAATAAAGTACAACTAACCAGACAAGTCAAAATGAGAAAAAAACAAGAAGATGGTGGAAGAGATAAATGCATCATATTACCATCATTGTTTTGTGCACTACCAAACAGAACGTAATATGAAAATGGTATATGTACTGTAAATAGCAGCGTAGCAACGGCTGGGGATCCAGAGCTACTAGTTACTAGCTACTAGTTAGAAATCCCTCTGAAGCATTGAGAGGGGAAAAAAAATTCCTCACCCATTTAAAGTTACTTAAGGATTATATACAGTATATATATATATATATTTTTTTTCTTTCTTTCTTTTTCTCCGTTGTTGGCACTTACTCGTGGAGTTGGCTCCCTCGGTGGAGACTGGAGCAGCTGTAGCCATTTTCTGGACGAAGTCTCATAGATCACCTTCACATACAGTGTCTAGAATCAGAAGCAGAAACATCTTTGCTCACATACAGTGTCTTGCATGAGTATGTCTAGAACAACAAGTTGCTTCCAGAAGTCACATAACTAGTTTTCATACCTCCTTAGTCAATATGATGTTGTTTGTTCAGGTATGTCGTCTAAGAAACTATGGAAGCATTCTGAATTTTTTTTTAAATGATCTGTCACATGGGAACTCCATTCACCTTCAAAATTATGTAAATTCTGCTGTTTGCTGAATATTTACGACCTGTACTTACCATGTACTTTACTCAGACCCACTCATTACACACTCTTACATTGGTCTCAAAACAGCACGAGTGCTAATTAGTCTCAGAACATGCACGCTAGGATCTGCATGCACCCGCCTGCACACTTGCAATGGCTCAGCAAGATTTAGGATTAATTTGATTCGGTAAACCATCGCCATTTCTTTAGAATCCTACAGGTGGTGCACTCTGAATTATTTACACATTTTCTTCCCATGTGGAGTAAAACATTCTAAACAAAAGTTTGTTTAGAAATAATAATGATGGCGAATGACAGGGATGCGTGCTTCTCTTTTTGTTTAATTTATTTAGAAGTTAAATGTTAAACTCCTGTATTTGAAGTTAGTTTGTATTGCTTAAATGCTGCACTTGAGTTTTAAGTGAGAAAACAAATGTTATAAGGAACAGACAATATACTCCTGTTCAATTCAGTCGCAAAGCTCTTGAATAAAGCTCAGATATAAAATTTTCAGACCCAGGTACTCCCCGTTCCGGGAGCACGTTCGTAAGTCAGATTTGTTCTCAATTCCGACAAACTGAGTTTTATATGCCTTTGATACAGATACACAATGTAGAGCATACCAATCCACTTGACTAAATCTCTGTACCCTTTCCCCGTACCCAAGGGAATATATCAGGAAATGCAACAGTGTTGTCTCTGCGCCTTTAAATCGCAAGGGAATCCGGGACGCCATTTTGTCTCAGAGAGGTTTTCCACTGTATTAGGCTGTGAACTTTTTGATTTCTTGAGGATTTTCAAAAATTATGACCATTCACCATCAGCACAGCTTTACAGGACAGATATTTTACATCGTCGTGCTCCCGGACTGATTCATTGAAACTGTTGCGGCCGACTCATTTCTCCCGCACCCCCACACGCACACATACAATATACCTAACTTTAGACATTTCATACATTAACTTGCACACTAAAAATATTGTATATAATTGTAAAAATTGGTATCTGGTGCACTTGCAATACAATTATTAATAATAATACAATACACGTGAGCTACCTTCTTTTGTGTGGCTCTTCATAAATCACTACACACTGATTCCAAAATAAATTTTTATTTGTGTGTTAACGTATTTATTATTTTGTTGAAATGTTTGCATTTCAGGTGGTAAAATGTTGTCAATCCTCTATAATCCAACAGATGGCGGATTCTATACGTAGCCTAGAACATACTCCATTCTGTGTCGAGTGAACGAATCCTTGAGCAAGGATGCATCCTTGATGCATAGGCTTTGTCTGCCAAGTGTCACATGATTACAACCGAGCCAATGCTTCTTCCTCTTGTCTCTCTCACACCAGCCCTGATTCTTTTCAAAGGTAATGTGCAGGTCAATTTGTTTTATTTTTACTTTAATTATTTTTCTATATTAATTATTTTTATGTGAACATTTATTGTGGAAATTAAATCATCTGAGTTTTCATTATTTCTTATGGGGAAATTTGCTTTGATATACAAAAAAAGTGCTTTGGATTACAAGGACATTTCCAGGACATATCATGCTCGCAATCCAACATTCCACTGTAATAGGTTGTTTGGAGATGACATCATGTCCGCTGCGTTGTATAAAATATGAACTGCTACTGAAGGTCACAAAGTCATTTTCGACACAGGAAGCAGTGTTACGACATCTGAAATTGGCTACAGTTTGTGTGTTTGCTCGGGTTGTTCAAACCGAGAAGCAAGAGTCGAATAATGCATGTGTGTGTGTGCAGTGACAACTTTCTTACGTAACATGTACTCCTGACTAGCAATTAGGGATGGAAATATTGTGTAAATATTGATTGTGTAAAGCTGCTTTGCGACAATGTCAACTGTTAAAAGTGCTGCACAAATAAAATTTTATTTAATTGAATTGAAATACAATACAACAATACCTATGCTGATTTGATTAAAATTGCTATTCTATGCCAAAAACCAAGCGCGGCATTTTAACACCAATGGAACAACATAAACTAACTTCAAATACAAGAGTTCAACATTTAAAGTTTTTTCGAAAAGTTTTTCTTCCTTAAATGCCTCCAAAGTCTCTGGCTGTTTCACCCCAAGCGCTAATTAGGCAAAAAGCGGGTGCGTTAAAATCCTCACGTGGTTTTCAGAGTAATTAGCGCTGGTGATCGGGGTATGCATGTGTAATGATGCGTGGGTTTAAGTCTAATTTGCCTACAGAGATTAGAAAAAAGAAAAGAAAAAAAAAAGGAGATCAGTGGCTTGGACCACCGTGGCACGCAGGCAGAGTGGCTAACGAGCACGCGTAGCTTCTAATGTGGGCTCGAAGGGCTTCTAAAACACTAATTTGCACTCGTGTTGTTTAGTGGCTGGCATAGGCGTGTGTAATGAGTGGGTTTGAGACTAATTTGTTCACAGAGTTTGGAGAAAAAGGGCCGATCAAAGACTTTTAACACATATAATCTTTTATGATAAAGATTTATTTTTCTGTTGCGTCATTTTTAAGCTTCTGCGCTCGGTACAGAATCGTTCATATCCGAGGCTGATCAACCGGTTCGTGTCTGTTATAAATGTGGAAAGAAAAAATATTATACATATACAGTACTGTGCAAAAGTCTGCAGCATATTTCCTGTAGTACAAATTTTGTTATACAACAATTATTACAATTATTATGTCTGTATTATTCTGTACAAGACCATTCCCTACAAAGATACAGCTGTTTTACTTAGAATACTGCACACATCTGTATCGAACACTACCGTTTATGTTCAAGCAAAGTGTTTCCACACCAAGTATTGACCGTTTATTGTTTATTACTTAGTGCTTTTTATAGAAGTTTCTTTTAATGTACAGGGTGGGCCATTTATATGGATACACCTTAATAAAATGGGAATGGTTGGTGATATTAACGTCCTGTTTGTGGCACATTAGTATATGTGAGTGGGCAAACTTTTCAAGATGGGTGGTGACCATGGTGGCCATTTTGAAGTCGGCCATCTTGGATCCAACGTTTTTGTTTTTTCAATAAAAAGAGGGTCATGTGACACATCAAACTTATTGGGAACTTTATTCGTTCATGAGTTATTTACAAGTTTCTCTTTGTTCACAGCCATTGACATGTCGAAGAGGTTAACACGTGATAAGCGGATCGAAATTGTGTTGATATCTGGTGAACACAGTAACCAGGTCATTGCAGATTTCAATGCAAGACACCCTACGTGGACACCCATCTCCCATGCTACAGTTAGCAAACTGCTTGCTAAGTTTTGTGAAACTGGTTCAGTGTTGGATTTGCGAAAATGTGGACGCATGAAAACTGTCACTAATGAACAAACATCAGTGGCTGTCCTAGCCTCATTCAGCAAGAGCCCACAGCGTAGCACTCGCTGCATGTCACTGGAGAGTGGCATTAGTCGAACATCCCTTCGGCGGATATTAGCTACTCACAAATGGCACCCTTACAAACTCCAGCTACTGCAGCATCTCAACGAGGATGACCCAGATCGGCGCACACAATTTGCAGAATGGGCAAAACAAATATTGGAACCGGACCCTTAGTTCACGCAGAAGATTTTGTTCAGTGATGAGGCAAACTTTTATGTGAATGGTGAAGTTACCAAACAAAACCACTGCTATTGGTCTGACAATAACCCACATTGGATAGATCCCTCCAAGACTGTTGGAACAAAAGAAGTGATGGTTTGGTGTGGTATATGGGGTACAAAGATAGTGGGGCCATTCTTCATCAATGGAAACCTCAAGGCCACTGGATTTTTGAAATTGCTACATGATGATGTGTTTCCCTCTTTATGCACTGAAGCTGGCACGTTCCCTGAGTTTTTCCAGCAAGATGGTGCACCACCACATTATGGGTGTCAGGTCTGAGCATTCCTAGATGGACAGTTTCCTGAAAAGTGGATTGGTCGTCGTGGGCCAGTTGAATGGCCCCCAAGGTCTCCCGATCTGACCCCCTTAGACTTTTATCTTCGGGGTTGATGCTGGCATTTCTCCTGCGGTGTTGCTATCAGTGTGTGAAGAGTGGGAGACGAGGGTTGCATTGACAATCCATCACAATGGACAGCACATTGAACACATTTTATAAGTGGTCAGAAACTACTAAATAACTAAATAAAGTTATGTTTAAACCAAGCACACCATTGTTTTTCTTGTGAAATTCCCAATAGGTTTGATGTCTCACATGACCCTCTTCCTATTGAAAAAACAAAAAAGTTGGATCCAAGATGGCCGACTTCCAAATGGCCACCATGGTCACCACCCATCTTGAAAGGTTTGCCCCCTCACATATACTAATGTGCCACAAACAGGACATTAATATCACCAACCATTCCCATTTTATTAAGATGTACCCATATAAATGGCCCACCCTGTATAAATGTTTTCAAAAGCATCATTGCATATGGCTTTTGTTTGGATGTTCCCAAGACTTTTGCACAGTACTGTAAATAAAACAACTATTAGGTTTTACTGAACCTGCTGGAGAATATGAGTTCTTTTGGTAACTTCGTCACACTCGCTCCTTTCTACTTTAATGCAAAACCCAGGAGTCTACATTATTGATTTTTTTTCCCATCTGAAAACTGGTCTGTCATATGATGTGTCGCTTTCTTGACAGGCATGCAAATATTCTTCTGTAATGTTATTTATTCATTAATTTTAGTGTATCTTTGTAGGGAATGGTCTTGTACATAATAATGCAGACATAATGAACTTATATAACATAATGTATATAATTTGTATTAATTTTTTTTTTAATCTATTTTGGAGTCAAAAAGAATCACGATCCGATCTCTACTAACAATACATAGCAATATGTAACTAACCACAAAGTAAAACTGTATTTTGCATACTTCTTCATTTGTGTAGCATAGATCTAAAACAACACCTATACGCAGCAAAACTCAAATCAGGGTTAACAGTTGCACAAATCGCAGGCAAATGCATACATTTGCATCAAACAAACCATGCAAACAAACCATCAGCCTGACTGACAGAAAAAAAAAAAATTCCAAAAAATCACTTCCCTTTATAATATCAGGACCACATCTAACATCTTCTGCATATACTGTTGCGTGGGAATATCATCTTAACTAGAGCGATATGGACTTTCCCCATCTCGTCCATTCTGTTTTTCACTTCCTGACCTCCAGAGGGACGTCATGTAGTCATAACAGTCAACCTATAACACTAAGTAACCTTTTCCTTCACTACATGCTTCTTTTTTGTCTGCAGTCTACAAGGAATAAATTTTTTTGAAGATGTATTGGCTCATCTTAAAAGTGTATCTTTTTCAGCTCTCTGAAAATATTCGCCCATTTATGGATTAAGACACGTAAAATAGTTTTTGGTGCAAAGTAGGGCTGCAACAACTAATCGATAAAATCGATAATTATCGATAATGAAATTCGTTGTCAACGAATGCAGTTATCGATTAGTTGGACTGCTCCCATTACTGAGGAGCGCGACCACAAGATGCACAAATACACAAAGATACACACAGATACACAGCCGCTCGCGCAATGGAGGTTACAGAAGCGTCTGCAGGAAAAAGCGCGTGCCTATGGCGTTATATTCCTGCCACAATTCTGAGCGCACGGTTTGACATTTTGAGAGCAGACAAAGCACTCTATGCGCGTGCAGTGTCTCCACTGCGCGCTCAACAGCTCGATTCATCGCATGCAATGTCTCCCCTGCTCGCTCAACATGTTCTCCACGCACACGCGACTTCACAATTCTGTGTGCGCTAACAAGCAACATTTACAGGATTTTCTGTGCATGCTCAACTCTGCCTGTATTCTCGCTCAACTTTGTCCAGTTTTACAAAACTGCCACAAAACCAGCCAATCACAGACTTCCACACACTACTTCTGTTTGGCTGTTCCTTCTCTATCAGCATAAGTGAGTTCATTCAAAAAAGAAATCCCCCATCCACTCCACAACAAGCAGCCACTATAACAGATGCCATTCAATATAATTAAAGTACAACAATTGTTTTGCTTTTTTATTTATTTATTTATATTTTGGATATTTAGAGGAGTTTTACTGTTCAAAAATAAACTTTGTCTTTAATTTAAAATGTCAAAATTAAAGATCATTAAACTCTATATGTGGCTTTAGCATTTTTTAAAGTTTAGTTTTATACATAACTAATACCCTGTTTTATGGTTTGTGTGTGTTTTAAGCAAAACATCAAATTAAAGAAGCATTTAGTTTTTGTCCGATTAATTGATTAATTGAAAAATAATAATAATAATAATAATTGCCCAACTAATCGATTTATCAAAATAATCGTTAGTTGCAGCCCTAATGCAAAATACAGTGCAGACCAAAAGTTTGGACACACCTTCTCATTATGGCAAGAAAAAAGCAGCTAAGTAAAGCAAAACGAGTGGTCATCATCATTACATCATTATTAGAAATGAACGTCAGTCAGTCCGAAAAATTGGGAAAACTTTGAAAGTGTCCCCAAGTGCAGTCACAAAGCGCTACAAAGAAACTGGCTCACATGCGGACCGCCCCAGGAAAGGAAGACCAAGAGTCACCTCTGCTGCAGAGGATAAGTTCAGCCGAGTCACCAGCCTCAGAAATCGCAGGTTAACAGCAGCTCAGATCAGAGAGCAGGTCAATGCCACACAGAGCTCTAGCAGCAGACACATCTCTAGAACAACTGTTAAGAGGAGACTGTGTGAATCAGGCCTTCATGGTAGAAGATCTGCTAGGAAACCACTGCTAAGGACAGGCAACAAGCAGAAGAGACTTGTTTGGGCTAAAGAACACAAAAAAGAACACAATAAAGAAAACTCTTTGAATGAGAAGGTGTGTCCAAACTTTTGGTCTGTGCTGTAAATACAACACACAGATGTATAAAAGTTTTGTGATGTGCGTCACAAAACTGGAAATATTGCAGAATACTGATTTCTGCAAATGTATGTGAATTGTTGAAAAGAAACAAAAAATAAATATAAATCACATGACAGCCATGTTTCAAATTGCTGCACAACTAATCACATTAAAAATCGCAAACCACAATATGGCCCAGTGCAAGCATTTAATTCACATGGTCAGGAATTTATGTAGTCTGTATATTTATTTATTGACATAAATAATTAACATCAAATAAATGTTCGCTTGCGTATTTACACTTTCCGATACAGCACCTACTTGGTTTGTGAGCCTCCATTAAACACAAGATTAGAAGAGTTACCCATCATGCTATAACTAATCTTACTGATATTTTAAAAGGAATGAGATTTGCGCATGCTGAGATTTCCGAGGCGACCAATGGTGGCGATGTCGTCTCTAAACAGTGATGTATTTCTGTTCTCCAGTACGATCCGTGCCCAAGTACACTGCGACACACTGTGACTAAACGAAACTGAACTACAGATATCTCTGTCTAAATGCAGTTACAACGAGTCAGAAAAAAATTTATTTGATATCTGTAATGTAAATTCTCAATAGTCAAATTTAGCCATTAGATGGCAAAACAGCAATATCCTAGAAAGTTTTTTTTAAAGAAAAGCCTGTATACTGTGTTAAACGGTGTTTCTTTTTATACTACTCTCGCAGAACTGGAGCCCTAGCTCCATCAGGTTGCCATTGTTGGGCCGTATCTGTATCATGGCTGCCCTGGCATCACGCTGTGATATGCAAAGAAAGAATTTCATTAATAAAGGCTTAACTTAATTGATCGCGGATGACCTCGTCCTCGCTGAAAGATTTTTAGAAAGGCGTGGACGGCCCCAACCCATGTATAATCCATGTGTGGAAAACGCAGTGATTATGGATCTGAAGGATGCACATATTTTTTTTAATGTTTTTTATTTTCTTAAAACAGTGGGTCCCACAATAAATAAATGAACTGATGTTACAGAAGATTAATCAACAACAACTGATTTGAGAATTCATCCAAGCTGGACTTTGATCAGTATTAATTACTAGCTGTAAATGTTTGTATATTAATATTTATGACTGTGACGAAAACTGGCAGCGAGTTGTAGAGACTGCAATAGCGGTTTATAGATACACAACGGAATTTCAGCATACAAATATCTTCCCTTAGAAAATGACATTTTGCAAGAAATTTGCAACGGCATACAAACAAATTAATGAACCGAACGGCGGCTAAGTTGTGCGTACATCCGGGAACATGTTTACGTCGGTGGAAAGCCAAGTGAAGCAAGTTTATAAATTATAATTTTTTTTTTTTTGCATTTTGTGCAAGATTTAATGAAGACATATCACCATGGATCCCAAGAGGTCAGTTTCAATTGATAAGGTCGATAAAGATGCATCCAAAGAATTTTTTTCTTTATCACTTCGTCCAAAAACCGAGGTTATTGTTTTTTTTGTTGATTTGTCAGGTTTCAGTTTCTTTTCTGCTGGCACGATGGTAATTGAGGAAGTAAACAAAAACTAATCCATTGTGCTAAGCAATTTCATTAGCCGGAGACTATGAGATTAACCAATCAAACATACTGCAACATTTCATCAGCCTAAATCAAACACAAAGACCTTAGAATTCCAAGGATGTCCAGTTTCCTGACTGGGACAGACATGTCTCAGCCTCCCTCATCCTCAGCACTGGAGCCCCTCAGGGTTGTGTCCTGAGTCCCCTGTTGTATTCACTGTACACATACGACTGTGTGGCCACTACCAGCACCACCATAATCAAGTTTGTTGACGACACCATTGTGGTGGGCCTGATCACTTACAACAATTAGATGGCATACCTGGAGGAGATTAGAAACCTGGAAACTTGGCACCAGAGAAAGAACTTCATTCTGAACGTCAGCAAGGAAAAAGAGCTGACTTCAGACTGCCGTCCAAGGTGCTTAAGAAATTCTACCCCTGCACTATAGAGAGCATCCTAATGGGAAAGATCACAGGACAGATGAGCTCAACAGAAAGTGGTGAGATCAGCTAATTGCATCATCCACACCAAGATCTGCACTCATCTGCACTCAATCTACAGCAAGCAGTGCTGGACCAAGGACAGGAAGACAGCAAGAGACCTCAGCCACCCCAACAATGGACTGTTCTCTCTGTTCCAGTCAGGAAAGCGCTTCCGCTCCCTAAAGGCCAAAATAGAGAGTCTGAGGAGAAGCTTCTTCCCGCAGACTATTCAGACGATCAACCAAAACCACATAGGACTCATCTGATTGCAATTGCTTTGTTTTCTTCACACGCGTGTTGGAGCACATTACACCACATTTGCACGACACTTATGTTACACATTGTTGGTTCTTATTCACATATAAATGAGGACTAACTTTGCACTTTAAAACATGGACAATTCCACTGCTGCAGTCACACACATTTAAGAACTACATGGTTCAACTACTACAAGTTTACATGATAACATTTAAAATAGATGTATAAAATGTATTTTATTGTGACTGTATATTTTTTAGTTTACTTTATTAGAAGTCATTTTGTACACTTTTTTATCTAGTGCCTCTAATTTGCCTCATCCTAACTTCTTGTTCATTTTCATCTTTCCTTTTGTAGGTCACAAACAAGTCGTGTAAGCATTTCACTGCAAATCATAATGTGTATGATTAAATGACAAATAAAATTCGAATTGGAACATAAATCAAAACAACGTTTTTTTTTAAAGTTATTTTTCACAAATTTAAACACAAACAACATGAAACATCTGAGAAAATCTCGCTCAGTACAGACGCCTAGGTATTATCGTGATAAGATCATATCTCCTGGTCTCTGATGATTCCAGTCCCTGTGATTTATTATACATGAAGAAAAAAAAATCGATTCAATCGTGATTCTTTTGAGTGGTGATTCCCTTTTTTTTTTTTTTTTTTACAACCTATTACGACTTTAATAGATCTGAACAGGTCGATTGGACCCTGACCAGAATTGCTGGTTTTGAGTTTGATTGGGCGTGACCGGTGATCGATATAAATGACTCTACAAACGCTATAAACGTACCAAGCACAGAAGCTTCAAGAGACAGATTTTTATGGCGTTACATTCTCAAAAATCATGCACCTTAAAAGCAACCGATCTGCCTTTTTCTATATATAAATGGTAACTTTTGATTGCCTCAAACACTTCCAAAGTCTCAAAAGTCAACAATGAGTGTGCTAAAAAAAAATATATATGTGTGTGTGTGTGTGTGTGTGTGTGTCTTTGAGGCAATCAAAAGTTACTGTTTATATATATTCATATATATATATATATAAAAAACACACTCATTGTCTCAGTTGTTGACTTTTGAGACTTTGGAAGTGTTTGAGGTAATTATTAATTATGGATGACAGAGGTAATGCTCAGTTAAATGTTAAACTCTTGTGTTTGTATTGTTTAAATACTGCGCTTCGGTTTTTAAGTGAGGAAACTAATGTTACAAGGAACAGGTTACATAAAAATTCAACTTAAAAAAAAAGTTTAAAGTTTTAATAAAATCAGGTGAAAATGTAAATAGAATCAGGAAATTTATAAAACCGTGATACAATTTTAATCGAATCAGCACTGAGGTATCATGATCATGTCATATCAGGATGTATCAGAATGAGCCAGCATTTTAGATTCTGAAAATATTCCATGTGTCAAGTTCCTTGTATGGAGTCGATGACGTCACCTGGTGACTTCATGCGTGCTTGACATACTTTCCCCTGAAAAACTGTTGCGTGAAAGGGAAAGTTGAATTCCTGGCTTGACCAGACATGCTAACCAGCTAATAGTTGCTGATTTCAGAAAGTTCTAGATGGTTTATCACGTTATAAATCACAAAAATAAATAATAATAATAAAAATACTAATAATACACCAAACTATTTTGGTAGTAACACACCTAATGTAACTGGTTAATGAAAGCTAAGCTCAGTTAGCAAGCGAGCAGTTCACACCTAGTGCAGGGTTTAGCTTTAGCCTTCAGCTCTAAATCAGTACATTAGATTAAACATGTTATTAAACAGATACAGTCTCAGCAGCTCTCACACTGTCTTCTGACCGCTTGTTGTTTTTTCTTCTTCACTTGTTGACGCCGCTGAGACACCCGACTGATCACAGTCCCGTCCAAAGCTGTCTGTTACACTTCTTTATACAGCTTTAAAACTTTAAACACGCTCCTGGTGATAGTCGTCTTCATATACTTTCTCTTCTTTTCTTTAAAAAAAAAAAAAACTAAAGATTTATATGTATACGCTTATAAAATCTGCTCCGTGTGTATTTAGCAGGACCCATTTCCTTCTCTTTTGTGAAAACATCCTTAAAAGCCCAGTGGTCTGTTTTAAAATCTGTGTCACGCCATCTAGTGGTTGGTTACTGCAATAGCACGACTGTTTTCACGCTTTAAATAGGGCCGCTGAACAAGTTGATAGATAGATAGATAGATAGATAGATCCAGCCGTAGTAAAGACAGTAAAACAAAAACAGGTTGTAGATGTGATTGCACGCTGTATATCTTACATGCATTCAGTCACAGGGTAATGTTAGACCTGACCAAAGTAACGAGTGCAATGCTAAGAACAAAAAACTACAAACTCACTCACACTCACTCATCATCTATACCACTTTATCCTGAATTCAGGGTCACGGGGGCCTGGAGCCTATCCCAGGAGACTTCGGGCACATGGCAGGGTACACTCTGGACAGGGTGCCAATCCATCACAGGGCACAGACACACACACATACACTCACTCATTCACACACTACGGGCAATTTGGGAATGCCAATTAGCCTAACCTACATGTCTTTGGACTGTGGGAGGAAACCGGAGTAACCGGAGGAAACCCACCAAGCACAGGGAGAACATGCAAACTCTATGCACACAGAGGTGGGAATCGAGCCCGGCCAGGGATCGAACCCAGACCCTGGCAGTGCAAGGTGTACTACACCACTACACCACCGTACTGTGTAAATAGTAGTTGTGCAAAAATAACAAAAAAATGACTAAAGTAATTAAAAAAGTTACTCAGACTAAAAAAGTTTTCAGAGTTTGATAAATCCTGTGCTTGGTGGGTTTCCTCCCACAGTCCAAAAACATGTAGGATAGACTAATTGCCATTCCCAAAATTGTGTGTGTGTGTGTGTGTGTGTGTGTGTGTGTGTGTGTGTGTGTGTGTGTGTGTGTGTGTGTGTGTGTGTGTGTGTGTGTGCCCTGCTTTGTGCCCTCCGGTGACCCTAAATAGAGGATTAAGCTGTATAGACAATGAGTGAGAATGAGAGTTTGGTAAATCATGTTAATAGTGTGGGGGCATATATGTGTGTATATGGGTTTATGTGTGCTCTGCAATGGATTGGCACCCCATCCAGGGTGCACCCCGTGTCATGCCCTAAGTCTCCTGGGATAGGTTGGGGTATGGATGAGGTGATGATGTTCATTATACTCATGGAATAATGCTTCTTTTCATGAATGCATAATACATTTTCTTTTTAAAATAAGGAATCAGTAGCTAGTCACATA
Organism: Clarias magur; assembly: GCA_013621035.1. NCBI lineage: Eukaryota > Metazoa > Chordata > Actinopteri > Siluriformes > Clariidae > Clarias > Clarias magur. The sequence goes on along the minus strand of QNUK01000007.1, from coordinate 5,565,022 downwards.
CACCATAAGGACAAAGGTATTTGGCCAAACCTGCAACGACATTGTATCCAATCAATCAAGAAAATCAATACAAAGAAAGTATCACCGGCTTAGTTACCATTATCCAAGATGAAACATAGGATCCATTAGGGACACAATTCCTCAGTGACATTCCTCTTACTGCACAGAATTTCCAACTAGGAAATAAATGTTTGAATTGATTAATTAATTCATTCATTCATTAATGACTGAATAGTGACTGGCAGCACAGTGGTGCAGTGGTTAGCATTGTTGCCTTGCACCTCAAGAGTCCGGGTTCGATTCCCGGCCAGACTCAATTCCCGTCTCTGTGTGCATGGAGTTTGCATGTTCTCCCCATGCTTGGTGCGTTTCCTCCGGGTACTCTGGTTTCCTCACATAGTCTAAAGACATGCAGCTTAGGCTAATTGGTATTCCCAAATTGCCTGTAGTGTGTGAATGAGTGAGTGTATGTGTGTGTGTCTGTGTCCTGTGATGGATTGGCACCCTGTCCAGGGTGTAGCCCACCTCGTGCCCTAAGCCTCCTGGGATAGGCTCCAGGTCCCCCACAACCCTGAATACAGGATAAAGCGGTATAGACGATGAGTGAGTGAGAGTGAATAGTGACTATATATATGTACTGTATACATATATTATACTGGTTTTGTTATTTAGTTTTTAATGTGCTATTTTGTTTTGCACTTCTCTGCCACTGTAAATATTCCCACACAAGCTAAATGACAAATTATGTTGGTACATTTAGAAAACCTACACACCACAAATGATATTTGATGCCCAATAAAGATATTGATTTTTTTTATACAGAAGCTAAAAATAATGAACAATGATTGAGTTTTTCTATTTACTGTACCATTCTAAAGGCAACATATCTTTGGCATATCTTTACAAACTTTCTACAAAAAAAATCATCTTGAGCCAGACGCCAACAGACACCTTTGCTATAATATTAATTCCTGAACTTATACCAGAGTATTTCTGAACTGTGTAAATGATGCACATGTTATGAAAATATTGTTGCTGCTATTGATATTTTCTTGTAAAAGTATATTGTGGATGAGCATCAACATTGCTTGTTTTTGAAAAGTTTTTTGCCTTTTCTTGTAACTGTTTTGGCGGAATTTGGTGGAGGGGGCAGATACAGTATATATTTTATTTTATTTAAAAAAAAATAAAATGTATATATATTTTGTAAATATATATATTTTTTATTATGGTATATCTACACATAGTCTTTGTACAGAATTATGTGTACTACTACTACTACTAATACTAGTACTATTATTAATAATAATAATAAAACACTCACACAAGAGGTGTTCAAGTCAAACCAAGACTTTTGATTGTGCAGTAAAAAAATTCAGTCATGAGACTAAAAACTCTATTGTATTTGGCAAATGTCCTTACCCAGAGCGGTTTTCGTCTCATAATACATCTGAGCAGTTGCCCAATACGGCAACTTTCCCAACGTTTCACTAGTGCTTAGTTACTATAAAGGTAGAACGCATTTCAGTTTGCCAGAGCCAGGATAAGACTGTCTGCTTAATGTCTGTAACGTAGACCTCCCAATCATGTGGAAATTCTTTTACTTTTTAAAATAAAAATATTTATTGAAACTAATTGATGGAAACTACTACACTTCAGCAGGGCATTAAGGGGTTAAATGTCTTAATTGGTCATCTAAAGTTCATGAGAGTCGATTTGCGTGACATGCTTTTGTCCAAATTTGGCATAGCAGCGATATCACAGTACAGACCATATAGACATAGTATCTTTGATGTGGGTGTGTTATAGATAATTTAATAAAGGAGATTGTATTTTCTTACACTGATATTGCAATCATGTACCACTTACACAATTTACATCCTGGTAGGTTAAGGAAGGAGAGTATGAGGAAATAGTCCCATGGGGTCATGAATATTACATCCATAATATAAATGCATATAATAATTAGAGAAAATAAGTATTTACAGAATACATTTATTTAACAAAATATTGTGTTGTTAGACCACTCTGAAAAGATATTCTTTAATTATGAAGATTCTATTATGAATTATTTGGAAAATTGAGCTGAAAATGAAATTCAGCTTTATCTTACCCAACATATCTTTTAAAACAAAAAACACAAAATATTACAGTGTCAGAAAACACACACAAAAAAGATTTATGTTTATGGGACCACATATACTCCCTACCAACATCTGAATGTAATACACAGACATATATGAATTTGAAATACAGTAGTATTTCGTGTAGTGGTTAGCACTGTCGCCTTGCACCATCCGGGTTCGATCCCCGGCCAGGCTCGATTCCTGTCCCTGTGTGCATGGAGTTTGCATGTTCTCCCTGTGCTTCGTGGGTTTCCTCTGGATAATCCGGTTTCTGTCCAAAGACATGTAGGTTAGGCTAATTTGCGTTCCCAAATTGCTCGTAGTGTGTCAGTATACAGTACAGACCAAAAGTTTGGACACACCTTCTCATTCAAAGAGGTTGAATTTGTATTATGGCAAGAAAAAAGCAGCTAAGTAAAGAAAAACGAGTGGCCATCATTACTTTAAGAAATGAAGGTCAGTCAGTCCGAAAAATTGGGAAAACTTGGAAAGTGTCCCCAAGTGCAGTCACAAAAACCATCAAGCGCTACAAAGAAACTGGCTCACATGCGCCCCAGGAAATTAAGACCAAGAGTCTCCTCTGCTGCAGAGGATAAGTTCATCCGAGTCACCAGCCTCAGAAATCGCAGGTTAACAGCAGCTCATATCAGTTCTAGCACCAGACACATCTCTAGAACAACTGTTAAGAGGAGACTGTGTGAATCAGGCCTTCATGGTAGAATATCTGCTGGGAAACCACTGCTAAGGACAGGCAACAAGCAGAAGAGACTTGTTTGGGCTAAAGAACACAATAAAGAAAACTCTTTGAATGAGAAGGTGTGTCCAAACTTTTGGTCTGTACTGTACATGCAAATACTGTGGCATTGCACCTCCAAGATTTAGGATTGGATTCCCGACTTGGGTCTGTGTGCATGAAGTGCTTGGTGGGTTTCCTCCTGGTACTCCGGTTTTCTCCCACAGTCAAAAAACATGCAGATTAGCTAACTGGCTTTCCCACATTCACTTGTGTGAATTAAATGAGTATATATGAGAGAGACTGTGTGTGTCTACTTGTGTGCCCTGTAATGGTCTGCCACCCTGTCCCACCTGGTGCCGGAATTCTGTGTGAATGGTTCCAGGATAAGCGGTATAAAAATGAATATACAGCCCTGGAAAAAAATATTTGACCACTACAATTAACTCCAGAAAACTTCTGTAATCCCATCAAGACGCAGATGGAGGGTCACAAACCATCAGGCAAAGCAGAGTTGTTTGCATTTTTGCAAAAAGAGTGGTATAAAAAGTTACCCAACATAAATGTGAAAAACTGGTGGTGAGCATGCCAAAGCATTGGGTTTTTTCCACCAAATACTTTAAATACATTTTTTTAAATGTTATTTAGCCAAAGCATTAACACAATTTGTTTACAAATTATTTGCATTTTGTTTTATCTGAGTTATTAAAGCTCTGCAAATAATGCATGATTTTGGGTTATTTTTTATGTGTTTGATCATGTTATTTCCCTTAAATTCAATATACAGTACACTAATAACATAACAATAGTCATATTGAAAAATTGTCCGCATTTAAAAAAATGGAAACAAAACACGTTTTATTATATATATAATTTTCCCCCCACCTTTGTTTATATATATATATATATATATATATATATATATATATATATATATATATATATATATACACTGTATATATTATACAGCTTATCCTAACATGGGACAGGAGCTTTACATAAATATGTCCCCAATAAGCAAACCCGGGGTGACATTTGCTAGAAATTGACATATATATAACATGAGGAAGGCTGGAATGGAAGACCTAGAGTCATAGTGCTATTTGTGTTAAAAGCAACATTGAGTATGAGTATGTCTTTTATATACACACACACACAGTATTATATATATATTCATTTTATACTACTCATTCTGTGCTGGGTGGCCTGAAGAAAAAAAAGAAGAAATAAAATGTATTTTTATTTTTTTCTCCCAACTAGGGACTGTAGACACCAGTTTTGACCATTGTATTTATTCCCATTTTAATGACCATGCTAAGACCTCCAGTGAACATTCACAAGCTCATTCACATAATACGGGCAATTTGGGATCAGCTATTATATGTAGACATATATTACATTTCTGTAATGGGTAAAGAAAGATAGCTGTGGTTGTTAACTAAGTATCAATTAGTAAAAAAAAAAAAAAAAAGATCAACCAGTTTTATATGACACATACTCATACAAACAGCCTTCTTCATGTTATATGGAAATGTGATCTCGGGTTTGCTCATTACGGAAAAATTTCTGAATAGAAGTTGACTTTTCATATCTGGATTTCTATAAAGCTCCTGTCCATTCTTAAAATAAATCAAATTGAATTTATTTAAACTGAGCAAAAGGTCTGCAGGAAAACTACCACAGCTTCTTCAAGTTTCTTCTCATTAAAAAAATTGTAGTTAATTAATATAGACTTTCTTTAGTTTTTGACTGTTTGCTTTTTAATGTATCATATACAGTATATGGCATGGAGGCATGTTTATCCAATGTGACGTTTGCTCCTGCCATTTCCATTGTTTTGCTTTCTGATTATTGATTAATTGCTCAGCTCTATGAAAACAGGAAGATGGTTTAACAATCTATTGAACACCACCCAGAAGAATGACACAAAAGCAATTTTTGGTCTGTACGCCACCTATGGACTGGACTGCATACAAGGAAAAGCTTCCAGTACGAACGGGGGCGAAAAAAACCCTTTGTCATTTAAAAATAATTTAATCACAAAATACATTGTAGAGGACTGTATTTTGTGTTTCCTGTATTCTGTAAATTAAACATCTGGGAAATGATTGCATCATCATGTCCTCACACATTTTCAGTCATTTAAAGTTTTAGGCTCTGTGTTTTTACTTTTTCTCAGAACGATTGTAATAAAAGCAAGGCACATTATTATCACTCTTTCCATTTAGTACAAATTGCTTCTGTATGAGTTCATGTAAAATCATTTATGTGCAGTTGTGATTATGGAAAAGGCTATACAGTTGATTTTAAGTATTGTTAGTCTTTTTGAAATAACATATTTACATAATCTTACAGAAATATGAAACTCTGTACAAGAAGGGTATGAAACAATTCCTTATGGATAAAATACACTTTTATATACAGAAAATGTGTGTGCCAACTACCTCTGAAATTTTGCTTTCTTAAAAATTTCTGCCGTTTAATAGAGTTAATTTTATACGTGGCATTTTTCTTCATTATTTCTTTACAAGTACTGATACTAAAAATGGTGTATGTTTTTAACAAAATGTTAACTGTAAAAATTGGTGCTTAAATTATAGCATTCTGTGCAAAATTAAAGTTTTTTTCCCTAAAAAATAATTTGTAGTGTCTGCATGGCAAATTCATGTTTCATGAATTCATATGAATTTCATAATGATATCTTAACAATTTTGCATTTTAGAATGAAACACTTTTTCAGGTTTATGTCTTTTCATGTAAAATATAAATTGGCCAAGTGTTATTTGAATGACAATTAAGATCATTGAAAGGTTTTCATTCAAACTGTTACAGACACTACACCTAAGTGACACACGTTTAAGCACCAATACCACGTTTTATCCGTTCTTTCACATCACGTTTAATCTTATGGTTAAAAATGTCTAAGTAAAAAAAAAAAAGAAAGTACAAAAATAATATAACATTTTTCATTCTAAATTATAAGAGTCCCCGGTAAATGCCTATGAACGAATATTCAACATAACATAACTCTGTAATGAACAGCTTCAGGTTTTAAGTACCATGCAGTTCACTGATTCACATTAATCCTGAAAAAATTAAGTGATATTTGATATACTGTTTTTAAATGGAGTGGTGTGCTGGAAATAAATACCTACATGATAAGATTATTTTTTAATATGTATAAATTACCTTATCATATCAAAATATTGATATTGGCAGCATAGTAACGCTCATTTACTGCAACAAGCAGAAATTATTCAGCGATTCATTTTAACTGGACAAGCAACGAGATAGTGAAGGTGTGGACCAGGTGTAGGCACCGCCTTTGTTATCTTAGGCTGACAATAAGGTTTATTGTGATTGGTTACTGTTTTAACTGATTGCTGTGTGATCTACAAATATTTTATTAATTAAATAAACCTGGTTTGGCTCCACACTTAATTCTTTCTACAGCAGCAAAGGAACCACTGATTGGCTGCTGAAGAGGTGGAGACAAGAATTTAATACACAGAACCCTGTTAAAACATCAGACAAAGTGTCACAGCCCTGACACAGCTCTCTCACAGGTAAGAGCCGATGCTATTAATGACTGATCAAAATGAGAGAATGTTTAAGAAAATTTTGTTTTTATCTTCAGTAGCTGCTTGTCTGAGCCATTTTGTGTCATTTTATTTGCTCTTTTTTTTTTGTAGTTATGGGGTTGAAAACAATTCTTCTTATTTTTGTTGCATCCCTGCTCTGTGGTAAGACTCCAGAATTAGACACATAAAATTTTTTTATAGCATAGCATTATTGTAATTATGATTATATATATGATTATTATTACTAATTTACTTCAACAATCTCAAAATGTCTTAGGGCCATGTGCTGCTGGGCCTGCAGGGAAACAGTTTGCAATATCATTTATGCAGAATTATAAACCAGGGAATACAGGAGGTCAAGCAGAATTCATCGTCGAGGTCTCAAGCCCGCCGAGTTCTCTCTTAAGCACAAAGGTGAAGGTGACTGCCCTGGGAAAGGTCTCTGAGACGACAATTCAGCCAGGAGGTGGCAAGTCTCTAGGACTTCCTGTTGAGGTAGAGATGGTCGGAAGCACAAGAAACAAACAGACTGTCCTGGTAGAAGCCGACCAGGACATTCTTGTGTTGTCTCTTAACTCTAAGCCTTACACAGCTGACACATCAGTGATCTACCCTGTCCAAGACTGGGGGACAGAGTATTATATCTATACTCCACAAATGGGTCCACCTGACCAATATAAAGAGTTCTCCATTGTCAATCAAGGCACGCTAAACACTGTGGAGATTCAGCTAAGCGGTATGGTGACATTTGAAGGGCAGCAATACCAGAAAGGTAGCACACTTGTTGTCAATTTGGAGCCATTTGAAAGTATGCTAATCCAAAGTAAAGAAGATTTGACTGGTTCCAAGGTTTCTGCAAAGCAACCCGTGGCAGTCTTTACTGGACACAGTTGCACCTGGTATTTTACTGACTGTAATCACGTGTATGAGCAACTGCTTCCTGTAAGCAGCTGGGGAAAAGAGTTTTTAATCGCAACTCTTGCATACACTAAACCCTCATACAGATTCGATTCAGTAATCATTCAGGCCTCAGAAAACACTGAAATCAAAATCACTACTCAAGATGGTGCAACTTCTCCAAAACAAATGGTGGCTGGAGAAACGCTCTATATTAACCTCCCATATCCAAACTCACTGAATTTGATGAGCAATAAGGGAGTTCAAGTGCTGTATGAGTTCAACGGTGGAATTAACCAAAATGGACAAACTAATGATCCCTTCCTCATTACTGTCCTGTCAATCGACCGCTTTAGCACCTCGTATGCAATGGGAAGTCAACCTGGCTTTGCCAATGAAGGTATTATTATAGCTCAAACCTCAGACTTGGGAGGAATAACATTTGATCAAAATCCACTACCAAATGACCTTCAGTGGTCTCAAGTAGGGAAAAGTCAATACTCATGGACACAGATTAGTTATGATGCAGGCTCAGGCTTCCAACAAGTCTCCCATCCAAGCTCAGCTTTTGCTCTATACAGCATCGGTGCAGCAAAATACAATGGATATGGATCTCCTGCCCTTGGTGATCCTCCAGGTAAGGAAGTACAGTTATGAATGTAATTACAGAAAATACTTCTCCAAAAAGCTATAAATTGTTATGAGTCATGGGTTATATCATCTTGATTGTCAAACTGAAAAAGTCAAGGGAAAATATATAGCTGCCTGGTTAAAAACTAAGCCAAGAATAAATGTAAGGCGAGAGGTAATAACCAGAGTATTTAACCAACTCACTGTTTCCTCTCGAAAAACCATTTTAAATCTGACTTGCACAACTATCCTCTGGTGTGCAAACAAGAGAAGGATGCTTAACAATCACACAAGAATACAAACACTTTTAGAGAAACAACATTAAATTAACTAATTCTCCAAAATTAATTTCAGCTACTGTTGGTGACTGCTGGGTCATGGGAGATCCACATTACCGTACATTTGACGGCACTTACTACAACTTTATGGGCAATTGTACATATATCATGACTAAGAACTGCCATGTGGACAGTTTTCACCCGGCTTTTGAAGTCCAAACTGAAAATGAGCGCCTTGGAAGTGCAAAAACCATCACTGTCAAGAAAATCATCGTCAGTGTCTATGGTACAATCATCACAATTGTCCGCCATGAGACTGGGATTGTACATGTAAGTATACAGTATAAAAATGTGTTACACTGGTGGTGGGCAGTGGTGGGTGTAACACATTACAAAGTAACGTGTTAGAGTACTTTGATGACTTTTTTGATGTATTGAGTAATCTAACGCGTTAGGTCCACCATTTAAGTATTCAGTTATTTAGTTATATTTTTAAAAAAGTAATCCATTATTCAAACAATTAATGTAATCCCTGAGCCAGACAGCAGTGATTCAGTTATTGTGTGTGTGTGTGTGTGTGTGTGTGTGTGTGTGTGTGTGTGTGTGTGTGTGTGTGTGTGTGTGTGTGTGTGTGTGTGTGTGTGAAAGTCGTCCTAAAAGCCCCGTCACCGATAACCTCCCATTATTTCTGCTGTTATACCCCTATCTCACCTATGTGGTTTGACTCACAGTGAGAAGCGGTGTTAGGCACCGTGAGCCACTGCAAGTTCCCACAAAGTTCTGCAAGGTCTGCGAGGACTGACGTGCAGAAAGATGTAAACGTAATCAAAGCACCAAAACTCACAGTGAATCATGATGAACCGTACTTATGGCCACCGTGTGAAACCACGTAGGTGAGATAGGGGTATTAGTCCTTTACAAATTATGGGCCAAACTTCGCTGAGTGATGATGGAAGGATAATTATAAAGGTAATGACTAAAACAACATGGATGAGGAAGCACAAATGAGTTTTCATTTTCTGCAATGGAAAGGTCCTCCAACTAGTTACTTTTATCAGAAAGTAACACTGTAATGTAACTGATAACTTTTAATGACAGTAGTTTTGTAATGTAATTAGCTACTTTAAAAAATAACGTTCCCCAGCACTGGTGGTGGGTGAAGTATAATTGTACCCCTAGTTCATATCATGACTTTCATTTTCTAACTGTGTTCAGATCAGTGATTCACTCTGGTACCTTCCAATCTCCTTGGACAATGGCAAAGTAACTCTTTATCAAAGTGGCATGTCGGTCATCATCAAGACAGACTTTGGACTGTCAGTTCAGTATGACTGGGATCAATATTTGGTGGTGAAAATACCAGGAAGCTTCATGGGAAGAATGTGTGGAATGTGTGGAAACTTCAATGCAAAGAAAGAGGATGACCTCATCACTCCCAGTGGCAGTGCAGCAAGCAGTATTCCACAACTTGGAAAGAGTTGGCGAGTGCCTGGTTTGCCAGGAAATGCCTACTGCACTGATGATTGTGCAGGCCAGTGTGAGAGCTGTCAAGGAGAATCATGGTTTGAACGTTTAGCTGCAAAGGCCTTCTGTCACTTGGCCACAGTTCTCACTGAAGGTCCATTCAAAGATTGCCACTCGGTCATTGATCCCAAGGTTTTCTATGAAAATTGCCTTTTTGACTACTGTATGGGAAAAGGATACAAAAACTTCCTATGTAAAACAGCACAGATTTATACAGATGCTTGTCAGCGATCTGGTGTCCATGTGCATAACTGGAGACACATCATTGGCTGCTGTAAGTATAAATGACCTATATCATAGATTATAAAAATAGATTACACTCACAATCATAATGCAAATTTTTGTATGTAGGGAACTGTTTTCATGAATGTTCCATTATATATCTGATAATTAATTACACTGAATTGTATGAAAACATTCCTTTCTAATCTTAGTGATTGATAGTTTTGTAGATAAAGGTTGTCAGAATATAAAGGAAAAGCATGAATATTTATGTTTGACATGCAAAAGAGATGTTCTTATGCAGAAGTAGTTATATTTGGGGGTCACTCAGTGATTGGGGTGTTGGTCTATTGATTTGAATATGAGGTTCAAATATCAGCACCACCAAGTTGAGACCTTGAACAAGGCCCTTAACTCTCTACCACTCAGCTCTGGATAAGGGTGTCTAACAAATGCCAGAAATGTAAATAAATACCCAACTAAATGTCTCATATCATAATTGGATGCAGAGACAGTTCAATGTGACTCATGAAGTGAGGTTCAAAGTTCCTTTTTATCTTCGCAGCTAACCCTGCATGCCCAGCAAACAGTCACTTTGACTCCTGTGCTTGTCCAGCTACCTGTGAGAACCCCACTCCTTCTGCTGCATGTAAAGCACACTGTGTAGAGGCTTGCGTTTGTAATGACGGATACTTATGGAGTGGAAACAAGTGTGTCCCTAAAAACCAATGTGGCTGCATGTACCAAAGTGCAGGTGATGATCGTTACCTACAGGCTGGAGAATCCATCTGGGCTGGTGACAGCTGCAGCACAAAATGCACCTGCACCCCAACAAATGGTCAAGTTGTGTGTGAAAACAGCGGCTGCCCAGGTGGAACAGAATGCAGCGTAGTCGGTGGGATCCGAGGCTGCCATCCAGTCCATCAGGCCACCTGTAATATCCATGGAGATCCTCACTACACCACATTTGACAACAGCACATATTCCTTTCAGGGCACTTGTACTTACACTGCTGCTCAGGGCTGCCTCCTGGAGGGAACAGATCTCACTCCATTTTCAGTGATAGTAGAGAATGCAAAGTGGAATGAAATCCAATCCAAGCCAGATGTTTCTATGGCCAAGGTTGTGATTGTGCAAGTGTATGGCCTGACATTAATGCTGCAAAGGAATCAACTATATCAGATAATGGTTAGTACAATCTGTATACTATACACTGTGGTTTCAAGTATTTAGCTATTGCAGTAAACAATCCCTGTGATTCACATTTTACAAGTTGTTGATTATTGTATACCATCAAAAATAATAACTCACTCATTTAAATTTAATTAGTACATGGGTAAATTAAGCTTTTTCTTTCAAAGTAAAGTGAGCTGACATGAACAATAAACCCAAACCTGGGTTGTTAAAAAAAGGACAGGGCTTAAACAAAAAAATGTTGTCCCGGTCCAATGCCATGTGCCAGTATACTGACACATGGCATTATACTGGATAATGCCAGATATGCTGGTTATACTGGTTATAATAACCTAAAACACAGGAATGCTACTTGATCAGATTTGCTTTTTTTCCTGATCTATTCCATTGACATTGACATTGACACAGCACACAGACACATCTATAATGTTTTGCATAGCTTGACAGCAGAAACTGACTCTTGTTACATATCACATGAAAATCATACAGAAAAGTGACACTGATACATCTCTAATTACAAAGATAGAATTTCAAGCAACTTTCTTTTTTACTTTCTTACTTGCATCTAATTAGGTTAGGTATGATGAAGAAAGTGTTGCAAGAGGCTTGTCTCTTTTTGTTCATGTTTTGCTTTTCTTGGTTTCTTGCTGACCAAGTTAACGCAAATGTATAGGTAACTCAAAGGTCCCCAAATTCTTGGCAAAGGTTTCAATTCTCCCAAGATAGAATAGAGACCTTTGGAATTTGGAGACATTTGAGGAAAGGAATTACTGTATATAACAAATGGTTAGTTAGGTCTATTTGATCTAACAATATAATAATCAAATCCAGAATCCTTCACTTATTTTATTCTATATTTTAGGTTAATGGATTATGGACCAACATCCCTGTAAGTCTGGACAATGGAAAAGTGAGGGTGCAGCAAGAAGGCAATCAAAATGTGATTTTAACAGACTTTGGCCTGAGAGTTGCGTTCAATATGATATATCATGTCACCATTACAGTCCCAAGCAGCTACGCAGGAAAGACCTGCGGCTTGTGTGGAAACTTTAACGGCAACAAGAACGACGAGTACCTGTTGCCAAATGGCAAGGAAACCAAAGACTTCAAACAGTTTGTATCTGCATGGAAGGTACCTGTTCCTGGTCTTGGGTGTGACGATGGCTGCAGTGGTGACCTCTGTCCAAAGTGTCCTGATGCTAAGAAAACTGCATTTGAAAAAAGCTGTAGTATTATTACCAACCCTGCAGGTCCGTTTGCTCCATGTCACAGTGTAATTAATCCGGAATCATACTTCAAAGATTGCGTCTATGATGTCTGCATGGGCGAAGGAAATCAAAATATGCTCTGTCAAGACATTGCTGCATACATGACTGCCTGTCAGACTGCAGGCGTTAAAGTTAAAAATTGGAGAACACCAGCATTTTGTCGTGAGTATGAAGCAAACTTGTAGAACACGATTAAGAACCATAAGATGTAAGGAATTTCTAGATTTCTTTTCCTTTTTCTTTGCTTAATCCTTTGCAGCCTTATCATGTCCTCCCAACTCCGTCTATGAAATCTGTGTAAACGCCTGTGATGCACCTTGCCCTGGCCTTACTAGTATAATGGATTGCAATATCCAGACCTGTTTCGAAGGCTGCATGTGTAAACCTGGATTTTTAAACGACGGCACTGGCTGCGTCACTACAAATCGGTGTAGCTGTTATGAGAATGGACACACCTATCAGGTAAGCCAAATCTATAGTAAGAGTGACTTACATTTTTATTTCAAAATGCAGTCAACATCTGAGCAGTTGAGGGTTAAGGGCCTTGCTTAAGGGTGCCAACAGTGGGTGGTTGGGTGTGAACCTGGATCCTTCCAATCAGTAGTCCAATGCCTTAAACACTAAGCAATCCCTGGGCCCCACTGTTTAGTGGTTAGCACCATCACTTTGCACCTCCAGTGTCTGGGTTCAATCCCAGCCACGGGGTTCATGCGCATAAGTTCGCATGCTTTCCTCATGCATGGTGGTTCTCTGGCATCCTCCCACAGGAAGACATGTAGATTAGGCTAACTGGCATTCCCAAAAGTGCCCGTAATGTTCCATACGATTCATCGTTGGACTACAGAGGTTCCAAAATAGATGCCCTGTACATATATGTGTACTGCATATGCATATTTATTAGTATAGAAATATGATAATTGTGGAAGTTTTTTGTTTTTATTATTACTTGACCATTATTTTAAGAATGTTTATTTTTTATTGAAAGGCAGGATTATAATGATAGAGATTCATATATGAGTCCATATTGAGAGTTTGATTTCTTTTTTTTTTTTTTTATTGAAACAGCTATACTGTAGAAGTAATTAAGTGTTAAATTATTCTTTCAGATTAATGAGACCGTCATCACAGATTCTTGCAAGGAAAAGTTGACCTGTCATGCCTCTGGTGTAGTAAGTCATGAACCCATGGAATGCAATTCTTTGGAAGTTTGTGAGATACAGAATGGGGTTTTGGGCTGTTATCCCAAACCTAATGGTGAGTAAAATAATTTTTGCTCAAGAGTTGTCTTTCTTAAAGGTTTAGGATTAGCAAGTGAAATATTGTAACTGTTAAAAATTAAAAAATTAAAAAGTAAATAGTTGACGTTGCTTATCTCAAGGTTTGCATTTTTGTGGATAGGATGATGAGTTTTCAGCTTTTCCATAAACCGAGCTGTAAATGGAACAGATAAATATTTGCGAAATTACGTTCATGGTGTATTTACAGAAGATCATGCTTAATCAGCAAAAACATTGACATTATTTGATTAATTTGACAAATGATAAAAAGTGAAATAGGTGACTGGTGACTTGGTGGTTAGCACTGCCACCTCGCACTTCCAGGGTCCGGGTTTGATTCCCATCTCAGGTCTGTGTACATGGAGTTTGCATGTTCTGCTGTGCATGGTGGGTTTCCTCCAGGTACTTTGGTTTCAACCCACTTTCCAAAGATATGCAGATTAATCTAATTTCCAAGTTGTCCATAGTGTGTGTACTATACATGTATCCTGTGATGGATTGGCACACCGTCTAGGGTATATCCAGCCTCATGCTCTAAGTCTCCTGGAATAGGCTCCAGGCCCCCACAGCCCTGTATGCAAGATAAAGCGGTATAGACATTATGATTAGATTAAGGTGACATTCTAAGCATGCATTTCAATTTTTCTCATCACTTAGATGGTTAGAAATACCATTGCACCAATAGATTTACCATATAATTTTGTAAAAATTTATAGCAATGCCTTATTCAGGAACATCTTCTTGTTAATTTTTAAATGTATAAATTCCAAATCATTAGTACATACTGTACATGTCTAATCCTTTTCCCATATTATAATTATTCTCCTAGCGTCACCAGGCATATGTTATGTCATTGGAGATCCACACTACCGTACTTTTGATGGCGATTACTACAACTTCATGGGCAACTGTTCTTACATCATGGCCAAAAACTGCCATGCAGACAATGATCACCCAGCATTTGAAGTCCAGGCCATGAATAAACGTACTGGAAGCTCAAAAGCCATTAGTGTCAGTGGTGTCACCATTCAAGTCTATGGTCAAACCATCACTATTCTCCAGCATGAGAGTGGTCTTGTCAGAGTGAGTTGTTTTATTTCTTTTTTATTTCTTTATTTATTGTGATAGTGAATATGTTGGCAACATATTAAATTTTACTGTTTTAATATTTACATTTTCATACATTTCAGATCAGCGATTCACTCTGGTACCTTCCAATTTCCTTGGTCAATGGCAAAGTAACTCTTCAGCAAAGTGGTCTGTCAGTTATTCTCCAGACAGACTTTGGATTGTCAGTGCAGTATGACTGGGATCAATATTTGGTGGTGAAAATACCAGTTAGCTTTACAGGAAGAATGTGTGGCATGTGTGGTAACTTCAATGGAATGAAGGGCGATGACCTCACCACTCCCAGTGGCAGTGTAGCAGGCAGCATTGCGCAACTTGGAAAGAGCTGGAGAGTACCTGGTGAAGCCTATTGTATAGATGATTGTGTGGGCCAGTGTGAGAGCTGTCAGGGAGAGTCGTGGTTTGAACGTCTAGCAGCAGAGGCCTTCTGTCACTTGGCCACACTTCTGACTGATGGCCCATTCAAAGATTGCAACTCTCTCGTTGACCCCAAGGTTTTCTATGAAAATTGTCTTATGGACTACTGCATGGGAAAAGGGTTTAAGAATTTTCTGTGTAAGACAGCAGAGATCTATACAGATGCTTGTCAGCGAGCTGGGATCCGTGTACACGACTGGAGACACACCATTGGCTGTTGTAAGTTTTATGAAGTGTGTGTATTTATCAAAAAACCCAAATCTATGACCTTAGAATATAAAATTACATATAATATAATTTAACAGCACATGAATGTATGGCCGTGACCCTGAATACAGGATAAAGTGGTATAGAAGATGAGTGAGTGAGTGAGTGATGAATGTATGGATTTGCAAAATGTAAAAGAAATAGACAAAAATATAATTATATAGCGCTGCACGGTTGCTTAGTGATTAGCACTGTCGCCGCGCACCCACTGGGTCGAGGTTCGAGTCCCACCTTAGGTCTGTGTGCTTGGAGTTTGCATGTTCACCCCTGTGCTTGGTGGGTTTCTCCTTAGTGCTTCGGTTTCCTCCCATAGTCCAAAGACATGCAGATTATGCTAATTGTCATTCTTAAATTGCCCTGGTATATAAGTGTGCCTGTAATCTGCAATGGATTTGCACCTCGTCAAGGGTGTACCCCTAGGTCAAGACTTAGGGCATGGGTAATACATATATTTTGGCTGCATATTCGCCCCCAAAGAACAATCTTTGAATGAAATTACAGGTGGAAGTTTTTTATGACACGTCTTTTTAAGGCTTTGCATTTCTGGATCCTTATGCTTTTTTTCCATTTTAATATGCAACATGTACGACAACCTTGCTTAAGATCTGTCAGATTTGTTGGAGATCATAAGTAAACAAAGTTCATTTAAGTGAACAAATTTAAGTTTACTTAATAAGTTTCAAGTTTCTGGATTGAGGTTTGTCTTTTGACTAGGCCATTCAAACACAACCAGATTCTTGGTTTCGAACTGATCCAGTGTAGCTTTTGCACTATGCTTACTTCCTGTTTAAGGGGGTAAATCTCCTAGTCTATATGACCAGATTTGTCCTAGGTGTGTTCGTTTTTGGCACAATGCAACTTGCCATTAACCCTGTGCAGTTTTCTAGTCACTAGTGCCTGCTTAATTTAAAGCACTTCCATTACATAATGCTACCACCACCATGTTTTACTGTGGGCAAAGGACTTCTCAGAGAGCAGCCCAACCAAAGCCAAGAAGGCATGCTTTTTCCACATCTTTGACAAGTCTCCAACATGTGATTCCATATTGCTTTTTTTTTTTAATAAAGGCTTTCTTCAATATTATGAGCTATTTTGAGGAAATGCATGACATATATTCTAAGATAATTCATCTTTACATTCAACGTGTAACACTACAGATTATGTAAAATATAAAGGGGTAAATTTAACTGAAATTTGATTTATTTATTATTATTATTCAGCTGCTCCGGCATGTCCAGCAAACAGTCACTTTGACACCTGTGCTTGTCCTGCTTCCTGTGAGAATCCCACTCCATCTCCTCAATGCAAAGCAAACTGTGTAGAGGCTTGCGTTTGTAATGACGGATACTTGTGGAGTGGAAACAAGTGTGTCCTGAAAAATCAGTGTGGCTGTGTGTACAAAAATGGAGGTGATGTGCGTTACTTACAGGCTGGAGAATCCATCTGGGCTGATAACAGCTGCACCAAAAACTGTACCTGCAACCCAACAAATGGTGAAATGATTTGTGAAAATGCACATTGCCCAGTTGGAACAGCATGCAGTGTTAAAAATGGGATCAGAGCCTGCCAGTCTGTCTCTCATGGCACCTGTAATATCTATGGAGATCCTCATTACAACACGTTTGACAACAGCACTTATAACTTCCAGGGCACTTGTACTTACACTGCCGCTCAGGGCTGCCACCTGGAGGGAACAAAGCTCACTCCATTTTCAGTTGTAATAGAGAACGAAAGATGGAATGAAATCCAAAACACTCCGAACGTCTCTATGGCCAAGGTGGTTGTTGTGGAGGTGTATGGTATGACATTGGTCATGAGAAGAAATCAGCTACATCAGATAATGGTTAGTATAGCTTTCTTTGCAGTTTGTGATACTGTGGAAAGGTTATGAAAAAATTATGAACCAACGCATTCACTGGAACAACTTTCCTTTCAGGTTGATGGTGTCTTAACGACAATCCCTCTAAGTCTCAATAACGGTGAAGTGATTGTTCAACAGGAGGGCTACAAAAATGTAATCATTACAAACTTTGGTCTAAAAGTGGCCTATGACATGATTTACCATGTTACTATCAGTGTCCCCAGCACCTACCTTGGAAAGACCTGTGGCATGTGTGGAAATTATAATGGTAATAAGAACGATGAGTTGCTGTTGCCAGACGGGAAAGAAACCAAAGATCTCAGCACCTTTGGAGCGGCTTGGAAAGTGGCCGTCCCTGGTGTTGTGTGTAATGATGGCTGCAGCGGTGATTCCTGTCCAAAGTGCTCTGAAGAGAAAAAACGTATATTCGAAAAGGACTGCAGCATTATTACAGACCCTAATGGGCCATTCGCTGCCTGTCACCATGTAATTAACCCTCAATCCTATTTCCAAGACTGTGTTTATGATGTCTGTACAAGTGATGGAGATGCGCATATGTTGTGCCACAGTGTCACCGCGTACATGATTGACTGCCAGGACTTCAAGGTTCCTGTGAAGCCCTGGAGATCACCAACATTTTGTCGTAAGTGTTAAGTGGATCTGTAGAGATCAGTTATACTATGGTTAAATTTATCATAAAAAGATTAGAAAAAAAAACAAACACATTTAATCAAAAGAAAACATAAGCCATGCAACTTTTCATTTATTATTCATTCATCATTTCTGTTACATTCACCATGTTTTTTTAAATAAAAAAAAATCATAAGCCTTAAACCACCAGCATTATATCATACAAGTCAGCTTGCTAAAGTACAACAAAAAATACATATAGTTTTGTCATTTAATCATATTTTGATTGATCTAGTTAAATTTTGACTCTTCTCATCTCATTTTGTTACTTAAAATATTATTTTTTTATTAATTCTATTAACAAATGAATGAATAAAATTTAATCCTTTTAAAAAATAATTTGAATAATAATTTAATCATTTTTAAATGATAATTTGAATCCATTTTTTTTGTTTGTTGTAGCTCTGAAATGCCCTGATAACAGTGTTTATGAAATCTGTGCAACGGCATGCAACACACCTTGTCCCGGCCTCACTGACATCATCAAATGTAATATCCAGACCTGTAATGAAGGGTGTATGTGTAAACCAGGATACTTCAGCAATGGAACAGGTTGTGTTCAAGAGGATCAGTGTAGCTGTTATGACTATGGAATCAGCTATAAGGTAAGTTAGAACCTCTGTTACTTACAGCAGATATGCTTGGCATTAACCGGTATAAAGATCTATCCAGTGATGGAAACTTCAAGTAAGTCCCTCTGGATAAGAGGGACTTACATATTCTTTATTTTTATATATATTTACATATTCCTATATGTAAATTTAAAGTAATACTTTTCAACACTTTAGGGCTGTGGCTTGTGGTTTGCTACAGGTTTGGTTTATGCTATATGTTTTAGTTAGCAAAAATTTATGAAAGTGTCAAAAATGACTTTACCTTATCTCTTATCTCTTTTTGTACAGATTGGCCAGGTTGTTATCACAGACGATTGTCGTGAAAAACTGATATGTCAGAAATCTGGTATTGTGAAACACGAGAGTATGCAATGTAAGACTGGAGAAGTATGCCAGGTAGAGAATGGTGTTCGTGGATGCTACCCGAAACGATGCATGTTGGAGTCTGCAGGCTCATTCACCCTATTCAATGGAACGACTTGGAACATCCCATTCATGGGAGCTTTTGAACTGGTGAAAGTATGTGACGATTCGGCTATGGGCTTTTGGTTCCGTGTAGTGGCGGTGCTGCAAGATAGAATTGGACTCTTCACCCCTTCAGCTGTTCACATCTTCTTTGAAAATGTTCTAGTAACTGTTGTCAGTGAAAAGGAGATCTGGGTGAGCAGAAAAAGTCAGAATAAATAACAAAATAAAATCAGACATTAAATTGTTACAGAAATGTTAATTTCCAACTAACCTTCTTTTCTTTCCAAACATTTAGTTCAACGGGAGAAAGATGACTCAGTCTACGATGGAAAAGAGTGGAGTAATCGTTAAGATCATTGATCAGTCAGTGACCATTGAGAAGGCATCTGCCCTCAAATTGTCCTTCAGTCTATCCCAAGAGATCATAATCACAGTGAACGAAGGAATCACTGACAAAATCTGTGGTGCCTGTGGAACACTTTCTGGTTCTGTTCCTGGTCAAAGCATAAAGTTCTATATGGATCAATTCATTGCTCTTGATTTTCCCACTTGGTGAGTAGCAAAATTAAAATAATATGGCTGAATGTTTTAGGCACCTGACCATCAGACCGACATGTGTTCCATGCTTAAACTATTCCAATAAGGAAAACATTGTTTGCTACATTAAGTATCCTGCACACAGATCCAGATGCAGCGGAAGGGGCAATGTAGGTTTTTATAACGCCAAAGGAGGGAATAGATCTTCAATTGGATAAGCATATGGGTGAGATGGTCAGGTGTCCATAAACATTTGGCTCTATACTATATCCTGTTACAGCACGAAATGACTGAACATAAATATATTTTTTAAATGTTTACTTACTGTTAGATATATTATATTTGTATAACAAGGGAAACATTCATTGCATTGGAATTTTTTTATTTATTTCAGCATCTCGTGATGGGAAAAGACATAAATACTGAAGTCTGAGAACATGAACCAGGAAAAAATGTTGCTACATGATTTCTTAGTTGATCTTCTGAAATGATAAATTGAATAATAAAAAAATATCTGAAATTGTAAGTCAAAATCAAAAAATAAATAAAACTCTTGCAATATGATATGTCTTTCTTGTTTTGTTACCAAAGCTATCTATCTAGTCAAGTCAAGTCAAGTAGGCCTTTATTGTCATTCCAACCATATACAGTTTCAGTACACAGTGTAACGAAACAACGTTCCTCCAGGATCAAGGTGCTACATACATACAACCAACATAAATTAACAACACAACACAAATTAACAATGCAGATTTTACATTTTTAAATTAACCTAAAGCTATCAATTTTTATACAAAGAAGAGACAGCAGTACACAACAGACAACAAAGTGCATGTGCAACTGTGCAAACAAAGAGCTACATGATAACACAAGAACATAACACAACAACGTACCGCGTTACAGTACTGAAATGTCTTTAGTGATGAGGTATTTGAGAGTTGAGGTAGTGAGAAAAACAGCAGTAAACAATTTGACATTGTGTCAAAAAAATATTTTTGTGCAAATAGCAGAGTGAGAGAAGATAAATATTGTGCAAATATTGCAAATAGCAGTTCAAACTTAGCAAGAAGCACAAAAACTAGACAATTTATTACCTAAAGGTTACCTTGCCCATGCTGAAGCATGGTGGTGGCAGCATCAAGCCCTGTTTCTCCAGCTGTCTCTTATTTTTAAATAAAATAAAATATCCCTGATGATGATCTTAATATACATATTACTGTAGAAAATATAATTATAAAAATTATTCCAGGAAAAAAGGATGCAGATATTTAAGCATTTCATTACAGCTATTAACCAACAGGAATAAAAACACAGGAACAATCCAAATGTTGATAATCAAAACAGAACAGAACAGCAATCAATAAGTCACTAGTATGAACAGATCACATATGAAACAGTCCAGATGAGCATAAGCTTAAATATTGGCACGAATCAGGGAACTCAACTATTTCTCTAATGCAGTGCAACCTGGGAAATTAAGTCCAAACAGAAACATTTTCGGAGAAATTAATTTTTAAAAAATGTTATAGAAATAAATGTTATGCCTGGACGATAACCTTACTGTCTTCAAAACAAATAACTGTGGATGAACATTTGAAAAATACAATATATCCTATCTATATATTTTATTAGGCAAAAGTACAGTATTTTGACACACTGAGTGATTTCAGTTGCTTCAGCCACACTCACATAACAAGCACATAACAATGCAATGCAGTAGACACACATTGGCAAGTAGAATGGGTCGTACTGAAGGGTTTACTGACATTAGAGGTGGCACTGTATTAGGATGCTACCTGTGACATATCGGTTCAAGAACTCAAAGATACCCTGCTAGATCTGCCCTGATCAGCTGTCCTGTGTGTGCTAGGACTTTGAAATTAAATCATCTAGTATGTCAAATTTGCTTATCCTAACTTCATCACTAGCTTCAAAGTTCCAAACTGTAACTTCAGTACAAGAATGATCTTCCCACATGAGTTTGCGATCTGGCAGTCTAAGGGATGATGTTGGGTTTGGAAAATGCTACCTCCTGGATTGCATAATGCCATTATTAAGAATTATGCTCTGGGGTTTGGTTTGGCTCTCTTTATTCCAGTCTAGGGAAATGTTATGTTTAAAACTTTAAAATACAAAGACATTTTAGACACCCAATATTGGGGCAATAATTTTGCAACATATTTTACAACTCTCTACATAAAGACATTGTATAATGCTGGCCTATATAGCAACAGCCCACAAATGTAATATACCACAAACATGATACAAATAGGCAGCCTTTCATGTAATAATACCACAAACTTGTGGAAAGGTGAAAATCATCAGCTTTTGAAATTTTAACTTTTCACAAATATTTAGTAACTTGTGGTATCATTACATTAAAAGCTGAAAATTTGCACTGTGTTTTTTTGTTTTGTTTTATTTATTACATTGAATGGTGCTACAGACATGGTTTCACAAGTTCCAGTTGACCTGGGCAAAGCCTTAACCTCAACCCCCAATAAAAACCTTTTTGGATGGAATGAAACTGTGGATCTTGTCCAACATCAGTGCCTGACCCTACTAAAAATTTATGTGACTGAACTGGCATGAATTCTCACATACACATCTCAAGCCTTTAATTTTATTAATATAATAAATTAATATAATTCATTTGTTTATACTATCTTAGTACTTCACGGTTAAGGAACTCATTCTTTTCCATTGCCATCAGACTCCTAAACAGCTGATGGTCTTACTACTGTTTCTGACTACTGACACAGATCTTAGGACATTCATTGTGGACTTTGTACAATCATCTGCACAATAATAGTCACGAAAAATCATTTGCATCATTTGCACAAACCATTGCAGCGTTGAACCCACACTGCAGACTTTCTTTTTTTCAAACATACTGCAGACTTTAATATAAACTTGCGTAATTTGCACACTACAGTACATACTGTTTACAGTATATTGATACTCATTTCATACTTTTGTTCGTATTTTTACATTCTGCTTTTAATTCTATGTTTGGTATATATCCTATTCTTTTTGTACCTATTTTTATTTTTATTTTATTCTATTTGATGCTTTTTTTTTTTTTTACTTTAACTTTTTTTTTAGCAGCATTCATTGAGGGACAGCAAAGGAAGAATTTCATTCTACTGGGGGAACATGTTTCTTTATTGTACATATGACAATACAATTTTAACCTTGAAACTGTTATCTATCTATCTATCTATCTATCTATCTATCTATCTATCTATCTATCTATCTATCTATCTATCTATCTATCTATGTATCTATCTATCTGTGTATCTATCTATCTATCTATCTATCTATCTATCTATCTATCTATCTATCTATCTAGAAAGACCAATGTCAAACCAACGTTGTTATTTAAATACTACATATATTACTACTAATAATAACTAAATATAATGAGTCCTAGTCATGATCTTATTATTTTTTCATTTATGTACATATTTATTGCTATTATTTAAATATTTAAAATATTTAGTTCTTTTGCACAGATTATTATTATTATTATTATTATTATTATTATTATTATTATTATTATTATATTTTGTTTTCAAAGTCATAGCTGTCACTGCACATAAAATGGTTTGTAAGCTAAGTGTAAATCTATATGCCTTTAAACAAAATATGTAAGGTGTTAAATTATATATATTTTCCAACATACTGTACATTCTTTATTTATTATGTCACTGGAATAATATTTAAAAAAATCAGAATGAGAAATGCAACTCATGAAGAAGAAGAAAAAGCTTTATTCAGAAGTATTATAAAAATATGGAATCAGTATATGGAATAATGTAACCGCTGAGGAGAATTGTGCAAAATCTTATGGATTTGCATTGCTAAAAGATTACTATTTGTCTCACATCTTGAAATATATAATGATTGCATTTTATCTGTAAAGCATTAAATTTAAATAAAAAAAAAATAAGCCTAATATATAAGGCCCTATTTACACTGTGTTATCATTTGAAAGATACAGTTTAACAACACTAAATGTGTAGATGGCTATAGAATACACAAAATATACTAAGCTTAGAGCTTAATGTGACTCTGCAATAACTGGCAAAATCATCTTTAAGAATGTTAACTTAATTTTTGTATTATGCAAAATTCATTAAAGGTGGAAATGGCATGCAGTCTCCATCCAATGTATTATTTAATTATATTATAGCTTTTTATTTTATGATGTTGGGTTTGCCTTTATCTTCATGTTGAATTACTTAAAACATATTTATTATTTATACCAGGTGTAAACAGGGCCTTACTGTTAGAATTTATCATTTATTCTTTATAAAGAAATTTCAATAAGAAGATATGCCCATGTCATTATATCAAAAGTGCATTTAACAAATGGAACTTGGAAAGTCAAGTGCTCTCCATTTGGCCATGAATTCTTGAACGCTTTGAGGCTGGACAAATATTTTGTCGTCACTTCCACAGGCTCCACACACCTTTGACGACATAACATCACTCACACTCACTTTAAGGCCAAGTGAAAGACTGAAAGACACTCTCAGGATACCCTTCTTTTCAATAGTGAGTGAATCTTCAACCAACTCAACCATCACTTCATTCTTCAGCTTCTGTGGCAGAGTGAGAAGCTGTCCATTGATCTGAAAAACAAATTAAATATTTTTCATACTTAATGTTTCATAAAAACATCAATTGGAATTATTAATATTAATTAGGAGTAATTATGAGCACCCTGAAGGCTCTTTTACAAAGCATAAAAATATGTATAGTAAAAAAAAGAAAAGTTTATTCCTGAAAAAAAATAATGTGTGAAAATTTTCATTTTACATCTTTATAATTTTTTTCCAGTAATTATTGCTCACTTCCTTGTGTGTATCAGTAAATCACGTTACAAAAAAACAAAATAAATAAATAATTCAAAAAAACATATAAAATTTAAATAATCTTGTAAAATTGGTAAATTATCTTGTGCACACAACATTTTTTTAATTAATTATTTTTTAAACAATAATTTATATTAATTATTATTACTGATCATATTAATCACAGATTGTACAAAAATTAAGCTTAGAAATAAAGAACTTGCAAAGAACAAAGAGTCTTGTAGAGAATAGAATTGCCTTTACTTTTTTTGACAATTTATATATTTTTAGTAATGTGTAATGTATTATTATTATTTTATCATATAGAATGTGTTGTTTATTATATATGATTATAATTATATTAAATAGCTTAACAGTTTGGCGGCACAGTGTTGTTGTGGTTAGCACTGTCGCTTTGCACCTTCAGGATCCGGGTTCGATTCCTGTCTCTGTGTGCATGGAGTTTGCATGTTCTCCCTGTGCCTGGTGGGCTTCCTCTGGATACTCCTGTTTTCCTCCAACAGTTCAAAGACATTCACATAAGGCTAATAATATGAGTAAGTATGTGTGTATGCCCTATGCTGGATTGGCAACCTGTCCAGGGTGTACCCCACTTTGTGCCCTAAGCCTCCTGGAATAGGCTCCAGACCCCCCTGCGAGCCTGAATACACGATAAAGTGGTAAAGACGACGATGAGTGAGTGAGTGAGTGAGTGAGTGAGAGTTTTACAGTTTGATTAGGAGCATGTTAAATAGAAAGCTGTGCAAGTATAAATTATAATTTCATCTAGGAAACCTACCCAAGTGGACTGCTTGTTGGTGACAGTAATGAAGACTTCTTCAAAGTAAACATACACAGCCACAACACTGTTCTGACTTCCAAACGCCACCACCACTCTAAACCATTCTTCTTCAAGAGCACCATCACAGGCTTTCACCAACTCATAGGCTCCTATAGACGTGATGTTCCAGGTTTCTCCACTGAAAAGACTAAAGGAGCCACCAGCCTCCACCATGCACTGCCTTGGGTAGCATCCATGGACACCATTCTTAGTGGTGCAGACTTCACTACTTTCACAACTCATGTTTTGGCGATGTATTTTGCCAGTTGGAAGACAGGTCAAGCGTTCTTGACAGTTCTCTGTGACGACGGTCTCATTGAGCTACAAATGTAAAAGTGTTGGTAACTAAAATTGCATTGCATTGTGCTTACTTGAAATTATTGATGTCAGAGTTGTATTTTTATTTACCTTATAGGTGTGTCCTTTGTCATAGCAGCCACACTGATCTGCTGTAACGCATCCAGTCCCGTTGTTAAAGAATCCAGGTTTACACATGCAGCCTTCAAGACAGGTCTGGGTATTACACTCCATTACACCAGTAAGGCCAGGACAAGGAGCATCACATGCCTTTGCACAGATTTCATAGACAGTGTTGGGGGGACATAAGGCTGAAAAAAGTAGACACACCCTTAATATAAACAAGATAGGGAATATTTTTACAACTAGAAATAAAATATGATAGAACATAAAATGAGTGTTGCACTTACGACAGAATGTTGAGGTTCTCCAGTTTTTAACCGGGACCCCAAAGTTCTGGCAGTTTCTAATGTATGCAGCGATGCTGTGGCACAGCATATGTTCATCTCTCTCAGTAATGCAGGCATCATAAACACAATCTCTGAAGTAGGAGTCGGGGGCGATTACTTTGTGACATGCAGCAAATGGACCGTTAGGGTCGGTAATAATACTGCAGTCTTTTTCAAATATTTGTTTTTCATTTTGAGGACATTTTGGACAGAAATCACCGCTGCAGCCATCATCACACACAACTCCAGGGACGGCCACCTTCCAAGCCGCTCCAAAGGTGCTGAGATCTTTGGTTTCTTTCCCGTCTGGCAACAGCAACTCATCGTTCTTATCACCGTTATAATTTCCACACATTCCACAGGTCTTTCCAAGGTAGGTGCTGGGGACACTGATAGTAACATGGTAAATCATGTCATAGGCCACTCTTAGACCAAAGTTTGTAATGATTACATTTTTGTAGCCCTCCTGCTGTACAATCACTTCACCGTTATTGAGATTTACAGGGATGTTGGTTAGGATGCCATTAATCTGGAAAGATAAGTGGAAATGCATTATGATCTACTCATACATTACATTGCAGTTTTTCTTAAATAATTAAAAAAATATATGTTTATTACATTTTAGAGCTTAAGGAAGTAGTCAAATATATAGAATGAGCACACTTGACCATTACACCCATATGTGGTTCTTCCATAAACTGTTGGAGAAATGAGCGCAAGTACCAGGAGCTCATAGAGGACTGCCAGAGGAGGGGCTGGAAAGCTTGCTGTGAGCCTATAAAAGTAGGGTGCAGAGGTTTTGCCGCTCGCTCCCTATGCAAGATCATTGCCAGGCTTGGCATCACAAAAGCCGCAGAGAAAGCCTTGAGGTGGATTTGGATCAAGAGGTCTGCAAAATGGGCCAGCACTGCTGGGACACAATTTGGGACTTGATCAACTCCGGCTGGGTCACCTGAGACAGCGTGTCTGATGTTGTGAGACCCGAAATACCCGATGGCACAGTCAAACACCCAACATTAGTGTCTTATCTCACTAATGGTCTTCTAACTGCATGATCACAAATCCCATCAGGTATTCTCTGAAGTCTAGTGGAAAACCTTTGCAAAAGTGTGGAGGATATTTTAAGCATAAAGGGGGAATGAGGTGTTTGACAAGCACATGTGGGCATGACAATGAGTTGTCCACAAACATTTAGTGTCTACAGTGGTTCACATGCTTATATCCGAGTGTTGCTTAACTGTCAAAACTCTTGATAAAGCAGTGATTCTGAACCATAGTCCAGATATTCCCTGCCATGAATATTTTAATGCTTTCCCTGCTCTAACACACTCAATTAACAAAAGACTGTTAATTATTTAATTAGTTAAATCAGGTGTCCTGGGGCTGGGAAAGCACTAAAATATGCAACTCCAGTGTCAGAGCTGAGAAAACACTGCATTAGACTACTTTCCTTCAAGATGATACTGTCTCATACTGTCATTTAAAGATGTGTTGTTATTTAAAATGCATGAAGGATTAATATAGTAATTTGATAAGTTTGATACAGGATGATTTAAAGATTTGATTTTCCTGCAATCTTATTAAGAAATTATATATAAAACAAATGTAATGAAGATTGTACTAACCATGACTTGATGTATCTGATTTCTTCTCAGAATTATAGTCATGTCATCCACCTCCACAACAACTACCTTGGCCATAGAGACGTTCGGAGTGTTTTGGATTTCATTCCATCTTTCGTTCTCTATTACAACTGAAAATGGAGTGAGCTTTGTTCCCTCCAAGTGGCAGCCCTGAGCGGCAGTGTAAGTACAAGTGCCCTGGAAGTCATAGGTGCTGTTGTCAAACGTGTTGTAATGAGGATCTCCATAGATATTACAGGTGCCAGTTAGAATTTTGTGGCAGTCCTGGATTCCTTTAACAACACTGCATGAGGTTCCAATTGGACAGCTTGTGTCTACACATTGGACCTGACCGTTTGTCGGGTTGCAGGTGCATTTTTTGGTGCATTCATCGTTACCCCAGATGGTTTCTCCAGCCTGTAGGTAACGCACATCACCATCATTTTTGTACACACAGCCACACTGATTTTTAGGCACACACTTGTTTCCACTCCAAAAGTATCCATTGGAAACTATTTACCTTATAGGTGTGTCCATTGTCATAGCAGCCACACTGATCTGCTGTAACGCATCCAGTCCCATTGTTAAAAAATCCAGGTTTACACATGCAGCCTTCAAGACAGGTCTGGATATTACACTCCATTACACCAGTAAGGCCAGGACAAGGAGCATCACATGCCTTTGCACAGATTTCATAGACAGTGTTGGGAGGACATGATAAGGCTGAAAAAAGTAGACACACCCTTAGTATCAATAGAATAGGGAATACTTTTACAATATGAAATCATATAAAATGAGCGTTGCACTTACGACAGAATGTTGAGGTTCTCCAGTTTTTAACCAGGACACCAAAGTTCTGGCAGTTTCTAATGTATGCAGCGATGCTGTGGCACAGCATATGTTCATCTCCCTCAGTCACGCAGACATCATAAACACAATCTCTGAAGTAGGAGTCAGGGGCGATTATTTTGTGACATGCAGCAAATGGACCGTTAGGGTCGGTAATAATACTGCAGTCTTTTTCAAATACATGCTTTTCATTTTGAGGACATTTTGGACAGAAATCACCGCTGCAGCCATCATCACACACAACTCCAGGGACGGCCACCTTCCAAGCCGCTCCAAATGTTTTTAAATCTTTGGTTTCTTTCCCATCTGGCAACAGCAACTCATCGTTCATATTACCATTAAAGTTTCCACACATGCCACAGGTCTTTCCTGAGTACGTGCCAGAGACTGTGATAATAACATGATAAACCATATCGTAGGCCACTTTTAGACCAAAGTTGGTAAGGATCACATTTAAATCACCCTCCTGCTGAATAATCACTTCACCTTCATTGAGATTTACAGGGATGTTGGTTAGGATGCCATTAATCTGGAAATGCCAGTGGAAGTACATCATGATCTACACATACATTACATTATAGCTTTTTTTAAATGCGTGAGAAAGTAGTAATTGGATTCTGTGTAGTCCAATATAGAGAATCAGGAAACTTGACCATTACACCCATATGTGTTTCTTCCCTCGCACAGAGTTGGAGGTACATAATTGTGTAGAATGTTTGTATGCTGTTTAATTACAATTTCCCTTTACTGCAAAAAAAAAAAGTGAGCTCCATGAAGCTATGGAATACAATGGTGGGACTGGAAGAGCTCAAGTGCTTTGACTGTACAGAGTGTCTGAAATGAAAAACTTTTGGGGTGAACCAGAACACCAACTGTACCCGCAGGTCTTTTTATCCAGCATCAGGGTCTGTTCTCATTAATGGTCTTCTAACTGCATGATAACAAATCTCATCAGGTATTCTTTAATATCTAATGGAAAACCTTAGCAAACATGTGGAGGGTATTATAAGCGCAAAGGGGACATGAGGTGTTCAACAAGTACATATGGGTGTGGCGACCAGATGTCCACAAATTTTTGCCTATCAATTGTCTGCAATGGTACAAATGCTTATATTCCAGTGTTGTTTAATTGTTTAAAATCATGATTTTACTCATGATAAAGCAGTTGTTCTCAACCTTAGCCCAGAGGTCTCCTGTCTCCTTTTCTCTTCTCTACCACACCAACTTAAATGCATCTGCAGGGTCTAAGCTGACAGACACTACTATAGACTACTTTTCATTAACATGTCTAATATTGTGTTTTAAGGATGTGTTGTTACTTAAGATGCATAAAGGGTTGATATAGTTTGTTACAGGATGGTTTACAGAATTGATTTTCCAGAAATTATATATAAAAACCAGATGTAATGAAGATTGTACTAACCATGACCTGATGTATCTGATTTCTTCTCAGAACTATAGTCATGTCATCTATCTCCACAACAACCACCTTGGCCATAGTAACATTTGGAGTTTGTTGGATTTCATCCCATCTCTCGTTCTCTACCACGACTGAAAATGGAGTGAGGTTTGTTGCATTCAGGTGGCAGCCCTGCGCGACAATGTAAGTACAAGTGCCCTGGAATTCATAGATGCCATTGTCAAACGTGTTGTAATGAGTATCGCCATAGATATTACAGGTGCCAGGTGGAATTTTGTTGGAGTCTTGGATTCCTTTAACATCACTGCATGTGGTTCCAATCGGACAGCATTGGGCCTGACCTGCTGCAGAGGAGAAGCTCATTTAGAGTTATCAGCCTCAGAAAGCACCAATTAACAAACATCACCTCAGATAAGAGCCAATATAAAGGTTTTACAGAGCATAAGTAGCAGACACAGCTCAATATAAACTGTTCAAAGGTGATTATTGCATATTTTGGACGTGTTATTGCATATTTCAGTAGTGTTTTATAATGCAGAAAGAAATAAAAAATCTTAATAAAAATATATATTTTTAACAATATTATTTGTCTTTATTGTTTTTTTTTTTTTCATTAGAACTTACCAAAGACCAACAAGAAAGCGATGACACAAAGAGATGCTTCCATCTTTAGACCTGTGCAAAAGGTCTGCTACGGTTTGGTGGCAAACTACAAAAAAGGAAAATATCACAGATTTTTTAAACAAACTAAATAGTTTGCACAATTCTATGACATTATTATCAAACATTTAGTTCTGTAACTAAAGTTATGGTAAATACCGGATTTGCTCTTGTCTTGTAGTTGGTTGAAGTTCAGGTCAAGCCGCCTTATATCATCCTGGACGACTGAATCAGGAGCCAATCAAATCTGAGGAGTAACACTGCATGTACACATTTGGCATCTTACATGTGACGTGTCAGTAGTGAATTCATCACATGCCTTACTTCTGTGAAGACCGAGTTAACTTAATCTTTTTGATAAATGTCAAGTGCAGTATATAAATAACTTTTAGGCGTGGTTGCATATAAAAACATGTGCAAACACTTATTTTATCAATGATATAAAAAAATGGAAGATAAATAACCTCAGCCACCTTAATAGACTGAGTAGAATTAATTGTCTAGCAGTTAACATCCAAATGGCGACTTTGAGTATTTCAGAAACTGCTGATTATTGTTACTGATTTTTCATGCATGTCAAAGTTTATCAGGTTTATGTTAATAGTGAAAAAAAGCCAAATCCAAGATAAGGACCTTTACACCCCTTGAAAAAAAATCTTCATGAAGCTTGTTAAACATTTTGGCCTAAAACAAATCTGTATTCATGGCCATTCATTATATATATATATATATATATATATATATATATATATATATATATATATATATATATATATATATATATATATTTTGTTTTGTTTTGTTTTGTTTTGTTTTGTTTGTTTTTTGTTTTTTGTTTTTTTGTTTTTTTGTTTTTGTTTTTTTGTTTAAATATCAGATGTTTTTCTTTAAACATCACCTTTTCCATGTGTAGTCATCTGAGGTCAGTACTGTTTCAAAATCAACCCAGAACAATCACAGCATTAAAGCAGTAAATCACCTCTGCATGGAGACCATCAATTTGAGCATTTGCTTTATGGACCCAGACTTTTGGGCCACACTGTACTGTAAATAATGCCCTACCTGTCTCATTGTATGAGCCATGTATGCCTTTATGAGATCTCTTTATGTAATCTATAATAAATTGTAGTGTTATTTTTTCTCAAGTAGACTTGATTGCACTTGTTGAGAAAGGTGCGGCATTTATATAAGATAGGCTGATAACTCAGGACAATATTAAAACTAGGTAAGATGATTCAAATTGAGACAATATAAAAATGATACCATTAATAAGGACATACAGCATACAATGTTAAAAAAATTATGCTCTATTTCACCCGTTATTAAAAAAAAAAAAAACAATCCTGTCTTTCAAGTCTCAATAATTTTCTAACTTAGCTTTTTATTTATTGAAAAACTATGTTTGTTCCGAATTTAATTTAAATACATATGTAAATATGATTTGTCCCCCAAAAAAGAAACTAAATGTCTATTGATTTCAATCATAAAAGTGACCAGGAATTATTGTATTTAATATTTTACATTTTATCCATTTATTACAATTCAGTGACTTTGACTTTTAGTCTTTGATCTTACATGTCTTTTGTGTCTCATTCTGAACTACTTTATGTGATGTCTGTATGTAAACTATAATAAATTGTCTGTAGTGCTATTTTTACCTCAAGTAGATTTAAATGCACTTGTTGGGAAAGGTGGGACATTTGTATAGGATGATAAGGGCTGATAACTCAACAAGTTACAATATTATATCATTACTGAGTAAGAGGATTCTACTTGAGATAATATAAAAATAGCACCAGTAATAAGGACATGCAGGATGCAATGTATATAAAACTATACATAGAATAGAAGTGATAAAATAATTGATATTCTTATTCAACACAGAATGATTGCTCTACGGGCAGAAATACTGTCTACAGAGTATGCATAACAGCAGGTTATCAATAATTAAATTATCAATTAAATTTAATTATCATTTAAATGATGTATTAATAAACAGAAGGCTTTTCTATATCAATGGAATATTGGATGTCTTGCTGTCCTCCACATTTTAGTGTTTTTCCTGCTCTATTACACCCATGAAAAGAGAAAACAAAAAAATTTGAAATAGCTGATCGTTGAATGAGGTTTGCGCAGAGCTCAGAAAACACAATAATATGCACGGCAGGGGGTCCTCCAGGACCAGGGTTAAGAAAGACTGTTTTACACAATTTGTATGTGGCCATCTTTCAAATCTCATAATCATTTTCCAAGCCAAAATGTTAAAACTTTGTTTGAAATTTGAAATGCATAAAAAAATGTAAGTATTATTTGTGAGAAATTTTAAATAAAACTTTAATAAGGTTAGGGTTTAATATAAACTGTAAATATTGCTCATACACAGGTACACAAAATGTAATCACAAAGAACCTGCAAATGTTTTATATGTTTATTTATTTACTTGTAAAAGAAATAGTCATTGTTTATTCTTTTACATTTTGAACCATTATTTGAACGTGATTTTGCATATAATAATCACTGATAAATGGTGAAGTGGAATCCTACAAATATAAAAAAATAATAATGATAAAGGCAGTCAGGCCCATTGTAGATAATTGTTGCAGGATGTTTAATGGAATTTTTTTTACAGTTATTAAAGTTATTTATACTATTAGGATATAGTTTGAAAATATGGACTAATCCATATTATCCATCCAATAATTTAATCTTCTAATATTCTTACTCAACCAATGTTTTTTTTTTTATTTAAATGCTATATATACTAATGATAATGAATATGAGCCTTAGTCATTGTCCTATTAATTAATTAACTTCTTTATTCATTATCAAATATTTTTACTTGCTTTTTTATTTTTTATTATTTAGTTATTTTGCACCAATTCCTACTACTACCATTACTACTACTACTACTACTAATAATAATAATAATAATAGATTTTGTATACAAAGCCACTGAATCCTGCTCTTTTTAATTATAACTACCACATTTATTACATATGTAATAGTAGACAAACCTAGATTGTGCCTTGTCTTTCTTTCCTCTCAGTTTTTTAATAAAATCTAAGCACAGGCTAGAACTGTACATGCAAGCTACTGTATATTTAAATCTATGCCAGTCCTTTAAACAAAATCTTGCATAAATTATTAGCTTTTTCAACACACTTTCTTTAGGTCACCAAAATAATATTGCAAAGATCAGAATGAGAAATGCAAGGTCATGCAGGAGAAAGAAGAAAGGCTTTATTTGCAAATATAATGAAAATATGGCATAAAATAAGAGAACATAAGCAACGAGTAAGGTTGTCTGTTGGATCCATCTTATGGATTTGGATCCTAATTTTTGCTAAAAGATTACTATTTGTCTCATTTCTTAAATTATGTAAAGATTGCATTATTATCTGTAAAGGATTACATTTAAACAAAATAATTTGAATAAAGCTTAATATATAAGGCCATGTTCACACTACGTATTATCATTTGAAACATACAGTTTAATGACACTAAATGTATAGATGGGTTAGGGTTAGGGTTAGACACTAAATGTATAGATTAAAGACAATTAGCACTAAAAAGTGCTTTGACTACAGATTACACATAATGTCATTAGGTTAATGTGATTTTAACATCAGCATCAAGATGTTAATTGTTTGTACTATGTAAAGTTCATTAAAGCTGGACATGTCATGGAGTCTACAATTTATTCAGGAAATTGCCATCCAATTAATTAATATATTTGTTTGAGGTTTTTGTGTTATGTGTTTGAGTTTGCCTTCATATTGATGTCATTTTAAAAAAAACAATCACATAAGGTCAGTGAAGATGCATTTAAGACACATGAACAGGGGTCCATCTCAGCTGACCATTTGTGATCCAATTACTTGAAACATCTTGATTCTTTATACCAGGTGTAAACAGGGCCTTACTGTTAGAAGTTTCATAATTTATTCTTTAAATCCATTGATTAAAAAGCTATTTCAATATGCAGATATGCCCATGTCATTATATCAAAAGTACATTTAACAAAAAGAATTTGGAAAGTCAAGTGCTCTCCATTTGGCCATAAATTCTTGAACGCTTTGAGGCTGGACAGGAAATATTTTGTCGTCACTTCCACAGGCTCCACACACCTTTGACGCCATGCCATCACTCACACTCACTTTAAGCTCAAGGGAAAGACTGAAAGACACTCTCAGGATACCCTTCTTTTCAATAGTGAGTGAATCTTCAACCAACTCAACCATCACTTCATTCTTCAGATTCTGTGGCAGAGTGAGAAGCTGTCCATTGATCTAAAACACAAATGAAATATTTAATGTTTCATAAAAGATTTGTTGAAAATATTAATACCCATTATGAGTAATTACGAGTTTCTGAAGGATCCTTTACAAAGCATAAAAATATGCATAGTTATTTGTAAAAGAAAAAATTTTTTTTTTCTTTGCACCATTTATTTTTTATTTTTAGTTCAGGAAGGATTTTATATGTTCATAATTTGTTTGTTCAGTGTTATTTTTTTTCGAGTAATTATCATTCACTTCCTTGTATCAGTAAATATTGTGCTCACATTACTTGCTCAATTTCTTTATGGCAAAAAATATATTAAATAAAATAAATCTTGGTAGATTATCATGTGCATACATTTTTTTTCATGAGTAATAATTATATTCATTACAGATTCTAAAAAGAAATTCTGAAAAGTTTAGAAATTAATAATATTTGAGTCTTGTAAAATTACCTTTATTTGACAATGTATATAATGTGTTCATTATATATTATTATAATTATATTTGATATTTATACAGTCTGATTAATTTTAAAAGTAAAAATTATATTTTTATCTAGGAAACCTACCCAAGTGGACTGGTTATTGGTGACAGTAATGAAGACTTCTTCAAAGTAGACATACACAGCTACAACACTGTTCTGACTTCCCAACGCCACCACCACTCTAAACCATTCTTCTTCAAGAGCACCATCACAGGCTTTCACCAACTCATAGGCTCCTATAGACGTGATGTTCCAGGTTTCTCCACTGAAAAGACTAAAGGAGCCACCAGCCTCCACCATGCACTGCCTTGGGTAGCATCCATGGACACCATTCTTAGTGGTGCAGACTTCACTACTTTCACAACTCATGTTTTGGCGATGTATTTTGCCAGTTGGAAGACAGGTCAAGCGTTCTTGACAGTTCTCTGTGACGACGGTCTCATTGAGCTACAAATGTAAAAGTGTTGGTAACTAAAATTGCATTGCATTGTGCTTACTTGAAATTATTGATGTCAGAGTTGTATTTTTATTTACCTTATAGGTGTGTCCTTTGTCATAGCAGCCACACTGATCTGCTGTAACGCATCCAGTCCCGTTGTTAAAGAATCCAGGTTTACACATGCAGCCTTCAAGACAGGTCTGGATATTACACTCCATTACACCAGTAAGGCCAGGACAAGGAGCATCACATGCCTTTGCACAGATTTCATAGACAGTGTTGGGAGGACATGATAAAGCTGAAAAAAGTAGACACACCCTTAGTATCAACAGAATAGGGAATACTTTTACACCTGAAAATCTAATATCTTTCATTTGAAGCTCATGTAGACAATACCAACAGGATAGCATTCTCTCACCTCAGAAATATGGCCAAGTTAAGGAATATATTGTCACTAAGCGATTCAGAAAAACTAGTTCATGCTTTTATCATCTCTAGGTTGAATATTGTAATGCCTTACTGTCTGGTTGTGCAACTAGGTGCATAAACAAGCTTCAGTTAGTACAGAGTCCTCACTAGAACTAGAAGATATGAGCACATTACCCCTATCTTATCTTCACTTCATTGGCTGTGAAATTTCGCATTCATTTTAAAATACTACTTTTGACATACAAAGCACTAAATGGTCTCGCGCCACCGTATCTGAGTGAACTGTTAGTGTCTTACGATCCGCCACGCCTATTTCAATCAAAGAATGCAGGCTGCCCGTCAGTACCACATATTATTAAAACTACAGCAGGGGGCAGAGCTTTTTCTTACAAAGCCCCAAAGTTATGGAATAGCCTTCCAAATAGTGTTCGGGGATCAGACACAGTCTCAGTGTTTAAGTCTAGGCTAAAAACCTATTTATTTAG
This sequence comes from Clarias magur, assembly GCA_013621035.1. Lineage (NCBI taxonomy): Eukaryota > Metazoa > Chordata > Actinopteri > Siluriformes > Clariidae > Clarias > Clarias magur. The sequence goes on along the minus strand of QNUK01000007.1, from coordinate 5,528,193 downwards.
CAAAGCATTTTTGTAAATAGATTAACCTTAGGTAAAGGAGCAGATCTGGGGGACTCATGGACGTAGAGTATTCTGGTGAACTGGTATGTTTAGATGCTGTCCTCCCCACTCTCATTGTTCACTCAGGTTTGTTGACGGTGAGGTGATTGGTCGCGTTACATCTCAGGGAGACCTCGTGTCTGTGTTTCCTTCTGGCTCTCCCTTTTAGTTATGCTGTGATAGGTAGTCCTGCCAGAGTCCCTGCGTGCACGCTACACTAAATATACATTCACCTTATACATTATTTGACTGTGACCATACCTAACTATTATCTTTCCTCTTCTCCTCCCCCCCCCCCCCCCCCCCCCCTTCCTCTATCGAGCTACACATGTCGTTCCTGTGCTGCCAGTGATCCAGACTCCCTCTGCCCTCTGGACCTGCCTGACTCATCTTGGTGCCCCATTTCTGGTTGGAGATCTCGTCACATGGATGTCCTGTGTGTCTCTTTGGGATGTGTCCGAAGTCTGGGGACGGTTTCACTCTACTAGGAAGACGGTTCAGGCCTCACATGATGTTGACGGCCGTTTCTTTGCGGACTTGGCTATAGTCGCTCGATAGTTCAGGACTGGACTTTCCTACAAGTCTACCTGAGCCTCCAATAACTACCTGGACTCCATATTAACATCAATTAACATCTATTAACAACTATTATACTGAACTGCCTGCCACCCAACACACAGTATAAATGCAGATCAATTTCTTCTTTCTGTTTCACCCACACGAGGATGGGTTCCCTGTTGAGTCCGGTTCCTCTCAAGGTTTCTTCCTACTGCCATCTCAGGGAGTTTTTTCTTGCCACCGTCGCCCTCGGCTTTCTCATCAGGGACTATCTGATCATTTTTTTTATTCATACATATTCACATTTCATAGAAACTTAAATTATTCTTTTAATTGTGTAAAGCTGCTTTGCAACTATGAAAATTGTTAAAAGCGCTATACAAATAAAATTGAATTGAATATCAAAAAAAATTATGCACTTACGACAGAATGTTGAGGTTCTCCAGTTTTTAATCGGGACACCAAAGTTCTGGCAGTCAGTCAAGTATGCAGAGATGCTGTGGCACAGCATATGTTCGTCTCCCTCGGTCATGCAGACATCATAAACACAATCTCTGAAGTAGGAGTCGGGGACGATTACTTTGTGACATGCAGCAAATGGGCCGTTAGGGTCAGTAATAATACTGCAGTCCTTTTCAAATATTTGTTTTTCATTGTGAGGGCACTTTGGACAGAAATCACCGCTGCAGCCATCATCACACACAACTCCAGGGACGGCCACCTTCCAAGCCGCTCCAAAGGTTGTAAAATCTTTGGTTTCTTTCCCGTTTGGCAACAGCAACTCATCGTTCTTATTACCATTAAAGTTTCCACACATGCCACAGGTCTTTCCTGCGTACGTGCCAGGGACTGTGATGATAACATGATAGACCATGTCATAGGCCACTTTTAGACCAAAGTTGGTAAGGATCACATTAAAATTGCCCTCCTGCTGAATAATCACTTCACCTTCATTGAGATTTACAGGGATATTGGATAGGATACCATTAATCTGGAAATGCCAGTGAAAATACATCATGAGCTACACATACATTACATCATATTACATTACAGTTATTTATACTTTCTAGAGCTAAATGCTTGAGAAAGTAGTAAATGAATACTGTGTAGTCAAATATAGAGAATGTGGACACTTGACCATGACACCCATACTGTAAGTGTTTTTTCCCTAAACTGTTGTCACAACATTGGAGGTACATAATTGTGCAGAATATCTGTATGCTGTAGAATTACAATTTCCCTTCATTAGAACTAAGAAGCCCAAAACTAGTCTAGTATGCACAAAGTGAGCTCCATGAAGCTGTGGTTTATACAGTAGCTGTGATTGGAGTGTAAAAGCTCAAGTGCCCTAACTGTACAGAGTGACTAAAATGAAAAACATTTGGGCCGTTTGGGATGAACCAGAACACCAACTGTGCCCCCAGGTCTTCTTACTCAACATCAATGTCTGATCTCACTAATGCTCTTCTAAATCCATGCTCACAAATTTCAGTTTGATACAGGATGGTTTTTTAAAGTCTTATTAAGAAATTAAACATAAAACAAATGTAATGAAAATTGTACTAACCATGACCTGGTGTATCTGATTTCTTCGCAGAATTATAGTCATGTTAGACAACTCCACAACAACCACCTTGGCCATAGTAACATTTGGAGTTTGTTGGATTTCATCCCATCTCTCGTTCTCTACCACGACTGAAAATGGAGTGAGGTTTGTTCCATTCAGGTGGCAGCCCTGAGTGACAGTGTAAGTACAAGTGCCCTGGAAGTTATAGGTGCCATTGTCAAACGTGTTGTAATGAGTATCGCCATAGATATTACAGGTGCCAGGTGGAATTTTGTTGCAGTCTTGGATTCCTTTAACATCATTGCATGTGGTTCCAATCGGACAGCATTGGACCTGACCTGCTGCAGAGGAGAAGCTCATTTAGAGTTACCAGCCTCAGAAAGCACCAATTAACAAACGTAACCTCAGATAAGAGCCAATATAAAGGCTTTACAGAGCATAAGTACAGTAGCAGACACAGCTCAATATCAACTGTTCAAAGGAGATTATTGCATATTTTGGACGTCTTCAGTATTGTTTTATAATGTGGAAAGAAATAAAAATCAGGAAAGACCATGGAATTAGGTTTGCACAAACTTTTGACTGGTAGTGTCCATTTCCAAATGTAGATTTTTTTTTTTTTCGTTAGAACTTACCAAAGACAACCAGATAAGCGATGGCACAAAGAGCTGCTTTCATCTTTAGACCTGTGGGAAAGGGATGCTACGGTTTGATGGCAAAAAAGGAAAATATCACATTTTCAAAACACAATTATTATCAGTTATTTAGTTTTATAAGTAAAGTAATTTTACATACCAGATTTGCTCTTGTCTTGCAGAGGTTCAGGTCAAGCCGTCTTATATAGTCCTGGATGACTGAATCAGGAGCTAATCAAATCTAAGGAATAACACTGCATGTACACATTTGGCATGTGACACCTTACATGTGACGTCAATAGTTAATTCATCATGCGCCTAATTTGTATGAGTTTTCACGTTTACTTAATCTTTTGACGAATGTCAAGTGCAGTATATAAATAATTTTTAGGTGTGGTAACATATAAAAGAATTTGTGCAAACACTCATTTTATACATATGTATAATATAAAACAAAAAGAGAAGAAAATAACCTCAGCTGTTTTAATAGACTGACCCTGCGCTCTGACCCCAGTTATGCTGGGATATGCGAAGAAGGAATTTCACTGTGCTGTAATGTATATGTGACAAAATAAAGGCTTTACTTTACTTTAGAATTTAATGTGTAGCAGTTAACATCCAAATGGGCACTTTGAGTATTTCAGAAACTGCTTATTATTGTTACTGAATTATAATGCACGTCAAAGTTTATGTATCAGTTACTCACTCATCGTTTATACCGCTTTATCCTGTATTCAGGGTCTGGACCCTATCCCAGGAGACTTAGGCGGGGTACACCCCTGATAGGGTGCCAATCTATCGCAAGACATAAACACATACACACACTGATTGACACATTACACATTAGTGGCAATTTGGTAATACCAATTAGCCTAATCTGCAGGACTTGGGTCTGCGTGAGGAAACCAGAGTAGCTGGAGGAAACCCACCAAGCATGGGGAAAGCAAGCCCTGCAAATTCCATCGACACAGAAATGGGAAGCAGACAGGTTTGATTCCCGTTTCTGTGTGCATGGAATTTGCAAGGCGACAGTGCTAACCACTACACCACCGTAACTTTATGTACAGTATAACAAAAAAGATAAAGCCAAGGTAACTCTAAGAGCCACTCTTTACAACCCCTGAAAAAAATCTTCATGAAGATAATGTTTGTTAAACATTTTGGCAACAACAAAAAAAAACTGTCTGTATTCATGGGCATTTTTATATGTAAATTTATATTTTTCTTTTTATGTAATTTCTTTTTTTCTTTTTAGCTCAAGGTGGCTTTAAAGCTCACAACAGAAGATTGAATTGAATCAGAAGTAACACCACTCATCATTTGGAGTCATCGGAGGTCAGTATTTTTTCTAAATTAGCCCAGAACAATCACAACACTAAAGCAGTAAATCACCTCTGCATGGAACTTGTTCTACAACATTGAGAAATGTTCAGTGTTCTTGTATTCAGGCACAGTCCATCAATTTGAGCATTTGCTTTTTGGACCAAGTCCTTTGGGCCACGCTGTATTGTAAATAATGCCCTACCTGCCTCATTGTATGAGCCATGTGTGGCTTTATGTCTTTATATAATCTATAATAAATTATCTGTAGTGTTTTTTTTTTTTTTTCAAAAGGATTGCTCTTGTTGAGAAAGGTGGGGCATTTGTATAAGAGGCTGATAACTCGGGACAATATTAAAACTAGGTAAGATGATTCTACTTGAGATAATATAAAAATGACAGCATTAATAAGGACATACAGGAGACAGTGTTACAATTATACCAGGAATAGAATTAATAAAATAAAAGATATTGTTATGTGAGACAGAATGATTGGTGGATGGGCAAGGCTACTGTCTACAGGTTATGAACAACAGCAGGTTGTAATATTTAATTATGCATTAATACATTGGAGACTCTTCTAGATCAGTGGGTCCTGACTTGAAGGCCCACTGCTCAAGCTTTTCTTTCCAGATACTCAGTGTCTTCATCATTAAAGCTATTAAAAATTTTCATTTCTGTGTGGTGAGTCTGCTTTTGGGTCCTCCCATCCTGCCCGACTTGGTCAGAACCTGGTATTTACCTGGTATTAGCATGTCAAACATCACACACAGACATAAATCATACTATATATACATACATACAGTGCCCTCCATAATTATTGGCACCCCTGGTTAAGATGTGTTAAAAGCCTTAAAATAAATTCAGTTTTTATTGCGGAAGCATATTGTCACACTGAAAATTGTAGAAAAATATCACATGAATATACAATGAATTTTAAGGGGAAATAAAAATCTATGACTAACAAATAATTATTTTTCATAAAATAACCTGTTCCACAATTATTGGCACCCCTAACAATTTCTAGAAAAGAAATGTATTTGAAGTATTTCTGTCATTTTTACAGTAGTTTACAAAGTTGATCAGAGTATCTAGGAACATTTAATTAGTAATTTATCACTTCCTGCTTCCCTGGGGTATAAATATGACGTGACACAGAGACCATTTCTCTTATCCACTCTTCAACATGGGAAAGACAAAGGAACACACCATTCAAGTAAGGCAGATGTGTGTCGACCTTCACAAGTCAGGCAATGGATACAAGAAAATAGCCACCCGTCTGCACCTGCCCATATCTACTGTGAGAGGAATCATTAAGAAGTTTAAAAAACTGGAACAGTAGTAAACAAGCCTGCACGAGGACACAAGTTTATTTTGCCTCCACGTACAGTGAGGATAACGATCAGTCAAGTAGGATCTGTGCCAGGAGAGGGCTGTTCCTTTAATTCCTACTACATTTTCTAATTTGTGAAGGAGAATACTATGATCAATGGTGTCAAAACTCTACTGAGGTCAAGTAACACAAGCATAGTTACGCAACCTTGATCAGAGACCAAAAGGAGGTCATTTACTCCTTTAACGAGTGCTGTCTCTGTGCTGTGATGAGGCCTAAATCCTGATTTCTACGTAGATATGAGCATAGCTGCTCTGCTACCATCTTTTCCAGAATCTTAGAGATAAAGGGGAGGTTTGATATCGGCCTGTAATTGCTGACAGGGGTTGAGGTGATTATCGGTTTAATAATTACTAATTTAAAAGATTTTGGAACATACCCAATGCTGAGTGAAGAATTAATTATTTTCAACAGGGGTTCTGTTATTTCTCATCTTCTTATATCTGTTTGAGAAAATGTGTCCGTATAGGATCTAATATACAGGTTGCTGAATTTGCAGAAGAGATGAGTGAAATTAGTTCCCTCGCTTTAAGGGGAGTAAAGTATTCTACGTTCTGATGTGACATGGTTAGTTTAACATCTGCATCAGTTACATTGTCCGGTTTCAAAGCTTCAATTTTATGTCTAATATTTCTTATCTCTAATAGTTTTTCTTTTAGTTTCTTTTAGTTTAGTTTTAACTTGAGCTACGTCATCTAAGGTATAATGGAATGTCGACTTCTGTGGGGTCAGATGGCGATTCAATCAAAGTTGGTAACTCTGGGAGATTACTGATAAAGCTCTGTGTGGTAGTTGATGTGAATGCACGTTTAATAAGGTGGCTTTGCATACATTATTATTATTATGACACACTTTAATTGAGACAAGATAGTGATCTGAGATAACTTCAGACAGTGGAATTGTGAATAAATTTCTTAAACTTAATTATTATTAAAAATATTATTAAATCTAAAGTGTGACCTGCTTTATGAGTTGGTCCTACTACACATTGATTTACTCCTACCGAGTTCAATGTGGACATAAATGCTGTTCTCAGAGGGTCTTCTGTATTCTCAAAATGAATATTAAAATATTAAAATCTCCAGCAATTAACGCTTTGTCTACACAAATTATTAGATTTGAGAGGAAATCTGCAAATTCAGAAAGAAATTCAGAGTACAGTCCTGGGGGTCTGTAAATGATAATTAGCAGGATCGACTGGGCAGACTTAATATTTGTAGCTACACTTGTTATAGAGAACTTCAAATGCATTAAATTTGTGTACATGTTGTTGTACTATAGTCAGATTATCATGGTAAATAACTGCGACTCCTCCTCCTCTACCAATTAGCCGAGGCTGGTGTATGTAGCTGTATCCAGGAGGACTAGCTTCATTTAAAGCTACATACTCATCCTGTTCAATCCAGGTTTCTGTTAAAAAGAGTATATCAAACTCCTGATCTGTGATAATTTCATTAACAGTAACTCCTTTAGATGCGAGAAATTTTATATTTAACAGTCCTAGCTTCAGATCAGAGGTGCCGGCTGCGCATTCAGTGTGCTCCGAGTTTGTGGTATCTATGTTCATTAAATTACTAAAACAGACTTTCTGAGTCTTTCTAAATTTGTGTTTAGCTTGGGGAACAGACACAGTCTCAATATGATGGACCCTGAGTGACGATTCTATGCAGATACTGTAGCAGAGGGTTGGTTTAGCCTGTCTGTCTGCTCCCTGGCCTTGGCTCTGGATTGTCACCGATTAACTAGGCCTCTTCTGAGACTATGTGCTATACTACAAGAAATGACAGCAGCACCTTCCCGAGTGGGATGGACACCATCCCGCCCTAACAGGCCAGCTTTGCCCTCAAAAGTCTTCCAGTTATCTACAGTATAAAGCCTGCAGTATTTTCCAAGCACCACCTGGACATCCAGAAGGTCAGCTTACCTGCTGTAAGCTATGTCGCCACGTCTCATTGGGATGGGGCCAGAGCAAACTACTTCTTCGGACATCGCCTTTGCTAGTTTAACACCTCTGTAAAGCTATGCTTAACTTCTGACCGACGGAGGAAAATATCGTTAGCTCCAGCATGTACCACTATCTTAGTGAACCTATGCTGACCTAGAGCCCTAAGATTACCTCTGGCTCCCGGGATACACCTAACCACTGCCGCTGTCGCCCCTAAAGGCCTAGCTAATTTCACGTGCCTCAGTATAGAGTCTCCTATAACCAGAGCTCTTTCAGGTTTCTCAGCGGGTGCATCACTGAGGAGAGCAAAGGTATTGGACACGTGAAGCGCAGAAGAGGTGTGCTCCGGTGGGCTAGACTAACGTTAGCTTTGGCCACAGGTCTGACTTTGCATAGTGTTAGTATGCATCGCTATACATTGTAACACACTATGTTAAAGAAAAAACACTCTCAATTACTTATGACCCCTGCATGAAATTACTATGATCCATATTAAGCTGAGCTATTTATTTATTTATGTAAAACATGCGCATGCAGCATTATTAACTACTACATAAAATATATTTTCAACTGAAATTTATATGTATGTGAGAGTGACAGAGCAAGATGACATCTTTGATGTAATGAAAATATGTCAATAATGCAGTAACTTCCACTGGCACAATGTCTTGTACATGAAAGGTCAGACCATTAATGCATAGTTAGTGACTGATACTTATACACTGACACTGTATATATCTCCAAGATGACAAGCTTGATTTAATATAAAAATATGTTGACAATGCAAGTACTGCAGTTAACTGAAAAAGTCACTGTTCTACTTGGTGGGACTATACAGCATTGCAACCAGGTTATTAGAACAGTGCAAGAGGGCGTTATGGCCTGGGATTGCTAAGGATTGCTAGATTAGGAAGGGTACTGCCATAGAGCAGACAAATCCAGTCTCTACTAACTCCTGCCATGCCCAAAAAGAACGGTGCTTTGGTGATATGTATCTGTCTGTCCCTTCTAACATTCTGCTTACTGAATTAGAGGTGTCTCTGCTGACATTAGGTCCATTTTCAGCAAACACTGTCAGAACTTTCAATGAGTCTGCATATTGAATCAATATAAATTCGATATTCACAGATTCGCCAGATCTTGTGCTTGCATTTAAATATTGATGGACTCTCACAGTAGCCCAGAGCCAGACAGGTATACATCATTCACCATCCCTCAGGTGTTGTGATGCTGGATGCAGTGAAAAACTAAAGAATCCTGAATGTAAGTCTATAATGGTATACCACTGGGTATTTTCTGGAATATTAGGCAGTAGTGTGTGTGGATCAGGTGTTATGGGATTCTCTGCATCAACAATTCAATTTATGGCTTGTAAATAATTTTTTTTACCATTTGTTCAGTCAGGTGTACACTGATGGCTGCTTCTGGACCTCTCATGATTATAGTTCCTAAGAAAACATTAGTGACTGTGTCTTCTATTACATCAGCCCATAGTTGAGCATATAATTTTTCCCTACTCCCTTGATCATAACACATGTAGAGGCAAAGTCACTCTTTCGCAATCTGGTCATCATTTCAAGATCCATTCTTCCCATAATTCCTGTGCGAATGTGGCAGGGTAAGTGTTTGTTTTTATTTGTTGACTTGGTTGGGGCGTGGTTATCCGGTTAATGAGGGGAACGCAGTCTTGTGGGGACTTGTCTTGTGGTTTCTGGGTTCATCTCAACCTGGTGTGTCCCTTCCGGTTCTTGATTCCTGATTGTGTTCAGTTAAATTTTAGTGGAGTCAGCGGGTGAGTCAATTGGAGTATCCGTGGCGGAGTGCGCTTTCAGTTACGGGGCCATTAGAAGGGTGAGAGGCCCAGCTGGTTGACTGAGTTGCGGCCCCTGCTGTGAGTAATCATACAGCTTCATGTGGAGCGTTTGTTTAACCCAAGAGTGAGGTGGAATATTATAATTCTTGGGCCTTATTCTTAGCTGATAACGCTATACAGTATGTGATGCCTTAGCTGTTTTGCATATGGTTATTGAGGATCCTTTGCCCCTGACTCAGCTGTTTTGTGGGCCGTTGGGCTGGTAGCTAAAGTCTGTGTGCCGATTAAGGGTTTATTATTTTTTTGATTGTTTTGATTTACTTGTAGTTTTTGGTTTTGTTTGGATTTAACTGCCCGTGTTGGCAAATTGTTTCCTTTGTGTGCTTGGTGGATTATGTTGTGATGTAAGTGGTTGTGTGGCTATTTCTCTTTTTTTGCTGTGTTTATTGGGTGCATTCATGCACCGGTATCAGCTGTACATAGGGCTGTGAGAGGACTTGAGTGTTGTAGACCCTATATTATTGAGTTTGAGAAATTGTTGTGTTTTTCTTTATTTTTTATCAGGAGCTAGGCATGGTGCATAAATGAGGAGCCTAGCTGCATAACCCCAGAGGGTTATGGCTGATGGAAAAATACCTTAGGGAAAAAAAACCTCAGTCTGAGCAAGACTGAGCTACATGTGGCACAACACAGAATGTCAGCTTAACACAAGCCAACCTCTTCCTGAGCATGAAGAAGTGCCATTTCTTCAAATGGCAACTCAAGTTTCTTGGACACATCATCTCAGAGTACAAATCAACCCTGAGAAGACCCAAGCCACAAAGAAGCCCCAAGCTGTGGCTGAATATCCACCTCCTCAAGATTTAAAAGCCTTACAACACTTCCTGGGTCTAGCTGGCTGGTACCACTTCATTCCATGTTTTGTTTACATCAATGCCCCATGGAACCATCTGAAGAAAAAGTGAGATGGGAGTGGACTGATGCGTGTCATGCCAGCATGGACGCCCTTAAGTAGACCCTTCAAAACCCACCTGTACTTGTTTAATCTGATCTTGAATCTGATATGAATCAAGACGCACACACTCTCCTCCGTCTAAAGTTTTCTGCTAAGTTAGCGCCCAAGTGGGAGGATCCAGCAGCTATTAAAAACAAAAAAGGGCCAATAAATTACACTGTGTCTTGGGGCATTCCACAAAAAAATTATGTTATAAATGTGGTTAATGTTAAGCGCTGTTACGGATGCTCTCCTCCGACAAAGGTATGAAGTGTTATTAGTGGATTTGTGCTATGAAGTGAGTTAGAAGAGAAGGAGAAATTCTGGAGTGAGTTTGATGAAGTGATGCAGAGCATTGACACAGGTGAGAGAGTGGTGATTGGTGCAGATTTCACTGGGCATGTTGGGGAAGGGAACAGAGTTGATGAGAATGTGATGAGCAGGTTTGGACTTCAGGACAGGAATGTAGAAGGACAGACGGTCGTGGACTTTGCAAAGAGGGAAATATAGTGAATACTTTCTTCCAGAAGAATCAGAAACACTCTACTGTCGATGTTGTAATCTGAAAGAGATCAGTGACTGCAAAGTATTTGTAGGGGAGAATGTAGCCAGGCAACACAAAATGGTGTGTAAAAAAATGGTGTGGTGAGGAAGGTGAAGAGGACAAAAGCAGAGCTGTGGACAAAGTGGTGGAAGTTGAAAAGGAAGAATGTTATGTAGCTCTCAGGGAGGAGTTGAGACCTCTGAGTGGTTAGGAGGTGCTTTCAGTTGACTGGACAACTACACTAATGTGATCAGGGAGACAAATAGGAGGGTATTTGGTGTATCATCAGAAATGGGGAAAGTGGACAACAACACTTGGTGGTGGAACAAGGAAGTCCAGAAATGTATACAGAGAAAAAGGTTTAACTACGTGGGACACTGAGAGTAGACAGGAAGACAAAGAGATGCTGGTCTAGTCATGTAGTGAGAGCAGACATGAAGTTTAGGTGTGAGAGAAGAGGATGCAGCGGATAGGGTTGGCAGATGGAGGCAGATGATTAATTGTGGCGACCCCAGAAAGTGAACAGCCAGAAGACAAGAAGATGCTTTATTTAATTTTAAATTATTTACTTATTTTCTCCCATTATTATTATCATTATTGATACTTTTATTAATAATTATGATGATAATACTACTATTATTATTACTACTACTACTAATAATAATAATAATAATAATAAATTATTTTGTATACAAAGCAACTGCCTCCTGCTCATTTTAATTATTACCACATTGTTGCATGTAATAGGAGGCAACTTTATGTCTTTCTGAAGACATCATATTGTTTAATCTATCCTTCTTTTATGAAACAAAATCTATTGTAAAACAGACCTTTAAACAAAAACTCATTAATTATTTTTTTTCAACATACTTTATTTATTATTTATTAGTTTATTTTATCACTGAAATAATATTGAAAACCATCAGAATGGGAAAAGCAAAGTCATGAAGAAGATGGGAAAGGATTTATTTGCAAGTATAAAAAATATGGCATCAATACATAATGTAACCATTGAGTAAAGTTATGAAAAATCTTATCGATTTGGATCTTAATTCTTGCCGTAAGATTACTATTTGTCTCACTTCTTGAAATATGTTAAGATTGCATTATTTTCTGTAAGGCATTACATTTTAAAGAAACAATCGGTATAAAGCATACTGTAATATATAAGGCCCTTTTTACACTATGCATTATCATTTGAAACAGAGTTAAGAGACACAAAATACATAGACGAGCATACAAAGACAATTAGCACTAAAAAGGGCTTTGGCTACAGACTACACAAAATGTCATAAGCTTAGAGCTTAACATGATTCTGCAATAACGAGCAAAATCCATATTAAGCATATTAATTAATTTTTTGTAAATGGCAGGCAGTCATGCCAGAAATTGCCTGAATACATTTTTATTTTATGCTGTTGTGTTTGCTTTTGATGTCAGCCCAAACCTTGCTTGTCACAAAACAAAGCCACATGTGGTCAGAGAAGATGCATTTGAGACACATAAACACAGCTGGTTTCAGCTGACTTTTGAAACAACTTGATTCTTTATACCAGATGTAAATAGGCCCTTTTTTATTAGATTTTGCATAATTTATTCTTTAAATCCAATGTTTAAAAAAACTGCATATTTAACAAAGGGAACTTGGAAAGTCAAGTGCTCTCCATTTGGCCATGAATTCTTGAACGCTTTGAGGCTGGACAGGAAATATTTTGTCATCACTTCCACAGGCTCCACACACCTTTGGCGCCATGCCATCACTCACAATCACTTTAAGGCCAAGTGAAAGACTGAAAGACACTCTCAGGATACCCTTCTTTTCAATAGTGAGTGAACCTTCAACCAACTCAACCATCACTTCATTCTTCAGCTTCTGTGGCAGAGTGAGAAGCTGTCCATTGATCTGAAAAATGAAATATAGACATATTTTAGAATTATAAAAAATTACTTATGAAAAATCTTTTACAAAACATAAAAAGTACAACATAAAATATGTATAGAACAATAAATAAAATTTAAATTTTCCAATTTGTTGTATATATATTTTTTGAGTAATTATTGCATCACTAAATATTGTGTATCAAATTACATTCTCGATTTCTTACTAATTAAAACAGGTTTTCTCAAGATCTTTATGCATTATTTTATGTTACAGAATCATATAATTGCTATATAGCAATGGCATGATCCTTCAAATATCACAGATCTTTAGAACTGGCATTATGGGTCATTTCAGTCTTGTAAAATTGCCTTTACTTGACAATTTATATTTATATAGTAATGCATGATGTGTCATTTATTATATGTGATAAGAATTGTATTAAATATTTCTACGGTTTGATTAGGAGAACTTTAAATGTAAGGCAGTATAGGTATAGACTTTAATTTTATCTAGGAAGCCTACCCAAGTGGACTGCTTGTTGGTGACCGTAATGAAGGTTTCTTCAAAGTAAACATACACAGCTACAACACTGTTCTGGCTTCCAAACTCCACCACCACTCGGAACCATTCTTCTTCAAGAGCACCATCACAGGCTTTCACCAACTCATAGGCTCCTATAGATGTGATGGTCCAAGATTCTCCACTAAAAAGGCTAAAGGAGCCACCAGCCTCCACCATGCACTGCCTTGGGTAGCATCCACGGACACCATTCTTAGTGGTGCAGACTTCACTACTTTCACAACTCATTTTTTGGCGTTCTATTTTGCCGGCTGGTAGACAGGTCAAGCGTTCTTGACAGTTTTCTGTGACGATGGTCTCATGGAGCTACAAATGTAAAAGTGTTGGTAACTAAAATTGCATTGCATTGTGCTTCCTTGCAATTATTGATGTCAGAATTGTATTTTATTTACCTTATAGGTGTGTCCTTTGTCATAGCAGCCACACTGATCTGCTGTAACGCATCCAGTCCCGTTATTAAAGAATCCAGGTTTACACATGCAGCCTTCAAGACAGGTCTGGATATTACACTCCATTACACCAGTAAGGCCAGGACAAGGAGCATTACATGCCTTTGCACAGATTTCGTAGACAGTGTTGGGAGGACATGATAAAGCTGAAAAAGAGGAGACACACCCTTAGCATCAACAAAATAGGGAATACTTTTACAATTGAAAATCATATAAAGTTAATGTTGCACATACGACAGAATGTTGAGGTTCTCCAGTTTTTAACCGGGACACCAAAGTTCTGGCAGTCAGTCATGTACGCAGCAATGCTGTGGCACAGCATATGTTCGTCTCCCTCAGTCATGCAGACATCATAAACACAATCTCTGAAGTAGGAGTCGGGGACGATTACTTTGTGACATGCAGCAAATGGACCGTTAGGGTCGGTAATAATACTGCAGTCCTTTTCAAATACATGTTTTTCATTTTGAGGGCATTTTGGACAGAAATCACCGCTGCAGCCATCATCACACACAACTCCAGGGACGGCCACCTTCCAAGCCGCTCCAAATGTTTTTAAATCTTTGGTTTCTTTTCCATTTGGCAACAGCAAATCATCGTTCTTATTACCGTTAAAGTTTCCACACATGCCACAGGTCCTTCCTGCGTACGTGCCAGGGACTGTGATGATAACATGATAGACCATGTCATAGGCCACTTTTAGACCAAAGTTGGTAAGGATCACATTAAAATCGCCCTCCTGCTGAATAATCACTTCACCTTCATTGAGATTTACAGGGATGTTGGTTAGGATGCCATTAATCTGGAAATGCAGGTAGAAATACACCATGATCTACACATACATTACATGACAGTTTTTTTTAAACAGAAGTTATTTAAAATTTTATGACTTTTTTAAGCAATACACTTGAGGAAGTAGTAAATAAATACTGTTTTTTTCAAATATATGGAATGAGGACACTTATACCCATATGTGGTTTTCCCCTAAACCGTTGCCACAACGTTGGAGGCACATAATTGTATAGAATGTCTGTATGCTGAAAAATGACAGTTTTTGTTTAACTGGAACTAAGAACCCAAACCTGGTCTATGAAGTTATGATTTACATTGTTCTCTAAAATCTAATGGAAAACCTTTGTGAAGTGTGAAGAGTATCATAGGCGCAAAGGGGAATGAGCAATTCAATTCAATTAAATTTTATTTATATAGCGCTTTTAACAATTGACATTGTCGCAAAGCAGCTTTACACAATAAAAAGAAGTAAGTTTTTATGCAATGTGTATGAATCAAAATGATATGAGCACACACATGGGTCACGCTCAGGTGTCCACTAAACTTTGTTTGTGTGTAAATGTTACACACGTTACACATGCTTAGATCACAGTGTTGCACAGTATATCACAACTGTTGAATCTCATAACTTATGTGTTGGTTATTGGCAGCTATAAAGCAGTGGTTCTCAACCTTATTTCTGAGGTCCACTACCATTCATATTTTACTGTTTTCCCTGCTCTACCACACCCACTTAGGTTAACAAAAGGTGATTAATTAGTTAATCAGGTGTCCTGGAAGCCGAGAAAGCACAATCCAGGGTCATCGCTGAGAAACAATGCTATAGACTACTTTTATTTAATATGTAATTAAATAAATAAATATGCATGTAAATCTTTACTGCGATGTAAAGATTTTTGTTTTTTAGATGCATAAAGGATTGATATAGTATTTTTTTATTTAGAAATTATACATAAGACAAATATAATGAAGATTGTACTAACCATGACTTGATGTATCTGATTTCTTCTCAGAATTATAGTCATGTCATCCACCTCCACAACAACTACCTTGGCCATGGAAACATTCGGAGTTTGTTGGATTTCACTCCATCTCTCGTTCTCTATTACAATTGAAAATGGAGTGAGCTTTGTTCCCTCCAGGTGGCAGCCCTGAGTGGCAGTGTAAGTACAAGTGCCCTGGAAGTCATAGATGCCGTTGTCAAACGTGTTGTAATGAGGATCTCCATAGATATTACAGGTGCCAGTTGGAATTTTGTGGCAGTCCTGGATTCCTTTAACAACACTGCATGAGGTTCCAATCGGACAGCTTGTGTCTACACATTGGACCTGACCGTTTGTCGGGTTGCAGGTGCATTTTTTGGTGCATTCATCGTTACCCCAGATGGTTTCTCCAGCCTGTAGGTAACGCACATCACCATCATTTTTGTATACACAGCCACACTCATTCTTAGTGACACACTTGTTTCCACTCCAAAAGTATCCATCGTTACAAACGCAAGCCTCTACACAGTTTGCTTTGCATTCAGGAGATGGAGTGCGATTCTCACAGGTAGTAGGACAGGCACACGACTCATAGTGACTGTTTGATGGGCATGCAGGGTTAGCTTAATAGAAGAAGACAATGAAGAGTATGTTTAGTTAACGTGATGCATTTTACATAGTTAATAAATATATTATATATATATATATATATATATATATATGCAATATATAGCAATTTTATCATTTTTATTGCTCATGCATATGAGTATGAAGCAAATATACTTGGGTATATGAAAACAATAATTATCGACCTGTGTACTGTTAGACTTAGTATCATTATTTTTTTTGGTCTGGGACCTATCTTAGGAACAATGCATATGTAGAAGAATTACACACCAGTTTATTTTAAACAATCCATCCATGAACTGATGTAGGTCAACTGGGGACCGTGGAGGCCATTGGTGACCATTGTATTTTTACAACCATGTTAGGACCTCCGGTCAACACTGACACATTGAGCACCCGGAAGAGACCCATTAAGCATGCGGAGAACATGCAAACTCCATGCACACAGACTCTGTGGCAGGAATTTAACCTGGATCCTGGCGGTGCAAAGTGACACTGCTAGCCACCAAGTCATTGTGTCGCCATCTTAAACAATGCTCCCTTATAACTGTTAATCATTTTGTTGGTTCCCAAATAGTAAGTAAGACAGATTTTTAAAATGTTTTTATTTTATGTCTAATGATGAGTAATTAAATTAAAGCTGTTTATGGTCAATGTTTAACTCCCCAGACTTTACCTAATTAATCAATGTTATTTGAACAAATTAATGTAAGTTCCATAACAATCCATTTTTTTACATTTTAGGGCTTCCGTATAATGCATTTACTTCCACATTATTTCTTAAACTGATACTTACAGCACCTAAGGAGGCCTCTCCAGTTGTAAACATGTATACCAGCTTGTTCACAGGCATCAGTGTAAATCTGCGCAGTTTGACATAAGAAATTGCTGACATCTTTGCCAGAGCAGTAGTCATAAAGACAGTTGTCATAGAAGACATCGGGATTGACGACACTCTTGCACGCATGCAAAGGTCCTTTTGTGAGAAAAGTGACAAAGTCACAGCTAAGCTTTGCATTCATGCGGGTGAACCATGAAGCTCCCTCACAACTCTGACACTGCCCTGGACACTCATCCTGACAAAAAGCTTCTCCTGGAAGTTGTGGTACTCTCCAGCTCTTTCCCAGCTCTTGAATATTGCTCGCTACACTGCCACTGGGAGTAGTAAGGTCATCTTCTTTCTTCCCATTGAAGTTCCCGCACATACCACACATTTTTCCCTGAAAGCTCATCGGGACGGTCACTACCAGGTATTGATCCCAGTCATACTGAACTGACAGGCCAAAGTCAGTCTTCATGGTAACTGAGAGGCCGGTTGCTGTGAGTTTCACACGATCGTTGTTCAAAGAGACTGGAAAGTTCCAAAGTGAAGCATTAATCTGAAATTTAAAAAGTATAAAATGTCATTGTTAAAATACAAAACAATTTAATTATAAAATTTTGTTTAAATATATTTTGTAATCCCAACCTCATACCATTACAAGACCTTTCTCGACACGGTTGAAAGTAATTGTGGTGCCATACACTAAAATTGTGACCGTTGCTACAATTGTATTTTGTGTATTGCCACTGCGTTCATTCTTGGTGTTAATCTGAAATGCTGGATGTTGATCATCTACGTGGCAGTTCTTGGCAATGACGTAGGTGCAGTTTCCCATAAAGTTGTAGTAACTTCCATCAAATGTGCTGTAATGTGGGTCACCCATAACCAAACAGGTGCCCACTTGACCGGGAGGGGCATTTCCTGCGTCAGCCTTGGGTTGCCAAATTTCTAGACAAAAAGGAAAACAATTATGATATATATACAGTATATGAGAGAGAGAGATAGTTTTTATAAGTTTTATAAGTTTTTACAAGATTTTATATAGTTTAAATTACTCAGAAATGTTTCAGCATTGATTTGTAAACAAGACAGGGATTGGGACGCCTACATGACATCAGCACTGAGTACATGATGTTGGTTGGGGTAACGTTGAACTAATGACCTCATCACAATGTCAGAAATGGAACGTAAATTACCTAATTATGACATTACAGATAGTACTGAGTACATAGTAAAATATAACCACGTATATTATTAGAAATGCTTGGTTTTGTAGACTGAGCTAGAGGTACAGTACCAAGTCAAAGGTTTGGACACACCTTCTAATTTTATTTAGTGATTTTTCCCCCTATATTCTAGAACAATACACCTAAGACAATGGAGATTTCAAAACTATGAAAGAACACTGAATTATGTAATTACATAACAAACTTTGTCAGTGGTTATTTTAAACATGAAGATCAGCTGGTCTGGAACAGTTCTATTTCCATTTAAAGTCTATTTTATTATTTGTATATTGTGTAAATTGTCTAAACGTTTTCTATATTTTTCTATATTTGAATATTTTTTATATTCTTATTTCATATTCTTTATTTGAAAATTTCTTTTTTATATAATTTTTAGGTCATGGCCGGTCATATAAGCATTTCACTGCATATCATACTGTGTATGACCATGTATGTGACAAATACATTTTTTTCTTTTTATTTATTTATTTGTTTATTTTAGTCAAATGCATTTGCAAAACCCATCAAGCACCATGATAAAACTGGCTCTCACGAAGACCTTCCCAGGAAAGCATTACCAAAACTTACCTCTGTTGTAGAGGAGAGGTTCATTTACCAACCTCAGAAATAACCAATTAACAAAAGGCACCTCAGATTAGAGAAGGCTTTACAGAGCATAAGTAGCAGACACATCTCAATATCAAATGTTCACAGGAGATAATTGCATATTTTGGACACCTTCAGTATTGTTTTCCAATGTAGAAAGAAAATACTGTAGAAATCAGGAAAGACCATGGAATTTGAAGATGTGTCTAAAAGTTTTGACTGGTAGTGTACATTTTTAAATGTAGATTTTTAACAAGATTATATATTTTTTATTAAATTTTTTTATTACGACTTACCAAAGGCAAGCAGCAAAGCGATGGCACAAAGAGCTGCTTTCATCTTCAGGCCTGTGAGAAAGGGCTGCTTCGGTTTGGTGGCAAACTACAAATAAAGCAAAATATCTCAAATGTTCAAAGCAAACTAAATAGCTTGCACAAATCTCAGATTATCAATCATATAAAAAAAAAAGCAATAGTTCTATAACTATAGTAATGGTACATACCGGACTTGCTCTTGTCTTGCAGTCGATTGAGGTTCAGGACAAGCCGCCTTATATTGTTCCGGACAACTGAATCAGGAACCAATCAAAACTGAGGAATAACACTGTATGTGCACATTTGGCATCTTGCACGTGACGAGTCAATAGTTCATTCATCACGTGCCTTATTTCTGTGAACAGATCATGATTTCCCGTTCGTTAACTTCACTATCAAATTTTCTGATAAATGTCACGTGCAGTATATAAATAACTTTAAGGTGTGGCAGTATATTAAAAAATCTGTGCAAACGCTTATTTTATACATATGTATGATGTGAAAGAAAAGCGGAGAAAATAATCTCAGTGGCCATTTTAATAGAAATGCCTTTCTCACTCATGAAGGTATTCATGTAGCTGCAGGTCAGTGTGTAAAATCATGCTGTGTAGCAGTTAACATCCGAGTTGGGACTTTGAGTATTTTGGAAACTTATGTTTGTTGTCTCTGATTTTTCACGCACAATGAAGTTTAATTAAAATTAGACATATCATTGTATGTGTTTCGGTGGAGTCACAGCGGACCATCCGGTCTGCAAACAACTTGGCACAGGTTTGACACCGGATGCCCTTACAGATGCAACCTTCCCATTTTATCCGCGTTAGGGAGCGACACTGCATCCAGTTGCTAGGGTTTGGATATTTGGTGGAAATTTAACCCAGGGCTTCTGCATACCAGGCGAAAGATTCACTACTGTGTCACAATTGTTTACCTAAAATTAAGTATAATGTAAAAAAAAAAAAAAAAACATTTGTTGATCATTTTGGCCCAAAGAAATGTTTATCCATGGGTATTTTATATGAAAATGTAAAATTTTATTTTTTAAATTCTGTCTTTTTCTTTTTAATTCAAAATGACTTTGAAACTCACAACAGAAGATGGAATCTAAGCAGAACTACGGTAAGCCCACCCAACTTTGTGCATTGCAGAAATGGTTTGAGGAACACTACAACAACTTTGAGGTATTAACTTGGCTTTAAAATTCCATAGATTTCATTCTAGTTAACTATCTGTGGGATGTGCTGGATAAAATAAAAATTGATTTTATTTACCTCAAAACTTTTATCATAAGATTAGCTAGGCTTTTCTTCAATGTACAGTACAGAATTCTTGTAATTCATTTGTCCTGCACTTAAGTATCCAACAGATCTGGCAATGCCTTTGTGTTCTTATGAGATAAGATCGATCTGGGCAGGTTTCCTTGTGCTTGTATGATTAATTTTTTAACAATAAGTAGTTTTGACATTTAATTATGTAAAAGAGACAGTTACACTAGGTAACTCCCAAATTTTTAGAAAAGTACCTGTAAGTGTATTGTGTCTAGCAAATAAATCTTATCTCATAAGGTCACGTTCCGGACGTAAGTGCTAAATATCAGATAATGCAAGGTACATTATGTACTACAATAACTACAATATAACAATACATTAATCATTTATCTATCAGGACATCTTTCCTTCTTAAAAGCCTTGAATCTATTGCTGATAAAAATTCAGGACAAGGTCACTTTCTTATTGCTTGTGTTTTTTACTGTACCACCTTAGGTCAACAGGATAGGTTTTGCTTATCCACAACAACATTTACTAGGAGATAGAGTGTAGAATAATTCAATGCTTCATTGACAACATAAGATTACCGTATCACACTATCTAGCGACATAAAATAAATGGAGAAAACATTAGCCGAACTTGTTCACCTCAAAAGTCTTGATTTGTACGGTTGTGTCAAGAACATTAGAGTGGTATGCATCAGTTATCACACACACTACAATTATTAACATGGTTTTACAGATCTGGGAAACTATTTGTAATTTTAAAGCATGTCAAATGTAGTGAAAAACTCTTTGCTTAGATGAAGTGTTAGAAAACGTCCTATACACATTTATACATTTCATTACATTGGAACACAATGGGTAACATTTTTCATCAAATGAGGTAAGGTCTATTCTTGTTTACAGTAGATGTGTATCTACGCACATATGTACTGTAATACTCAATACAATTCAGATTGTTTTAATGTTTATACTTAAATTGATTGATTTTACTATTATTTATTTATTTATTTTTCACTGTTTTAACAAATTCTCAAAAATATTAAAAATATTTTGCTGGAAACATTTGTCAAAAGTTATATATTATAATATTTGTAAAAACATTTTACATTGTTTTGTTTGTGGGTCATATAAAAAGGTTTTTATTTTCAGCTTTCCTTGACAAACTGGTCAAACGAGGCAATCTGATTATTTTGATTTAAATTGATTTGATTTGATTTGCACATATTTTCTCACACAATCATTTCATAATAATTTCCATAATTTTATTTTAATTCTGTAAAGCTGCTTTGTAAAATGAATAATAATAAGAAAAGGATTTAATTAATTTGAATTAAAAAGCAGATGCTTGTAAAAAGAAAAGTTTGTATAAATATTTTAATACTAAATTTATTGCTATACTTTATATATTGATATATATGGTAATATTATGAGAATAATATGATCACATTATTAATATTATATTAATATAATTGACTTTATGTGTATAAAGTGTGTATACATTTTATTTTTGGATGACTCTGTACACCCTTTGAACTTTTCCACAGTTTATCACATTAAAACCACAAACATAAATGTATTTTATTGCAATTTTATGTGATAGACCAACACAAAATAGCACATAATTTTTAAGTGGAAGGAAAATTATCAATGGTTTTCAATAAATAAATTAAAAATCTGAAAAGTCTGGTGTGCATTTGTATTGTGCCCCACTTTACTCTGACACCCCTAACCAACATTCAGTGGAACTAATTGCCTTCATCTAATTATCAAATAGAGTCCACCTGTGTGTACTCTAATCCCAGTATAAATACAGCTATTCTGTGAAGTTGGACTCACAGCCAAGAAACCTATGGTAACTCTTCAGAGAGCCACAGCTCAGGTGGAAGAGTGTGTCCACCCACAGGACAACTGTTAGTCGTGCTCTCCACAAATCTGGAGGAAGTGTGGCAAGAAGAAAGCCATTGTTGAAAGAAATCCATAAAAAAAAAGTCCTGTTTGCAGTTCCATATGGCTTGTCACAATCTTGTCTCAAACTTGGCCTCTTGGCTGCTTCTCTGATTAATGCACTCCTTGCCCGCCCGGCCTGTCAGTTTAGGTTGACGGTCACGTTTTGGTTTTTAACTTCTCTACTTATAGGCCTAAACTAATATCACTCCTAATCATAAATGTCACTATTATACAGTATTATAATCCACAATGAGAATGTGGAGTGGATCATTCACCTACAGATTTAGTTTTTTGGGGGGTGGGATGATAAGGGCAACTGATGCTCACTCTACAGTTACTGACCAAGAAGCAACTAAAATTCAAGGCTTTGCATACAAGAAAAATTTTAAATGTTAAAAATAAATGATAAATGCCATCCCTTGAACATCATGCAAGCACAAGAGAACCTGTTTCACTGCCCTCTCCACTCCATTCCATTCTTAAACCACATAGTCACAGAACATCATTTGTTCATATAATAAATGATAATGTACTATACCTTCATGTTTAATAGATAGCACCAAGCCAACTACATGCAACTTCAGACCCTTGTTTCTACTTCTGCTTTGTCTTTAGTGTGAGGATAATTTAATACTGGACATAGCCAACCAAGTTTAACCCAACTGTTATGTTAATTTTTGGATAACACTCATTGACCAAGATTATTTTGTTCTATTATAAGTTTACACTAAAACATATATTATGACCTAATGTTGTATTAGATATTTTTATGAACATTACAAGTTTTGAACTTGTATTTGCTGTGTATGTCCTACAGGCCTCATTTACTTGATCTCATACTGTACCACTCATTTTTTTAAGGGGAAAAAAAGAGAGAGAGAAAAAAAAAATATGGCATGCCGTTTAGGAAAATATTCATGAGAGAACTTAATGAAAACTCCGAATATATTGAATGAAACTTGAGAATATTGATTGGATTCCGAATATATTGATTGAAGATATATATATATATATATATATATATATATATATATATATATATATATATATATATATATATATATATATATATATATATATATATATATTGAATGAAATCTGAATATATGGATTGAAAACTGATATATTGAATGGAAAGTCTGAATATATTGAATGAAAACTAAGTATATACTGAATGAAACATGACGTCATCGAAACACAGCACCATCTTTAGGAAGGATGAGTGAGTCGGCAAGAAACTTGGTTGCTGCAATTCTGAGAAATGAAGAGATGGTCAACATATTGATGAGTGCGTGTACGGCCCAAAGTGGTGGCACAAGCCGCACTCAGTATCAGACGACGGATAAAGAAATTTATTCGCTATTTCACCGCGGAAGACCGGTGTTATGCGCTAAAATGCCCCCCGCCATTTCCCCTACATAATCTCCGTCAAATATTATATTAGAACAGAAGTGTATAGGATATGTATAGAATTTATTTAGTGCATTACATGACAAATCCCTGTAAAATAAATGTGCCACAAAATAAACATTATATGAAAATTATGGTCTCGACACCTGTCACGTGCCTAGGGTTAATTATAATAGTTATATCATATTTGATAACAATAAACCTATGAATTTATGTTGTAATATAATATTTGATAGAGATTATGTAGGGGGGGGCAATCTGTGGCAGGGGGGCATTTTAGCGCATAACAATGGCGCTGTGTTTCGATGACGACATGTTTCATTCAATATATTCAGACTTTTCATTCCATATATTCAGACTTTTCATTCCATATATTCAGACTTTTCATTCAATATATTCAGACTTTTCATTCAATATATCAGTTTTCAATCCATATATTCAGAATTTATTCAATATATATATTTTTCAATCAATATATTCGGAATCCATTCAATATTCTCACGTTTCATTCAATATATTCAGAGTTTTCATTAAGTTGTCTCAAGAATATTTTCCTAAACGGCATGCCATAATATATGCCATAATATATATATATATATATATATATATTTTGACTATAACAAATACTAAGATGAAATCTGTACTATGTATCACAGAGCACTTCATTGAAATGTTTACCAAAGTCAATTTTTGAAGCCATTAAAACTTTTGTGTATGCAAAAATTACCAGCATGATTTATTTCTTGAAAACAAAACCCCATATGTCCACAAGGAAAACTTAACTATATTATAAATGAAATGCTTGACTGTATGAACAATTTTAAAGTTTCCCTGCCATCATTTATAGGACCCCTCACTTCCACTGATTTTTCTCAGAAACAGCATCAGCCAGTTTGGCTGTGTACTGTACATTTGCATGTTCCAGGCATACTTTGTTTTATACCAGGTATACTAGTTTTATACCATACTTATATGTTTTGTTTGGCATATACTGCTTCAATGGGCACAGACGAGATGTTCAGCAACAGTGATGTCAGGACCTGGTTTGTAAATGAGTGGCAGATGGTCCACCCACTTCTGACAAATTTCCTTGATTTCTGCCAGCTTGTCTGGTTGACTTTGGGCTGCTCTTGTGTAGTGGTCATCAATCACACGTGACAGGATTTGGAAGGTCTGCAAAGACATTGTAGCACAAAAAATTGCCTGATCAGTGTCCACATCCCATATGCTGGATGCAGATTCATTCCGGGATCTTTAGACACCATACACAATCAACACACCCACTCAGCCTTCAATATTAACTGGGTCTACTTCCTACTAGGTGTCTCCATAAAGTCTTTTCCCCTATAGGTTTGTCAGGTTCATGGCAATGGTTACAATGGAGTCTGCGAGGAAAACTTTAAAACAGGACTTGATGTCATCCACTCGGGATTGGCATATCAGGTTACGGTTAGGGTTTAGTTCCATTTCTGGACTGAAAGGAGACCACAATTTCTGGGTCAACAGCTGGGTCTTCTTCCTCATTAGTGTTAGAGTATTCCTTCTCTGGGTTATACTCCGTGTCATCCTCAAGCTCTGACACTTCTCTCCTCCTGATCACTTTCATTGTCAAATATACTTCCAGAGCTTCACTGTACAGTATATCTCTTAGCGACCATGCTGCCAGACTGAACTGACTGAGGGGAAAAAAACAAGACATGGGACACACACACACACAAAAAATTAGACAATTCAATTCAGTCTGGCAGCATGGTCGCTAAGAGATATACTGTACAGTGAAGCTCTGCAAGTTTTTTTAACGAGATCTCGTGAACATTTTGCTATTTTTATATTTTATTTAAAAAATCAATCACTACCTGCTTGATTCCTTTTATACGCAGTTTGGGTTTATTCAGATAGATGTGACCTGGTGAGTTTACAACACGCAAATTAAATGCATTATTATTATTATTATTATTATTATTTATTATTATTAATGTCTTGAGACTGTATCTGATGGTCTCTATTCTGCCATTATGGTTTTGTTCCACATTACTGAAAAGACATGTTTGAGAAGAAATATCTGAGAAAATCTCGACAGTGTTGCTGCTGACTTGTTTCCTTACCACAGACAAAGTGTACATTGTGCTTTGTCACTGTCAGATACTGTTTCCCTTATATTTGTTAAGTAGAGCGGTTCCCACACCTATCAGACTGGTGCTACTGATTTGTTCCCACATCACATGTGAATTAGCAGAGTTTTATCCTTATAAATATATTCTTTATAGCAAGGCAAACACATCCTGATGGATAGAATTGTTACTGTCAGATACGGTTTCCACGCTGCTTTCAATGTAAATAACTTCCCTCAAGTATAAGACTGGTACTGCGACTCTCTCTGAGTAAGTAGTACAAGTTCTAACTGTTACTGCTCACTTGTTTACACAAAACAGAACAAAAGAGAATCAGCGGAATCAGCGAAGTTTCATAATTTTAAATATGTCCTTTATAGCAGCAGGAACACATCCTGATAGCAAGAGTTCGTGCTATCAGATAAGATTCTCTACTTTTCACATACAGATGAGCCCACAGCTGCCAAAATGGTAAAACTGACATGTATACAGTCTACAAGTGAATCAGTTGAGGTTTGTCATTCTAAAGGTTAATTATAGCAGTGGGTGGATGGAATTGTCATGGTCAGATACTTTTTCTTGTATGTTCATTATAGCAACAGAAACACATTCTGATTACTGGAATTGTCACTGAGAACAATATGCAATATACAAAAAAATGTCAAGTGCGGTTAAATACACAAACATTTTATTAAGTTAAAATTAACATATTAAAACATTAAATTTAATTAACATATGGATATTAAGTTATGTACGTTTAACAAATTTGAAAATGAATAAATGAAAGAAAAACAAAATTAAATCAAACTACTGTGTCTTCACAATTTTTCTTTTAAATTCAACTCTTAGAAGATTGAGCAAGCTGCACAAAAAAACTTTTCCTTCGTCTCTGGCTGGCCAACACAAAGATGATGGAATCGTCTTTCACATGTATCACAGGAGATCTATATAGTGAAAATATTTTAACAATTGTTATTATATAAAGACATTTTTCGTAAGAGCATTAGCAGTTTCTGCAACACTGGCACCAGAAGTGAAGGTTAGTAGGATTATTATTATTATTATTATTATATATTATTATTATATTTTCCACTTTGAAAATATATTCATTATATGTGGGGTGTTTCTATTTTTAAGATTATCTTTAGTTTACATAAACACCCATGTCAACTTCTCATCTGAGCAGTCATCCACACTGGCCTCGCCACACTGATGCCTGAGGTCTGTCAGGTCATCTGTTCAAATAATAAAATAATGTCTTAGAAAAGACAACATTCAAGACCAGATTATCTTTAATTTCCAGCCCAACCTGTTCCGTTTATATATTTTAGCTTATATAAAAGTGAATCTGAGATGACATATTTATATTTGGTTGTACGCGGTAATACATTACATACCAGAGTTCCTAATAGGACTTGTGGCACTGATCACAATTGCTCGGGTAGCCGGGAAAGAGATGAACTCTTGGCCCCAAATTTTCTCTACAAACTGATTTTAAAACAATAATTTACCAACAAAAATAGATTTCAACGAGGAAGCACCCCACTGCTTGTTATCATGTCTGAGTAAGATAAATAATTGTTTACTTACCCTAATTGCAAATGCACCACAGGATGTGCGGTCTGATGTGAATGAGGCACTGTGTCACATTTTCACTTCGACACATTGATATCTTTCTTCCTCATCATTGCTCTAAACACTAAACTGCAAATAAAGTTAATCTGAAATTTTCTTCATGGTAAAACTTTTTTATACCCATGAACAGGTGTAGATTATCAATCGTATATCTGGTCCCTCCAAAATAATTTTAAGTCATAAATGTTTGATGCATAACTATGAAATAAAAAGCTTAATTAGTAAAATCTTAATTGTTTCGTTGATCTTCGACTGACTGTGAAAGAGAGAATGGCTGAACTAAATAGAGAGGAGATATAGTGAGAAATGCATCATGCTTGAAATTTTTACATTAAAACATACAAAGAATGTAGCCCAATTTAATAACATACATCATAACTGTACAATTGCAGTACATCCGAGTACAGGAAGTAAAACTGTCATAAATTACTACCTAATTTTTATTAGTTTCACAAATATGACCCCTACATGACTAAAAACAACTCTAAAGATCCTGTTCACCTGCAAATTATCTGCCTAGCTGGTTGCATCCACACCTTTTTTTTTTTTTTTTACTTTTTTTTTTTTTTACAAACAAAATTAAAATTAAACTTTTAATGCTCGCCTGTAAATAGCCATTTATCAGGTGATTAAGCATCATTACTACTAGTATAAAATAAAGGCATGACTCACATCACATCCAGTCAGCAGCTCCGCTTGCCATAAGAAGTGCTGGAAAAGACTCGTTGAGAATGGTCCAATCACATAAGCCCAAATATTTAAAAACAATATTGATTCGCTAAGAACAAAAGTGGGAGGGTTCAGGGAGCACAGTGCTGCGCCCAAAGGATGATTTGACAAAATCCACTCAGAGCTCAGCCTCAAGTCACATGCTTTTCAAAGATGTATGTGCCTACATGGACACTCGTTTGTCTGAACACAAATGAACGTAATACAGTTTACATTTTTTTAATTGGCAAATAAATTATATTAAGAAATACAGCGGAATATTGTGACTAAATGACTTTATTTCATTATTAAAATAAATAATTATGTTAAATAATTAAATGTTAAAAGAGCATTCTTCTCTGCCTAACTTTAAGGGGGGGCGGCTCCCCTGCGCCCCATATTGACCGGTCGCCACTGGTGAGGAGGTGTGGTTGACTCCGTTGCTATGGATGATGCAGCAATTCAAGGACTGCAATTGGTTAATAAAAAAAAAACTGTAAAGGTCTTAAAATGCGCTCTTGTGAAATCAGACAGTGAAATCATATGAGTTTACATAGTTTGTATATAAAGAAGTGGTATAATCATGACTTCATGACAGGCTACTTTATGCAAAGTTTCTACTATAGGATATAAGTTAATTAAAACAGCCAAATGTTGAAAATGTGTCTACTTTTGAAGCAACCAATTTCCATGCAGTAGTTACTATATTTAAGTTCTTACATTTATTTACCATACTGATTTTTTTTTTATTGTAACCCATTTCAGATTAATGGTAGCAAAATGGCCTTTACAATTTACAGCACATGATTGCAGGACAGTCTATTAATTTGCACTTATGGATTGTATGTACTGTAGCCACCAATCCAAGAGAGATGGAAGGAAGTAAATTAACAAGAAAACCAGATTGGACAGAAGAGCAGTTTTGCACTTGATAATCATTTAAGTGTGTCTTTGATGTGCTGCACTGGATGCAATGGAGTGAACAGTAGCAGGCTGCTACCACGCAGAGTTCTGAACAGGCAATTTATACACGCGGTTGCCAGGCAACGCTGCCGTCAGGCAATCAGTCTGAACGAGCCGCACCTGAAAGCATATTTATTTAAGGGTCCTGATGAAAAATGATCGACATAATACAGACAAAGAAAAGAAAATCACACAGAAAGTTGAGAGACAGAGGCAAAGCCCAGCCTCTGCCTCCGTAAGAAGAAGAAAAAAAAAAGCAAAAAGAGAGAGAGTGAAAGAGAGAGTGAAAGAGAGAGCAGCATGCAGCAACTCAGTTTCAGTTAAAGTGCACAAAGCACAAACTCTCCTTCTCCTCTGAGTAAATCCTTGGAAAGGGCGAATGCCCCTAGAAGATCCTTAGTTTTGTTTTTAATTACCAGAGCCCCGTCCGTTCTCGCGTAGACAACGGAGCTCTGTTTATTTTGTGTTATCAGTTTTCTTTTGTTTCCTTTAAGGTTCTAAATAGTAATCCCATGCCATCTCCAAACGGGAAGGTCGCCCCGTCCGTATCACAAGCAGTGTCACACACTCCTATTTCGTTAACCTCCTCTAAAGCCCTGCGTAAGGGCTCTTATCATTAAAAACATCTTGTGGTGCGGCTCTCCATACCGCGCCACGTAACGTATACATGTCATTAAATAAGGTTATATATTCTCTTAGTGTTTGTGTGCTTTTTGAAAATCTGATTCTGGTTGTAAAAGTATGAGGTTTAAGTATCAGCTGTAAAGGACATGTCGTTTTTGTGGTTAGCATGTACAGTACTCTGTGTGAAGGACACTTGTTCATTGTCATGTTCATTTCATGTTTCTTCTAGTGTGATGGAAAGTGTTAAAATCTCATGTTTATTGTCAGTTACTACTGTAAGTATTGATGTGTTGAGTTGATAAACAGAGAAGCCATTACTGCTGCGCACTCCCTTGTTTCTTTATTAATCCTCTTTTCAGGAGTATTACAGGTGCAATGATAAAACTAAGATTGGACTATTTGGAAAGAACTCGCAGCCCTATACGTGTATATATCTGCATATAATCATGAAAACATCATCCCAACTGTAAAGTATGGTGGAGGAAACATCATAATTTAGGCCTGCTTTGCTGCATTTAGGCCTGGTCAGCTGCAGTAATTGAGGGGAACATGAATTCCCAAGCCTATTAAAAATTCTTCATGATAATGTGAGAATGTCTGTATGTCAACTAAACCTTTGTAGAATTTGGGTGATGCAACAGGACAATGACCCAAAACACTAGAGTAAGTTCACAACAGAAAGACTAAATCTGCCTTTTGGAGTGGCCAAGTCTTCAACCTTCAAGGGTACACTTACTTTTCCCATCATTTTGAATGTTGAATGAGTTCAAAATATGACATGAAAAGACATGAATGATCAGAATATCTTTTATTATTATTATTATAGGCACCATACATTTGCTAATATCCTTGATATAGATAATGATCAGATCACATTTAATGCAGAAAACCAGAAATTCCATAAGGTTCAGATACATTTTCTTGCCACTGTGGTGTTGCTGCCTGGGCCAAAGAAGAGGGTGCTAGGAATCGAACTGCTGCTGCATCTGGTGTGATTGCTGATTGTAATTTGTGTCTTTTTATCCACTAGGGCACTTATGGCTGGTGCTCTTTAAACAGTTATAAGTGATCAATGTTCACTTTTTGGAAAAAAATCTGTCTCAGGTTTGTGGTCTGCACTTTTCTCCTCAGTGGTAACCATCGTAAATGGGCCTGTCCAGTTTAGGTCCAACTTCCAACCCTTCCTTTGTTGGCTCCCATTTTGTGGAAGGACTCCTACTTTAAAGGAAAGTTTTCATTGGGATTTAGGAGTCTTAAAACAGATATTGGGCATTTTTTTATATTTTCCTGAACAACAGCAAAAATTTACTCCCGTCCTACAGCATTTTCAGCTACACCACCGCCCTCCCTACAGCTTTCTCCACATTGCTGTCTATCTGTTTGGCAAATCAAAACTTTCGGTCATAAATTGGTGATGGTTTTTATCTGTGAGAACACTGTCATGACACTGAATAGACACTTGCCAACTTCTTACACACCAAAACATTGTGAACAGTGATTTGATAAGCAATATTGAATCAACCCTTTCTTTTAACTAACACGGTTAACATTTTCAACCAATCTTCACATGGATATCTTGCCTCTGTGCTGAACATCAGGGGGAGAAAAAGGGATAGAACTGGGTTGTTAGCTGTTTTTTGGTCCTCAACCCAAACATCACTGATTCCAAATAGACATCCCACTTTTCTGAGCGTATAAGGACAAGTTTGCACAATGATCTACATCAACAGCCAAGCCATCTCCTTCAAATTACATTGAGTTCATCTCATCATAAATGTATAAAACCATTTTCTTTCAGAAAACAAGCATTTACATTTATTTGTGTTCATGTTTATATGCGATCATTAATATATGTGCTTTATGTTAATTGTAATGTTTTACAAAAACAAGATTTTAGTGCATACTGAACCTTTAACACTTAGTAAACATGTCTAGTACAAATACAATTACAGGTCTGTTACCTTTGTATAGTCCCGTTCATTTTTTCCACAATGCCATTTGTCTGTGGATAGTATGGAGCACAAAGGCTGCCCCGACTACAAAGTGTGTGGCATAGTTTTTGATTTAACTGTTGAAAAAAGTAAGGATAAGTGCGTTATCTTTTATAACAAACAACTTGCAAAAAAAAAACTTTTAATTATTTGTTTTTAGTTGTAGAAAAATATTACCTATTCCAACATGACTTACAACTAAATTTACAATGGTGGGTACTCACATGCTGTAACCTTCAACAAACCTCATTCACGAACTCCTGTCCCTGGTCTGTAAGGATGCGTTTTGGTGCTCCAAAATGGTAAAAGAATTAAACTATGCATTTGGCCACATTTTCAGCCATTTTTAATGGGAGGGCAAATGCCTCAGACCATTTGGTAGAATAGTCTACCATCACAAAGATATACTGTACATATGTCCATTACTTGACTAATTTACCTATGATGTCCATCTCCACGAGCTCAAAGGGTCATATAACCTTAAAAAGGCAGAATATAAAAAAGTAAACATACAGGTTGTATTTATTAAGTAGCATTAAAAATATTTTTAAAAATCTGATTAAATTGTATGGCACAATTTTGGAATCACCTGCATAGGTATGTGTTTCTGCCGCTGTTTTAAATTTGCAGCACTGACCTGGCATTGTAGACTTTGGCCAGCCTACAATATATTGTACACTAAAAGGGTCTTTGTCATAAAGTTTTTTTTTTTTTCAAATAAAACAAAAGAAAAATACTCGATCTACCAGTCAAGCCTAAATACCGCATGTCATCAGGGGAATATGCTCACCAAGGCTGAAAAACAAAATATAGAAAAACAAATATAGCACATACAGTATCCACCATGAAAAATGAAACAAGAACATTTATAATTCTTGAGCAACCCATTCTATGAGCAACACATAGGGGTTTGGCTTAAAATAATGTGTATGTAGTGTAACTTCAAACATTTACTCACCCATTTATCAATGTCACAGGTCATTCCAGGCCAGTAAAATCTCTTCATCACGGCATCCATTGTTTTAACAATTCCACAGTGGGCCCAAAAGGCACTGTTATGAAATTCATGAAGAATGTAATTTGCCTCTTCCCTTTTATATAATATGATACATCTGTTGAAAATAAAGTTTAGTAGTAGAGTAACAAGTACCAAATGAATATGACCTGGCATAATGTTATTGATTTCCATGTATACAAAAGTTTAAATATTTCACATGATCAGTGTGCAGTTGTGGGGATGTGTGTTTACTATGCAAACCCTGTCATTCATTCAACATTCTTAGGGAACCAGTGCTTATAAAAGCTTGTAATGTGTGTGTAAAATAACACCAGATGTGGAGTAATGGGAGCAAGGCAAAAAAATATATTTTTTTAAAGACAAAAACTTGAGTGTCATACCCAGTGATTGTATTTATTAATAACCAAAACCTAAAATCTCTATTTAATGTAGCACATTGCGGTCTTATTTTGCGCTGAGCACTAACAAGAACCAAAACAGAGATCTATTATCAAGGACGTGCACAGACATTTTGATGGGCAGGGGCTCAAGCACTGTGGAAAGAAGGGCACTTCTCATCTTTTTTTTACATTTTTTCTGTAAAATATATTAAACACAACTCTGAATTACTTATTAATTTATTTTAATTCCCTCACAATCACCTCATCCAATTATTTCATGTTATTTAATTTTCCTCATATTGACTATGTGTGTGTGTGTTCACACACTCACCTCCACACAAAGACAAACACACGACCTGACCTTTACATTTTTTATTTGTTTGACAGGGAAACGCTGTGCGCAAACAGAAACATGCACACATATATATTAATTTATTAACAAAAACAAAAAATTAAACAAAACAAAAACTGTTGCGCTAAATGCGCTAAAATGCCCCCTGCCAGATATTGCCTGCCTGCATAATCTCTATCAAAGATTAGATTATAACAGAAATTTGCAGGTCATAAATCTCATATGATGTTTATTTTGTGGTACATTTATTTTTCAGGGGTTTGTCATGTAATACTGTATAACAAAATTCCACATTAATAAAATAATTCAATTAATTCATTACTTTAACATATTTATACATGAAATATTACAAGATTTTGAAGAGAAATGACATGAAATTAATTTTATTATAAAAAAAATAAGCAATATAAAAATATACATGTTGTATATGAAAATATATATACAGGGTGGGCCATTTATATGGATACACCTTAATAAACTGGGAATGGTTGGTGATATTAATGTCATGTTTGTGGCACATTAGTATATGTGAGGGGGCAAACTTTTCAAGATGGGTGGTGCCCATGGTGCCCATTTGGAAGTCGGCCATCTCGGATCCAACTTTTGTTTTTTCAATAGGAAGAGGGTCAAGTGACACATCAAACTTATTGGGAATTTCACAATGTGAAATTGTGCTTGGTTTTAACATAACTTTATTCTTTCATGAGTTATTTACAAGTTTCTGACCACTTATAAAATGTGTTCAATGTGCTGCCCATTGTGATGGATTGTCAATGCAATAAGAGAATATCTTATTTGCATGAAGCGTCTGAGAGTCTGTACTTACAGTACAGGCAGATCATTCCATTAGTTTATGTTTGAGACTCTGGACCTTCTTCAGCATTTTTGTTCCATCAAGTTTCAAAAACAGTTTCTGGAACACTTCAAAGGTGTACTTTAGCATTTTGGGGTACTCAAGGTTGAGAGCATAAATCAGTCCCATTAACAGCACGCAAGCTGTGGTTCTGTTTCCACAACCTATCAGCACTATGGTGCCCTCCAAAACAATGCACACATCTGTTGGGTCCTCCTCAGCTGAAGAGTTGTGAATTACCACCAACTTCATAACTTCATTGGTATAGCCATTAAGTTCAGCATCCGGTTGGGGGGGAAAAAAGCAAATAGATTAATGTTAGTTAAGTCAAATTATTATGTTGTTCGATTACAGTTGTTTTCTTTGTTCATGCCATTTACTTACAAAGTTTTACATTTTTGTACTTTAAATACTTGTACAAGAGAAAATCAATCTTAAATGAAGCACATCACGCAAATAAGTTACAGGAATTGGAGGACATGCGCATATGATAAATAAATTATTTAAAAAATCCCTTCTGACACAACACTCGATATATCAACAGACAATTGCAAGATAACCTTACAAAAACAATTTAGCACACCACAATGACAGCTAATGTGTTGCTCAGAACGCCTCGTTTGTACCTCAACTCTTGCGAATCGTGATGGGTCGCGTTTGATCGAATCTGAATAATATGGCTCCGTATGGAAAACGAGTCGATTCGGGAGTGATCAGTCACGCATGCGCAACATTATAGGTGTTCTGTAGAGAAGGGTCTGACTGCAGAGACGGTGCATTGTGCAATCTCAACCGCGCATGCGAACTTTAACAGATGCAATCTGAGTCGCGCACGCATGGCGATATCAAGACGATATTTGGCTCAATTTGATTTCTTCATTTAAAAATATAAATTACTAATATTCTCATGTTGTCAGGTGCATCTGTTTACCTCATCCGCATAAGCGCCGAGGTGTGTACGGTGGAAATGACGTCATCACCTCACATGTGCCATTAGTGGCCGAGCACGAAGATACACGAATGGCGCCGAATATATCCGAGTTTGCTTCCCGGCGTGAGAAGCGAAGCTTTTGCAACAAGTTTTCAGTTAATCGTGCTTCTGTGCTGCTGACAGATTCACCTAAAAGCGCGGGTCAATGAGGGAGGCTTTGCGCGTTCATATAAGTGTTGTTGTCATATTTTGAATTAAGTACTACGTTCTGAAATTATTAAATATAAACTAAATTAAATATCACACATCCCATCCCGCGAGGGCGATCTCCCTGAAAGATGATATGGCGATATTTAAAAAATCACCATCCATATCCGTGAGTGGCTGAGATTGAACCTGCCAAAGTGCGCGTTCAACCATGTACGTGCAGCAGCTTCGCCGTTGTACAAGCGTTCCAGCCATGCAACAGTTAACGTTAACAACAATAAAAAATTAGTCATGAATGTAGATATTTACTAGCAATCGTAGGTGCAAGTACTTGGTAATGCGCTCTTGTCATTTGACACTAGACTGTGAGAAAGCGCACAAAACAATTTAACATTTGCATTCATTATAATTTCAACAAGTTAAATAAAAACCTACCTGTAGATCAACTAATGGTGGTTCCACAGCCATTAATCACACGAAAAATGGTGAATCCAGCGATTCCCTCCTGAATGTTGACACATGCGCACTTTACGGTGCCATAGCTAGTATTTTGGAGTATATTTTACTTATTTTTTAGTATTGCAGTCATTACCTTTAAAAATAGTTAGTATAGGTAAAATATACCCATTATGTTGTATTTTGTTTGGTAACTATTAAACTTATGTAAACTATAACTGATTTTCATGGGTTGTATTTACTACCCACCAGAGTAATTTTTTATTAGGGCAGATAAACTCTTAAGACTTAAATAATAATCATAATAATTATAATCAGTGGTGGCCGGTCAATACCCCGCCCCTTACAGTTAGGCAGAGAAGAATGCTCCTTTAACATGTAATTATTTAACATAACAATAATTTATTTTAATAATGAAATAAAGTCATTTATTCACAATATTCCGCTGTATTTCTTAATATCATTTATTTTCAATTTAAAAAATCTAAACTGTATTACGTTAATTTGTGTTAACAAGTGTCTATGTAGGCACGTAAGTTTTTGAAAAGCATGTGACTTGAGGCTGAGCTCAAATCATCCTTCGGGCACAGCTTTGTGCGCCCTGAACCCTCCCAATTTGGTCCTTAGCGAATCAAAATTGTTTTTAAATATTTGGGCTCATGTGATTGGACCATTCTCAAACAGTCTTTTCCAGCACTTCTTATGGCAAGCGGAGCTGGCTGACGTGAGTCATGTGAGTAATGCCTTTATTTTATGCTAGTAATAATGATGCTTAATCACCTTATAAATGGCTATTTACAGGCAAGCATTAAAAGTTTAATTTAAATTTTTTTTGCGCCCCCCCCCCCATTTTTTTGCACCAGCCGCCACTAATAATAATAATAATAATAATAATAATAATAATAATAATGCGAGATAATTTGCATTTAATTCGCGTGATGCCAACTCATTAGGTCACATCTATTTGAATAAACCCAATTTATTCAGATAGATGTATATAAAAGAAATTTTATAAAAGGAATCAGCACTGGTCGTGGTTCATTTTTTAAATTATTATTAAATATAAATCATCATCATGGCTTGGCTTCGCGAACGAAGATCACAAGGGTGGCGGTCCACGTCGTTTGCAGGCGCGCTCATGGCTGAGTAGACCAATCCGTGACAGACAGGTACGCCGGCAGCGACTGCAAGGTAGCGTTTGGTCAGTGTTGGGTGCTGTGGTGTTGCGGTTCTTCCTCCTGAGTCTCTTGTCCTTCAGGTTGGCGATACGGGAGTCTTCAAAGGAGGAGACAGCTGTGAGGATGGTGGAGCGCCAGGCATCGCAGTCAGCAGCAAGGGTGGACCACCGGCGGTCATCAATGTGACAGGCATTCAGGCTCCATTTTAGGCGATCTTTGTACCGCTTCTTTGGTGCCCCTCTGTCCTGATGACCACCGGCTAGCTCACCATACAGGGTGACTTTTGGTAGGCGAGTGTCCTCCATCCTGTAGAC
This sequence comes from Clarias magur, assembly GCA_013621035.1. Taxonomy (NCBI): domain Eukaryota; kingdom Metazoa; phylum Chordata; class Actinopteri; order Siluriformes; family Clariidae; genus Clarias; species Clarias magur. The sequence continues at coordinate 5,490,753 of QNUK01000007.1, read as the reverse complement.
ATGCCCTGCCCAGCGAAGTTGTATTTTTAGCAGCATGGCCTCAATGCTAATGACCCCTGCCCGCTCCAGGACCTCAACATTGGAGACGTAGTCACTCCAGTGGATGCCAAGGATGGTGCGGAGGCAGCGCTGATGGAAGCGTTCAAGGAGTCGTACGTGGCTACTGTAGGTGACCCACGACTCTGAGCCATACAAGAGAGTGGTGAGGACGATGGCTCTGTAGACACTTATCTTGGTGTCTTGCTTCAGGTGCTTGTTGTTCCACACCCGCTTGCACAGCCGGCCAAAAGCACTGCTTGCCTTCGCTAGCCTGCTGTCGATGTCCTTGTCAATTTTGGCGTCTGATGTGATGGTGCACCCCAGGTAGGTGAACTGATGGACTGTCTTCAGTTCCGTGTCACCAATCTTGATGTGAGGGAGGTGGTATTCGTCCTTGGGTGCTGGCTGGTAGAGGACCTCCGTCTTTTTGAGGCTGACTTCAAGTCCAAAGAGCTGGGCAGCGTCTGCAAAGCAGGATGTTATGCGCTGCAGTGCTCTCTCTGAGTGAGCAACAAGTGCAGCATCGTCAGCGAAGAGGAGCTCCCTGATCATTTGTTCGTGTGTCTTTGTGTGGGCCTGCAGCCGTCTGAGGTTGAACAGGCTGCCATCGAGACGGTACCGGATGTAGACGCTGTCATTTTCATCAAGATCTTCAGTGGCCTGCTTCAACATCATACTGAAGAAGATGTTGAAGAGAGTCGGCGCTAGGACACACCCCTGCTTCACTCCGTTGAGGATGGGAAAGGGTTCTGAGAGGTCACTGTTGACTCTGACCTGGCCTCGCTGGTCCTCATGCAGCTGGATGACCATGCTGAGGAATTTTGGCGGACATCCAAGGCGTTCCAGGATCTGCCACATTCCTTTCCTGCTCACAGTGTCGAAAGCTTTTGTCAGGTCGACAAAGGTAATATAGAGCCCTTTGTTCTGCTCACGGCATTTCTCTTGTAGCTGTCGCAGAACGAAGACCATGTCTGTGGTGCTCCGGTTTGACCTAAATCCACACTGACTTTCGGGGAGGTGGCCAGCAGCGATGGCGGGTACCAGCCTGTTGAGGAGCAGTCTTGCTAGGATCTTTCCAGCAATGGAGAGGAGGGTGATGCCACGGTAGTTGGAACAGTCCGACTTTTCCCCTTTGTTCTTGTACAGAGTGATGATGATTGCATCACGGAGGTCCTTTGGGAGTTCCCCCTGTTCCCAACAGCAGACAAAGAGCTCGTGGAGCTTGGCATGTAGAGCAGGACCCCCATGTTTCCAGATCTCTGAGGGAATTCCATCTGTTCCGGCTGCTTTGCCACTTTTCAGCTGTTGAATGGCTTTGGTGGTTTCCTCCAAGGTGGGTGGTTCATCTAGTTCTAACTTCACTGGTTGCTGTGGGATGTGCAGGATGGAAGCACTATCAACAGAGCGGTCAGCACTGAAGAGAGCCTGGAAGTGTTCTGACCAGCGGTTTAGGATGGAGACTTTGTCCGAGAGGAGCGCCTGACCGTCAGTACTGCGCAAGGGACTCAGGGTCTGATGACTAGGGCCGTACACTGCCTTGAGTGCTTCATAGAAGCCCCTATAGTCCCCAATGTCTGCACAAAGCTGTGTCTTATGGGCTAGGCTGGTCCACCACTCGTTCTGGATGTCCCGGAGTTTGCGCTGTAGGTTGCTACAAGTCTGACGAAAGGCCGACTTTTTCACAGGACAGGAAGGCTGAGCTAGATGCGCTTGGTGAGCAGCTCTCTTTCTACGAAGCAGTTCCTGTATCTCTTCGTTGTTCTCGTCGAACCAGTCTTTGTTCTTCTTTGTGGAGAAGCCAAGTACCTCTGCAGATGTAGAGGTGATGACGCTTTTCAGGTGTTGCCACAAAGTTTCGGGGGAAGGTTCAGTGAGGTCATCAAGGCTGGCAAGCTTGGATTGTAGGCCTTCCTGAAAGTCGGTCTCCACGTTCGCAGACTGGAGACTGCTGATCTTGTACTTCTTTGTGTTCCCTCCTTTTTTCGTTTTGGGTTTCAACTGAAGTTTGAGTTTGCAGCGGACAAGCCGATCGTCGGTGTGGCATTCTGCACTGGGCATCACTCTGGTGTGTAGGACGTCTTTCAAGTCCTTCTGGCGCACTATGACATAATCAATGAGGTGCCAATGTTTGGATCGAGGATGCATCCAGGTAGTCTTCCGGCTGTTCTTCTGCTGAAAGACAGAGTTGGTGATGACGAGTTCCTGTTCTGCACAGAGCTCCAGGAGTAGGTACCCGTTGTCGTTGCATTTACCCACTCCATGCTTGCCGAGGACACCTTTCCAGGCTTCAGCATCCTGGCCTACACTGGCATTGAAATCGCCAAGGATTATGATCTTGTCATCAACAGGAGTGGACTGCAGGAGTGTGCATAGATCGCTGTAGAATCTTTCTTTATCTAAAGGTTCAGCCAGCAGGGTTGGAGCGTACACACTGAATAGGGTGACATGCTGTTGCTGATGGTTCCGTAGTGGAAGCCGCATAGACATGATGCGGTCACAGTCTTCCGGGTGGATGAGAGCTTTCCTTTTCTATCTAGTTTCTGACCGCATTTGAAGATGCCCGTCGGCAGCGGTAAGCCAACTGGGTCGTCGAAGGGATGAGCTTTGTTTAGGCCACCTTTTCTAGGCCCCTCTCCGGATTGGAGCAAGCAGTACTGTCCTTGAAAAAAGCTGCTTGGTCGTTCAGGGTGTTGCCGAGTGGAGCTGTCATCCCCATGTCAGCACCAGGCGACCAATATCCTGAACCGCCTGCATGCAGGGTTGGAACTGCGGCTTCCAGTGTCATCTTCCACCTGCCGACTTCGCCCCTCCCCCATCGCTACAGGACTTGGAAGAGTGTGTCGAAAACCGTGGACGTTTCCCTATAGCCTGCGCAATGGAGCTTTATGGTGGAGTGCAGGGTGCGCAGTCCTGGCCCCACCCTTTAAACCCTTGGTTCGTCTGCCATGGCCTAGCAAGCTGGGACGGTGACAGCGAGGTCCTCAGGTCGTAGGTTTTACGTCAGACTGTCCTTGTCCTAGTCTCTGGCTCAAAAACCTCACCCCGGAGACATGAGGGCTTTTCTGTCAGGGTTTTCCTCCCTTAGCCTTTCCACAACCAAGTGGTCAAGCCTGCAAGGCAACAGGACACTGATTTTTTTGTCAAGGTTCTCTCCTCTAGATCCGCCGTGTTTAGCCTGGGGGCTCACGCTGCCCAGTTTTTGGGGTCACCTCGGAGAGGATGTGGCCAGGGGCCACGCACGGTCGGTCTTGGGATAGAGGGATGCTATAATAGTCCGGAGGAATTACACCAAAGAGACCTCACGAAGGCCGAAGCCCTAGACTATTGTGGTCCAAGGGGAGGCACTGTAAGCGTGCCCCACTACCCGCACCACAAACGCACCTCTTCCCCTGGAGCCTCTGCCCTTTGAGTCAGGCATTAGCTCAGTCAGGCATTAGCTCCTGCAACACCCCATATAAATATACATAATGTGTTTACATTGGTAAAACACCACAAATAAATAATTGGTTGTGTATACCAGTGATTAAAAACCACAATACAACGCATGCTATACTAAGTTTTGTGTTAAAGGCGCGTAAATGTCCACGTCTTTTCCATTTCAGAGCTTAAAAATGATAACAATGACAATTTTGGCCTTTATCGCGCTCCGTAGAATCTCAATGGTACGCGCGTAACCTTTCGCAGGCGAGCCTTCGGCTGCGTTCCATTCCGAAGTGTGCTTCCTATTCCTATAGAGTGAAATTTTCACAGCAGCAGTGACAGATTTTCGATGTGTTTATGTTACCACGGTAACGCACGGAGGAAGCGACGTCTGTGCTGGCGACTTCGCAGGGGGTTCCGAATGGGAGAGTTCCATGACAAATGTCGGTAAAAGACATTCGGACATTAAATATTGAATATTTATTGAACCAAAACGGGTACCATTATAAAACATACTGTTGAACTGTGTATAATTTAAAATAAACTATTTAGCAAATAAACTATTGATTAATAATAACTGATTAGAGATGTACAGAGATTTATTTTTACAGATAGCCTATATAATACTAAGGATTTCTTGATTCAATTCAAATGTAATTTTTGTGTCCTTTTAATATGATGTCGTCCTCGATAATAATGATAATGATTATATAAATCCTTTTTCAAGTTCCTTTTTTTCACGCTGCAGCAAAACGCAATGACTGATTTTCTGGTGAAGTGAAGACCTGTCGTTCTCTTGTTCCCTACACCGTTCGCAGTTCCCTTTAAATTGAATATTTTTCGATCCCTGCAATTTGGAATCACACTTAACATGCTCCCTGCGCCGTTTTCACGGGGGTGGGGCTAAGAAAACGCATCTCGATAGGGGGACCAACTTTGACATAACACCGGAACGTAACAAGAGTCCTGTCCTTTGCTTCCCCCTAGCGGACAAAAAACAACAACAACAAAAAAACATCCAAGCCCAAGTTTTCTGCACTACTGCATTTTTGAACAAATATTAAATGAGGTTGATTCAAAGGGTCAACACTTTAAGTTCTCCACACCTTTAGAGAAAGCCTAATGGTTTTTAAGTACGAGTGCATTTTATTTAATTTTCATGTTTTGTTTAATAATTATTTTTATATAACCATTGTTTGTAAAATAAACAAACAACAACAACAACAAAAAATGCTATTATATGAAATGCCATGTCTGCAGTTATCTGGAGCCAAGCTAGGATTACATTTACAATTATAAATATATTTTATTATTTAGAAGACTTTTCTGTTTATGAATTCAGTACTGTGAAAAGAGCATTTACTTCTACCTATTTTTTTATTTATGTATTTATTTATTTTTGGCATATTTCTCACAAATTATTAAGATCATCACTCACTCTAGCTTATCTATACCGCTTCATCCTGTTTACAGGGTCGTGGAAGGCCTGGAGTCTATCCTAGGCGACTTAGAGCACGAAGTCGGATACATCCTGGATGGGGTGCCAGGGGGTGAACCCTCGACCCTGGAGTTTCCATAACGACAAATTATGTTCATTTTTAACCGGGAACACCATGAGTGTATAAAAGATCCATGCAACACAATTTTTTTAGAAATGTATTTCTAATGAATTACATGTGTTCAAATGCCAGGTGTGAAACAAAATCATTGAACCTCATGAGAAATGGATACAATTTACTGCATTTTTTTGAGAGGAAACTTAATCAGGCCAGGCAGGTTTGGACAGCTTTTTTCTTTTCATAAATGAAATCATAGCATATTAACTTCCATTATCAAGGGATAAATCTGCCCAATATTAATATTTGTGTAATATTATTATAAAATTCAATTACTTAATGGTCTTAATCATTTAAATACCACAAATAAGTAAAAGAAAAAAACAGCAAGGGGCATTTCAGTATTTCATCAATCTACCTGTTTAAGCACCATTGCTAAATATATGGTATGCATGTTGGCATTATAAATCACGTTCAGAGTAAGGAGTTACTACCCACGTGACTGTTTCACAAATCAGATGTAGCAATAATAATCACATGACTCAGTTTGACCAATCAGCCACAATAACAATAACCGCATGGAGTCACATGACCACACAGAAAAGGAGGGGGGGGGGTTGTCTTCAGCAGTGGTAGACAGTGAAGCAAACATGTAGCGGTTAGCTTAGCTGTTTTATTTAATGTTGCAATCTTGACATATTTAATTAGCAAACAAACTAGAGCCTAAAAAATATATAATTTTCTGTTCTGCTGGACACAGTTTATAGTTAACTGAGACCCCTTGTACATACTGTATGTTCTAATGTTATTTTCTGCTGAGTCATTTGCAGGGCAACTGAATATACAGTATATCTTAAACAGGAAATTGTCTACACTGTTCAAACATACATATGTTACCTATAGGAGGGATTTATTTCAAAAGCTTTATATTGTGAGATTAGGAAATTTGCTTTTCTTATTCCTTAATTAGCTATTTTGTAAATATATTTAGTTGTATTAATTTATTTTATAACATTTATTTTATTAGTTGGAAATGTCACAATTTGTACATTATTTTATAATTTTGTCTGTCTGCTTACATAATTTCTAAAAATAGATACATAAATCAGACATTATGATGAAACAGTTACTCAGTCATTGAGTAGTCTTTTCACCTATACTTTTTTAATCTTTCTGTAATAATATTTTGGATGACTACTTCCTACTTGAGTAATACTATTTTAAAGTACAGCTACTCAACCCACCTCTGATCATGTAAAAAATAATAAACATTTCAAGTATATAAAAAATAAAAATAATAAATTTCAAGTATATAAACATGCAGCTGACAAATCTACATCCGTGGTTATGCTTTCACATCAACATGGACCAGAATACAGAGGAATGTTTCCAAGTTTTTGGAATCCAGGATCCATCATCAAAGATATGAGAAAGTGACTTCCTTCCCAGTATTATTGTAGTGTTCCTAATAAAGTGGCTATTATACTTTAATGAATAGGGAACATCCCTGATGTAAGGAATGTTCCATGTGCCATGCACGTGCATGTTAGATTATTTGCATGTGTAGGTCACACTCGCAAGCCACGTTCCCTCAGCCTGGGCCACGCCCAACATGAGTGACACACTTCACAGGATGTTTTGCATGGTTTTGGACAAAAGACCAACAGATTGGGTTAGTTTTATTGTTTTAAATGGATGAAGGGTGTTCAAGTCAAACTGAGAATCTCTCATGAATTAAGGTGTAAAATGGATGACATTTACTTCAAGCACAGCACGGTGATGAGACCCTTAACCGCAGTAAAACATTTGAATGGTGAAAGCATTCATCCATTTTTGACGTTCCTAACTATGAGCCCACTGCAGTCATTCCCATGAGCATTCACATCCCATCTCATACATCATCTCCTAACCTCGCTTCAAGCCATTTCTGGATGTTTGGGGCCATTAAGTTCATAAGTCCCTGGGAGGCCAGCGTGAATTGTGAATCAGTCAGTCCAATCATGGCCTGATGGTATCCAAGCGTTATTGAAACACTGGGGTAAGTACATTAGTGTAGCAGGGGATTATATAGAGAAGTAACATGAGTTTTTACTCTCATAACTCTGTTCTGTGAAATCAAAAATCCCAGTTAGACTTCTGCCCTTCTGTATCATATAGGGCAGGCCGTGTATTGTGTTTATATAATATTTAGTGATTAACACAGACATGAAAACTGAGTATGTGCTGCTGTAAAAGGCAAAGGGAAAAAATAATAGGAAAAGGGACTTTTTCAGGAAACACTCAGTCATCGTCTAAACTGCTTAATCCAGTATCCAGAGTCGTGACCTGGAGTCCATCCCAGGAGACTTAGGGCATGAGGTGCCTTTGGACAGGGTGCCAATCCATTGCAGGGCACATACATACATACACAAACACTCACATTCACACTACAGCCAATTTGGGAACATCAATTAGCCTAATCCACATGTCTTTGGACTTTGGAAACCGACAGGGAGAACAAGCAAACCCCATACATTGAGACCCAAGGTGGGAATCGAACCCAGAACCTGGAGGTTCTAGTCGACAGTGCTAACCACTAAGCCACCGTGCTGCCAACCAGGAAACAGTTTTAAGTAATTCCATTACATGTCTGAAAAGTTGTGGACGTCTGAACGTAACACTCGTTCCTGATAGGCATCTCATTCCAGATTTAGTCATCTTTGCTGCTGCTGATTTGAGCACATTCAGCCACAAGTGAGGAAGCTTTAGTTAGACAGCTTTCCAGTTCATTCCAATGCTGTTGAGTCCAGTTGATGTTAGAGATGCGTTCTTCTTCTCCAACACTTCCAACAAACTCATGGAGTTCACTGTGTGCTGTTTTGGTTTAAGTAAAGTAGAAATGACTTTCTAGACAAGAATATGGCTCCACTGCTATATTTACATTTATGTTATTTGTCAGGTGGCCTGATTTCAACTCAAGATTCAATTATCACATGTTCACAGTCTTGCTCAAGGGCTCAACAGTGGAACCCCGCCCATCCAACCAATAACCCACACCCTTAACCAATTTTAGCCACCGCTGGCCCTCATTTATCCCATTACATATCTGAGAACTTGAGGGTTACAAGCCTTGCTCAAGCATCCAAAAGTGGCTGCTTTATGGCATTGGAGGTAACAATTTTCCCCATCTGTAATGGAAATAAAGCAACCCTGGATCAAACGCTGCCTCTAGAGGCTTGCACAGTGGGCATTATGTGTGATGGGACAGGAATCATAGTAAGATATCTACATACTTTTTGTAATTTGTAAAGCCTTCCATTAAAGACTACAAATTGTTTTGCGGGGGTTGAACACTGCAAACTCCTCACACACATGCAGAATAGAAGTGCTAATCAGAACCGTGAGGCTTATTAGACAAGCCTTAACCTCAACCATTTTGATCATGTGTTTACATGCAGATTTTTGGGTTGCTAGGACCTCAGGTCTCTCTACTCCTCTTCATGCTGTTCCCTCTAATGTTAGCATCTGATTTTCTATATCATTTACATTATTTTATTTCATTTCATGTATCACATTTAATAAAAGTGTAGAACTTTCAAATAGTTTTAAATGTGCTTTAGAAATAAATCTCACCCACTTAAACACCGAGACATCTGGTTAAAATAAACTTGGTTAAAAAAAAGGTTTGGGGTGACATTAAAAACCATTTTTTTTTTATTTAAAAAAAAAAGCATCATTAAAAAGACAGTAACAAAGTGATTAAACGTATATGCATTTTGGAATTTTCCAGTTAAAAACACATTTCCCTTTAATCTTTTATTTTTTCGTTTTTAAATGTTACCATTTTCTCTCGGTTTTTCTTTCTGGACCAGAAATGATCTCCAGCTATGAATGATACTTAGACGTCATAAAATGAAACATCCGGCGGTGAGGCCACGTAGATGCCGGAAAAAAAAATAAAAAATCCCCCTTGCTCCAATCAGGAGCATATATTTTTTTTATTGCTCTATTAAAAGCAGGCACAGTTCATCGTTGTTTACAAACGCATTGGAAAGTTCAGTTCAGGCCCTTAAAAGTGGAGTGTTTCACATGTAGTGGTTCAAACAAAGCAAGTGGGTTTTTAACTTGAAAAGCTGAACTTAAATATTAATGAGAAAAAGCAAACCACACAAATTAAAGGCTCTCATTTTTTAAACCAGACCATTTTAAGACATCGCCTGTACAGACTGTCCAAAAAGCTTGCAGAACATGGGGAGAAGTACAGAAGAAGAAGAGACAGACAGGTGCATCAGCATACACATTTACCACAGAGCAAAGATTATACTTAACAGTGCCTAAATAGAAGAACAAAAAAAACAGGATTTTAGGGAAGGCCGATGTCTGGAGATCACATGTTGAGATTTGGGAGTGGGGGAGTGAACTGTACCTATGCTTTGTCACAACCAAAGCAACACACATTGAAAGCCACAGATGAAACATCCCAGGGATTTGGCACATGAAGAAAAGCACCAATTTAAAAAAAAAAAAAGAAAAAGAAAAAAAAAAAAAGTTCAGACAGTTCAGGGACCAGAGCAGTGCTTAAATCAGCCGCACTTCACACTCAGGAATCAGTGAACAGGGAGGAGGACAAAAAAAAAAAAAACCGTGGCATGGGCTTGTTGAGAGCTTCGCTGTCAGAGCTGGTTGTTGCTAAGAGCTCGGCTTTAACAAGGGGTGGGGGGGAGCGAGGTGAAGCAAGTGGAAAGAAGATAGGAAGCAACAGCAGGGCAAATTATACGACTTGGGCCGAATCAGAGACGTGAGATGTGTGTGTTGAAAAGGGGAACAAGGGAACGTCCTGGTCTGAGATGTTTAAAAATCGTTCAGATCGAGCAGGGTCTGGTCCAGAGTGGCATGGATCTTGACGTTCTCCTCCTTGGCGGTTTTTAGATTTTCTGCAAAGTGAGAAAGAACATAAGGCATGGGATTTAAACAGATTTCTGAAACATTTTAATATTTAATAAAAAGAAAGGAAACAAATCAACAATAAAAATATTCTTTAAGTAGAACTATGATCAAGAGGTCAAGAAAGAAAAAGGAAAATAAAGTGGAAAGAAAAGCCACTTAACCTTTTATAACATTATAAAACATCCACTGGTAAAACAAGTGACTGGTTAATGCTGTGGCATAACCGGTTTAACTTATAGTCCGGATTACTAGATGTACATCGGATCCCCAATATTATCCAGTGAATAAAGGTGTAGCATGAAAGTCTTAGCAGCAAGAACTGAAACTACAGCTACTCTACACTTATTAGTCCAATGAAGTGAGTGTGTTAGGGTTGCGTCTTTAGAGAAGGACCAGGCGACTGGTTAGAGCGGACAAGACGCCTACGGTAACAAACGACCAACTCTTTCCAGCCATAGGGAGCAGATAGACATCTCATCAGGCTCCTTTAGCATCAGCCAAAACCAGGAATCGGAAGCCACCATGGGCACAGTGTCAAGAAACATCGTTGAGTTAATTTTAGTTCATTGAAACTTCTAACACTTTTCTCTTCTTAAAATTTCTTGTCAACTAAAACCCTCTGGCTGTTCAACAAGACGTTCTTTTCAAAGAGTTTCTAAAATACTCAAACCATCCCATCAAACCAACAACCATGCCACGATTAGAGTGTCTCAGATCACATTCTGATGTTTCATGTCTTGACCTTCAGGATTCAATGCCTTAAATGACGGGATCATTGGAAAGTTGCATCAGGAATTAGAATATATTGACTGGTAAGTGAGCACATTGAATTATGAACCAATCGTTGACCCGAAATGCTTCTCTCTTTTCTATCACGAAATCTAAAACCTCTCCCTTTTAGAATTATATGAATGAAAACGCACCCTTTTTATACCGGTCACCTTCCTCGGATTGTAATACGGTCATACCTGTATTAATGTTAGAGCTTATGCTCGGGCAATGTAGTCAATCAGGTTTTTCCTGACTCTCTACTGACACATTAATGCAATGCAATATGATTAAGATTAATGCATCCTAGGATTTCATTGTCAGATCTTTGTGTTTAGCTAATGTAACGTTTCTGCAGGATACCTGAAGACATTTAATTGCAAAGTAATCATCAAGCTCACAATCCATACAACTTGTGTCTCTGCAGAATTCTGCGCAAGGTCTAGGTGATAAGAATTTATTCATGAGGTGTTCTGTTCTACACGTACATAAACGTGCAAATACCTTTCAATACACGTATACATGCTTGCAGGCAGCTGCTACACAGACGGCATAGTTCTCATACTTGTGAAAGTCTCTAATGTACATCTGGAGGCGTAAAAGCAATATCTAGGAGGCACACTGCCAAAACATCTGTAACATCTGGGCTGTACATCAAAATATTATGTTAAGCCATTTCACAGACAACGCCTTTGACGAGTTCCGATTCTCTTTAAAAGTGTATTATGCAATTTGTCAAATTATATTGCGCAAAATTCACTGTCATTTTAAGACATTTTAAACAAGTCTTTTCTAAAAAAAAATTTTTTAAATGGGGAAAAAAAGAAGAAGAAAGAAATAATCCCTGCTTTTAGTCCTTTCATTTTTTTGGACTGTTCACAGCTTAAACTAGCCGATTAGACCCCTCCTAAAGTGACCTCATATAAGAAGACACCCTCCCCTAGGTGGTTGCTCAGCTTTGCTGCTCTTTAGAGGGGTGTAATTACATAAACACTGAGGACGAAAAAACACATTAGGAAAGCATGAAACAAAAAAGTTAAAGTTACCTAAAATTTATTTCAGCTGAAGGAAAGAAGTAATAAAAATAGTAAAAGGGACCCTTTAAACCCTTTCTGATGTCATAATTTTTATTTCAATGGATGTGCCTCAAATCGAAATCCCTCTTTGAACATTCCAGAGGTATGTCACCTAAAACAGACTTCTGGAGGTTTAAGTAACTGCAATACAAAAATCGTAGTTTAGTGACAGTGTTTAAAAATAGTCTAGGGTATGTGATTCGAGACCGATTAGTTCATTAACTCGTGTACACTGTTGGCTTTACTGCCTCTATTACTCATGTGATGCTGCACTACACTGCATTAACTTCAGTTGACATGCACGAGCCGTGCACCACAGGATGTGTACTGTAGCTAGCTGTACAGTACTTACATCTTCTGAAATGTATTGGATAAGATAACGAGAGCAGGGTGAGGGGGAAAATTGTCATCAATGTCAGCCAACGTAAACAGAAGTGCATAAAGGAGTAAGGTAAAGACAGAGGACGTGGTGACGAGGTTATGACCCATTACACCGGGATCCTGAAGTAAAATTCAAGAAGGTTTGGTCAATAAAATGTTTGAGGAAAGGTCCGAATGACATGTTTTATGTCGTGGTAGGATTCAAATCTTAGTCTAAAACAAAAAAATTAGTCAAAAAAAAAAAAAAACATTTTTATATATATATATATATATATATATATATATATATATATATATATATATATATATATATATATATATATATATATATTCACTGGGCTCTCAGTTCAGGTATTTTACACGCCCTCAAAAAAATGCTTTTTTTTTTTTTTTCCTCTCTTCTCCTAATGGTGCCGCTTGACATTACAGCTTTTTATTATCGCCACGGTTTCCATGGTTTTAAACTTCCCGCAGGAAGAATAAACGTGTATTGATCCGTCCATTCATCTTTGAACGTTCAGTTTTTATAGTCTACTTCCCTTTTCTTTGAGTACTTTTGTTTCTGCTTCTTCTGTGCACACGGTAAACTATCACATTGATTAATTCTCATCTAGTGGTTTTTAAAAAGCGCTAGATTACTGGTATATAATTTATTAAGGTCCAGATTTTTCAATAAATGCAAAATTAATCTGATCCCTCATATTTGACATTTTATGCAAGGACAACAACGATGTAATTTCACCCTGTTAATATAAAACTTAATTGCCCATATTGATATGTGCATTAGAAAATATTTTAATGATATGTTTCGGACATTCCTATTAGTAGCCTCCTGTGTGCTTGTATACACGTTCATGTTTTGATTGGCTAGTAAAATGCACTTCTACAAAAAGGGACATAGACGAAGGAGATCATTTGCATTTAAAGCTACAGACACTGAAATGGCATAAATGGAAAACAAATTTCAAATTTTAGAACATGAGACATTTTGGTGACTTTTAAGGGTTAACTTGTGAAAAAAAGTACATAATGGAACCTTTTAAGCAGCAAGAAAGGAACCAGATTAGATTTATGAAATCATATGTAGAATACGGATTGGATTTAAAGACATTTTTGTCTGAGTTACTGTCTGATTCGTCTTAAGCAGCCTGTAAACTTAAAAGCAGAAGTGATGCTCTCACGAAGCATGAAAAGAGGAAGCAGTGTGCATTTTCTCCAGAAACTGTGGTATGCATGTTCAATTAATATCAATTTTAGAGAATTCAACACTTGAAACAGTTTAAAAATGGCGAGTCTATGCTAAATCTCAAACAGACGCATCAATTCAGATGTTAATTAAATCGATAGAAAAAAAAACTTACTTAAAATATAATTCAAATTAAGTAGTTTATATTTATAAACCCATTTCATAGTTTCCATAGTAACAGTTAAAGCAATAAAAATGTCATTCATTCATTAATGAACTAAAATCTGAAAAATTGCTGTAGTACAAGAGAAATAAAACTTCTCGGGACGCACCGTTACTGGAAATTAATCAGCTATATTGATTGATCGATACTGCTATATACCAGGGCGACCCATCATGCATCACTTGCCTCCTTCATAATGAAAAGTATGATCCCCTCCAGATCAGGCCGCATAGGGTGATAAGAATATGAGGATCATGCATGAGTGTGTGCGTGTGTTTGAGAAAAAGTTTGTCTTGCCGCCAGAAAAATAAGTCAGACACAAACATTTAAAACACAGAGGTTTCTTTACCCCTCCCTTCATTTAGCATGTACACAGAGCATCAAAATACAGCCAGAAGATAAAGAACAAGAGGACAGAAAATAGATAAAAGCACAGAAAAATGACAAAACAAGTCCAAGAACTTTATATAATTACAATACAGTGGGGGGAAAAGAAAAGACAAAGAACACAAAGGCATCATAAATATGAACGGAACAAAGCAGGAAGCAGAGAAGGGACATGGAGCTGAAGATACAGAGAGGAAACAGGAGGATGAAGGAGATACGAGCGCAAGCGGTCAGGATGGAGATGAGCAGGTCCAGAAACTTATCTGCAACCAAACAGGGATGATCAACACCTTGCGACAGACAGGGCGAAACGCTTGCCTTTTGTCTAACTTCAATGAGGAATGCAGTTCAAACAGGCTTCACCATTTTCCACACAAAACAGCTGGGTTAGGAACCGGGTGAGTGCGCCATCATAATGCAAGACATTATTACAGGTTACACCACAGCGCTGCTTTCTGATTGGTCACAAGGGGTTCAGAAACTAACCGACTCGGACAATAGTTCCAGTTGCAAGGTTGATATTAATGAAACCTTTAAAAAAAAAATTTATAGTTACAACCTTTAATGTGACGTTTAAAAGTGTTATTTTTGACTAGCATAAAGATTAGAAAGTGTTAAGATAAAGATGAGACAAGATATACATGTCGATAATTGCGGCTAATTGAGAAACGTCTCAAAATTCTCTTATACCACTTCAGCGCTTCAGAAAATATAAACTAATCCAAATTAAAATATTCGGTTTAGATTTTCGAATTAATATCTATTGGCACTGGTGTTCGTTTACATCGAGCAAGCAGTTTAGATAATTAAATCCGGCACATAACCGTCCATAACTTTAAAGCATGTGCGGTACAACATCAAAACTTCCAGCTTCTTATCCGACGTGTAACGTCACTTCTACTCGACGCTTTGATCTCATTTATGGCGCCGGTTAAACTTTAGGCAAATATAAGGTAGACAGCGTTTCTTAGTTTCCGTAAATTCTGGACAGACGGTTTTGCGTGATGCTGGGACGCAATCTGTTCGGAAAAGCAAAACAGTACACGCAGAAAAAATATATAATTGAGGATTCTGTTAACACGTTCGTTTTAAAAATTTCGTCTTTATGATTTCTTGATTTAAATCACTCGCTGCATTTCTTCATCTTTTTTTTTTTTTTACTATTAAGAAACAAAGGTTGCCCAGGCAACTTGTAGTAAGTGCTGTGGTAGAAAAGAAAGAAAACACTCCAGGACATGCTGTTAGTGATGGAACACAACACCATTAGGGTGGTAAAAGCATCATGTCACCATATTTTTATACAACTGCATGTCACGTTTATTTCGCACGTTTGTAAGATTATTGTTCTTTCCAGGTGTCGCACAGTCAAATAAAACTCCATGCAGTGCCGTTTTCAAATCACACACACAGGCAGTGCACCAATCGTACCAACATTCCACTTGCGGTGCCAATAAAATATTATATATAAAATTTTACGCAAAACATAAAAAAAAAATCACACTGCGACTCTTTGTCGCACAACCGGCGCTGAGGCTCAGGCACTTTCCTGGTGTGTAAGCGACGGAAACATTGAGCACGTGCATGTGCGCGCACACAGAATACAGGCCAAGTAAGTAATTACATAGAGGTCATGTCGTTGAGGGCGTGATCCAGCTCTTCGCTAATGGCCTTGTACTTGAGTTTCTGAGCATAGAGCTCATCTGTTTGCACGGAAAAAAAAGGAACAGAAAGTTTAGCACCAAGAGTGGTAATGGAGGCAAAATCAGAATAGAAAGAAGAAGAAAAAAAAAACAAAAAAAAAAAACAAAAGTAAAGAACATAAGATGAATAGAGAAAACCTGAGCATGAAAATGGAGACTAGGAGCTTCGCAGACGGATTTCTTACCTTCCAGATCGTCGATGGTCTTCTCCAGCTTGGCTACAGACCTCTCGGCAAACTCGGCACGGGTCTCGGCCTGGCACGGACGCGAGGCAAAAGATTACATCGGTGTATAATCGTCAAACATTAAGCGATACGTTGCATGTGTTTTCAAAATCCAAAAAGTCAGCTCACCTCTTTCAGCTTATCAGTCAGGATCTTGATCTCCTCCTCATATTTGTCCTCCTTCTGGGAATACTATAGACATACAGGGAAAAAAAAAAAAAAAAAAATCAGACAAACAAGAAAGAAAAGCCACATCTCCTGGATAAATACATTACATTAAAATATGAACATCGAAATTCACGTTTATTGGGGCACATGTGGTAACGAGCGCCCAGGTTCAAAAACCTGATCCTGATCTCTAAAACAAAAGTCCCTTTGAGACCGGGAGAATGTGCAGAAGAAAAAAGTTTGTGTGTGTGTGTGCGCGCGCGTGTGTATATTTTTTCCCCTCCTCTGCCAGAACTTTAAAACAGATCAGGACATGTGCACAGGAATGTGGCTGTAACAGCAACAACATTGCGGCAGGTACGATTCAGGAGAACGTCAAGCCTGTACAGAACAATGTCCCTGCTGAGGGAATAATCACAATCGCGCACGCTAAGCATTTACTTAAAATAACAGGCATATCTACAGCAATAATAAATTTTTCTACTTGTTAATATGTTCACAAGATGAGGTACTTGTGAAGTGTTGTGGAAATTCTAGCACATATTAATAAGAACAATAATAAAAAAAAAGGAAATAATAATATAAAAATGTTTTACGTTTTAAAATGTTCACAAGATGTTCTAGTGATGTTTTGTAGAAATTCAAAATTCCACATACTGATGATATTAATAGTATTATGTAGAAAATGTTTATTATTTTACTTTTTTGTTATTATTGTTATAAATATTAATATCAATATGTGGTAGAATTTTCACAAAACTTCGTAAGTACCTCATTTTGTAAACACATTAACAAGTAGGAAATATTATTATTACTACTACTACTACTAATAATAATACATTTTCCTACTTGTTAATGTGGAAATTCTACCATATACAATATTGATATTAAACATTTTTATTTTTTATTATGTTCACAAGATGTTCTTGTGATGTTTTGTAGAAATTCTACCACATACTGATGATGATAATAATAATAATAATAATAATAATAATATTATTATTATTATTATTAGCAATATGTATGTGGTAGAATTTCCTAAAAACTTCACAAGTACCTCATTTTGTAAACACATTACCAAGTAGAAAAAATTATTATTATTTACTACGACTATTACTACTAATAATACAATTTCCTACTTGTTAATATGTTCACAAGATTGTTCTTGTGAAGTCTGAGGAAATTCTAATAATAAAACATTTTTCTATTTTTTTTTTTATTTATATAAAAGATGCTTCTTGTGAGGTTTGTGGAAATTCTGCCACATACTAATAATATTTATACCAACAATAATAAATTTATCTACCTCTATAAATCTCTTTATAAAATAGAGCAGTTTCCCCCCCCTCAACCATGAGCAATTGGTCAGAGCCTTGTGGCATTCCTCTGCATGTTCCACCACGTCACATGACCCTGTCAACACTAACTCGTCCGAACACTAACAGGATTTTGGGTAACCTCATGAGATGTACAGTCCCATGCATTGAGGTCGGTTTATTTTATCCTGTAACAGTCACGTTATTGATTTTGCCCGGCTTGCTGGACGTTCCCGTGTTCCTCAGTGCAGAAGAGGCGTTTATTATAATCCTGCTACTGGGAGTTTTCCTATGAAGAAATGTGTGTGCTAACTTTGTGATGAGGCTTGAAAGGAAGCAAATGTTAAATAAATGGAAATATTTACTTGTAGCTCAGCTGGCAATTTAGGTCTTGAGCTCAAAAACAATAATTAAAAAAAAAGCACTGCATACAAACATAACTCTGATCTGTGCATCCACCAGAATTTCTGTTCCCTAATCGGCATCGCCTCCAAACATAGTCTCGTGCTGTAAACATCATCTTCAGCTTGTACTTCCTTATTTACTAACTCATCAAGAAGCCTGTCTTCACTGAAGAGCACATTGAGGTGTACTGTACAATGACAGGGCTTTTCTCTTTTTTTTTTTTTTACAACAAACCTGACTAATTTGCATTCATTTGCATTCCAAGAAGAAAGCTGAGCCTCAGAGTTACTATGGCAACATGTGCTTTAGGCAAAGTCTATCCAGCTCATTCAACCTGAGACATGAACGTCATGAAAATCTTTTGCCAAATGTCACGATAACGTTAGGATTTTTGGGCATGAAATTTAAAAGTCACCAAGAGACAAGAAAGTCTAATCTTGGTTTTATTCCTCGATACCAATCCCAGAGTGATAAAATCAGAAGGCAAGAATGCAAGCAACCATGAGCATGAACAACCATGAGTAGGCCGTGCCTGTTGGTTGATAATCCAGTGTATGATGTGTGTGTGTGTGTGTGTGTGTGTGTGTGTGTGTGTGTGTGTGTGTGTGTGTGTGTGAGTGTGTGAGAGAGAGAAAAGGCCATCTGCTCCTACATAATCTTTCCTGGTGAATCATACAGCAGACAGATTGTCGACTTGCTTCCATTTTTGGTCATTGTGATTTTCGATTCTATGCAATAGCACCAACACATTACTGTCTGACTGATCTCACAAGCAGCTGCACTTCTTACACTTCATGTATGCACCAAGAACTGAAAGCCTGTACAGCTTGTGTTTTGTTTGTTTGTTTTTATTTAAATGTCATGTCTCATACAAACCGCTAATCTTTTTTTTTTTCCTGCTAATCTTCTGCACGACGCTCCAGTTAAATTTTTGGTAGTCCAAAAAACTCAAAAAGGAGAAGCGGCGATACTCTTGCAAAACGCGAGTATTTGCAGATGTTGCAGGAAATTTTAAAGGTATTTGTCAATTTTAGACCATTTAATTTTTTTTTATATATTTAGGAAAACAAACAAAAGTATGAAAGTGTATGTATGTATCGATTGAAGCATATCCTAGGAGATTTGGGGCCCGAGGCGGGGTTCATCAGAGGGCGCAATGGGCAATTCTGCATTCCGTCTAATCTGCATGTCTTTGAACTGTGGGAGGAAAAACCGGAGTACCCGGAGGAAACCCACCAAGCACGGGGAGAACATGCAAACCCCAAAGCGGGAGTCGAACCCGGACCCTGGAGGCGCAAAGGGACATTGCTAACGCACAGCTTTTACTCACGATCATCAGCGACTGCTACTGATCACTGTATTAATCAGTCTGAACCGATACTGAAACAACGGCCCTAAACTACCTGTATTGCTCTGTACTTCTTTAACCGGTGAGGAAGTACGGCAACGTATGGCGCATAAAGCAGAAAACACCACATCCTTTTCAGTTGTATTACAGACTAAAATATGTACTGTAAATACAGTTAGTTGTCAGGTGTAACAGTTTATAACAGTAGCAACACTTGTTCAGCATTGACACTAGATAATTTCCCCCTCATACTCATCCTACAAAATAAATGAAAGGATCACTATAATTGCATGGGATTTTCAATCATTCCTTATATATTTGTTTGTTCTACCAGGTTTTATACAGTAAATGAAACATTTATTATTTTATCTTAATTTCGCTCATACGCCTATATTGTGAAGTACAGAATAATGCATATGTTTCAGTATCTGATCTTCAGGACTGCTGTCATACAGCATGCCTGTGTGTGTGTGTGTGTGTGTGTGTGTGTGTGTGTGTGTGTGTGTCTTGATTACAACATAAATCTCCACCTGAATTAGTCGGAGCATGTCTCAGCTCGAGTTCATCAGCGGAACACACGGAGCCTAAAGTGATCTGTAAGACCGATTTAAAGTGAGCCTGTTACAAACAAGCCAGGATTAAGAGCTCGCTTCATACACCCCCTTTTAGTTTGTAAAAAGGATGTACTGTATAGCTAAAGCGCATTCATGTGCACATCTGATGCGCTACAGTTTTAACCTCCAGGACAATGAAGCCCTGGATAAAGCTATTAGTGACGAACATTTGGTGCTCACTTCCCTCCATAAAGCTGAATGTAATTCATGTGACTGGACATGTCTGGCCTTTCAGCGTGGATGAAGAAACACAGCGACAGTAAAAACCACTTGTGAAGACATGCACTTCATCACTTCATGTCCAAATGACCAGGCAGGAATTTCCTGACTAGAGAATTAAAAGGATTCGATTGGATATAGGAAAGCGATGAAGGAGACGGCTTCTTCCGAATATAAATTCATAATATTAATATTATTGCACAATAGTGTCTTTGAGTGTGCTTCAAACTCGAACATGTCTGACCATGGAGAGAAACAAGTTATTTAACGTCCAGAAATCAAGACTCTTCTGCAATTTCTCCTCCTTGTACCTGACGTAATGTCCCTAACGTTTTCCCCTTAAATGACAGCGTGGTGGGAAGAAAACGTCTTGTCCTTATACCATATAAGGAAAATTTGGGTTTCAAGAGGTTAAGAATGAGGACCAGAACAACCTGTATAACTGGAAAAGGAATTACACCAACGTTTGGCTACAACCTTATTACCCTGCCAATGCGTTACATTTATTTTTACTAACTAAATTTTTTTTTTTTTTAGGTGGCTGCATTTTGATAATAGGTGTTGGAGTGGTTTCTATGCATTCTTAAATATACACATCACAGAAATGTGAAAAACTATTTTTTTTTTTTTTTTTTTACGTCAATACACAAGATTTTCATTAGAGGCACATAAACGACGAATCTAAAGATTTCATGAACAGAATGAACCCAAACATGTACCACAATCTTGGGTCAGATTTGTCTGCTGAACTGAAAATATATCATGAATAACCTAAGGTCCTGTTCAAGATAGGAGAGAAATCTGTGCTACACACCAGCCAAGTTTGATGTTGGTACTGTAAGTGTGGCGGTGGCTCTGTGTGTTACAGTTGGTGGTTCGAGCCCCAGCTTGGCTAAGTTGCTGCTGTTGGGCCCTTGAGGAAGACCTTTAACCCGGTCTGCTCCAGGGGCCCCGTATAAGCGCTGAATTATAAGTGCCTATTAAAAAGTAGTTGGGATATGTGAAGAATAAATCAAATAAATTTTATTTTTATAGCGCTTTTAAAAATGTACATTATCGCAAAGCAGCTTTACACAATCAAAAGAAGTAAGTTTGTAAGCAATGTGAATGTGTATGAATCAAAATGATAAGATTGTCCCTAGAATCTAGAAAAGAATAAAGTGTTTCACTGTACAGTGATGTGAAAGATTAAAGCTAGGCAGTATCAAAATCACAATTTTGATTTAACGCCATTATCATCAACTCTGGAACCAGACTGGGTACAAACTAATGATGGGTCGTTCATGAACGATTCATTCTTTTTGAACAAGTCTTTAACGTGACTCAGAAGAACGAGTAGTCTCGAAGAATGATTCGTTCAGTTTCTACTGAGCGCGCATGCACGAATCATCACAAAACCTCCGTAGGTTATGTACAGGAAAAAGAATTGAACGGTTCTCAAAAAAAGACTCTTCTGGAACAAGTCGTTCGTTATTTTGTCACGTGACTCCCATAGACGCTATGAAGTGCAATAGATTCAAAAGAACGAACGACTCGGACTAGAAGATATGATGTTGAATGGCTGATTCTGTTTATTATAACATGTCCTTAGCTGCATTGTAATATTTTCATTACTGGAACTATAGTCAAAATCTGTATATGTAGACGTGTTGGGTTACTGTTTATTAATAATGTAACATTTTATTTTATTTCTGGTCAAAAGAACGAAATGAACTAAATGACTCAAAAAAAGATTTGTTCATTTTGATGAACGTGATTCAAAGAATCAAGTCACTAAAATGATTCAAACTTCCCATTACTAGTAAAAACCACAGTATTTTTAACAGTAAATTTTCTTGAACTAGAATATAATAAAGTACTCAAAAAGTGATTTTGTGAATTTAATGATGAGCAAAAGCTGACTGATGTAAAGTAAACAGATGCGCCCATTTTATAGCACGAAACGAGACTCAATGCAAAAAACAAATACATCTTTGCAGCACAACATGCTTGTTTTCATTATCGTTTGAATCCGGTTAAGTCGTACACATTGCCCAAAATACTTGTGGATTATTTAATATTTCACATGAAAATGCCACGAATGCGCTTTGAAGCGACTCATTTACAGTTTTAAATCCAGGGTGATATGTGGGCTAAATAATGTGGTAGGGGTCAGGGTCATCACCTGCATTTGCTATCAGTGACAGCTTAGTCTTCACGTTCCAAAGCGATAAGATTTGGGGTTTAGTTTCCATGTAGAAGTCACCTGAACATGACTGAAGCTATGCGATGCCTATACTGTAGGATCAAAGTAAAACATGTGCGGCTTGAGAGATATAAAATAAATACACTCGCTGGTCCACTAAAAGTTCATGCAGCACACACTGCCTACCTTCTCGGCCTGAGCCTCCAGACTCTTTAGATTGTTGGTGACATTTTTCAGCTCCTCCTCCAGCTCTGCGCATTTACTGAAAGCAGGACGAGTAATTTTGATTTTGGGGAAAGCAGCACAGAGAGAGAGAGAGAGAGAGAGAGAGAGAGAGAGAAGGGGGGGGGGAGGAAGAGAAGGCCATGAAGAGAGGAGTAAGCACAGAAACAGTATGAATACAAAGTCAGTGAAGAGCAAAGCTCAGGAAAAGTGAACAGTGAGGGACAAGTGGAGTGCAGGTGACGCTTTTTAGGTGAGAAATTTAACAAGAATCTACAGATGGATTTTTATCGTGGGGTGACTGAACAAGCCCTAAACCGTGTGTGTTCAGATTCTTGGTTGTGTGAGCTGCTCCTGGCGAATGCACAGCGTGCCGGTGGTAATGTGGCACTGTCATGCGAGAAGCACTTGTTCATGCTTGTTCATGCTGTGAGGAGCTGGCCATGGTTTCCGTCTTAATAAAAATCTAGCATGCACACATGCACACACACATAATCCTGATTGCAAGACCGTTTGCCGAAATAAAGTAGGAGGAAAGTGAAAGACAAACTGAAAGCTATGCAAACCAGCACGAGCAGAGATGAAAGATGGCCATGGCTGGAGGAAGTTGAAGACTTTTTTTTTTTGCTTCATTTTCAACAATAAAGATGCACCCATTCACGCACAGGAATGCATGTTCGACTCGCTAAACCTGCCTCGATAAAAATGGTCACGGAGGCGCTATGTCATTTGTTCTGATTTCACGCAAAACACAACATAGAAACCCCCAATGTCAGAGGATCTCCACACACACAAACACACACACCGAGATTCTACCTTGTTTTCAGAAGCATGCAGAGACTTCAGTGTTTGGTCCAGCACTCTTAGCTCCTCCTCCAACTGCTTCTTTTTACTGTTAGTTTTATTCAAAGGAGGGCAAACATGCACAAAAACAAAAGGGACATGGGGGGGGGGGCAGAAAACACACAGCAGAATTCAGGTTAGGATAATAACATGCAAATGCATTTCCCTCATGCCTAAACGATTTAGCTTTATTGAAACACACGGCTCAGCTGCAGAGTCACTGCACTAATAAAGCACGGTTCACAGAAGATGATCTGTCAGTTTAAAAGATGCATGACTCACGCCTCGGCGAGCTCAGCCCTCTCCTCAGTGCGCTCCAGCTCTCCTTCAACGATCACCAGCTTACGAGCCACCTGTATACACACACAGCCAATTACTTCCAAATGCCGGCATGAGCCACACCATCCAGATGGTGGATGGGTGACATTTTAAACACGCGAGTGTGACCTCTACATTCTTCAGATGGCTAATGCACGCCTATATGCTGAACTCAAGTCAGGACACGCTGATGTCAGGGACGAGTGTAACGCTCACCTCTTCGTACTTGCGGTCGGCCTCCTCGGCAATGTGCTTGGCCTCTTTCAGCTGGATCTCCTGCAACTCCATCTTCTCCTCATCCTTCAGCGCCCTGTTCTCAATCACCTTCATGCCCCTGTTTTACAGAAGCAACAACATTGGTTTCATGACGAAACCAAGATACAAAAATATCTGATCACACTAAACATGTTTAGAGACAGCCCAAGGGCCATGTGATAATTTAACAGGTAGGCATCTCGGCGTATCCCAGAAAACAACGCCGTTGCGCAACACTGTGGGATGAGTTTGGAAACGATACAGCTGTCCTGAACACCTGAGCTTGACGATAATACCAGGTGTGAACAGGACTCAAATGCATGCCCGGATCGTTTCGTCATCGGACGTGTGCGCGCACGTACCTCTCGCTCTCATCCGCTGCCTTCTCCGCCTCTTCCAGCTTCTGTAAGGCTGTCGCAAGTCTCTCCTGAGCTCTGTCCAGCTCCTCCTCAACCAGCTGGATACGCCTGTTCAGAGAGGCCACCTCGGCTTCAGCCTACAACACACATACACAGACACAAAACAAATGTTAACACAATTATGAATGACAAAGGGACGACACAACGAGGACGAGTCACATATTGTCCAGGTCGTGTACCGACACCCTGTTTTTTTTTTTTTTTATGCACACGAGCCAACCATCAAGACTTCCTGTGTTCCAGTGCATGCACAATGTGAAGGAGAGTTGGGAATGTGTGACTTAACGAAGTGACAAACACTCTCACACATTTTGGCTCGGGGAAACCAAACAGTTTGTACTACACATAATTTTAATGACCATGTACAGTATGTTCAGAGAAGTCAGTTTATTTAAATAAATAATAACTAAAATAAATATAAAAAAACAAGAACGTCTTCATGCATCATCTAAATAACACCACCACGACAGTGTTTTTTTTTTTTTTTTAAAGAGCGAAAGAAAAGAAACAGCATGCAGGCTTCACCCTTGCTCAGCCCGGATGTGACGCAATCGCTCACCAAGACTGGCGTTTCGCTCCTAATAAGGTATGAGGAACTGCAAAGTCCAAGGAGGTGAGCTCATCACCAATAAGTGCACTAGGGAGGCATCCGAGACATTTCTACAATCCCGGGGAGGTGTGGAATTAATGCGAAAAAGGGTCCGAGTGCACCTGAGCGTCATGGCACACCTGGTCTCCGGAGAGGCTCAGGTGTCCGAAAAGTCAGTGAGGTCCGAGCTCGAGCTTCCTGATTCAAACAGGATGGAAGCGGTGAAGAAGAAAGAAAAAAAAAAAGTTTGCACGACTGAGGTTCATTCTTTTTTTTCTCTCCACGATAATAAATGAATAAAAAGATTAAACATTTTTTTATAAAGTTAAAGTTTAAAAATAAATACATAAATAAACAAACATTTCTCGTACAATCCAACATCATATATTACGTAAAAACGGACACATTCACATACTATTTGGACGGAAATGACTTCAAAAGAGTGTGACTACACGGCGCAGCAATCTTCATAGCAGGACGTAAACCGACCGAATTGTCAATCAACCGCGTGATGAATCAAACAACTTTTTATTTTTGAAACATTGTATTGCTGGGGTTTTTTTTGTTGTTTTTTTTACCTGCTCCCGCGCGCGCTTCTCCTCCTCGACTTGCCTCTGCAAAATCTCGGCCCTTTCCTCTGCCTCGTCCGCTTGCTGCTGCAAAACTTTAATCTTTCTCTTCACCGCGTCGATGCTGTTTGTTCCGGCCATTTTAAATATGATGTATACTTTTTTAAATTATTATTATAATAGATATTTTTTAAAAAGGGGGGAGAGTAGTGTGATGAAGGGATTGGGGTGATATCCTTCCTCCTGAAGCTGTGGAGAGTCTGTGCACAGTAGAGTGATGAGTGTTGGGGAGGGCTGGGGGAGAACAAACCAACGCCCCGCCAACGAGTCAACTTGTAGCACGAGTCGTAGTAGAAGCAGCAGACGAGAAGATCCCTCTTTCAGTTTGTTTTTAAATAGTCAGTGCTCGCGACTCACACTGATTTTTTGTTTGTTTTTTTGTCCTTGACATAAACGGGAAGCGCAGAATGAAGCTGTTGTTTTTTTTCTCGCTTTCTCTTCTTTCAGTAGGACGTGGCAACTTATCCAAATTTTCACACTCTCTTCCGCGTCTGGACTCCCGCTCAATTTCTTGCTATTATCACTATTATAAATATATGTTGTTCCGTGACACAATCTTCTCTTCCCTTCCCTCACCTCACCTTACCTTAAATCTGTCTTTCTGCAGAGTTTGTTCAATCCCCCCCCCGACCCCCTTTTTTTTGGCGTTCACCCCACTTCCGGTTCGCTCCACCCAGCCCCCGACGACACGCTCAACCGATCCTGGATCAGATATCACGCGCTCCAATTGAAAGCTGATTGGCCGGACCCGTGAAGTCACAGGTGAGTGACGTCACCAGAAGCATTCCAAGACCGCTCCTTAAACTCCTCGGCTTAAGGTGTGGCACCAAAGCTGCACGCGCGACGTCAAGGTTATACAGGATTGTCTCAACCCCTATTGGTCTTGATTCATTTATTTTTTTCATTACTATAGAAAAGTTCACTATCAGAACAGGAAGTGTTGCACAGCAGCATTCCTATGGTTCAAATAATGAGTCTGTCATATCAAGCATGAGGAAGATTAATACTCTTGGATTTTGAGTCATACACGTCTTTCCCTCTTGTGAAATGATCCAGGATGCTGAACCACACTGACACACTTATAGGTATCATAGTTACCACATTCACAAGTGTGTCACACCTGCATCATCCTTCTTACTCAAGCCTGAATGATATATATATATATATATATATATATATATATATATATATATATATATATATATATATATTTTTTTTTTTAATTCTGGTTAAAATAAAAATAGATGCGTAATCTGTAGCATGGCAGGCGTGACCACCATGCTAACACCATGCATTGGTGGCTCAGTGATGTTTTTCTTGCCTGTCGTGCGGAAGGCCCGGGTTCAATGCCCATACTGAAGCCTCTGGAAGCATTGCCGCTGGGAGGGTTGCATCAGGAAGGGGATCACCTGTGCCAAAGTTGTTTTGCGCGGATCGAATGGCGACCCTCGGCGGGAGTAGCCGAAAGGCTAACAACAAAAACAACCTCGGTTAAGTTTATCTTGTTCATTGCTTGTCTTATTGATTCATATTAAAGCAAGAATTCTACTACCACGATGTCCAACATTCAGTTCACAGCTGGACGGATCAAAAATACACTTATCTCAAGTAAAATTTCCGTCCATCCATAAAGCCATGAACGGTGTCCTTACTTGTACAAAGTTTCTAATGAGCGGTCATTTTTGCGCCCTCATGTAGACAAAGTCATTTGATGTTTCAGCTGTAAAACATATACAAGTTGTGTATGAGGTGGCTGTGAGAGAGTGTTACATGACAGCTTTTGCTTGGATCTGTTACACATGCATATTCTTGATGGTCTGTCATCCACGCACTGACACACCGCAAGGCCGAAAACGTGTACACACCTGACCATCACACCCACATGTCTTCCTTCCCCAAACTGTTGCCACAACACTGGAAGCAAACAAATGTATAAGCTGCAGGATTCCAGTTTCCCTACACCGGACCTAAGGGCTTGAAACCAAACCTGTTCCAGCGTGACAATGCCCCTGTGCACAAAGCAAGCTCCGTGAAAATAAGCTTGGACTGGAAGAACCTGAGTGTCATGTACAGATTCCTGACCCCAAGCCTGACGAACATCTTTGGGGTGACCTAGGGGGGCTAAATCTAGAATGTGATGGTAAAGAGCAAATATGGACGGAATGATCAGGTGTTCACAAAGCTTCGGGCCATATACAGTAGGTAGCTCATTGTTTAAGGTTTTGGAATATCATCATAAGGTCATGGGTTCAAACCACAGCACTGTTGGGTACTTGAGCACCGCCCTCAACCCTTAACTGCTGAGATAACTATAAGTTGCTATATAAGTTGCTATAACTATAAGATAACTATAAGTTGCTCTAGATAAAGGGGTCTGCTGAACGCCATAAATGTACATGTTTATATGTATATACTGTACCTACAATCCAAATACCAAATAAAACATGTTATTCCTCCTCTAGATTTAGGTTTGCTTCTTTTTAGTTTTACTTGTAGTATAACCCCGTGGACCAAAAACTAGGGCCCACTCACTCTCTATACTGCTTAACCGGTACAGGGTGGCATGAAGCCTATCCCAGGGGACTTACCACACGAGGCAGAGCACACCCTGGGCACAGGGTGCCAATTCATTTCACGGCACACTGCTTGTGTATTAGGGACTGTGGGAGGAAACCGGAGTACCCAGAGGAATCTCAGATCTGAGGAGGGATGCAAACCCTCAACCCAGGAGGTGCGAGGCCACAATGCTAACCTCTATGCCACCATGTCAAATTACCTTTTAAATAAATTAAAAACAGAGGTCCTCAGTGGAGAAAAATCTTTCCCAACAGTTTTGAAGTCTGGCCTATTTTAAACTCACTAACAAATAGGATAAGTAATCCAGACTCCGAAACTGGGTGTTAACGCTTCCCAATGCAAACAGACCTTACACAGAAATAAAAGATAGCATTAGACACCGTCATATGTGTAGCAATCAAGGGGGTGAAAACAAGATGAAGCATGATGAATTCTGTAGGAGGAAGCTGGAGATCCCAGAGGAAAGAACATATGAAACGCAGGACAGATTGAATCTCCATGGAGCTGTTAGATGGCAATTATTTCCACTGTCCCAGTGTCACCCCTGACAGCAACTTTAAATGTAAGACAGTAAACCCTGATGTAGTTGCAGTGGAGCATGTTTGACCTTGCTGTAGTTATCATATCCTGTCACTCCTTCCTGTTCCCTGTCAAGGTTTTCCCATTGTTACTGTGTGATCTTGTAAAAGGGTTGACATACTACAACCAGGCCAGGAGATGGAGACACAGTTTGTGGCCAGATTTTGACTCTTTTCACTAACTTACAACTGTTATATGTTATATATCTAATGATTTATTCATCTTTACTAATGGGTTTTGTCTGTGTCAGGGTGAATCCAAAGCCTGTCAGAGCATGAAAAAGACATTAGTCCATTGGAGGTCACGCATGCATTCACACACTCAGTGATGTAAGGAAATGTGCAAAAGTCTTAGGCATATGCAGATAAATGTTCTAGAGCAATGCTGACTTCAAAATGAATAAATGAACTAAAAAGCCTGGGAAACAGTAATTAATGAAGCAAAGTCAGTATTTGTGTCAGTTGTGTGACACAACGCTTTGAGGAACCATGCACAGTTCTCCTGAGGATTCTGCACCTGTTCCCTTTTTTGCATGCCAAATCCAGCAGCTTCCTTTTTTTTTTTTTTGTCTAAAAAAGTGGTTGATTATAATTATCTGGATTACAATTTTAATTTTTAATTTTGTAATGGAGTACTGATGTTTGAAAATCAGAAAAGTTTTCGCACTGATTCAATAAAAATAAAAACAAATTATAAAATAATACAAAAATCTATAATAAAGTTTGGGAAAACTAAACTAAAATTAGTGTTGCACAGTACGGTACTGTATGTAACTACTGTATCTTTAGTTAAATAACATCCATTTATATCACTGTTCATTCACTCATTCATTCATCTATACTCTACTTATCCTGTACAGGGTCATGGTCACTACACCGCCGCCTCTATTGCACTATTGCATTATTGCTTAGTATATTATTATCAGAATTCTAATAAGTGGGTGTAAAATGTTTGAATACCCAAGCTATGTTGTGTGTTAACTGGATTTTGTTATATTTTTATCATTCTTTCAGAAACTTAAGGCTGTACATCAATATGACAAATCAGGATGATGTGCGTTACTACAAACACACCAGTAGATGGCGCTTGAGGCCAAGGCAAATGGCTATAGCCAGTTTTGAAAGTGTTCAGGATTGCAGTCTTATCTTAAACCATATTTATATATCTAGTCTAGTAATTTTTTACTAATTAGACAGCAAGGTTTAAGGATTCCTCACCAATCTTATTCTGCGTCCCGTTCCACAGTGTACTTTAAAGTGTTCTCCCTACTCCCTGCTCCCTGTGTTAAGGGAACGTCCCACTATACCAAATTCCTCCATTCAGAACACACTGCGACATCAACAAGACAGACATCACTTTCTCTGTGTGTTACCCTGGTAACGTAGGCATCTCGGGTACCTGTGGCTGTTCTGTGAAAATTTTACATTACTGAAATTAAATATTGAATGTGTACTATTGAAAATTATGGCAGCACTGAGGCATAGTGGTTAGCATGTCATCTAGCACCTCTGGGGTCCGGGTTCAAAACTTGCCTTGGGTTTTTGTGTGTGGAGTTTGCATGTTTTTCCCAGTGCTTGGTGGGTTCCCATGGGGTACACTGGTTTCCTCCCATAGTCCAAAGACATGAAATTAATACCAGGTAATTTACAGCTGTAAAAGGTTTGGAATTTTACTTAACGTGGCTTAATACCCCATGCAGTCCATTCACAGTTAACTACTAGTCGATCATGGCCCTTATCACCAATTTGCACACCTTCATCCTCAGTTAAAGTCATGGTGGATCATTGATGTACCAATAGCCTTTCAAAGTTTAACTGATATAGTGAGCTGCTGTATAGGACTTGCCAAAAAAAAAAACCACACACACACACACACACACAAAATGCTGGACTGCTATAAAAATGTATCTAATTGCCATGAGGACTACTGTAAAAACATCCTGTGGAAACATGTCCATCACACTTGGGTGGTTCTTCCCCAAACTGTTGCTTCAACATTGGAACTAGGCACTAGGATTTATGCAAACCAGTGGAAGCAGTGTGAGGCACTATGCAAAGTTCTAGTGCGAATCCTTTGGCCCTGCATTCATGTGGATGTTCCTTTTGACCCCAATCCCCCCCGTATTAGGCATGTGGCTTTAATAGTTTAGGTGTTTGGTGTATGATCAATCAGCTGGTATAGAGTCTACACCACTTTATCCTGTATAAAGTCTGTTCCAGAAAACCTCACATGGGGTGAGAATCACATTGTCATGATATTTGGGGCAGGGGTAGCTTAGTGGTTAAAGCATTGAACAAGGGTTCAGCAGGTCCCAGGTTTAACCATCAAGTTGCGCCTGTTGGGCCCTTGAGCAAGGCGCTTAATCCTCAACTGATCAGACGTACAGTTAAATAAAGATGTAAGTCGCTGTGGATGAGTGCATCTGCCAAGCGTCGTAAATGTACATTATATTTTTATTTACATTTACATTCATAGATTAAGATTAATTCTAATAATAATAGACACTTTTTAGAAAAAAAAAATTAGATATCTTAAATATTGTTGCACTTTCCTTCATTTTTATTATTGTTTTTACAAAACCTTTTGTACAATTAAATGATATCGTGATACTAAATTTGTACCTGTATGCCTCTAATGTAATTATTTATATATAGTTGAGGGCAGGGAGTCAGTCCAGCTGAACAAATAGATTGATCTTTGTGGACTTAGGGAGCTACACCTCGAATTACATTGTCCTTCAAAAGGATGGGAGGGGGGTGGGGGAGATCAACGCATGTGGCACGGCCCGTCTGTCAGCTTCTTCATGCTTGCCGTAAAGCAAGATATGCTAAGATAATGCGCCTGATAGTTCTTGGAACTTGAAAAGCTATTGATTTTGTATTGGCAGACAGTAACAGCTCGGTTGGGGTTTAAACAGGAATCAAAGTGACCGCTGTAGCAATGGCAACACGCACTCGGACTCCGATGGAAGACGACTGGTTGAGTTGCCATAAATCTTTTTCAGATGACCCTGAACACAGCGTTTTAAACAATGGGGTCTTCATTGCCCAAGTCAACACACATGTCTGCTATAATGAGGAAATATCTACGTTCTGCGAAATCATCATTATGCACTCCTGGTCACGTTTATTACTATATACAGGAGTCATAATTTTGCCAAAGAATCCAGAGTGGAGACATGTCTTCAAAAAAAAAAGAAAAAACAATCATACATACACACACAGCATTAACCCCCTCCCCTTGCATTCACTCCATGAATAACTCGAAGGACACACATTATGACAACAGGTGGACCTGCTATATCCAGACCTCTGACGGAACAGTTAATCATGAGGGTGGAAACAAAGAAGAGAACAAAAGGAAGACAGAAAGAGAGACGACTCCTGTAACTAATTTTAACACAGCACCCACTAGTGAAAGAATGATATGGTAATGCCGTATAGAACATGAATGCACATTTGAATAGAAACTTTGGGACTAAAAGGCAAACACTGGTGCATGGTGAAAAGTGATTTGATCAAATAAATAAATAAATGAATAAATAATACAATGTGCAGTAATTTTTGCCACTGATTTATTACCCTCTGATTGCAGTGGTCTAACTATGCAGTAACTACGCAACTTGAGCACACACGGATTGGCGTGAATAAGATTTACCGTCACATCTATGGAACCTGGCATTTTGAAGAACCTATGGACATGTTGAGAAGCGATTTCAAGGATAGTGGTTATAATGGTGGGAGGAGAGTCCAAAAAGATGGCAAGACAGACAGCTGTGCCGGGTTAAAAGAAATATAATGAACGACAGGGACTGGAGACAGATTTTTGGGACGGAGATGGGGGGGGTTAATGGTGTGATGGGACTCTTTCTATGGCATGGCATGTTTTGTGCTTAGTGGATTGGTGTCACTCACATCAGCAGCCTTCTTCTCAGCTATCTCCAGTTTCTCCTGGGCATCCTTCAAGGCCTCGGAATACTTATCGAGCTCATCCTCGGTAGACTTTAGCTTCTTCTGCATCTGAATCAACTCATCTTCATGCTGGAAAACAAGAGAAAGTGTGAACACTCATCACTGATATAATAATGCTCCAGGGAGACCCTGGCTAAGTTGCCACCTCATTACAAGTCCATGTCTTTTCCAGCTCCTATGTGTGGAAGGACGTCTGTGCATAGAGATAGTGCGCATGGGAAGTCCACATGTCTCACGATCCAGAGTTCCCTGCTTCCTTTACATTCTTCCACGAGCACTTAACAGGCTTATTTACTTGGCTGCCTTTCATGCAAATGGCTTAATGTTAAAATCTAGCTTGAAATTGTATTAGTCATTACCATAGCCATGAAATTCCACCTGCATTGAAATACACTTACCGTTGGCTATCTGCTGTATATCTCATGGAAAATGACACCATATGCAAGATACGCTCTTGACCAAGACTTTGTCTCACCTGTTTGCTT
The DNA here is from genome assembly GCA_013621035.1 of Clarias magur. Taxonomy (NCBI): domain Eukaryota; kingdom Metazoa; phylum Chordata; class Actinopteri; order Siluriformes; family Clariidae; genus Clarias; species Clarias magur. The sequence goes on along the minus strand of QNUK01000007.1, from coordinate 5,457,725 downwards.
CTTTCCTCTGCCGCTTTCCTGTCGGTCTCGGCCTGCTCCGCCTGGTCCAGAGCGTTCTCCTTATCCAGCTTCAACATCATCATCTTCTTCTTGATGGCCTCCATCTTGGCTGTTGTGACTGAGTGGTGCTTAAAGTATGATAATTAGATGAAGGTAAAAAAGAAAAGATGTCCTGAAGAGCAGCAGGGAATCAGACAGATGGATGGAGCTGACCGACTTCGACAAGAGGAAGGGAGTGAAGGGAAAAGGAGCCCAAACTCAGCCGGAGATAAGGGGAGGGCCTTTATATCAGGGGCGATGTTTCCCCTCCCATCGTAATTACACCATGCCCTCTTTATTGCCCCCACCCAGTTCTCACCAGATCCATGTAGGTACCTAATACAAACATAGCACCAATCAGACCCTTGGCCATAATAAAAAATTGTCGCTGCAGCAAAGATTAGACGATTTATCATATATAGTTCTTTTTGTTGTTGTTGTTTTTAGTGTTGTATTCCATTTCAGTTCTCTCTTTTGCAACGTTCCTTCTCTTCTTTTCATTTTTATTCCTTCATGTCTATTGTTTAAATATAAGTACAACACCGAGTTTCTATATATAACATATGAGACAAAAGAAAGGATCAAGGCTGAGGGAGGGAATATGGCATCTGCTATAATAAGACAAAGCTCATTTGTGACAGGCACAGGTGTGTGTGTGTGTGTGTGTTAGTGTGTGTCGTCGTCCCCTGGTCGTGCAGAACATGCATGGCATTCCAGTGGATACACTGCTTGATCTATCCTAATGGGTGTGTGTGTTTGTTATAACACAGCACTCAGGAATAATAGTATATCCCTTCATAGTCTGTAAATATTGTAATTCTTACAAATATAATAAAAGTACTTTTCTTTTTTACATAATGAAAGGCAGAAGGTGCCCTTTGTAGTTTAAGGGTCAAAGTGGATGAGGGGATAATTTTAGGTGATGACTTTGGTGTAAAATTGGCACAGGGATTCTACAATTTTACTTTTATGGTAAATTCAGGAAATCAACATCAAAATCAAAGGATCTGCAGAGGTGTGAAAAAGTATTTGCCCCCTTGCCTGATCATTTAAATGGTTCAGGAGACCAAACTATTGTTAATCATACACAAAAATAACCTGAATAAATACAAAATGCATGTTTTTAAATGATGTCCGGACTTAAATCCGATCGAGATGACCTTAAACAGGCCGTTCGTGCGTCAAAACCCTCCAGTGTGGCTGAATTAAGACAATTCTGCAAAGAAGAGCGGGCCAAAATTCCTCCACAGCGACGTTAAAGAGTCATTGACATTTTTTTTTTTTTCAAACAGTGCCGACAAGAGTCTGGATTAAAAGTCTGGATTGAACCCAACTGAGTGAACCTTAAACAAGCCATTCGTGCTTGAAAACCCTCCATTGTGGCTAAATTAGGACAATTCTACAAAGAAGAATGGGCCAAAATTGATCCACTGCAATGTTAAAGATTCATTGCCAGTTATTCGCAAATGGATGATTGGCACAAGGTTTTGGGGGCAATTACTTTTTCACTTAGGGCCAGGTTTGGACAGATTTTTTCTCTTGAAAATGAAATAATCACTTTAAAAACGGCATTTTGTATTTATTACATTTTGTTATAAAATCATGTAAGTGTGACCAATATGCAAAAAAAAAAAAAAAATGATAATAGCATTTCTGAAAGGGGGGCAAATACGTTATCATGGCACTGTACAAAACATTTCCTCAGGGAAAGTCTGGCAGAAGGAAAATACTTGATCTGCGCAAATAATCTGTAAAATTCACAATACAGCCTGTAAATTTTTTTGTCTTTTATTTGGAAACATTTTGATCACATTACAATAGAACTGCATGCCTCCAAATGATCACTGAGAAATCTGTTTAAACTCTTTGACTTTAAACATTTGTAATAAACTCTTCCCATTAAACATCATATGTACAGTATGTGTAGTACTCGATACACTAAATATTATGTTTAGAATTTTATATAAATTTGTTATATTTATTTGCTCCTTCTATTCTCTTTCTCTCTCATTCATTCAGTCCAACTGCATTTAAAAGCGCTGCTCCTGCTCTGGATGATGAATGAGGTAGTGTGTGAGTGAGTGGGCTTGAGTGTCTGTGGCTGTAAATTAGAAAGACGGCAACTGGTACAGAAAAGATTTTATCATTACGTCTGCAATAATACAGACAGATTGAGTCCAATGCCTGACCATGTCTTGATAAATTGATATTTGTCTCTTGGCTGACATTATGCTGTTGATTATTAAAGCATGTTGTGCGAGTGTGTGACGTGACATCAGGTTGAAATAGAGGTCTAACCTGGCTGGTACAGGAAGTTTTTTTCCCACCATGCATGAGCAGTGCCGTAACAAACGATCCAAGTAAATGACTTTGAAAAAAAAAAAAAAAAAAATATATATATATATATATATATATATATATATATGTGTGCATCACTACTGGAGTCCATAAATACTTTAATTCTGAAATCCATAACAATAGCCTTGAGTTATACTGTAATTGTAGTATTTTGACCAAATATTAATAAACCATTTCAATCTTCCTCAAAATTTCCATACAAATTCGTTCATTCGTAAGTAAACAGAAATGTTATATAACGCCTACGATAATTTCTGGGTTTTGTTTCCTGAAATCGGAGCTTAAAATACCTCACCTGTACACACACAACCAGCTATTATGGCACAGTTAAATTGTACAGTTATAAACCAAAACATAGATGTACAAAGAAAGAAAGAAATCAGCAACTGATAATAGATATAGATGTATACACATATACATGTTCAGTACTGTGCAGAAGTCTTGAGCCCGCCTCATTTCTTCATATATATATATATATATATTTTTTTTTCAAGACTTCCTTGAACAAATAGTTCTCCAGGCTTCCTGAAGGTTTCTCGTTTTCAGTCCAGTCCCTGTACCTGAGCAGTTTCAGAGGAATGTTTTTTGTGCGTTAAGCCACACAGTAGCATAAATCAGACAGAAACAGGTGCAGATGATGACAGACGTTCAGGCCGGTGATTAGTATACTGCTGATGCTGAATGCTGAGTGATTGGGACGGACGAGAGGGGAAACGAGGTTGCTGCTGAAGCTGTTACATAAACAATCAGTTTTTAAATTGTAAAAAATATTTAGGCACATCGCAGTAAAACATTTGTTCTCAGTTCTTTCATTTAGTCTATATCATTTAATGCGAAGAAATGAGCCGGGGCTCAAGACCTTTGCTCTATATATATATATATATATATATATATATATATATATATATATATATATATATATATATATATATGTGTGTGTGTGTGTGTGTGTGTGTGTGTGTGTGTGTTAATAAGTGTAACAGTAAACAACTCAGTGAATCATCTCCTATGAACCTAAACCAAAATAACAGTGAAATATAATATTAAATCTTAAAGCACGAATATGTATAAGATATATATAAAATATACCTTACTAAAAGCACTCATGCTTACGTAAACCTGTAATAACTCAAAGTTATATAACTCAAAGTATAGTAAAAACATTGTTTTTTTTTTTTTTTTACTTGCACAGAAGTTCTTTTCATACAGGTTATGGCTTCTAATAGCATGTGCTTGAAATTTATATCGAAGACGTAATTCAGTCAGCAAAAGAAGATAATAAATAAATTACAAATTAAGAGCGAACAACGAAATCTTGAAAAGTTTGCAACACACAAGAGTTTCACTACTAATGAAAAAAAAAAAACTCATTTGTATGTATGTTACAGTATCTTTGTGTCATTAGCAAGTAAATCCTGAAGTTTGGTTGATTCCTGTGTTCATTTAACACCTATTTTTCCCCCATGCAATATCACACTAATCCTGCTATTTGCAGACAATCAGGCTGCTTTGGCATTCGCTTATTGGTCCTCTGATATCAAAATGACTGGATTCCACCCAAAAAAAAAAAAAAAAAAAAGTGAAACAAGGTCAGTAGATGGATATAATTAGATTGATAGCTGTATGTTCTTCCCTTGGAGTTCAGAGGAAGACTTGCTCATAGAGTCTTGTGCTTCGGCAGAGTAGCGACTGTCCCGCTTAGTTATTTTCGGTTCAAGTTCTACATCCTGTGCAGTAGAAGATCATTAGCAGTGTAAAGCATGTTCTCGAGCTTCGTTTGATGACTCGCTCTCCTCGGGAATGTCTTGCAGGTCTAGAAATAGAAAATATACACAGTACCGGTCAAAAAAATTGGACACACTTCCTAATTCTGAGTTTTAATTCTGTGATTTCTTTTCTACTTTCTTTAACAATAATGAAGATTTCAACTGTGAGGTAACACATACATCATTAGGTATTTAAGTAACAACGGCAACAACAACAATCTGGAACGATTCTTGCAAGAACAGTATCGTCAATGCATTTGCAAAACCCATCAAGCACCATGATGACCACCTCAGGAAAGCAAGACCAAAACTTAGTTTATTTAGAGTAACCAGTTACCTCAGAAAACACCAATTAACAAACTATACCTTATTGTACCTTACTGTAGATTAGAGCAATTATGAAGGATTTCCAGATCATAAATAGCAGATACATCTCTATATCAAGTGTGCAAAGGAGATTATTGCATATTTTGGACGCCTTCAGCATTGTTTTACAGTGTAGAAGGAAATATAAATCAGGAACGACCATGGAGCTAAGAGGTTTTTCCAAACCTTTGACTGGAAGTGTATGTAAGGGGAATAATTAATGATGAAATCCTCATAATTAAAGATACGTATGTAGCTGTGATTTATGTAACCCTGGATAACTGCGATAGAATCACCTGGACTTGTTATTATGCAGACATGCTGCGATCTGTCAAAAAGAAAAGCTAAAATGATGCCATCTTTGGAATCATCTTGCCAAGTTCTCACTTTGTTGGCATTGATTCCAAACGGTGAAAAGAAAACCGTCTGATCAAATGGGTTCATACAAACCGAATTCCAAAAAATGGGACAGCTTTTTAAATTTGAATAAAATCTAAAAGACTTTCCAATCACATGAGTCAATATTTTATTCACAATAGAACATAAAGACATGTTTAAACTGAGAAATTTGACACTTTTACTTTATTCATTTCAAATTTGATGCAGGTCTCAAAAAAAGTTGGGATGAGGGCAACAAAGGGCTTCTTAAGGCTACATAGAACCTTACTGTAGGTACAGGAACCCAGAACTTGTGCTGACTTAATTGCCATGTTAAATAAATAGTTGCAAGCAAAGGTGGCGATCAGATCAAATTCCCTAGGAAATGTTTATCAAATTCCATTGGGTGCATTTTGTAAACAACCCAAAATAACTGACTTTCTGATGAGTAGACCCCATAATAGGACTGGGCGATAAAACGGTATCGGTATTTATTGACGGTAGACCATTGTCGATAACGATAACAAAAAAACATTCGGTATGAAGCGCTATAGTTTTATTAAAATGCGGCTGGCTGACTGAGCATGCGCCTTGCCTTAATCTCAACAGTCTATCAGTTCTCCCGATGAATAAGCGTGGCACGAGTGACCAGAAAACAGCCAATAAGCTTACGCAGCCACTCTGCGTTGTCATCACCAACTCATGTCAGTATAACACACTGTGAGGGCCGTGCCACGCAGTAGGGATAAGAAGAGCATGTATATAAAAAATCTAACCTAAATTTCACTAGTGTGTCGCTAATTTCCACAGAGGTTTGTGTGAGATTGCTAGTTACATAATTAAATAGTTTAATTCATTCTGCATTATAATGTTCAGATTCCAGCATGTACATATCTGGCTAACTTTGCACAAACACCTTTGTACAAACCTAAGAACATACTAAATCTTAAATCGTTCTCAATGCAGGAGTGGCCCGAGAGCCCTCTACATGCGGGTTGCCAAATGCTATTTTGTAAATGCGCTGTTTAATGAGAAATTAAATGAAGCTCATTTCTTGTAACATTAGTTTTCTCACTTAAACCTCAAGGGCAGCATTAAAAAAAATCAATATAAACTAACTTCAAATAGAATAAGAGTAAAACATATTTAATTTAAAAGTAACAAACTTGGCAAACAATTCACTTGTACCACACGGGATGAAAATGTGTAAATAATTCGGAGTGTGCCACCTGTAGATTTACTGTCTCAAAAGCCAGGCTTACATGATACCATTTATTTGTCCTATTTTTTGCGGCTGCCAAAAAAGATCATCCTTAATAACAGCAACTGCTGATAACAGCACCTCAAAACCCAGCTTCATTAAAATAAATTGTGGATTTTGAATAACAGGATTTTGCTAAAGGCTTGTATTAAGGTTTAATCCACTGAAATGAAATGTACAGTATACAAGGGTAAATCGGTGTGCACTGTATGTTTATGTACTATAAACAAAGAATTAGTGGATGAAAGCTTGTGTGCATGTGTGCTAAAGGAGCAATGACTAATAACACACATGAGCCTTGTCGTGGTCTAAGAGTATTTTTTGTCATTTGTCCCCTTGACACTGGGGCAATAAAATAGTTCTATACTTGTACGTCCTCCGAGTACTGACCTCTAGGGCTCTCCGACCGTGGTGACACCTTCAAGTCTTCATCGTCGTCATCGTCTGAGATTACGTCTACGTCTATGTCGCTGCAGTCCTGCTGACCGTCTAGCTGCTCCACAGATGTCTGACTGGCCAGTCGTGTGTCAGGGTTTGCGTCAGTTTCACTCTCTCTGCGATGTAGTGAAGCCTGGTAAAGCGACAGAGTGATAATTTACTAAAATGGCACGTTGAAATACACATTCCTATTAGATTATGAAGTTGCAAACAGTCACCATCACACCATCATGGATTTTTTCCCCACTGATTGTTATCCCTTATTTAACTTTTTCAACTATTGTGTCTATAATATTTATGTACGCTTACATACACTCAGGTTTACTTTATAATTAGTAGATACTTTTTTAAAAATATAGTATGCATGCTATTCACTTCCTGGTCAATTTTTTAAAAATAATTCAATTGCCTTTTGAATTAGTTTGATTCATTCATTTATACTTCCAGCAAAATATCTGCAACAGTACCTGGGAACTTCCCATGCCTTCTCCCAGGGTGGCGCCGTTGGACTTCAAGTCTCGCAGCTGTTTTTCAAGCTGGGCCCGAACCTTCTCGCTGTCTTTGAGTCTCCCGTCAGCGCCTCTGAGGCGGACGAGCTCCTCCTGCAGGAGGCTGTGTTGGCGCTGAAGCAGTGCCAGCTCGCCTGCTGTCCCCACTTCTCCAGTTCCTTCACGTGAAAGAGACCGCACCGGGCGACACAAAGACGTACCGCCCTCGCGCACGCATAACTCCATGATGGAGTCCTGCTGAATCACTACCCCCTGGGAAAAGAGTGACTCATGTATGACAGGCAATTTGGGACCAAAACAGACTACCTGAGCTCGATTAATTACATACGCAGGTAAGGAAATGTGAATGTGGGATACATTCTGATACAAATTCAAATATGACTCAGATGGAGTGGGCTTGAATCTGACCTGCAGAGCATGCAGCTGAGCGCTGAGATTCACCAGTCGCTGAGAGACCTCCTGAAAAAAACAATCCATTATGAGGGGAACAGATCTAACACTCACAACAGAGTACACAGAACTAATTATCCTCATTATACAGCTGAACTGTTGAATCTGTTTGGTCAGGAGGTGTTTATGATGATCTAATACACGATTGTTTCTGTAGCAACAGCTCATTCACAGGAATGACCTACTGTACAGAACTGAAATCTGAAACAATGTTAAAACTTTGGAAGGAGTCTTCAGTGTCAGTGCTTTTAAAACAGACAGAAAGCCCACCACAGGTGGGTTTAAAGTTTCCTTTTTGTCTTAACTTCAAAAGAGGAGAAAAATGGAATCATATGTAATCACTGAACCAACATTCAAAAACAGGTAGCACCCTATAATTCAGTTGCTGAAGAAATGTTGGCCAATTCATCTTTAAATCCCTTGCTTTAGGTCATTAATGGTTGTAGTAATTAATTTATGCACAGCTCTTGGGATGATGGTGGAACCGTTTGAGCAGTGCTAAAGTTTCGGAAGGAGAATGGAGCAGCGTGAGGGTGTGATGAGTAATTTGAGGTAAGTGGGTGCTGTGGGTCTGTTTTTGGCTTTGCAGGTAAACATCAGTGCTTACAAATCATGCAGCGTCAGTTGCAGAGGTTGGATGGTGCAGTTTATGAAATACCAAACAAGCATCTGTGTGACCTGTGTGGATAGACATGGACATGTTTTTTTTATTTTGTAAAAGAGGACTCAACATAAACATGTCAAATTAGAAGTGTGAAAACCCATGCTTTGCCCACGATTACTCAAGGGAGATCTTAAGATCCTGCATCACAAACATGAGCTGCCATCCATGATAAGATGCTAGACATACTAAGATCTGAGCAGAAGCATGAATGTCTGAGAAAGGCAGCCCCACAGCAGTAGAAGAAGCCAAGTGAAGCCAATGTGACCTCTTCTAAACAGGGAAAACAACATAGGACGAAGTACTGAGGCTTGTGGGACACCAGTGGAGACCAACCTTCCAGGTAGGAAGCAAACTACTGCCATGCTTCTAAAATTCATAAGGATGGAATAGGGAGTCTTGTTGTTGACTGTGTCAAGAGATAATCTAGCAGTGTCTAGCTTCTCAGTGACTCCTTCTGCTTTGAAGCCAGACCGCTAAAGATCTTGGGCGATGTGACAGGCACTTTGGAAACGCCAATAAGCCAAAGTCGCATGTCCTTGGACATGCAGGAGGAACCCGGCAGAAACCCACCAAGCACGGGGGGAACATGCAAACTCCATGCACACAGACCTGATAGAGGAATCGAACCGAGGACCTAGAGGTGCATGGCAACAGTGCTAACCACTAAGCCACCGTGTCACCAGAAGAAATTAATGCCAATTAAATCTTAGATATCTCGCTTGTGAGTGACCCACAAACCACTTTTAACCACCCTTTAATCTGTCACCCTTCTGTATCACTTCTGAGAAGATAATTTCTTTGCATATCACAACATGTGTTTTCCTACCACTGTGAAACAGGAAGTACTGTTCAAACAATCATGTTATTCAAAGTTATCACAAAAGTAACTTTTATGTCAACTACAGGCCATTGAACCAGTTCTCTATACAGTACCACACCCAGATATATAAAAAGCTTTCACACTTGGCCAAACAAACACACAAAAAAGCAGAAAAACAGGAGTGCGGTTTAACTGTTTGTAACTGCCTCGGTACCTCGCTTGGTGTTTTGTCCTCCAGCTGATTCCCATTTCCATCCTACATAAATAAAACAAATCGATCAAGCTCAAAGATATCAGGCCACTGAAATATCAATCAAATATGATTTATTAAAAGATACTCTATGGTTATGAGGTAAAGGACATCAGCTTGACAGATTCTCCACATAAGGGGTGTTTTGTAATGCGTTCTGGAACAAAGTTTGGCAGCAATTACAGTTGTGCTGCTTCAAAATCGTGATAGTTTTTTTTTTTACTGAAATCGGGTTGCCACGGAAACAAGTGTCACACGGTCGTGAATAATGAGTAATTATCCTTGTTACAGAACCGCATAAAACTCAGCAATAACACAAACCATCTCTATCAGTGTAGTGGGTTTTAATGGAGATTTACTTTCTCGTGTATTGCTGTTAAAAAAAAATTAAGTATGACCCTCACTATAATAAAAACAACAATGACGTATATGGTATAATAACTGCACATTGTTCGTAAAAAATGTGCCTACCTGGGAAGCTGCTGTCTCCTGTGAACCGTTGACTAACATCTCCTGTCCATCTGAGAGTGGGAGGAAAGGGAATCGAAAATGAGAAGAGAAAACAAATAATTTTTGCATTTATGATGGGAGTGTACTGTATGTAGGTTAAATTGCACATTTTGAAGTCTTAAAGTGTTATACTGTTATATACGAGGTAGTTTTCACTACGTATGAACATTAGAAACCAAGGACAAAAAAGTTTCTAATTTTATTTCAATGTTCCAGTATATTTAAAATCACAATCAATGAAAAATCCTTATACATTTCTCTTTGAGATGCTTTTATGGCATTTAAAATCAAAACGCACTTAAAAAATAACTATCGTATTTAAAAATGAATGTCTGTATTCACAAAGCATGAAGAATTTCTCTTTTAAAACCTTTTACTAACGAAGCTACGCGAAAGGGGTGGGGTTAATCATGTTGCTACAAATAATATATGTAATAAATAAATATATAATAAATACGTGTTCCATCATTAATATGTGCTTTATTAGCTTACTGCGCTAGTAGTCTATGTGATAAGTGAGCGTCAGTTTACTGAGAAATTTAAAACATTTCTTAATGCTTAATCTTAATTAGGGTTGTGCTGGATCCTCACTGGGGTTGAAGTGGAAACACTTCCTGGATGTGATGACAGTTTATCACACTGCGGAGTAAAATGTACGAACACTAAGGGGAATTTAGTGCAGCCAATTCTGCACAATAACGGAATTAACCTACAAAAAGACTGTACATGAATATGCAGTACTGTGCAAATGTTAATCTTAACCCCCTCATAGTTCTTCATCTTTTGCTTCCAAAGAGCCAGACGTTCTTGTATTTCTAACGCTTAAATACACAATGATCTATGAATCATTTACCCATAAAAAACATCTAACTTGAGGCACGAAACAGGTGCAGATGATGACAGATGATTAGTATACTGGTCATGCTGAGTGGTTGGAACAGACGAGAGGAGAAACGAGGTTGCTACATAAACAACTGATTTTAAATGGTATCTTCAGGCAGCCTGTCATAGTGAAACATTTGTTCTCAGTTCTTTAATTTAATGTCCATCATTTAATTAAGCGCAATTTAATATGAAGGAATTGAGGGTACAGTACTGTGTCCATACACTACACTGTTCATGTGTATACTGGAGAGGGTAGTTGTATTTAAATGTAACTGAAGTATGGATTTATTTATCGTTAAGCATTAATCATCTTAAAGAGACATGACTTAACAGTCTGGAGAAGATATATAATGGCTGATATGCAAAATAACGTTCACGGGTCATCTGTGCTATCCGCCGCATGGGCGATTTGTTAAAACCTTGATTTGCATTTATTCTCTCAGAAGGTGAGGTGCCTGCATCTCTGACTAATTATACATTTATTGAGATCATGCTGAAAAAATGCTCAACATTAAATGTTTTTAAATACATTTAACTCGAGCGTAGAAACTTGGATCGATCAAGTACATAATTATATTATAATATTATATATATAATTAGAATATCTATTATTATATTTATATTTATCAAATATCAATATAAAGCTTCACGCTCCTATATATGTGTGTGTGTGTGTGTGTGTGTGCATATATATATATATATATATATATATATATATATATATATATATATATATATATATACTTGAAGTAATGATTCAAAATCAAAATTCTTGGCTCTATTAAATTTCTCAGCTCGCAAAGTTTACTCATTACTTTTGTTTGCTTCTAAGGAATCCTAATCTTTATTCAGAATCAGTGATTTTTTTATTATTATTATTATTTTATATAAATCCTGATATGAATCTAACTACGAGTCTGCGCCGGCTCAAGACAGCGCTGAATGATTTCCACCCAAGATACTGGGTCGTGCTCCACAACAACAACAACAACCTGTCAGATGTTACTAATGAAAAGAAAAAATCTGATAACTAAAACGGAAATTTAGGAGTCACTATAAGAAGTCTAGACAGAGTCAAAAAAAAAAAATTGTTGTTCTTTTGCTTCATACTCACTTATCATCAGCGCCCCTGTGTAACTGTGGTGACCGTTGGAGGTGCAGGCTAAGGAGACATCAAAAGCAGAGCCTAACAACAGCTCAGTCAGTCTGTCCACTAGAGAACGAAAAAAACAAACAAGAAATGTCTTGAATCATATTTACAGTATATACGGGATTTACTACTATTAAGTACAGAGTCTTAAATCGTCATTTAAAAATTGAAAACGAAACATGCAGCTGCGTTCTGGATCAGCTGCAGAGGACGAATGGTGGATAGAGGAAGATCATGATGAATTTTCCAGCTGATGGTTGACTTCTGAACTTTTTCTCAGTTGGCGAGTTTCCGTTCTATACTTTGCTGGTTATCCTCAGACTCGTAGTGATGAATCTGTGTCTCGTCACCAGTAACGATTCTCTTTAAGAAACGTTTACCTTCCTTAGATTATCGGTCAAGATTTTATTGGCAGATATCCATATGCTTCTATTTATGCTCTTCTGCGAGTTGTTTCCATTTTTGCTCGCACCACAGTTACAAATGAACTGATGTTACATGTTCACACCTGCACAGCAGTGACTTGAGAGACTTGGATGGAAAGCGCTGATAAGACAATGCGGCCGACAGAAGTTTTAATATAACCCTTGAACTATGATCAAAATGAAAAAAAAAAAATATATATATATATATATATATATATATATATATAAGGAAATATAAGAAATAAAAAAAACCCATAAAATTATTACTTTCACCTCAAAATAAATTTTTACAACTTCCTCTGTTTCACCTTTTGACCAATCCGGCTCGAGAATATAAGTGCTGTGGTATGAGAATTGATCCGATATTCAACCCTGAGACTTTTCTGTCTTTCTTCATTAACCTTTGACCCTCACCCTCAGTGATGGCTTGTGTGAGTAGCTGTTCTCCTCGAGGTGCCTGAGGTGTGTCGGCTCTGAACAGGTTCCTGGAGCTGGGTGGAAGCACAACCTCTTGACCTCCCATGACCTCAGCCAGATCGGAGAACAGCGTCACACGCTCTTGCAGGAGTTCCAACACTTCCCTGTCCTTCTGCTGGATATCAGCTGTGGGTGGATGTACAATGACTTAAATCTTATCCCGGCATTGTGCATTACACATATTGAAATGATATTATGTCATTGAAATGATATGACATTTTGTGTAAAACATGTACAGTATGGTATGCTATATTTAACATCTTTTTTTTTATAATCACCTCATTCTTAACTGAACAGACTAATCTGCAACGTATAGTTCATACCTTTGAGTCGTCGCAACAACGCCTTGTCCTCTGTCTCAATTAGTGGGAATTCTTCTCTTGAAGGACATCTGTGATGTAAAGAAAAATGAGTGCGTTATATTGGATGAGGTGACACTGACCATTTTAAAAGAAACACCAGTACCCCTCCTCAATCATGCAAACAGAAGTAGACTTTGATGTCGGCTTCAGATGTAGCAGCTCATCCACCTGAAGGTTTGACATGTCGTGGATTCTGATATGCTTTTCTGCTTACTACGGTTATAATGAGTAATTATTTGAGGTACCACAGACTTCTTGTCATAACAAAACAGTGTATCTATAGCATACAGGTTTGTCTCTGAGTTATGAACTTTTTCACATCCGAACAGACCGCTGTTCTACATCAGGTTCAATCACAGAAGTAATTCACGTGTATTGTACAAACAACAGACACTGCAGTGCACCAGATACCAGTATTTACAATTATATACTATATATTTTTTACAATTATATACTATATTTTCAGTGTGTAAGTGAATGTATAAAATGTCTAAAATCATGTATATTGTATCTGATATGGTTATCACTGGTATCTGCAGTGTCTATTGTTTACGTGTGCGTGTGGGGGTGCGGGAGAAATGAGTCGGCCTGACAGGTTTCAGTAAATCAGTCCGAAAGCACGATGATAGAAATTGTTTGTCCTGTAAAGCTGTCCTGATGGTGAATAGTCCTAATTTAGGAAAAACCTCAACAAAACAGTTCACAGTCCAATACAGTGGAAAACAGCTCAGAGACAAAATGGTGTCCGTGATTTATAGGAACAGAGACAACATTTCACTGAGAGATCCTTAGGCGCGATTATGGTTTTTGGCCACATGGCAGCAGTGTGGGGACAGATTTATTAAGTAGATTGGTATGCTTTACATTGCGTATTTGTATCAAAGTCGTAACTTTGTCGGGCTTAAGAACAAATTGGACTTAGGAACAGAATTCGTCATAAGTCGTGGACTACCTGTAGTCAAATTATCCAATTCCGTATTAACAACGAAAACACTGTCAAAGTCACCGGGTTGCACATTCTGATGTATGATGTGGACATCACGTGAAGCTCTAGACCTGTATATGTATGTATTGCTACTGGATGATTAACTGATAAATGCACATGCGCATCTGCATGTTTTTGGACTGTGGGAAGAAAACCACAAAGCACCGGGAGAACATGCAAAGTCAAGTACAGTGGAACCTCGGATTGCGAATAACGTGGTTTACGAGTGTTCCGCAAGCCGAGCAAAGATTTTTAATAAATCAAAATAAAAATATTTTATCGGAAACCGAGCAAGTATTAGTTTACGAGCGCCGTTACGATGCGACTCTTATTTTGACTCCAAGCATCACTCTTGCGCTGCGGAATTGGTGTAATCGTCTCCCCTGCTAGGTCTTAGTGCTCGTCTCTTATTTGCATAATCAACATCTCCCTTTCTCTTTCAGCGTCTCTTGTGTGTGCGCGTAATTTGACACTGACACGCACAGACGCTCTCTCGCCTTTTCACCCCCTCTCCGGCTTCAGAAACACACAGAAACTCTGCTCTGTCGTGATTCTTTTCAAAGTTAAGATGCTGGTTCATTTGTTTTGTATTAATTTTTTTTACTTTACCGCAGTGATTCCCTTAGTATACCCTCATGCAAGTGTCAGAGGGATGTATTTTTTTCCTGTTAAAACGGTGTTTCCGTTGTGTGTGTGTTTGTTGTGAAACTTAAAAAGTGATTCCTTTAGTATGCACTCATGCCAGTGTCAGAGAGATTTCTTTTTTCAAAATGATGCGAGGGAAGGGGTTAATTCTACACACACACACAGCGCCTGAGCGCACCAACGGAAACACTTATCTGTCGGTATTTATTTGTACTTTACTAAGGTAAAGTGCAGATTAATTTGTTTTATTTTCATTTTATAGATTGTATTAATTAATTATGCATTTAATTGTTGGGGCTGTGGAACGAATAATTTGAGTTTTCTTTATTTCTTATGGGAAAATTATGATTTGGTTTACAAGTGTTTTGGAACAAGAGCCCACTTCCGGAAGAATTATGCTCGTAATACAAGGTTCCACTGTACCTGTGATTTTCCCATTTATACAGGGTGGGCCATTTATATGGACACACCTTAATAAAATGGGAATGGTTGGTGATATTAACGTTCTGTTTGTGGCACATTAGTATATGTGAGGGGGCAAACTTGTCAAGATGGGTGGTGTCCATGGTGGCCATTTAGAAGTCGGCCATCTTGGATCCAACTTTTGTTTTTTTCAATAGGAAGAGGGTCATGTGACACATCAAACTTATTGAGGATTTCACAAGAAAAACAATGGTGTGCTTGGTTTTAACGTAACTTTATTCTTTCATGAGTTATTTACAAGTTTCTGACCATTTATAAAATGTGTTCAATGTGCTGCCCATTGTGATGGATTGTCAATGCAACCCTCTTCTCCCACTCTTCACCCACTGATAGCAACACCGCAGGAGAAATGCCAGCACAGGCTTCCAGTATCCGTAGTTTCAGGTGCTGCACATCTCGTATCTTCACACCATAGACAATTGCCTTCAGATGACCCCAAAGATAAAAGTCTAAGGGGGTCAGATCGGGAGACTTTGGGGGCCATTCAACTGGCCCACGACGACCAATCCACTTTTCAGGAAACTGTTCATCTAGGAATGCTCGGACCTGACACCCATAATGTGGTGGTGCACCATCTTGCTGGAAAAACTCAGTGAACGTGCCATCTTCAGTGCATAAAGAGTGAAAATCATCATGTAGCAATTTCAAATATCCAGTGGCCTTGAGGTTTCCATTGATGAAGAATGGCCGCACTATCTTTTTACCCCATATACTACACCATACCATCACTTTTTTTGTTCCAACAGTCTTGGAGGGATCTATCCATTGTGGGTTATTGTCAGACCAATAGCGGTGGTTTTGTTTGTTAACTTCACCATTCACATAAAAGTTTGCCTCATCACTGAACAAAATCTTCTGCGTGAACTGAGGGTCCTGTTCCAATTTTTTTTTGCCCATTCTGCAAATTGTGTGCGCCGATCTGGGTCATCCTCGTTGAGATGCTGCAGTAGCTGGAGTTTGTAAGGGTGCCATTTGTGAGTAGCTAATATCCGCCGAAGGGATGTTCGACTAATGCCACCCTCCAGTGACATGTGGGCTCTTGCTGAATGAAGCTAGGACAGCCACTGATGTTTGTTCATTAGTGACAGTTTTCATGCGTCCACATTTTGGCAAATCCAATACTGAACCAGTTTCACGAAACTTAGCAAGCAGTTTGCTAACTGTAGCATGGGAGATGGGTGGTCTCGTAGGGTGTCTTGCATTGAAATCTGCTGCAATGACCCAGTTACCCGTTCAACAGATATCAACACAATTTCGATCCGCTCATCACGTGTTAACCTCTTCGATATGTCAATGGCTGTGAACAAGGAGAAACTTGTAAATAACTCATGAAAGAATAAAGTTACGTTAAAACCAATTGTAAGCACACCATTGTTTTTCTTGTGAAATTCCCAGTAAGTTTGATGTGTCACATTACCCTCTTCCTATTGAAAAAACAAAAGTTGGATACAAGATAGCCGACTTCTAAATGGCCACCATGGTCACCACTCATCTTGAAAAGTTTGCCCCCTCACATATATTAATGTGCCACAAACAGGACGTTAATATCACCAATCATTCCCATTTTATTAAGGTGTATCCATATAAATGGCCCACCCTGTAGAGCTGTTACTGAAGCAGAGACAGCAGATAAAGCAACATGTGAATTAGACAGAGCAGAAGAAATCACTAGGTGTTGGCAGAAGGTGGATTTTTTTTCTTCCTTAGAAATAAGGTCCATATATACATTTAATTTCTAATCATGGCTCTTGAACTAGCAGCCAGTGAGCTCCACCATTCACCATTCTGCTCCATTCTACCCTGAATTTAATATGTTTGATTTACGCAAATAGAGCATGGTCTTGTTTGCTTTTTGCCCATTATCAAGAGGCAAAAATGTAAATGTTTAAACAGACAACATTTCTTTAATCAGATTGAAAAAAAAAAAAATTCTGATTGGAATTTCCGTCTTAACTGTTTACACAGATGCTGATCTGATAACATGGCCGTTTACATGCACGAATCATTAAACCAAACTATTGCCTGCTGTAAAGTGTTTAATCTGTTGGAAAATTAACAGAAGAAAATTTGCCTTTTTTTTTTTTAACACTGGCCATATAATTCCAGTTGGAATGCATCGATTCAGACTCATGTTTATATTATGCACTTTTAATCCAACTGAGCTATTAATCCGATTAGACACTATTAGACTGTGATGCACTGTCCGGATATGAGTTTACATGTAAACATTTCCCTACAGATTTTACAAGTTTTATATTTAATTTGTGGACAAATAAGTTTTTGGACACATTCTGGTGCTTGCTTCTCACTACATCGCACTATCCTGGTGCTACCATGGCAACTAGGACTAAACTAAAAACTAATTAAAATCTCTAATGATCATTATAGGACAATTCGGGTGACATTTGGTGATCTGGCATGAATGGAGGGTACTAAAACTGTGCCAATAGTTTTTATTAACAGAAACCAGTTATGGATAGCCGGTATTACATGATATCAAATGATATCAAATACAATGATATCAAATGCTGTTTTATCAGACATGTGATTGATGCATGTAGTGAATATAGGGATGAATCAGGGTTGTGACAGTGGAGACGATATTATCAGTGCTGATTTGAAATCAAATTGCGATTCTATGAGTATCATGATTTTATCAATAACCCGATTTGACATTACATTCCCCCCTGATTTTGTTACAATTATAAACCTTTAAAAAAGAGTAACGATTAATTAAATATAGCCCTTTCCTTATAACATTAGTTTTCCCACTTAAAAAACGAGTGCAACATTTAAACAATACAAAGTAACTGAGCAGCATTATGACATCATCTTTCACAATTACTATTTATAAACAAACTTAGCAAATAATTTGCTCCAACCATACAGAATAAAAAATGTCTAAATAGTACAGAGTGCGCCACCTGTAGGATTATAACGAAACAACAACGTTTTACCTCCTCAAATAGCTCAATTTGACAGTGAGTGTGTGGGTTGAGTGGCTGCGGAAGGGCACATGCGGCTTCTAACACACGTGATTTTCGACTAATTAGTGTTTGCAGAGTTTTGAGATCTCTGTAAGCTTGAATGTGTGCAATGAGTGAGTTTGAAAAAAAAAGGCAGACCCGAGGCTTTTAACAGACACGATTTTTGGGAATGTAACAGCCATAAGAATTCTGTGCTTGGTACATCTGAGGCTGATGCCAATGAAACTGAAAACCACTGGCCACTGGCTGATTGACTGGTTCATCTCTATTATACACATAATTCATTGCATTAAAATTATCTGACTGCAGAAGAACTTCTGCACCATATTTCACTTCCTGTCACTTTCACTTTATTAGTTACTAGTGTGTGTGTGTGTGTGTGTGTGTGTGTGTGTGTGTGTGTGAGTGTGTGTGAGTGTATGAGACCTGCTGACTGCTTCCTGTATGTGCCGTATCCATGTATTTCGGTCATCTTTCGAGGCTGCGTGCAGCTCGTACATCTCCGGTGGACTGAACTCGCTGCTGATGAGGAACAGCCCTCGCTCCTGATTGGCTATGTCCCTGATCAACAGATTCTGCAGAGAAACTACCGCAGACTTATCCTGTGCAGAAATGAAAAGAGAAGCAACAAAGAAGAGGAAGCAGGAAGAGAAGATACATAAACATTTGTTGAACCAAAAAAACTTCAGTCTTTTGTTAAGAAGTGAATTTGTTTGGATAAACGTGTGTACAAGCCAATAAACTGTATGTTGACTCACAAAACTGGCGAATATGTATCTCTGGTCTTTTTCCTGCAGGAACACTAGGATATCAGTCATGAGGAGAACTTGAACATCTACAGGAAATGAAGGCAAATGAAGGATGTGTTAAAACACATCATTCTGTGAACAGTGTTCAGATGTCCAAACATAGTATAAATCTCTAATCTTAAGCTTAATCACAGAGGAAAAAAAAAAAAAAGCCCTTTCAGAGTTTGTCCCTCCCCCACCCCCAAAAAAAGAGAAAGGCTACGGAAGTGAGAGTAATAACAAAACAAGACAAATATTTCTTCACACATTTTACAGCATTTGTGAGGACATTTGTCCTTCGTCTCTAAATCCCTCACACGTCGTATCTGCTCCCATCTGTCTCCTTTCTCAGAAATAAGACCCCTATGATAAAGTCATATCACAAAAGGCACTGTCCTCGAACAGACACGCGGACAGACGCGCTTCTCTCCTTATTAATACCCTTAAGTCTGGAGCTTGGCGTTTTCCAGAGCAGTGTGCCTTCGTGGATGAGCTGTCTGCGCAGGAGCTCGGCGGGTCTGAACATGACGTCTGAGCGCATTTTGGCCTGAGAGCGCGGGTCCAGTCTGGAGCGGATCTCCTGCAGCCGCTGCGTTCGCTCCAGCTCCAGCACCTGCTGCTCCACACCGCTTAGCAGATCTCGCAGAAATGCTAGTGCCTGTTTCAGCCCCGCCTCCTCCTCCGGATTGTCTACATGGAATATTACATTCACACAAAATGTTCAAGATGATTTTAGTATAAAAATAACTTAATTTTTTATGATATGATATATATTATGATGAATGATGATAATCCACCTTGTTCACATTCATCACGCCCGTGACTGTATTTGTGCCCATGTATTCATGTGTTCCCGACGTACAAACATTCAAGTTACGAATTTCAATATTTACATTTTTCAATATTTAAATTTTTCAATATTTTCATAATCACGGTTTATACAGTATTTTCAGTGTGTAAATAAATGTATACAATGTGTAATTTCAGCGACAGAGATTTAGTCAAGTGGACTGGTATGCTTTACTTTTGTATATTCGTGTCAAAGGCGTATAAGACCTTGTTACTGTAGGACTTAAGAACAAATCGGATTTACAAATGTGCTCCCAGAACGGAACTCGTTTGTAAGTCGGAGACTTAGTATCGGAGATACTATGTATCTTTACACCATATATAATTTGTTTATTATTGCAATACTCCATATTCCACTCATACTTATTCTATATCATACAGATGTTCATATAAGTACAGCTGTATATAATGTTCTCTTCCTTGCATGTCTTATTCACTGCACAATGTTTGCACAGTTATACTGTCTATTACACTGTTTATTTAACTTCATTTCACTTAATCTAATCTCATCTAATGTATTCAACACAGGTTAAAGAACATTACCCCTAATGGCGATTAAATACATTTCACTCTGTGCAATCACTAGACGTGATTGGAAATTACTGATGGTGTGAATCTACAATCAAAATTATCTTCATTAATATTAAGTAGCTGGGATGCGGGGAAAATCAATTCAGTTATGAATCATGATTTTCTTTTGTCTGGTGATTTTTTTTTCTTCAGTTTGATTGGCTGTGACCAGTGATCGGCCGATCAGCCTCAGATATAAACTACTCTGTACCGAGCGCAAGAAGACCTTTTAATGCACCGCTTTCCCAATACTCACCAGACCTTTGTGTCATTTTTTTTTTTTTTATTGGCCAGAGTTTAAACAAGCCAGTTAGATTTTCTATATGATGACATCACATAGGAAGATCTCCGTCCCTGGCTTGTTTACATAGACACTGTATTTGTAGTAGGAGTCAAATAAAGAATTTAAAAAAAGCATTACATCAAGCATTAACATACACACACACTTTGGGGAGATATGAGGCCTGTGTTAAACAACAGCAAAATACGGAACCTTTTATTTACTGTAAATGTGTGTATAAATTTGGCACGTTAAGTATGACTCCGAAACGTTCGCTGTGTGCCCGTTGCGTGTGATGTGTCCTGTTCGCACTGTTACCATGACGACGGCTCACCCTTGGTATTGTCGAGGATGCGCTGCACCAGTACAGGATACTTAGTGATGCGTTGGGTGACCAGCAAAATGCACTCCTGGAAACCGTGACGACGCAGCAGAGGACCTCTGTTCACTCTCTGAAAATGTGGGAGAGAGCGAGATAGAGAATGTAGGAGGTGAAGTAAACCTGCAATTATCTTGTTATAAGCATTTTATCTCAATGACTGATTGTTGAATGTAAATCCAGTGAATATTAAAATTCCACATTACAATCGTTGTCCTTTTATCACCTCCTAGCTAGCAACAAGCAACAGCAAGTTACACACGCCTACCTACTGGCTAAATTTAACTATGCAATAACGCAGCCTTGTAACAGAGTACAGTACGTGCAAGAGCGCATCTACACCGTCCCAGAATGGAGGAACAGGATCTCGATGCACTGTAATACCTTTCTGCAAAACCTCACTGTGGTCTGATATACATCCCCAATTCTAATCACTAAAGACTGTACTTTTTTTCCTTTGGATTAAAATCACCTAACGAGTCTAAATGTTTTCTTCTTCTTCTGTTCTTTTTAAACAGAATACCTGAAAAACTGATGAGTCATGCTACTATGCCAACACACAAAAAACAGGGCTATTAGCACATATTGCACCCACTCACATCCAGCTGTACATCAATGTCCTCCCATTGCAGCAATACACACACATACACACTGCGTGTCTTTCATTTGACTAATATTACTAAGTTGTATAAACACACTAACGCTAACATGCACCTCATTCATGCATTCTCATCACATAAGGCCTTTCTCTTTCTCTCGCCTCGATCCTGCTCCTGAACTCATCCCTCTATCCGTCTATTTCTCGCACACTGACGTCAGTTCTGTTTGTTCGCTCTGTTTGCACACAGTTTAGAAGCCGTGCTAGATTTCAAAACGCAATTCTACGACCTGCATGACCTGCCATAATTGAGTGTGTATCTGTAACAAACTACTATAAATCTTAAATTATTAAAGAAGAACCAAAAAATTTAAATAAAAATCAAGCAATATACTGTAAGCATCCAGTCTTTTAACTATGGAAACTGCTTGCGGTTACCTGATCTGCATCCTCTACCTGATTGGCAGCGTGAATGTGCATTGAAAAACCAGACAGAGGAAGTGGATCAGGTAGGATTGAAGCTGCCTGATCTGTGCCACGTGATCGAATGTCTAACGCTCTTCCTTCGTTTGGCTCCGTTGAAAATAAAAAATGCATTTAATATAAGTCTGATTTAAAAAGTATCCCATTTTTTTTAGAGTTTCAAAACAATATTAAACTGCCACCAAATATCAAGTTCATACATATTTGGACACTGAACATTCTTGTTATTTTGATATACATAATATATAAATAACTAAAGCTGAAATTCTGCACTTTGACCTCATATTTAATTTGACATCCAATATGAGTTGAACAGTGCATATTGGTAAACAAGTGCACTTTTTACTTTTTTTTTTTTATAAAAGCTCAAAAACAGGAACGGCAGGTCAGATTTTATTGATGCCAACTAAGAGAAAAGAGCACGCATTTGTCACACAACATTCTCTGGATAGATGAAATGAGCAGCAACTTGTACCGGTATGACGGAAACAGAAAAGTATGTAGAAGGGAAGGAACTGCTTATGATCTGAAGCGTAATAGCTCATCTTCTGGCGTGGGAGTGGACGGTTACAATGGAACTGGTTCCTGTGTATTTATTGATGATGAGATTGCTGACTAAAGAGCAGCGAGATGAATTTTGATGAAATCTGCCAAATGCTTCATAACACAATGTGTAACGCTTCATTCTGTATTGAATGATGGCCCGAAGTGGAGATTAAAAGCTAAATGAGTACTGTACGCCAGTGGTTGGAAGTTGGTGGTGGCTTAGGAGGTTAAGGATCTAGGTTGCTAATCAGATGGTTGGGTGTTCAAGCCCATTCACCATCTGGTTGCCACTGTTGGGCCCTTTAAACTTATGCCGGGGATCTTCAACTTCACTCCTGAAGACTCAGTCTTCAACACGGTTTAATGATTCTTCTGCTCAAACACAGCTGATTAAACTAATCTCTTAATAAGACAAATCAAAGTTAAGTGGGTGTGTTTAGGTGTTGGTGAATTACAAACTGTGCTGGAGATTGGCCCAGGGATGGAGTTGACGATCCCTCAATTATTCTCTATGGAGAGCATCCTCAGTGCCAGAACCAAACCTGGAGAAATAGGTGAGTTGTGGCAGGAAAGGCATCTGGTATGAAACGGTCTAATACAGTGGACCAACAAAGGGAAAAAGCCCAAGAAAAAAAGTAATTCGGTTTCTGAAGCCAAAATTATGAAACCACCTCAAGAACAAGGAGGAACTGAAGACACTGAAGTTGCAGTAAAGATCTGGTAGAGCATCACAAGATTCCAGACTTTAAACAGTCATTGCCTGCAAATATTTGAAATAGTTTACCTTAATAGTTTAACTTAAATATGGGCATGGTGTACAGGCCTTGGTGCTTTGGTCTTTTTATCTTGTCTACTTTCTTTATTCAATTCCCAAAACCGACTACCAGGGATTGCAGGGAATCCATAGAGCCAATCCCAAGGAGGGGATGCATCAAGAAAAGCAACTGGCACCAAACCTGGATGACAGGATGGCCATCCCTTAACAAAAACAAGTGAAAAAATAAGAGCAACAACCGTATACGTGGTATCATGTCTTGCAACACTCCACTGAACTATCTCTTGTTAATCCTTTGCGATGGTTGCCTGACAACCTGCCAGATATTTCCAACAAATAAAATTCTTCATCAGAGAACCATTTACTGTATTAAAGTTAAATAAACAGTGACTTCTAAACTAAATCCATGCTTGAATGTATCAATGTTGAATAACTCAAACATGCCTCACCATAATAAGTAATTTTCTTTTGCAGATTCTTTCACCCTTCTTCCAGATGGCTGCAAGAAATTTTGGCACCCCTCTTTCACTGTAGCCTCCAGAACTAAGACGTTTGTCTTACTGTACCATTCCCTTTCTTCATCCAAATAAATAAACGAGTTTTCTTTCAAATGCATGATTTCAAACGGAAAGAAGAACTCGAGGAAGAAAACGGGTCTTTATTCAGGAAATGATTTGCATAACAATTCCATATAAAGGCATTGTTGGCTCTTGCTTTTAAAAGGTCATTAATAAGGTCGACGTTCCTTTGGAATGGAACTCAGAGAGGTGCTTCATGCCAACTTTGCTGCTGGCAAGACTCACACTGTTAATAATACTGCCACACTAAATACAGCAGTTCCTGATCTGCGGTTATATTAAGCTTGGGTTTTTTAATGCAACTGTTTTCCATAACTATACATGCTACCTTCTCTCCATCACCAGAGGCTTTTCAGACTGAAAGTTCTGAAAAGTCAGAATAATGTGAACACTTCTTGCTTAATGTCTTTGGTCTATTTCGGGTCTCGTATTTTTTGCACTTCTTTGTAATGGTCTAATAATTTCACTTTTATAACAAATGACATCTAATGACCATGATTCTTTGTAAAATCTGTGTTAATGCTCTCTCGCTCTCTCTCTCACACACAGACACACAGACACACACACACACACACACAAAGCGAATGCAAAAAAAAAAAAAAGATGACTCATGCAGAGGTTTATAGAATTATGTATAAATGGTAAATATATTTTAAAAAACGTATGCGTTGCTCATTAACGGAAGTGAAAATTCACCTCTTTCACGTCGCCCTTACCCTTATGAAGTACTGCAGTCTCTTGTCTCTAGCCAGCAGCTCTTTATACAGTTTTACAGCTTTCAAGTGACTGCTGCAGAATTCAGCATAGGTCTTCCTCATCTCATCAGCACACTGACCTGAAAACTGAAGGACACAAAGGAGTTGAGAATATTAGCATTGTTTTCTCTGGGGAAAAAAATGAAGACGAAGAAAAAAAAAAGAGGCATTCGATCCTCCCACGCAGAGCATTTGCACAGGGCATGTCAAGATGTCTCTCGCTTAAAAGAACTAATTTCACATAACAGGATACGCAATTTGGTTTTGCTCAGCTGATGGTTTAACTCTTGAGTAGGTTAAAAAATATGGAAAGAAATGAAATGGTACATGGTATTGCTTGTAGACCAGCATAGGACCATAATGATTTCTGTTACTAAATAATCAATGCGAACCACACGACATTTTTAAGCTATGTCTATTTTAACAGCTGCATTACCTGCTGCAGAAGGACGTCGCTGATGCGGCTGATGGTGAAGTTGTGTGTGCTACCGGGCTGCAGGCAGTGCTGCCGACGGTGCAGCAGCTGTGTCAGGAAGCGTGTATGTATCACGAGTAGTTTCTCCAGACATGGGAAGAGGGCGTGGACGATGCCCGGCTCCAGCTGCACCTCGTCCAGCATGCCTCGGCGGAAAACCCCGTCCATGATGCGCAGCGTGCGCACGTGATGCAGCTCTGTCTGGATCAGCTCTATATTGAGAAATAGAAAACTCTTCGATGTCATATCCTGTGCTGTCCATGATAAAATACAACTGCGATGATTAAATATGATCCCCTGAGGTTACTTATAAACCTTTCAGCTGAGGTGTAGAGCCTGCCAAAATACAGTGAGCAAAACTAGAAATTTTGTGTGAGCACAAGCTATAGATGATTAAAATATATATTCAATCGATTACAAAATTGAATCTAGTTAATCATAGTCATAGTCTGGGCAGGGCTCGAACCCAGATACTCAGATCAACAACCTAGAGCCTTAGCTGACTGAGCCACCACTCCCATGTCTTATACTGATAACTTCCAACTAGCAGATTTTTATAATTAAACTTGCCATTATCACATTGGAAAGCCATTACCTGCGAAATTTGTCATTAATTGTTGTTGTAAAAATAGTAAGACATTTAACTTTACTATGCTATATTGCCATAAGTATTTGCTTGACTGCCTTCACATGCATATGAACTTGAGTATTACTCACTCACTCATCATCTGTACCGCTTAATCCTGTATTCAGGGTCACGGGGGGCTTGAAGCCTATCCCAGGAGGCCCAAGGAACAAGGCAGAGTACACCCTGGACAGGCTGCCAATCTATCGCAGGGCACACACACACTACGGCCAATTTGGGAACGCCAATTAACCTAACCTACATTCTTTGGACTGTGGGAGGAAACTCACCAAGCACGGGGAGAACATGCAAACTCCATTCTCACAGAGAAGGGAATCAAACGTGGCCAGGAATCGAACCCAGACCCTGGCGGTGCAAGGCAACCATGCCGCCACTTGAGTATCATCCGATTCTTAAATCATAGGGTTTAATATGATGTCGGCAGCTATAACAACTTCAACTCTTCTGGGAAGGCTTTCCACAAGGTTTAGGAGTGTATTTATGGGATTTTTTTAGAGGGCAGGCCAGTCAAGTTCTTCCACACCAAACTTTCCTTGGTGACGTCCACTGCCTTGCTTTGTGCACTGATGGAACAGGAAGGGGTCATCCCTAAACTGTTCCCACAAAGTTTGGAGCGTGCGATTGTCCAAAATGTCTTGGTCAGCGTGCTTTACACCTATGCTTTTCTTTGCACTTGGCGATGTAAGGCTTGGATTCGACTGCTCGGCCAAGGAAACCTATTCCATGAAGCTCTCTGCGCACTGTTCTTGAGCTAATCTTGAAAGCCACATAAAGTTTGAAGGTCTGTAGCTATTGACTCTGCAGAAAGTGGGTGACCTCTATGAGTCTCTGCATCTGCTGACCCCGCTTTGTGATTGTACAGTACATGGCCTACCACTACCAATTTCTGAGTTGCTGTCATTCTCAGTCACTTCCATTTTGCAATAATACCACTAACAGTTGACTGTGGACCATTTAGTAGCAAGGAAATTTCACAACTGGACCATGGACGTGTGATTGGAATACCTGAATTCAGTGATATGGATGGATAAGTGAATACTTTTGGCAATAACAGTATTGCAAATAAACAGTAAAATACTAATCATCTCTCTCTTTTTTTGGCTCTCTTTCTCACCGTAGATGACATCCTGCCTCTTGATGATATCTTTGCGGTGAGTCTGCAGGTAGGCGGAGTCGACCACCATGCTCCAAGAGTCCGCCTCAAAGTCCCGCCCCTCGATCTCTAACTCCTCCAGCACTGAAGCATAATAAACCTCTCCTACAAAAAGAGAGATAAATGGGGAATGAGCTATGAAGGCCGGTTTTAAACTAGATCTAGCAATGTGTGTGTGTGTGTGTGTGTGTGTGTGTGTGTGTGTGTGTGTGTATATATATATATATACCTTCGTCGTTGAGTGATTCCATAGACATGGTCCTGCTCCTGAAGTTTAGTGAGTCTGTGGACTGAGACAAGATCCTGCGCAGCCCCAAGGGAGAGTCATCACTCAGTGTCCTACACACGCCGAGAGTGCATGCACACAGGCACAGTTGCACGCACACACACACATGCGCCCCGCATAGGCATGACCAAACAACCGACGACAAAAAAAAAATAAATTTATGAGTTGCAGGCACGAAGGAACCAATGCTAGAAATAATAATAATAATGAAATATAAAATAAAATAAAACAAATAGAAAACCATACAACAATATAAAAGTTTAAAAAATGTGACACGCACACAATAACTTTATAATATTCTTAATAGATTAAGAATATGACTGAAACTGGAACTTGCAGTTGAGACACATGTTGCATTCAAAATAAAAGGGCAAAAAGTGATGCAACCATGTAGGTTCGATATTAAACAACACACAAAATACTTAAATGAATATTATGAAATTTACAGTACGGCACAATGATCTCATCGTGAATAGGGATGGGTGGATTGACTCACCCTGCAATGTTATTAGTGGATACGCTTTTGGAGAGCAGCAGGGAGGAGCGTCCGCGCCGGGAACCGAGCAGTGACTGCCGCAGACTGTCGGACGGATAGATGGCTGAGCTTGGGCGCTCCTTCAAATGTGCTAATAAAGGGATGAGAACAAATCAATCAGTCAACGCGCTACAAAACCCTGTTATGTTACCCGCACCACAGCACACCTTCAATTATCACCTAAACAGTAGAATGTCCTCAGGGGTGATGCTATTATGCTGCCATGGAACACATTTTACTGCTAATCCTGTTTCTTCATCCTATGGTTTACTCCTAATATTAATCGGAAAGTATTCACCTTCCCGGAGAACAACCATCTTGTAGCATCATACTCAAAAAGATTTGAGACTAAAATTGGTGCCAAAGTGGCTTCAACAAAATGTTTGTTTATCATGGTCTGATAGTCCTTCAGGTGCAAACTCCAGATAAAGTGGCTTCCATTTGGCCACTCTACCGTACAAGGTGGAGTGCTTCTTCTGGGAGGTTCTCCTCTCTCAACAGAGAAACACTGGAGCTCTTTCAAAATGACTATCGGGTTCTTGGTCACCTCCCTGACTAAGGCCCTTCTCCGCCGATCGCTCATTTTGGCCTCTAGGATGAGTCCTGGTGGTTCCAAATTCAATTCAATTCAAATTTATTTGTATAGTGCTTTTAACAATTGTCATTGTCGCAAAGCAGCTTTACACAATCAAAAGAATTAATTACGTTTGTATGGAATGTGAATGTGTATGAATCAAAATGGTCAGATAGTCCCTGATGAGCGAACCGAGGGAGACAGTGGCAAGGAAAAACTCCCTGAGATGGCAGTAGGAAGAAACCTTGAGAGGAACCGGACTCAACAGGGAACCCATCCTCATCTGGGTGAAAGAGAAAGCAGGAATTGATCTGCATTCATACTGTGTGTTAGGTGGCAGGCAGTTCAGTTTAGCAGTTGTTAAAAGATGTTAATATGGAGTCCAGGTAGTTATTAACTTCTTCCATTTACAGATGATGGAGGCCACTGTGCTCATCAGGATCATCAATGCTGCAGAAACTTTTCTGTAACCTTCTCAGGTCTGTGCCTCGATACAATCCTGTCTCGGAGGTCTAGAGACAATTCCTTGGACTTGCGCTGTTAACTCTGGGACCTTATATAGACAGGGGTGTCTTTCCAAATCGTGTCCAATCAACTGAATGTACCAGAGGTGGACTACAATCAAGTTGTAGAAACAGCTCAAGGATGAACAGGATGCATCTGAGCTCAATCTTGAGTGTCATGGCAAAAGCTATGAATCCTTACGTACTGTACATGAGATTTTTTCTTCTGTTTTTTTTTTTTTTTTTATAAATTTGCGAAGATTTCAAACTTCTTTCACGTTGTCATAATGGGGTATTGTTTGTAGAATTTTGAGGAAAATAACAAATTTAATCTATTTTGGAATAAGGTTGTAACATAACAAAATGTGGAAAAAGTGAAGCGTTGTGAATACTTTCCGAATGCACTGTATGCTGAGGTGAGAATGCATACTATGTTCAACTCATTTTGTTTTGTCCACCTGTCCAGTTAGCAATGCAATATCTTTTGTATTTATTGTCCTAAGTAATTATTGCACTTATCTCGCGCTCATGTCATATAAACTATAAAAAATAAAATGTGATGCCAGTTGCTTGTACAGTGGACACTATGCATGACGGGTGCATCACCTTTTTTTTGGAATAGAAAAAGTCCAATATTTTTCCTTCCTAGCAAACTGAAACTGTTTAGTCCCAATTCTACAGTAAGTTAGTGTATGGTAATGCTCTTACTATGACTATTCAACATGGCTGTCATTTCCACTGTCATCTTTTTTTAATAATGATACAGCTTTACCAGCCATTTAAATCATCATTCAATATCTCGTTGAGGTTTTTAATAATGTATTGCAGGGTTCTCAGATATTTTTATCTCTTTAGGCCAACCATTTTTGCCCAGATAGTGTATTTGCACTTTATGTAGACCTCTGTATAGGGCTACTTTATTGTATCGTCCAGAAAAAAAAAAACCACCATTCTGCTCAGGTTTTATAGTAGAACGACAATTAAATCCAGACGATGCTGGAAAATGGTTGGCAGCAGTAAAGAATAAGGGAGTAAAAAATAGCAGGAAATCTTATCTAATATTGTTAACAGACTGACACAGACGCGCCAAATGACTCGAAAGCACTTGGATCAGGAAACGACAGAAGGTACAGCATAAAAAAATTAAGAAGAATTATCAAATTAAGAATGTTATTACTCTTTGTAGGTCTGATTTTTTATTTCTTTTTTCAGGATTTTGATATTCTGTTTAATCTAACTGACTGAAGAAGGGGGAAAACTGCAAGCTTTCTGGATCATGGTCGCGACACTAAAGTATTCAGCATACCGAAGTGAAAATGACTATAGCAGAGTGCTGAATGTGTAAAAAAAAAAAGAAAATCGGTCTGTAGTTCTGTGCATGGCCCGAAGCAGCTTCTCAAACAGATGAGCTGTTGTGATTTAACCAGTCGATTCATTTATGTAAATTATTTCGCGAAGGAAAGCGACTCATAGCTAGAGAACTTCACTGGAGTTTCATAATTTTTTTTTTTAATGTTATGTGTTTATTCATGTGTGCCAAAAGATAATGTTTAGCACAAGGCATTAACTGCTAAGCTTTACTCATGTCTCCATACAGACATATTAATTGCTCATCCTGACCTTCATATAGAAGAACGTTTCTAAAAATCTGAAATGTTGAACCTGGAAATGACACATGAGGTGGAATTTCCCTTTGGGTAAAAGAAAAAAAAAAACAGAGCGAGAGTCTACAGCTACATGGATGTGCTACAAACAGCGTTAGAACACCATTACTGTACATAAAAAAAACACAAACATGAATCCGATCTTTTTATGCCGAAATGTTTGCACTCACTCTTATTCCGCAGCGTCACTGTCCCGCTGTAGGACGAGCTGTTCCTCATCAGCGCCAGCTTCTGCTGCTGCACAAACACGACACATACTGTAGGTTATTAAAGAGCTGACTAGAAAACTGAAAAAAAAAATTCGGCATAAAAGTCAACATAAATCAGTGCTGTTATTAGATAAATGTTCAAAAGTGAAAGAATTGATGCTTGGGTGTAATCGTACAAATATCCATAATTTTACTCGACAGAATTCTGACGACTTTATTTAGCATTCGAGGTGAGATCTTCAGACACTCGGCCGAAATTTATGATTCATTCACACATACATAATACCACCAGGGAGACCACCTTCATGCGACCGTGTGAGACGGCTTCTTCTCTTACCCGCTGCTTCATCTTGACACAGTTGGGCAGGGAGTCTCTGCAGCGGTTGTGGATGGTGACATTGCAGGCTGAAAACAGACAGGAAGCATTACTTCATTTGTTAGCCCTTTCCCACTGTCTCAACTGCTGCTTCAGCATCTGTACACGTCTATGGACACAGCGCTGTCTGTTTCCTTCTTATTGAGACAGCAAGCTACAGGTCACAAAGAAAAAAAACAAACCCTCTGAAGGAATAACACTGAACCATTAGATAAGATAAACCATGGACATACATACAGTACCCATCTTATGCCTCTCTCTGTCTTTCTCTTTCTCTTGGCCAGTATCCATTGGGTGTGCTGGAACCTGGCATTCAGTTCTGCTTTTCTGGACCTTTCTCTCGTAATGGCTTCTCCAGTGTGCAGTGTTTGCACGGCCTATTGTTTGAGAGCAGGTCTACTTCCTGTTTTGAGGCTGTCTGGGAAGTAATGAGTCTCAGGCCCTGTTGGGCTTTCCCCAACACCCCCTTCAAACAAACCTTTTTTTTCCCACCATTTGTGCGTTGTACGTAAGTGTTAGGTCTGTAAACCAGAGACGGCGCTTGATAACCTGATATGCACTCCATGAGCATGAATTACAAACCCCCTTGCTGCTTTGTTTTCTTCATATTAATGGCATTAACGGATACTAATAAATATGTTTTGAACTGGCCAGAAGTTTAGCCATCAATCTTCTCTATAGAACTTCTGTAAAAACATCAGCCAGGGTCATCTTTTTATTATCTGGTAGTTAAAACATGTTAACTATCAATAATCAATAATCAATTGATTATTAGTAATTAGTCACCATACTCATTCTACTTACTGCCTGAACTGCAAGTGTGCTGTACAAGTCTTTAGTGGTTTGAGCTACAGAGAAATATCATGCAAATCATCGTCGTAGCTCCTCTCTATAATTGATTTGCCCAATTAACAATAAATCGCTGACATCCACAATCTGGATGTTTTTTTTCTCCGCACCATCCATTCTGTGTTCCCAGGAGATTAGCAGTTTCTGAAATATTCTTATCTGGTATGAATAACAACCACGCCTTAAGAATCGTCCATGAGAGCATACAGTAGTTCCCTTTTCCGATGTTCGATGTGAGTGAAATATAAGTGTGGATTTATTGCCATATGTCAGATTGTGCGTCAATTAGGTGTAAAGTTGTTTTTAATGGGGACAATAAGTGTATTTATGAGCCATCGCTCATAGTTTTATGGATTATTTTTATATTTCAATCTTATTCATCTTACCAAAAACAAAAGTATTGAACAGTTTTTCTCCAGACTTTACTCGTACACTGTTGATCGGTTATGGCTGACTGCCGTTTCTCGCCATACAGTACAAATTCCAATCACCTGTAAATGTTTAAGGTTGTTCAGGGCAGAGCTGATTTTGCAGTTAAAGCCACAGACGTATAGTGAAAATGATGTAATAGTGATAGAGTCTTAAAGGTGCAGTATATCAATAAATAATAATCCCAGGGTCAAAATTAATCCAACCATCCACTTCCTGTTCATTTATAGCCTACTTTACTATGTTTTTTAAACAATGTCTCCCAGCCTTTACAGTTTTTCACAGTGTCTCCTCTGAGTGATGGCTATGATGGTGTAGTGTAGGTTTTGGGGACAGTGTAAAAAGCAGTCATGTGATGAAGAAGTTGGTGAAGAACCATGACGAAATAAAGAACAGGGGTGAACTGAGTGACACCAAAACAGGAAGGGCGTGTGTGCAAATTCAACCGAAGCTGAGAGAAGCTTGGGGTTTTTTTTTTTTTGTTGCACTGTTGTTTTATTTTCAGTAAATGGTTTAAAATGGCTTCTGCCATGTGAATATGAATGTGTGTATGTGTGTTTGCATTTTTATGCTGTATGGTGATGTCGATTAGGGTTTAATTTTTAAGGGAGGTGTGTGGTGTGCATGCATATGTGTGTTGGCTTTATGGTCATGTGATAACCATATACACAAGTATATCCCACTTTTTCGGCGCAGTGTGTATGTGTGTTCATGTATATATATGGATATGTGTGGGAGTACTGGGCACATTATCTCTTGTATCTCTCTCTGCCAGATAAACCTGCTCCATGACTCCAGATAGCGGAGAATGTGAAAAGTGTGTGTTAGTCTTCAAATCCTGGCATCGTGCACGCCTACATGATTCAAGTAGGGCTCCCGGGGTAGGTGATCATCATGAGACGTATTTTCATGAGTGAAATGAAAAAAAAAAAAGTCCTCACAATTCGGGTCCTCATAAAGCTGTGTTTCCATAACACTCGTGATAACACTAACCATCTCCTAAATATACATAGTACAATTTTCAATTTTTCCTGTTTCTACTGTAGTTTCAGATTCCTGTTCTTGACTGGCGGAAGCACGACCTGATGAGGTCGTCTGCTGTTTTAGCCCGTCCACTTTAGCGGTTAGCATCTTGTCCATTGTGTTCTGCTTTTCTGCTTAGCATGACATGTCATGTCTCAACTACAGCTTTCCCTTCACAGCCCGTTGAGTTCGACATAAATGTGTGCGTTCGTAAGACTCACTGGGGCAGCTGAGGGCCTCCTTGGCTGTGATGCTCTTATTGCAGGCGGAGCACAGCGTGGTTCCGCTTACGGTGAGCGAGGTGAAGAGATGGCCGTTCGTGTAGCGCG
Organism: Clarias magur; assembly: GCA_013621035.1. Lineage (NCBI taxonomy): Eukaryota > Metazoa > Chordata > Actinopteri > Siluriformes > Clariidae > Clarias > Clarias magur. Next base: position 5,423,865 of record QNUK01000007.1, on the reverse strand, counting down.
CCTCCCTCTCACGCGCCTCTCTTTCTCTCTCCCGCATCCGCTCCTTCTCCTTATTCTAAAGAAGAAGAGGAAAGAAAAGAAGTAGAAAAACATTTGCTACTAAATCAGTGGCTCTAGGTGCAGTGGAAATTCACAGGGTTGAGGTACTGTGTTAGTGATCGAAAAGGTCAACGGTAGATCCGCCTCATTGCCGTTGTTGCGCCCTGACCCTCAGTGGATATGCGAAGCAAGAATTTCACTCTGCGGTAATGTATATGCGACACGCAGATTTTCTTCTGGGGTGATTTGTATTTTTATTCAAGGTTGCACAAAATACATAGTCTATATAAAACTAAACATTTAATTTGGTAAGTAGCTATGTGTAATTAAACGTGCTTCACAGAGATGTAACTGAAATTATACGGCTGCTTGGTTCATACTCAAGCTGCCTGTCGCACTACACACATTGGCCTAGGTGCAATCTACTGTAGTTCACGACAGAAATAGCTTCACCAGGCGCATCACAGATGATACACAAGCGCTACATGCAGATATATGGAAACCCAGACGAAAACAGGCAACATGAAGTCTGTAGATACAAACATATATAGGCAAAAACGTGACAATCGCCCAGTCACAAAAGTGAGTAATTTTAGCAAATTAGAATTTAGTATATACAGTATCTTCTCAAAGATAAAGACGATACTATAGAAATGACACTCGGATAGTCAGTGCACAGCTTTTATAACAGTATAGATTTATAGATTGTCTTCTGAAAATAACTCTACATACAGCTATTATTGTCAAAATAGCTGGCAACAAAAGTAAGTACACCCTCACCCAAAGTGATAACAGTTGTACATCTTGCAAAAGTCATCAAAAAAACATGCAAAGTCACATGTCCTATTCCTATTCTTCATGTTCACGTGTTTGACAGTGAGTGAGCATGTCTCCAGACCTGAGCACCTGTGGAGCGTCCTCAAGTGTAAGGTGGCAAAGCGCCATGTGTCTAACATCCAGCAGCTCAGTTTTAGCGTGGTATCATTATGGAGGAGTGGATTCCACGTCCAGGAGGATTACAATGGCGCTCACACAAAATATTAACACAAAAAATGGTCCACAGTTCACTTAGGATGTACTCATTTTCGCTGCCAGTTACTTAGACAATAAAGTCTGCATGTTGAGTTATTGTTAAGGACAGCAAATCTGTACTGTAATACAGTACAAGCTGCACATTGACATTCACATGTACTCTAAAGTATATTCATTTCTTTAGTATCGTCCCTTGTTGGAAGCACATACACAACTGTCCGTCTATCTGGTTGAATTACTGGATCCTTTCACTGGAACTGAGGGGCTCAAACCTGTCCCAGTAAGACCCTGTTCCAGTGTACAGTATGTGAAGAGCTATGGAATGGACTGGAACAATGTATGCACCCAAGATCTGCCTTTGACGGTGAAGCTTATTATAGTGTAAGAGCAAATGGGGGATGGTGTGATGGCCAGGCGTCCACAAACTTTTGGCCAAATGTTTGACCATAAATGGTGATCTTTATCAATGCACTGAACTAGCTGTCTGTGCATTACTACACTAATCTGAATCATTTTACAAGTTAATAACAACAGAACACACCCTCCTTTTGAACATACTGCCAGATATTTCTACTTGATACTGCACACACCCTGCTCCCCCCACACACACACACACACACAATTTCAGGCAGATAGTGAAGATATCCCTGAGTTCACTGCTTATTGTGTAAGTGCTCTGAATCAGCCCTCTTGCTCAATAAAGTATACAACCACAGCTTATGAATAAGGGGCCTTTTTATTCAGGAAGTAACTCGAGTCCATACTTTAAAAGAATTTCTACAATACTTCAAGAAGAATAGAAAAAGCTGTGTGTTGTGAATGCTCAGACTGTAACCTGTATTGAATTATATACTGAAGTGGCTTCTAGTTTTATTATATCTACAGTAATAAACTATTCATAAAGGCTATGTTTTGCTTTGGGCAAAGAAGCTGACAAAATGTTTCCTGTTTCCTTTTACCTCACTGAAATAGTGAAAAAAAGTGGTTCCTGAGATTACAAAAAAAAATTCTACATTATTTAAAAAGACATGCGTGTACACCAAGGCTCAAAAGTTCGGGATCACTTTTTAACTCCATGGTCGTACCTGATATTTATTTATTTCTACATTGCAATACTGAAGGCATCCAAAACATGCAATAATCTCCTCTGAACAGTTGATATTGAGATGTATTTGCTACATATGCTCTGTAAAGACTTTATAATACCTCTAATGCGAGGTGCTGTTTGTTATTTGGTAAACTCTGAGGTAACTGGTGACTCTAAATGAACTTCTCCTCTGTAGCAGAGGTAAGATTTGGTCTTGCTCTACTGGGAAGTTTTTCATGAGAGAAAGTTTCATGATGCTGCTTGATGATGGATTTTGCAAATGCATTTGACACAATACTGTTCTTGCAAGAACTGTTCCAGAACAGCTGACCTTCATGTCTTAAAATAACCACTGATTGTTGTTGTTGTTACATAATCACCTAATTCCATATGTGTTATTTCATAGTTTTGAGATCCCAAGTGAAATTTGCAAGTGATCTCAAACTTTTGAGACTGTAGTGTACTGTATATATACTGTAACATAAGCAATTCATCCACCCATCTAGGAACTTCTGGGAACTTCTAAGAACTTCTGTAGTCCAACTAGGGACCATGGAAGCCAATGGTAATTATTATGATATTTATTCCCTTTTTCTTCTGGTCAACACTCACATGCTCTTTCACAACTTATGGACAATTTGAGAATGCTAATTAGCCTAATCTGTATGTCTTTGGAATGTTGGAGGAAACCAGAGTACCTGGAGGAAACCCACCAAGCACGAGGAGAACATGCAAACTCCATGCACATAAAGCCTAAGGCGGGAATCGAACCCGGAGGCTGGAGGTGGAAGGTGACAGTGCTAACCACTAAGCAAGTATGCCGACAACATCCTGTTTACTTGATTTACAAAACACAATCTTGGTATCTCAAAGATCAGGAGAATTCCATAGATTTTGTAGCCCACAAAATGAAGACACAGGTGTCACAAACCCTTTAAATGTTCTGGAAAGTTCCTTATTCAGCTTCATCCTTGACTTTGTAGGACTCATGAAGTCTCTGTGACATCTCACAAGTGGCATTTTGGTACAGTCACATGACAATGTGTGAATTTATGTACCCATGACATCATTTCCAAAATGGTGGTGAGTCTGGATAGCACATGTGACAGAACTAGATAAAATGATAAAAATCATTTTTAAATGCTTTTTTAGCAATCCGAATGAATCAATGACACTTCATATTTTATATTCAACCTGCTGTACTCGACTTATAATAAAATATTGTGTCACACCTGGCTTTTAACCCTAAAACTGACAGGGGAAATGCTATGTGATGTCTTTCAAAATGTGTTCCATGTGGTGTATTTGATCTGCCCATATTGTAATTATAATTTCCCATAATATCTCTTGGGGGGAAAAATGGGTCTGGGCTCTTTTGGGGTTTAGGTAACATACAAATCCACATAAGCTCCTAAAATGACTTGATGCCAATAGAAAATACAATAAATATGCGAAAGTTTGTGGACCCCTTACACCCATTCACTGCAAACATCCCACTCCAGATTTAGTGAGGTCAGGTTCTGATGTTGGAGGAGTGAAAAAGTCCAGGGCGCAAACATTTTCAGCAGGAATGAGATCAAGGCTCTCAATGTCTTCACAGATCTCACTTTGGTTCACTTTCTTTTGGGTGGTCTGTATAATCAATGTACTGTATATGCTTCCGTGTCTGTGGCAACAGTTTGGAGGACGGCAACATACGGGCGTGACTGTCAAGTGTTCACACTCTTTTGGCCACATAGTCTACAGTACTTTCTAATGTTGAAACTTTGGTCCATTGGTCCATGGCTAAAAACACTTATGAACTGTAACTTTTTGCCTTGCAGTGGCCCTTGATGAACAGACCACTAGTTTTCAATTAAATTCAATTTTATTTGTATAGCGCTTTTAACAATTGACATTGATGCAAAGCAGCTTTACACAATCAAAGTTTTGACCTGTTTTGAACTTCTCTGCTCAATGACCTTTCAATACTGCATTTTTCCGCTGCCCTCGGCTAAATAATTCACCTAAAGGCCACAAAAAGCTGCAACAGATATCCTGCTACAAAAGCTGTAGTGGTTAATGTTTACAAAGCTGAAATACTGCTTATTTCTCCTAGAATACTTGTTGAGTACTTAGTTAATGCTGTGTTTTACGTAGGGTAAATCAGATAATGACCTGGTATCGATCATGGTTCGTTATTAATGATAAATGAGCTAGTTACAGCACAACCTTCTGATGTGTTCATGATGATCATCTTTAATAAAAACTTGAGGGAAAAAAATGCAAACCTGCTTTTAATGGACTAAACAGTTACAATCACAGGTGTGCCACCTCTCATGAGGGAGAAAATGGCTTCCAAAATAAGTAAAATCTGATAAAGCAGTTTCTGTTCTCCATTTTCGTATATTTGATTCAGCATAGGTTTTTTACCGGACTGGCTTCCTGTCCAGGAATTGAACCCGAGCTACACTGGCGAAAATGTCAATGTCAACACTAGCCACAAGTCCGCCAGGGAACCAAAACTGTCTGCCTGTAGCAGCGGTAACGTGTCAAATAAAGAACTACACACGTGGACAAAATTGTTGGTACCCTTCGGTCAATGAAAGAAAACCTCACAATGGTCACATAAATAACTTCAATCTGACAAAAGTAATAATTTTAAAAAATTCTATGAATGTTAACCAATGAAAGTCAGACATTGCTTTTCAACTATGCTTCAATGGAATTATTTAAAAAAAGAAACTCATGGAACAGGCCTGGACAAAAATGATGTTACCCCTAGAAAATACTGAAAATAATGTGACCAAAGGGACATGTTAATTCAAGGTGTGTCCACTAATTAGCATCACAGGTGTCTACAATCTTGTAATGAGTCAGTAGGCCTATATATAGGGCTCCAGGTAGTCACTGTGTTGTTTGGTGACATGGTATGTACCACACTCAACATGGACTAGAGGAAGCGAAGGAAAGAGTTGTCTTAGGAGATTCGAAAGAAAATTATAGACAAGCATGTTAAAGGTAAAGGCTATAAGACCATTTCCAAGCAGCTAGATGTTCCTGTGACTACAGTTGCGCATATTATTCAGAAATTTAAGATCCATGGAACTGTAGCCAACCTCCCTGAACGTGGCCGCACGAGGAAAATTGATGACAAATCAAAGAGACGGATAATCCCAATGGTAACAAAAGAGCCCAGAAAGATTTCTAAAGAAATCCAAGGTGAACTTCATGCTCAAGGAACATCACTGTCAGATCGCACCATCCGTCATTGTTTGAGCCAAAGTGGACTACATGGGAGACGACCAAGGAGGACACCATTGTTGAAAACAAATCATAAAAAAGCCAGACTGGAATATGCCAAACTACATGTTGACAAGCCACAAAGCTTCTGGGAGAATGTCCTATGGACAGATGAGACAAAAATGGAACTTTTTGCCAAGGCACATCAGCTCTATGTTCACAGACGGAAAAATGAACCATATCAAGAAAAGAACACTGTCCCTACTGTGAAACATGGAGGAGGCTCTGTTATGTTCTGGGGCTGCTTTACTGCATCTTGCACAGGGTGTCTTGAATCTGTGAAGGGTACAATGAAATCTCAAGACTATCAAGGGATTCTAGAGAGAAATGTGCAGGCCAGTGTCAGAAAGCTGGGTCTCAGTCGCAGGTCATGGCTCTTGCAACAGGACAATGACCCAAAACACACAGCTAAAAACACCCAAGAATGGCTAAGAGGAAACATTGGACTATTCTAAAGTGGCCTTCTATGAGCCCTGACCTCAATCCTATTGAGCATCTTTGGAAGGAGCAGAAACATGCTGTCTGGAAAAGGCACCCTTCAAACCGGAAACAACTGGAGCAGCTTGCTCATGAGGAGTGGGCCAAAATACCTGCAGAGAGGTGCAGAAGTCTCATTGACAGTTACGGGAATTGTTTGATTGCAGTGATTGCCTCAAAAGGTTGTGCAACAAACTATTAAGTTAGGGGTACCATCATTTTTGTCCAGGCCTGTTCCATGAGTTAATTTTTTTTTAATAATTCCGTTGAAGCATGGTTGAAAAGCAATGTCTGACCTTCATTGGTTAACTTTCATAGAATTCTTATTTATTATTACTTTTGTCAGATTAAAGTTATTTCTGTGACCATCGTGAGTTTTCTTTTCTTTGACTGAAGGGTACCAACAATTTTGTCCACGTGTGTACCTAATGGTTTATAGGGTGGTGTCTAAGGAAATGAAAATCTGTGACCCGCCATGTCACGTCAGGTATTAAGTCGCACAGGTTAGTATTGCGCTATGGCCAATAAAGTGAAGTAGGTAAAAGCAAATCAAATCTTCAATTTCGGTAGAAATCAATGGTAATACCTTACCTTCCTGGTCTTTCAGAAGAAATGAGAAAGTTTAATCCCAAAACATTACTTGTATAAACTAGAGTAGCTAGTTTTAATACTGTATAAACTAGTCAATTACTGTATAGTCGTGGCGAAATTACTTTCTGGGATAGCAGGAAATTCATGATATCAAAACAAGGCTTTCATTTTAATGTACCAAAGAAACGATTTTGACTTGAGTTTTTTCATAAACAATATCGCACTGGCAACATCTCAGCAACCATACATGATATCGCAATACACTTACTGAGCTAATTGAGCCTGGAATCTGAAGACATGCATAACACAAATCACCCAAGACGTGACTTAATACCTGATTTGATGTGACTGGTCACATTTGTTTGCTCGTAACTCTTAGGAAGAAAATCTCAACGTAGCACCATCAGGCAGAGCCATTATCTAAAAGTTAAGAATTTCCTAGTCAGAAATATTTTCAAGTTGAAACTTCATCTCCTTGAAGGAACCATACCAACAGAATGAAAGAGTAAAGTCATAAAACTCTTTTTAAGAAAGAGAAAACAATGTCTGGTGCAATAGAAAGCATTTGACATCGCTAATCATCTTGCTCTCAGAACATCGGGTGTTTTCAAGACAGATTTTTTTTTTTTAATAATGACCACTTCCTTTTTTCTACTTTCTACTGAACGCAATAAACAACAACCAGTGTTGTAGAAAATGGTGAAATGTTGTCTTGTAAGTAGTACTAGTGCATGTTTGCCTTTCGGGAAAAAAGGTAAGCAATGTACTGTACATGAAAGATTCAACAGAAAAAAAACTTTGACACTTGTTACATTCCACAACTCTCTCTATCACTGTATATTTTTTGACCATACCTTTTTTCTGAACCGTAGCATTTCACATTTCTCTAGTAATCCAATTATATTCCAATCACTTCCTGGAGTCTTCATCTTTAAACATTTTATGTCTACATAAATATCGACTTCATCTCTGCTTTAAAGCGATACTATTTTTCATTCTATTAAAACACTCAATTCTGTTTGCAACTTTTCAACCATTTTAGTCTAATGATAAAATGTCTATGTTGCACGTCAACACTACCTTAGATGCACTACAATAAGAAACTGAGTTCACACTTAAACCACAGTGTATTACTTCACTCCTCATGTCAGTACTCAAAGTTTCGTAGAAATGAATGGGTGTGCATAGCATGTAAAGCCTATAAAATCGTCACTTCCCCCAAATTTGAACACGAAATTTTCTCTTTCTAAACTTTCAAACACCTGCCCAATTTCCTTCATTATCGTGTTTCGCATTTGTGTTAAGCTCTCTCTTAATGTCTTGATTGCAAGTAAAGGCAATATAAGGTTCCTGGACTGCAGACAGCAGTTTTCATTTGAAAAAAATAATAAATAAAAATCGTGAATGCCTGACTCTCTAAAGCTTGATACACAAATGTTTTAAAGCATGACCTTCACTTTTCTGCTCAATTCTGTGAATTTCTTCAATTCCGCATTCAGGGCTGATGATGCGATATGCTGGTATGCACGCTATTACAAATACAAGACAATTGATGTGTTTAACAATCCTGACCAATACATACATTTTGGCCTGTTGGAGAAACCAAAGTACCCCAGAGAGAACCTGCAAACTTGACACACAGACCAGAGGCGAGATTTAAACCCCCAATATGTCTGTCTGAAATACAACCTTCAGAAGACGGCAGTATAACCGAGAGGTTTTCCTGTTAACTGTTATGCTGAAGTTTGGTTCCATGCTCCAAAGTCCAAAGTCAGTCCACATGCCATAGATGAATGTTTTTGATATATCTATTGATTGAGTGTCAGTTTCTCACGGGCTCAGGTTACCAGCTTGACTTCCGAATGTATCTGAGCGTTTGATTGCTGCTTGTGAAGTAGAAGCTTGGTGGCTTGAAATCTTCTGATCAGCAGTTCAACACCTTAACCACAGAGCGCCCACTTCACCAAAGTGACATGATTTGAATAGAATTCACCTTGTTTAGTTGTCTTCACTGTTGGCTCTCTGTTCTGGTTTAGCATTAGCCTACAGGTTTAATAGTCATAGTTTTCATATTGCTGTTTGAATTGATTGCTTGTGTTTTATCATGTTCAAACTCCACTTTATTACAGAAGATAGCTTCCTATGTGACAGTTAAGTTTGTCTAACTGTTAAAATGGGTGGAGTTCCTGACTAGGTTTTAGTCTGACTATGAATCTGACTTTTCCTGCCTTATCAGAGCTGGAGCTGATCTCTGTATTTAATATTTTCTGTGGAAAAAATCTGATTTGTGTCACATTAAGAAAGAAAATGTATTCAGTGTCATTTTAATCTGATAATGTAACCGCAGTGAGAGTTGTATTGTTAGGCTTTGACCTATTTGTACCAGCATTAAGATATTTATTATAAGAAAATACACCTTTATTAAATCTTAATGTAAGGATTGACTATTATAAATATTACAGTTTACTCGCTCATACATTCATTTTCTATACCACTTATCCTGTACCAGGTCACGGAGGCCAGGAGCCTATACCAGGGTAGGTGGGGTATACCCTGGATGGGGTTCCACTCCACTACAGGGCACACACACATATTCTCACACACAAAGGGGAATTTGGGAACTCCAATTCTAAACCATCCTAAAGTATTTTTTTTAAAACACCACCACCCCTTTTGCCCCTACCTAAGAACCCTATCATTTTCCTTAAATAATAACAGACCTTGACCCAAAGCTGCATATTATCCTCTACATACTGCACTTAAATTGTCTCTTAATTGTACATAATATATATGTTGAAGTGTTTTGTATACGATACTCTAATGTATAGAACGTTCCAACCCTTAAAGTCCACTAGCTTCAGTTAACAGCTTTGTTATATAACATATTACGACTTTACAACTATTCCATGGATCAACATTATAACCACAGTTTTTGTCAAAATCTTACTTCCTGAAAGAAGTAGTTAAAAATAAATCAGAACCCACAAAAATGCAATCATACTAATTGAGTCATCTAAGATTTGACAAAAAGGATATGTTACAAGAATTCCTCAAACTCTAAAAAAAAAAAAAACATATCTTTATCCACGTTTAAAATGATCCATCCTTAAAAATCAGTACTAACCATACTGATTAGGAAACTTCTCCACTGTAGTGTTTGTAATCAGTCACTGAAACGTACTCATATGCTGTAATTAAATACAAAGCAATTCCACATTGTTTAGGAAATCGGTAGCTTTTCCTTGTGTACATCAAAGCAAAAGTGTACCAATCTCCATCGTGATTGCAATACCACTCTATTTCAGGGGCTCTACATTTTGGATATGCTACACAGGAAACAGCAAACGAGAGCTTCCTCTTTCGCATCTGCATTGCTTATCGTTAAGTGGTTGCCATGGGAATGTAGGTGCAAAAAAAAAAAAAAAAAGCTGCACGGTATAAAACCAAGGTGTTCGGGTTGATTCGCATCCGTTGTGCGCTTGCAAACCGAAACTCAACTCCAAGTCATGTGATTCTTAGTCAGGTGGGCTGTTTTAACACACACACACACACACACACACACACACACACACACACACTCACTCTGATGTGTGTGTGATGAGAAACTGTCTTCATCCTGACTGCTCCAGTTTTAAAAAGCTCCTGTGTACATCTGCGTACATCCTGTGTAGGATAACGGCACACATCCTTTGTTCTTCTTAAAGCATGCTACATAAAAGTCAATGTACAGCTAATAAAACGTTACACTACATATTATGATGAATGCTACGGTAAATTTGTAAATTTGGGAGTTCACCAACATATATACACCGGTCAGTCATAAAATTATTACCACCTTCCAGATATTGAGTAGGTCGCCCCTTTTGCCACCATAACAGTGATGCACTGTGCGTTCAGACACCTTTCTATCACAACCAGCATTAACCATTTCCTCAATTTGATCTACTATTGGATCGGACTACACAGGCCAGCGTTCAATCAGTGAGCCTTTTTCTCACCCATGACCCACTGTGTGTGATTGAAATAACAATAAAAGCCTGATTTGATATGACTTTTGGTACGTCCTGACCACTGCGTCCTGGGAACATCCCACAAGAGATTCGGTTTTGGAGTTGCTCTGACCCAGTCCTCTTGCCACAAAATCACAATTTGCCCCATGTCAAAGTCACTCAGATCCTTCCGCTTGCCCATTTTTTTTGCTTCCAACACATCAACTTCAGGAAAAAAGGTTCATTTGCCACCTAATATATCTGGCCTACTTCCAGCTGCCATTCTGATGAGATACTGAAATGCTATCGTGAGAAGGACCAAATTATAATGGCTGGACACCTGGGTTAAAACACCTCCAAAAATGCTGCTCTTGTGGGATGTTCCTGGTCTGGAGATACCAACGGTGATCCGAGGAAGGAAAAACAGTGAACTCGTGACAGGGTCATGGGAGACCGAGGTTCATGGATGCACATGGGGAGCGAAGGCTGGCTCGTCTAGTCCGATCCAATAGAAGCGCTAGTGTAGATCAAATTGAGGAAAAGGTTCATTGTGATTGTGATAGAAAAGTTTCCGAACACACAGTGCATCATTTGGAGGCTACTCAATATTAGGCGGGTGGTCATAAGGTTATGGTTGATCTGTGTGTATACATAATTTTGTATTCATTAACTTACAAATTTACATGTTTTACATTTAGCTTAAATGCTAGACATTAAATGGTGCTCCTATATGTTCATAGCTTTTGAGACATTATTATTTAATAACAGTAACAATAATAGAGAAAAACTGGGGTGGCTAAGCTGAACAGTAGGGTGGCACAGGCCACCCCTTAGTTTATGTACATAAATGTGTGTGTGTGTTGGGGAGGGGGGGGGGGGGTTAGAGAAATTGTGATTATTTTGGTGTGGATGCTAAAACAGTAGCCTAAGATTTCTATGGCAACCGGTCTGCCTACCATCCTGCGCTCGTACGCACGCGCGCATCCGCAGGCGCGCGCCTATACCTACAGTACAGTACATTCCCACTCACTAACACCTACACATGCTGTTTTAAATATCCACGTTAAACAAACAAACAAACAAAACCTAAATCTTTCCCCATGTCGAACATTCTCTCCATATATAATAACATAATTAAACCAATATATTGAATGAAATTCAATGCACGCGGATTTTTAATACTGTACATGTCCGAGTGTGTGTGTGTGTGTGTGTGTGTGTGTGTGCGCGCGCGCTCGCTCGCTCTTACCCGGAGCGTGATCTCCCTCATCCTCTCCTGGCGAACTTTCGACACATCCGCAACTCGAGACATGGTTCAGGCTGAGAGAGAAAAAAAGTCTCACACCGAGCTCAAATCCTTAGAAAATGTCCCAGAGCAGAGTGAAGGGTGTGTGTGTGTGTGTGTGAGATCGCCTAAGCGTGTAAAGTCATAGCGCAGGGAAGAGTGCAGCGTGTAGCGGTGTTACTTCATGCTGAAGCGCTGCTCTTCTGGCTCAAACTGATTTAGTACAGGAAGAGAGCGAACAGCGCTCCACGAAGACCAAACCGCGCCCACACACACACACACACACACATACTGAGATTAAAGAGCGACACCACTGGGTTTGAGCAAAAGTGAAACGAAAAAGTCACATCCACTTCTCTTTCTTTCTTTCTTTCTTTAGTGCATTATCTCCCCTGGATTTCTGCTGCTGTCATCAGAAACATGATGAGACTGACACAGAGCATCTTTACATCACACTTACACAGAATTAAATACACACAGTTTCAGGGTGAAATGCATGCACCAAAGTTGCTTACGTTACACTAGCATAAGGGAAAATAAACTGATCAGCTTTAATATAATCTGTGATATTATTATTATTATTGTTGTTGTTGTTATTATTATATTATTATTATTATTATTATTTCAAGGTGAAGCCCACAACAACGATGAACCGCTTCGTTATTTTTTAAAATTGTAATTTCATTTGTGAAATTATAATTTTAAAAAATAACGAAGGGGTTCATCTTTGTTGTGGGCTTCACCTTGAAATAAGAATAATTCTGTCTGGTGTGGTATTGGTATTTCCACTGGATTGGTGACTAAGCATTACGTTCATGGCAAGATTTTGAATGTGCTCTTATTTCATCTTATTACAATCAATGGGAGGAGGGAGAATAGAGAAAAGTTCATGTTCACGTCTTGTTTACCAGAAGTTGTACTTCTTTCAGCAAGGGCCAAATTCACTCCCTGTAAACGGAGAGTGAATCACAGCTCAAAAATCCAAAAAGGAGATCAGATAAAGATCAGGTTTTGTCTTAAAACGACTCCAGCGCGTTAAAATTCACTTGTACAACCTCAGCACTGTTATATCAGCTGTGCAAAAAAATTAACTAATCCCAGTAAAAAGATTTAGCTTAGCTTTTCTAAGCAAAATCTATTGGTGCAGGTGTTTGTTTACTATAAGCAAGTAGCTTATTAGTATCTTATTTTAAAGTAGATTATTAAATCCAGGGTGGCACGGTGGCTTAGTGGTTAGCACTTGCACCTACAGGGTCCGGGTTCGATTCCTGCCTCTGTGTGCATGGAGCTTGCATGTTCTCCCTGTACTTGGTGGGTTTACTCTGGTTTCCTCCCTTTCCTGTGTGATTGAGCATGTGAGTCTGTGTATGTGTCCCGCGATGGATTGGCACCCTGTCCAGGGTACCCTAAGTATCCTGTGATAGGCTTCAGGCTTCTCTTGGCACATAACTGTTTATAACATCGCTTTTTACTCAACATTTAGATATCAGTCAAATCCCAAGAAACCCGGGTCAAGGCATGACATACTGTAATTTGTCTTCCTTGTTAATCAGAGTGACACCCAAGTCCATCATGGGTATCTATCAGCTTATGCATGTGGAAGAAGAAGGATACTGTTTTTCTGTGTAAATAGTTTTTAATAAATAAATTCATAAATTGATAAAAAAGAATTTATCAAATTATGGGACAAAAAGGCTGACAGAATATTACTTTATCTGTTGGCTATTCTGACTAGCTAGTTAAGTTAGACAGACGTTACCAATGGCTACCTTTAACAATATAAAGTTATTAATCCAAAGCTCTTAAGAAATGTTCAAAATATTTCGACACAGTAGCAAACTTCAGCACGTTTTTAAACAATCATGAGGCACTATCGTATTCCTCATGAAGCTAAACGAGTAGGAAGCACTGTGAAAAAGTAATTACTTAAAAAATAAAAAGGTGAAGAATGAAGTATGTTATATTTTCATAGCGAATCCATATATAACATTTTTATGGGTTATTTAATGTTTGAGATCTGGCCTGGCCAACAGAGAATCACATAATGTTTACACAAAAATATACAACAACAAATAAATATGATGCAGTTAGTATAACAACATAAAATACCTCTGAAAAGAAGAAAATGCATCTCATAATTTGTATTCTATTTTCTGAGGCTGCAGTTTAGTCAGCATAGTCTTTGATCCTTGATTGGCATGACTTCCTGACCATATTTTGTTCCTATACGTTCACTTCTTTGTTGAGAGTCCTTTGGAATCCCCCACACTTTGCCCACCTTCCTGATCACATTGAAGCAGCTCAGAGGAGAAAAGTATTATGTGCAATTTGCAAATTGAGAGCAGCACGTAGGCGTCCAGCAACCTTAAGTGAACTTTGTTTAAACCAACCAAAATGAAATGCACCATGTATAGGGTGGGAGGATACAGCAGTATAGTGTTTATGGGTAAAAATCTGTTTAACTCTGTTTAGAGCGTTTAACGCTATAAAAATGGTTGATTTGAAGTTGCAGCTAATGGAAATATGAACTTATCATCACTGCTGGTGGTGACATGACTGAGAGAAGACCCTGCTGCAGAATTATAGTTTGATTAATATATACATTTATTTAAATTTCAAATTTTACCATTTATTTCTTATCTGCAAGTTTAGTGCTTCCTGCGTTACTCTGTGCTTATCCTTAATTCAAACAGTCTGTATGAAACAGGATTACAGAGTTTGCCCTGCTGTTTGAACAGCTTGAGTGCATTAGTCAAGAGTTCATTATATATTTGTAACATTACACACTCTACACACAGGCACACACACACACACACACACTTATGTAAAATAGCATCATATAACCGTAACCTATAACTTATAACCTACCATCCTCCCTCATGGATATTTAAGTGAAGGGGTGGCCTGTGCCACCCTAGTATGCCTCATGGAAAACCCAGTGAGACACCTTATATTATTATATTCCAATCAGTCATAATATCAACACCACCGATAGGTGGAGTAAGCAACATCGGTCACCAACTATACAGCTGTTAACTGGTGACACAGGGGACAAAGGGACAACAGGGGACAAAGGCAGACCCGTCCGGTCCAATCTCACAGAAAAGCCAATGCAGCACAAATTGCTGAAATAAGACACCCAGTGCACCACAGCCTGTCACACACAGAGCCCAACAGGCAAAGAGGTCGAAGCCGCCGACCCAACCACCAATTTCCCCAGATCACAATCTGATCGAGCATACAGAGGACATGCCGGTCAATCAAATCTGATCCAAGGAGACCCAACCCTGCCACACACAGCACCCAAAGAATCCATTGCCAACACCTTGGTAGCAAAAACTAGAGCAGTGCCCCTGCAGAGCCACACTCTGAGATGCCAGAGCCACCCCAGTGGCACAAGGGGAATCCAAAGACTAAGTGGTTTTAATTTTAATTAATTAAATATTATGGGAGGGCGGCACAGTGGTGTAGTGGTTAGCACTGTCGCCTTGCACCACCAGGGTCCTGGTTCGATACCCGGCCAGGCTCGATTCCCGTCTTTGTGTGCATGGAGTTTGCATGTTCTCCCCGTGCTTGGTGGGTTTCCTCCAGGTACTCCAGTTTCCTCCGACTGTCCAAAGACATGTAGGTTAGGCTAATTGGCGTTCCCAAATTGCCCGAAGTGTGTGAATGAGTAAGTGTGTGTCTGTGCCCTGCGATGGATTGGCACCCAGTCCAAGGTGTATCCTGCCATGTGCCCTAAGTCTCCTTGGATAGGCTCCAGGCCCCCCGTAACGCTGAATAAAGGATTAAGCGGTGTAGATGATGAGTGAGAGAGTGAGTAAATATTATGGGTGATTGGTCTAAAAAGTTGGGGGGCACTGAGAGTATGTTTTTGTCTTAGTATTCATGGCAGGACCTTTAACTGACATAAACAATTGCGGATATGCTTAATTACTCATGACACCTAAATCTAAACCTAACCCTAAATTCAGGAACCAAAAGAATTTGGCAGTTGCTTTAAGACCATTTTGTTCCCCAATTATGACACCTATCAAATGGAAAATCGGGGTATACCGTATCTCTTGAAAATGCTGCTTCACCGAACAGTGTAGTGCCAAGTGCTATCTATCTTCTTTCACTTACCAGAGCTTAAAGATGCCCAAAGTTAGCTAGAGCCTCTGTTATTAACAGGAAATAATGTACAGCATGAAAAGTTCAGGATGTTTCTATTGTAATATCTTGAGAAGCTTGAGTGTTCACTTAACAAGGACTACAGTTCTTTCCTGAATAAAAGCCTTACAGAAGACCTCTGAAGATAAAATCACTCAGACTCAGAATGGATGGCAAGGCCGAATTAAGGGAATCACACTGCCATGATGTCTTTCACCTGAGTTGAACTCCCCTAATATAAACAAATTATATCCTACCTCAGGTTTTAGATCTAGGAACATAACTACTGCTGCACTTCATTACGGTGTTGAGATTAACCAGAATGATGTACTCATTGTACAGTGTTGAGAAAAAGGGAGAAGTGGAGAGGACAAACGGAAAAAAGTTTATTTTTGGAGGGTCGGTTGCTTTTTTCCCTTCCTTGACCACATCTGTCGCCATGCCAACAGTGAGCTCAGACCTTGGGTTTATTGAGAGAGTCTAAAAACTTTGAAGTGGGTGGATGCTTCTAGATTTAGTATGGCACACATGCATGCAAAAGGCCTAGCAAATAGAGTAAATACAAAGGAAGTTTTCAGCGCACTGGTGTCAACACCAGTATTATATCAATAATATATTTTTAGTAAAACTGTTCAAATTTGTCGAAACTATACTTACTTCATCACAGATGTAAAAATAATGTATTGGCTTAAGGAATACAACAAAAACATAGTGCAGTTGGAGTGTATGAGTTTCCAGGTTTCCACTCATACTCGGTATACGAAATGTCCGAACAGCAATGAAAGTAATTGCTACAGTATGTCACAAAAGTGAGTACACCCCTCAAATATTTAGTTATATCTTTTCATAGGACAACACTGCATAAATGACTCTTTGACACAATGAAAAGTAGTCAGTGTAAAGTTTGTATAGCAGTGTAAATTTATTGTCCCCTCAAAATAACTAAAAATACAGTGACATACTGTATATGTTCTACTATGCGTCAGCATTAACCGCCTTACAGATGCTGACTGTAAATTGATGCTGATGCTGACACAGCAACCCGGCTAGCAATGTCAAATCCAAACCTGACCACAACTTGCTGAAGCCTGAAAGACTTTGTGAAAATGCAATTCAACTGATTCATGTTTAAGGTCTATGGAAGACATGGAAGCAAACAGTGCTGGGATGAGCCACCAGAGAGGCCCATGTCCTTCAACAAAGATCTCCTTAGAAACCCATCTTCCCACTTGTTCCCTGATTCAGGAGCAATGAGTATGCTATGTTTACAACTGTGTCTGGGAGATTTTTCCAGCTGATAATAAGTGGCAGTCAGACAGCTTCAAGATGGAGACAGTTCCAGTGTTGAGTGATATACACCTGACACCACCAAGTGTGCTCTATTCCACTGTGCCAGTCATGAAGATCTTCACTGTCATGGTGTACTACTTTATTTTAAAGGAGAGTTAACACCACCCAGGCTTCACGGTATGCACTTCAGCTAGTATTTCAATCACAGATCAATCTTGCACACAAGCAGTTTGCTGATACCAGGTTCTAAGTCTGTATTCAAGTCTACCTGAGTCTCCAGGAACAAACTGGACTCCTTTTAATTTAAATTTTAACACATCTCCTGTTATACTGAACTTCCAGTAAACATTATTATGCTGATCAATCCCTGCTATCCGTTATCACCCAGATGAGGATGGGTTCCCTGTTGAGTCTGGTTCCTCTCAAGGTTTCTTCCTATTACCATCTCAGGGAGTTTTTCCTTGCCACAGTCGCCCTTGGCTTGCTCATCAGGGACAATCTTAACATTTTGATTCATACACATTGCATACAAACATACTTATTTTTACTGTGTAAAGCTGCTTTGCGACAGTGTCAATTGTTAAAAGCGCTATATAAATAAAATTGACTTGACTTGACTTGACAAGACAACCACATAATGACTTGGTGTCTGGGACGTTGATGAGACCAGTCTTTAGAGATGAAGACCAAGTCAAGCATGCCTAAAACCAAAAGCAAGTACAATTAACTGTCTAGTCCATGTCAATCCAGAAAACGTCTTAAGACCAGACATGAGGCTTAACCAGAGTGATAGTCTCCATCTAGTGAGGCAGAACATCCAGATATTTGTTACCTGTATAGAATTTAGTTGTAAAAATAATTATAATAATGTTCTGGCCTGGATGCAGGGCTGCTCCTCGCCATACTTTTTATTTACAATGTCATGTGCAGTTAGCAAACTGAATACACTGTTTAAGAGGGAGTGCTGTACTATGAAGGTTCTCATTATAATACTTGGGACTCCTCATAGCTCAACTGGAACTTCAATTCCACCTCAGGCAGACCTCCTCTTGGAAAATGAACCCAGATTCCCACAGTCATGCTCCAAGACCTAATGGAAAGTCTTCACAGAAGAATGGAGCTAGTTATAACAGCAAAGAGGAATAAATCTGGAATGGCATGTTCAACATCTGTGGATGGGTGTCCACATACATTTGGCCATATTGCTTCTACCAATCAGCCATAACAATACAATCACCTGTCTAATTTTGTGTAGGTCCCTCTTGTGTCAAAAAAACAAACAAAAAATTAATGATTAAGGCATGGACTCCACTAGACCTCTAAAGGTGTGCTGTGGTACTCTATCTGGCACTGAGGTGTTAGCATCAGATCCTTTAAGTACTGTAAGCTGCAAAGTGGGGTATTCATGGATCAGACTTGCTGGTCCAGCACATCCCTCACACGCTCAATCAAATTGAGATCTGGGGAATTCGGAGGCTAAGTCAATATCTTGAACTCTTTCTCATGTTCTTCAAACAATTCATAAATGATTTTGCAGTGCTGAAAGGGCCAGTGCCATTAGGGAATTCTTGGTCTGCAAAAAGTTTGAGTAACATCCACATGAACACCAGGACCCAGAGTTTTTCAATAAACCATTGTCTAAAGAGTCTAACGATCCCTTCTTCCCACTGTGAATCCTGGGAAGCCCTCTGTCGCCCAGGTAAGTAAGGCACCCAGCCTTCCACATGATATAAGGGAAATCATGAACCATCAAACCAGTCCACCTTTATCCTTTGCTCCATGGTCCAGTTCTGACATTTACTTGCCCATTGTATGAGCTTTCAGCAGTGGACAGGGGTCAGCATGGGCACTAAGACCAGTCTGTGGCTACTCAGGGACATACACAGCAAGCTGTGACGCACTGTGTGTTCTGAAGCCTTCCTACCACTACCAGAAATAACCACTACCTGTAACTTTTTCAGCAAATTGTGCTAATGTAGGAAGCTCTTTTGTGGACACAAACAGCTAGCCTTGCTTCCCTTGCAGATTAATGAACCTTGGTCTTGCTTGAACCTTGACACATGACTCTGTCGCAAGTTCACTGGTTGTCCTTCTTTGACTACTTTGGGTAAGTACTAACCACTGCATAGCAGGAAGACCCCAAAAAGCCTGCCATTTTGGAGACACTCTGACCTGAGCTTTTCAGCCATCACAATGTGGCCCTGTTAAAATCTCTCAGATCCTTATGCTTGCCCATTCGAGCTTCCTGCTTCGAGCACAAACTGACTGTTTATTTGCCTCCCAAAATATCCCACCCATTGACATGTATCAATATAATGATTAATATTAATGTTATTCGATTCACCTTTCAGTGCTTGTAATGTTAAGATTGATCATGTACATGGATTATTCTACATTACATAGAATAAATTTTTGTACCTTCAGATCACCTTCAAACGCAGATGATGTTGATTTGCTTAAACTAAGGAGCAGGATGGGATATTCTTTGCTGTTAGAGCTGACGGTCACAGTACATGTTGTACACACTATTCTTGTGAGATCTGCAGTGAGGATCGCTCACCCTGTGAACACTACCAGCGATTCAACTTGAGCCACCATTCTCTCTCTCTCTTTCTCTCTCTCTCAGAACAGGACAGATTGCTCTGTGGGTGGTTTTCCACACAGTGTTTCAGCATTTTCTCTCTTGCTCTGCTCTTGCTGTTACTTGCATTCACACACATACAAAAAAAAAGTATTATTTAATAGCTATTGCACAATGAATCATTCTTTAGTTACATCATATAGGAAAGACTATTTATTACCTAATTAAATCCCTCCAATCAATACAAGAAGTGTGGAGAGGAATTAAAAAGCCTGACTTGGGCTGAGAGGTGTGACTGTGCATTCAGAGTGCTCATACTGTAGCAGTCTGACTCATACTGCAGTCTATAGACTGGTGGGATTATTTAGGAATGGCATTTTTGGCTAAAACAATACTGAGTGGATAGACATAATGGACATAAATATTAGTACGCTACAGTACATAGTATTAAAGAAAATTATATAGGGTGGATTGAATTATTAATACTTAAAGTTAATGGACTCAAATTATATTATATTACATAATATTACATCCATCTTTATATACAGATTATGGACTCTAGACCTGAAAGATGTAAATTTGACTTCAGTGCAATCATGCTCTGGGCGGTCAGAATTATTGAGAACGGTTCTTTAGTTTACTTTGGTTAGGAAAATGGATATTATCTCTATATTAACTCTTCTTTCTATGTGCGAGAGAGATTTAGATAAAGATGGGGAATATGAGGAAGAGAGAGAGAGACTGAGAGCAGAGCGTTGCCATGGGTTACCACTCCATCAAGGAGCTGCTCTTCAGAGCTATTCCGTAGCAGACAAGAGAAAATGTGTGTGTATGTGTGTGTGTGTGCGTGTGTGTGTGTGTGTGTGTGTGTGTGTGTGTGTGTGTGTGTGAGTGTGTGAGAAAGAGAGAGAGAGAGAGAGAGAGATGCTTCTGTTTTCTCAGTAATACTCTGTGGTCATAAGCGTACAAGATGGAACAATTCATTATATTAATTTACAAATCAATTCATCGCTGTTACATCATTTACATCCTGTGTATAGTTGTTAGGGCCTGCAGTCCCTACCAGAAGGAGGCACAACTGGCACAACTCAAAACATTAATTAGTTTAGATTGCATATATTTGGAATGTTGAGAAGAAACCAGAGTACCCTGAGGAAACCCAACAAGGACAAGGAGACCCCATGCATAGAGACAGGAGGCAAAATTTGAACTCCCAAACCTTGAATTTACATTACATTTACAGCAATTGGCCGACGCCCTTATCTAGAGCGGCTTACTGTTCATGTTATCTCATTCTCCATCTGAGCAATTAAGGGTTAAGGGTCTTACTCAAGTGGCAACTTGATGGTGCTAGGTTCGAACCAATGAATTAACCACTGAGGTACCCCTCGCCTAGGATATTTGAGATGACAGGTTTTGCACAGTTTATCTCCTAATCTCTATGAGTTCCAATGGTCCACTCTCCTGTGGCAGTTTTTTCTGTACATATCACTGATCTGATAAGTAAGGTGACGTCCTTCCTAGGGTCCGTTAGCTAACTCAGTTAGCTGGATTTGATTGTTGTGGATTTGTCCTGATCTTGGATTGTTTTGTTCTTCGAAGCGAATCTCGCACTTGCTTTCATAGCAACATGTCCATAAGCTTAAATCTGCTCGGGAGCAGGTTTATTTCATGTAAACAGGATTTAGGCTGCGCTCCTGGCGGGTTATGATTAGCTGAAATAGCGAGGTCACATCTGATTGGTTAAAGAGCATGACTGACACAAACTGACTGCCTCCGCGGGGAAAAGAATCTTGCATGAATATATGGATGGATGTATTTAAACATAAATACAGTATATGTATACATGTGTGTGTCTGTGGTCATCATTCGTGTGTTAGTCTCCGTGTGTGTCTAATAATATGTAACAATCCCCCAAATGTAATATCCCCCGATTGCGTCTATATAAGTGGAGGTAATTTTCTCAAATCTGTCACAGTCATGTCTTGTCCGTTTATAAGAGAGCAACCGGTTACTGAAGGTGTGAGGATTATACAAAGAGTTTTTCAAATTCCTCGTGTATTGTGTGATAGACAGGATCCTTAGCACAGCATGAAAATATAATTCTTACTGTACTTGTTCTTCTACTTCACTTTTATACTGTAAACCCGATTAAGTTGGCAAAACTCAAAATATTTGAGGTAATCAGTTACATAATTTTTTTAAGTAATTTTAAGTACACAGAACTATCAATATTTGAATTTGTTGCAAATAAAGTAAATTCAATACTGCGCAGGAATCGAACCCGGGTCTTTCGGGTGGCAGGCGCAGCACCTACCACTGAGCCACCAGAGCTCTTTAGATTTAAATTGTTGGAACTTTGAGGTGACACTTACTGTTACTTAAGTACTTATGATTACTTAAATTATCAAATTTGTTCAGCTAACTTTAAATTCATACAAATAGTATTTGAGAGTATATATACATACACACATATAACATGTAACACGGGCAGCAATTACGTATTTAATAAATTTATTTTAAATTATCTTTATTAAAGTTTGAAATTCTCCATAACCCTTTAATAAAAGCTTTTGCTCCGCTTGAGGAAAAAAAAGAGCTGCTCTTTTGGCATTTCATCAACCAATTGCAGGGGTTGTGATCAGTGTTTCTACTGTCGATGCATATCGCCTTTTAAACAAATGCACGAACGCGCAATAATCCTAGACAACTCAATCCAGCTATACTAATCATCAACAACAGGTGTGCTCGAAGAACCGAATTAGCCGCATCGCAATTAGCACAATGATCTCATCTTAGATCTGTCAATTCATCTCGGATGTTTCAAGCGAAGTACGAAGAATGGACCCCAGGTTTATTCGAGGCTGGCTTACTCTACAAGGCCATGGATACAGGGCTACCGTATCACACAACACCTTTGTTTACCTCTCAGCCTTGAAGCTGGAACCAAATTATACGACATGATAGACTTGCTCAAGGTTGTTACCTTGCATCCAGGCTCGAACACGTCTTGAATTTACAACTATACAATCTTAAGACAAGCGCTCTAACCACTAGGCCACCAAGCCACACAATGTGACAGGAAGGCTACAGTCATTCAGAGAAACATGGTGTTTAGAAAAGCAGCTCGGAATACACGATAAAGGAACAGGACAGTTGGCATCAGAGGTGGATAGTAACGAGTTACATTTACTCAGTAACATTTACTTAAGTAACTTTTTGAAAGGATTTCTATGAGTAGTTTTACTGCACCATACTTTTTACTTTTACTTGAGTAGATTTGCGACGAAGAAACGCTACTCTTACTCCGCTACATTCGACTACACTCGACTTGTTACTTTTCTAACCGTTTATTTGACGCTTTAGATATTCTTTGTGTTTGTCAGAGAAATGCAGCTGGTGGATCTACTGTACCATGTGACTGTGTTTCACCAATCAGATGTAGCAACAATAATCACATGACTCCGTTTGACCAATCAGCCGCAATAACAATAACCACATGGAGTCACATGACCACACAGAAAGGGGAGGGGTGTGTTTTCAGCAGTGATACACAGAGAAGCAAACATGTAGCGGTTAGTTTAACTGTTTTATTTAATGTTGCAATCTTAACATATATAATTAGCAAATAAACTAGAGGCTAAAAAATATATACATTTCTTACATGTTCTGCTGGACACAGTTTATGATAAAGTTGGTAAAGTACACATGTTCTAATGTTATTTTCTACCAGCTGAGCCATTTGCAGGGCAACTAACAGTGTTCAAACATACACTGTTCAAACATACTTATGTTACCTACAGTAGGGATTTATTTCAAATAGCCATTTATATTGTGAAATAAGGGAAATTAGGAAATTTGTGTCTTATTCCTTAATTTGCTATTTTGTAAAGATATGTAGTTTTATTCATTTATTTTATTTCATTTATTTTATTATTTGGAAATGTCACAATTTGTACATTATTTTATCATTTTGTCTCACTGCTTACAATATTTCTAAGAAAAAAAAAAATTGGACATTATGATGAAACAGTTACTCAGTACTTGAGTAGTCTTTTCACCGAATACTTTTTTGCTCTTACTTCAGTAATATTTTGGATGACTATTTTCTACTTCTACTTGAGTAATATTATTTTGAAGTACAGCTACTCTTACTTGAGTAAATTTTTTGGCTACTCTACCCACCTTTTGTTGGCATCCATGTACACTACCACTCAAAAGTCTGGGAGCACTTAGAAATTTTTTTGTTTTCCAAGGAAACACACAAAATTATTCTGAATAGAAAATATAGCAAAAGAACAAGACATGTCGACACTGTCAGAGTTACAAATAATGATTTTGATCGAAATGATGAATGTGTTTTTCAGACTTTGCCTTCATAAAAAACATGTTTTGCAACAACCTGGCAGATATTTTAGCTGTCAATTCTTCAAGATAGCTCATTTATGGGAATGCTGTCCTTCCATGCAGGGTAAGTGAAGGACACTGCACAAAAGACAAACCATTTTATAGTATGGTGCGTTATTCTATAGTTCTGGCAAATTAAACTTTTAAAAGTGATTATGTTCAGCTTTTAAAAGTATCAGTAACTCACATTATTGATCATTTATACAGGTCTGTATCTGTATGAGACTACATATTTGCACTCTGGTCTGGTCTGGTCTGGTCAGTCCGTAGCTGTTAGGCTGCTTGATCAAACACAGTGAGCAAGCAAGAGATCAGCTGTTGTTGTGCATGAGGACAGGAAATGAATTCAATAGGATT
This sequence comes from Clarias magur, assembly GCA_013621035.1. NCBI lineage: Eukaryota > Metazoa > Chordata > Actinopteri > Siluriformes > Clariidae > Clarias > Clarias magur. The sequence continues at coordinate 5,399,296 of QNUK01000007.1, read as the reverse complement.
CCTAACATACAACCCAAGTTCAAGTGAAGGAAAACCACATCTATGATGTTTACCAAGTCACGCCTCTTGCTGGATGCTGCCCTTAATTGCACAGAATTAATTAACGGCATCTGTTTCTAGTTATCTTGAGTATGTATATATAGCTGTCAATGGCATGTAGAAGGTTTTGCAAGGAGACGTTGTTATTGACTGAGAGAGAGAAAGAGAGAGAGAGAAATACTAAAAAGTGTAAAAGAAATGCTGAGAGCCAAATCCATTATAGTTTTAGTTTTTTATCTGATCCTTTAAATGACACATACAATGCAGAAACTGTTTAATAGTGAAAGTAAGAGCCTTTCCACATGCACAATGAGAAAAGAACTCAAGAGACTAGGAATAAACAGCTGTGTAGGCTTAAGAAAACCACTTATCAGTGAGGCTAATTGGGAGAAAAAGAAAAATATAATAAAATATTCTAGGGAGATAAAGAATGAACTCTTCATTAGCACTGGAAAAAGGTGGTCAATGTTTTATATATAAAAATCAGGTCAGATCACTACCTAATATACTGAATGCCCAAGTTTTTCCATCAATGGACTTTTTCTTGCCTGATGATACGGGCACATTCCAAGATGACGATTCTAAGATTCATCATGTCATCATGATTCAGGGAGCATAAGAAATTATTTACACACATGAAATGGCCACCAGAGAGTCCAGACTTAATTGAAAAGCTTTGCGATGTGGTCGAGAAGACGTTATGCAGTGGTTCCTCAATCCATGTTGAGAGAAATTACTGCAACTCTGGATGGAAATAAATGTTGTGAAAATGCATAAGCTTACCAAAGCAGAAGGCCGTCCAATGAAATATTAGAGTGTGAGACTTTTCGTTTGGTTCTGCAGTGTTATTTTATGTGAAATCCATATTGTCATCTTATTAGTCAAAAAAACATTGCATAAAGTCATAAACTCATCACAAACATCAAGAAAAATCTGATGACTCTGCTGGACATGTGAAGGAAACTGACACAACTGAATATTTTCTTCCTAGGTTTTAGGAGAACAAGATGGGTTGGGAGCCAGATAAAGAGAAAATAAAGCCTTCACATTATTGCCTGAATTAAAACATACATTTAAATGTCTTAGCAATGAAATCTGCACTGTTGACAACATTTCATATAGTATAGTGTTATACTGTATTAGATACCGCATTTTTTCCCGAATCATTAGGTTTCCTTGACAAGAAAACATGTAACTTTGGATCTTTCACATGCCCGGTTAGCTATCCAAAGAAAACCTTTTAAAAATGTTTAACAGAGAAGCATATTTGTAGAATTGTTTACAAAGAGTATTACAACTAAGTAGGACTAATGCAGTGGGTATGTGGGTATATTCCTTGTACATCATTGTTAGAGAAATTCTTTTGATATGACCATATTGTAGCCTAATCACGGATGACAACAGATGCTCTTAAGGATGTCAAAGGTGGAATATTTGAGAAGTACTATGTTTGAAGTGGACAATTTATTAGGTTCTGGTAGAAACCTAATAAATAATGCTTGCAATGCCAGACTAGAGCTGAAATACTTCGCATTGAAACTATGGATCAGAGTCTTTTAAGTGCTGTCTGACTGAACACAGGTGTTGCCTGTTAGTAATCAGGAGAAAAGAGAGTTGTTGTTGGGAATAGTAGTCCAAACATAGGCTGCATAGAAGTCTGGGAAATTGATGTGTGACGGCATTACGATGACTGAAGCTAATCGGTTTGTTCCTTTCAGTACCGAGTGTTTTTTTGTTTTTTTTTCAGTGTGCGCCAACATGTCAGGGGCACGATTACTCTGTGTTTATATACAATAGCTTCTAATGACCTTGCACTGTGCATTCAAATTGTGCACTTATGTAATTTTTTTTTTCATGCAAATGCAAAAAAAAAACTATGTGAAATTAAATTAAATGCAAATACACCACACATGTATGCGGCAAAATGTTTGTCCTTGCATGTGAGGAGCTGTGGTATTAATTTCCCAAAAGATTAAGTGTGGCTGAAAGTGTGAGAAATGGTTAAATTGCACCCGAAATGTATCATTTTAAATTCTCACTGAAGTTTTTATGTATGTATGTACACATGTATGTTGTGGTTGAATTCAGGGCTGTATGCAGGCTTCTTGAATTTTTCCACTCCAACCTTGGCAAACAGGTTTCATGCCTCTTACTGACTACACTGAAGGAAAATCTTAAAGCTACATTATGCAAGGCCATCTAATACAAATATGCTTTCAAGTTTAAAGCGGAACTACATATGAGTGTCATTATATTTTATATAGGTGTCCATATACAGTACATATATTGGTTTTTATATTATACAAGTTCAAAGATGATTTGAATTCCTTCAAGGTCATCATTACAAAAAGCAAATCAGAAGCTGTGCATGAAAGCCAAAGTGCATGCACTATTAAAAAAAAACCTGAAATGCAGCTTTCAGGTCAAATGTCAAGGCAGCTATGTAAGACCAAGATCTTTTCCAGGCTCTCACAGAGGCAAAATGTTCGAAGTTTTTTTGACACCAAGGACATTTGGCATTTAGGGCAAGACATTCAATTCAATTCCATTTTATTTGCATAACGCCTTTAACAATTGACATTGTCGCAAAGCACAATTTTTTTTGCACAATCAAAAGAATTAGGTTTGCATGAAATGTGAATGTGTATGAATCAAAATGATAAGATTGTCCCTGATGAGCAAGCCGAGGACGATGGTGACAAACTCCCTGACTTTAAGACCGACCTAATCACTGACTATAAAGCTATCAGTGTTTCATGAGGTGTTTCTGGAATGGAAGATAACCCTTTTATCCACCAACCAAGGACTCCGTCTGATAGTTGACATCAAGTACAATGGGTCAATCCAAGGAAGTCTACCGCTCCTGCCAACATACTTGATGTGTAATGTGCTGAGCAGCTTGAAGTGGTCCTAACAGATGTCTTCAAAATCTCCCAAAGCTATTCTTAGTTCTTAATAATTCTTTCCCCAAAGAGACAGTCTTGGTTCTAACTCAATTATTATCAGCACTCACACCAAACACCAAAAAGTTTCGTCATGAACCACACGAAGACCAACACTACGAATGCAATATCTGATGACATTCCAGAACTGGAATTTCCTACATTGTACCTGAGCCTGCAATAACGAACTGGACTCCATATTAACTTAAAGACATCATCTGCTATGATTTATCATCTGTTACATCTAATCTAAATCTAAATCACACAGTGACTGCACAACAATTCCTGCTATCCGTTTCACCCAAATGAGGATGGGTTCCCTGTTGATTCTGGTTCTTCTCCAGGTTTCTTCCTACTTCCATCTCGGAGAGTTTTTCCTTGCCATTGTCGCCCTCAGCTAGATCATCAGGGACAATCTGATGATCATTTCACATTTGAGCATTTCCATAACTTTTCTTTGATTCTGTATGACCATTTATGAATGGGCATTGTTAATATACAGTATATTGTCAATATACAAATAAAACTGAATTGAACTGAATTGAATTGGATGTCATCCAGCTGTCTCTGTTACACATGAACCAAAAAGAAAACCATTTACAGACTTTCAGCACATTTTCAACGTTCAACACAATCATCCCACAGCGAAAAGCTAAGCTTAGCAAAAGCTAAGCAAAGCTTGACTTAGCAAAGCTGAGCCTGCTGGATTTCAGCACTTCTGGAGGCTAGATTTTCTGACTAGGTGATTCCAGTGCATAAGGATTATCAACACCGCCTCCAGCACCAACACTCTGAGCGCCAGTGCTCCTCGGGGACGTGCACTCGGCCCACTGCTGACTCACGAATGTGCTGAAAAATACAGCTCAGATCACATTATCACCCTACAGTTGTTTTGGCCTCATCAGCATACTAGGGGAGGAGGTGGAGCAGCTCACAGACTGGTGCAGGGACAACAATATGTCTTTCAACGTCGATAAAACAAAAGAGAGTGTGTACTTCACAAGAACCCATGGCGATTGCTCCCCACTGCACATCCACAAAGAAACTTTGGAGAGTGACGAAAGGTTTAAGTTCCTCAGATTTATGTGAGTATTGATACCTTTCCTGGACTCTTACCACATCTGCAGTAACCAACAAAGCACTTTGGGTATCACCAATTAACAGCACCTCAGATGATTATGAAGGCTTGACAGAGCATAAGTAGCAGACACCACTCAGTATCAACTGTTCAAATCAGGAAAGACCGTGGATTTATAAGGTGGCCCAAAGTCTCCTGGGATAGGCTCCAGACCACCCCTGTATATAGGATAAAGCTGTAAAGACCATGAATGGGTGAGTAATAATGATTTGATCGATAGTATTTGTGTTTACATGGACAATATTTCTTCAACCCGATTTAAATCATTCTGATTCCAACTTAACTGTTTTCGTTGTGGCTGAGTAGAAGAAGAGATTTGTCCAACTTTGAGGTTAGTTTATAGTTCCCACCTTTTATAATAAAGTAGGATTTTTTGATATTGTGTTAACCTTCCCATGCCTCAACAACAACCCCCTCATTGCGCTTCCTCATTCCTTATCATACGATCATACTTCCTACAGCACGTGTCCAGACAGCACGTGTCCTAATGTGTTTCCTATCGTCTGTCCCTGAGTCTCTATGGCTTACATGTTAATGACTTTTATTCTTTTGATGTACATGATGTAATTTAGGTGACACAGGGCACCTGGTCAAAATCTTGAAATCTGTTTTAAAAATCTTAAAATCTGTTCTCTTTACAGACACCTTCAGACACATCACATGTTCATGTATGTTTGTCCATCTCCCCTGCTTCGGGACTGGCCGGTGGACGCAGCAAGCAGTAATTCTTCATTTATTTACTTTAAAAGTAACACTTAAGTTCTGCAAGAATTCAGTCTCATCTATGATTGGTTAGATGCTTTACTATGTATAAAATGGCGGGTCAGCGAGTGCCTCTTTCGTAAACAAGGCAAGGTAAAGACTGGTGGGAGAGTCTTCTGGAGTTTACCAATCAGGAACGGAAGCAAAATTTCCTTCTCAGAAATTCAACTCACCTAATGTCACCTCCACATACTGGCAAACAGTGGCAGAATGAATACACTATATTGGCAAAAGTATTTGCTCGCCTGCCTTCACATGCGTATATATGTATATAACTTCAGTAACATCCAATTCTTAATCCATCAGGTTTAATATGATGTTGCCCCACCCTTTGCAGCTATAACAGCTTCAACTTTTCTGGGAAGACTTTCCACAAGGTTTGGGAGTGTACTTATGGGACTTTTTGACCGTTCTTCTAGAAGCGCATTTGTGAGGTCAGACAAGAAGGCCTGGCTCACAGTCTCTGCTCTGATTCATCCCAACGTTTGTCAATCAGGTTGAGGTCAGACCTCTGTGCAGGCCAGTCAAGTTCTTCCACACCAAACTCCCTCATCCATGTCTTTATTGACCTTGCTTTGTGCACTGGTGCGTAGTCACGTCGGAAATAGTGTGGGTTGTTTTTCAGGAGTGTTTTTCTTCCAGTGAAAGGAACTCTTAAAGACATTTTGGACAATTTCATGCTCCCAACTTTGTGGGAACAGTTTGGGGATGGCCCCTTCCTGTTTCAACATGACTGCGCACCAGTGCACAAGGTATCATATTAAACCCTATAGATTAAGAATATTGAATGTTTTATCATTCTGCTTGGGCCGGTTCGGGGTAGACTGTTCCTTAGATGCATTTTTATTTTGATTGGCTATGATTGTGATTATTAGTGAAATGCTAGGGTCTAATTTAGAGAAAGACTGAGTCCACTTACTGTACAAGTTACTTATAATATTGGTAAATATTATATTTAAATAAGTTAAATATAATAAAAACTGGAAATATTTCTAACTGAACATATATTTAAAGCAAAAAACTAAAAATAAATAAACAAACAAACAAAATTAGCTGTGAATTTTTACTGCTTGCGATTTTAACTTTCTTTCTGTGTGTGTGTGTGTGTGTGTGGTGTGTGTGTTCAGTAAAAGAATGGAAGCTAAAGTTGAAACACCCACATGCACCACCTTCCCATTTTCCACTTAAGGCAGCAAAAACACACAGCTTATTCAGAATGGAGGACACTGACACACACACACACACACACACACACACACACACACACACACACACACACACACACACAGTACCCAAAGTCATATAAATATTTTTTATAGGTTCTGGCTACAGGAATGCTGGTAGGAGCATGCTGAGACTAGGAGACTGTAGTGGGTGGAAACACAGGTAGGAGGTCTGTCAGTCATTTTTGGCATCAACCACTTGGGAGGATGACAGGCCAAAAACAGACACACACGCGCACACACACACATATACTCCAAAAAGAGTTTATGATCCTAGAAATCACTGAAAAATAGGTCTAGCTTTGTAGATTCTGCTCTTTCACAGTGATACGCTTTACATCACCTACATACTATTGTCAGTATAACAGTCAGTATGTAGCTTCAGGTACGCATTGCATATGCATTCATTCATTAATTATTTGTATTACAAACTGGATTCATCCTTGCATCCATCCAACAGATTATTGTAACAGATTAAAACGTTTAAGGTGGTGTCACCAGCACCTCGGCTCATATTACACCTACAGCTTTTTTTTTTCTTTTTAGTGAACACAGTGTGCTGAAGGTTGAGCTTCCTTTATGTAATACGCTGTTTCGAAATTGCTCTAAATGAGAAGCTCTGCTGTTAGATATCAGCACGACTGAGCTGTACGAGTCGTGCTGCAAATCATTCAGCAAAAACTGTGGGACGGTAAACAAACAGCATGTTTGTGTTTATTTAGTTTCTTTACGGTATGTTCATCTAATGAGCGTCATTAACCGTATTAATGTGCTTGCATAAGGAGGGAATAGAAGAAGACAGAAGGCAGTGCTGTTTGCCGAATTACTGACACGTTTCTAACATGACATATAAGAGTCACTGTTACCGCATGATTATTTCCTAATAACATACTGTAACTACTGTACAGTATGTTGTATTTATTCCATCTATTTTACACAATACCATTGTTGTTCCTTCCGCAAGACAAGTTATTAGCTATTACGTTTACTATGTAACTGCGGGACATCTTTTTAAAAAAGAAGTTAATTTCACCATTATGAAACGCTGTAACATGGCTTTTTTAAGAAATGAGAAGCTGCACACTGCATCAGTTAGGATTAAAGAACAGTTGCCAGCTGAAACACATTAATCACTGCAGTAATTACCCAAACCAAAGGCGCTTACGTATTTGCTTATTTAAATCAAAATGACCTGAATGGACAACAGAGTGCGCGCTTCCCTCACACACGCAAGTGAAAACCATGAGGGTGAGTCAAAAATTTGCCGTACTCTGGCAGCTTCCAGAAAATATAAATAAATCATACTTAAAAAAAAAATCTCCTTGCTTTTCAGTACACTTTGTCTATATGTCAAGAGGCTTTTGTATTTCCTCATTAAAAAAGGTTTTAGGCTGGGCTGTGAGCCATGAATGCACTGCTGTCTTCACGACTTCATCAGAAGTGACTCTTCGTCCTCATACGGCTGCTTTCAGGGTACCGAACAGGTGAAAGTCTGATAGCGTGAGATTAGGACTACAGGGAGGATGCTTTACCACCTCAAAACCAAGTGTTTGCAGATGTGTATTATCATCCAAGATCACGACACCCTCGGATATCAGTCCTCTGCAATTATTCCGAAGTTCAGGCTTCAGCTCTTCAATAAGCGTGTTAGTGTAACGCGCACTGTCGATTGTTGAAACTTTTACCTGATAATGTTCCAATACTGGACAATATTTATATCCCAGCTGATTTGTTGACTTTTGAACTTTTTCTTGGTCGGCGATTGAGGAAAGTTTTCTCTCAGGCTTGTCGTGATGAATCCATGTCTCATCAACAGTAATTATGCTCTTTAAGAAACTTTCACCTTTCATCCAAACGCTTCTGTTTATGGTCTTCTGTGAGTTGTTTCGGCACAAAATTTGGGTTGGGGATCCATTTTTGCTAACAAATGAACTGATGTGACACGTTCACACCTGCACAGCAGTGACTGGAAAGCCAACAGAAGATTTAATATGACCGGAGTACGGATAATTTTTGCGTCACACCTGTAAAATGGTATAGCACATAAAACCCACCAGTATCATATATACAGTGGAACCTTGTATTGCGAGTAACGTGGTTTACAAGCAAAGATTTTTAATAATTTTTTTATCGGAAACCGAGCATATATTAGTTTACGAGCGCCGAGTATCATGCATCACGCATGCGACTCTTATTTTGACACCGAGCGTCACTCTCTCACCTTCCCAATCCCTTCCCCCCGCCCCCCCACGGCTTCGCAAACACACAGAAACTCTGCTCGTCTCTCTCACACACACACAGACACTCTTTCGCCTTTTCTCCCCCTCCCTGGCTTCACAAACACACAGAAACTCTGCTCTGTCGAGATTCTTTTCAAAGGTAAGGTGCTGGTTCAGTTTTTTTTTTTTACTTTACAGCAGTGATTCCCTTGGTATGCTCTCATGCCAGTCTCAGAGAGATGTCTTTTTCCGTTAAAACGGTGTTTCCGCTGTGTTTATGCATTTGTTGTGAAACTTAAAAAGTGATTCCGTTAATATACACTCATACCAGTGTCAGAGAGATTTCTTTTTTTTCCTGTTAAAACGGTGTTTCTGCTGTGTGTGTGTGTGTGTGTGTGTGTGTGTGCATGCGTGCGTGCGTGCGTGCGTGCGTGCGTGCGTGCGTGCGTGCGTGCGTGTGTGTTTGTTGTGAAACTTAAAAAGCGAGGTGGGGAGAGGGAGGAGGAGTGTTACTGTGTAAAACGAGTGGAGGCAAGGGGCTAATTCCACACACACACACACACACACACACACACACACACACACACACACACACACACACACACACACGGCGCCTGCGTGCCCTAACGGAAACACTTACCTGTCGGGATTTATTTGTACTTTTTTTAAAAGGTAAAGTGCAGATTAATTTGTTTTATTTTAATTTTATAGATTGTATTAATTATTTTTATGTATTTATTTTTTGGGGCTGTGGACCGAATAATTTGAGTTTTCATTATTTCTTATGGGAAATGATTATTTGGTTTACGGGTGTTTTGGAACACGAGCCCACTTCCGGAATGAATTATGCTCGTAATCCAAGGTTCCACTGTAATGTAAATGTTTTTGCTCATGTTAGCAAGTTACAGATTGTATTTGAGGTGGTATAATGGTGCAATTCCTCTATGAGCCTATAGTTGGCGCACTCTGAACTATGCACACATTGACAGGCAGCAGAACATCCTGTCATGTAGGAGCAAATTATTTCCTATATTTGTTCAGACAAAAAACTCCAGATATTTATAAGGACGTGATCGCAATATAAATCGAATCGCCACGCAGGTATCGTGATGATATCGTATTAGCTGGTCCCTGATGATTCCATTCCCTGCAGGTTAGTGGGGTCATAAACTATAATATTAAGATGGTTTTCTTTTCTGCCTCGTGCGTGAGCTGCTTCTGAAACACTGACTTGTTTTACATAATCATCCTTCCAAATTACTAACACATACTTCTGATGACTAATTAGTGCGCACAGGCCTTCTCCTGAATGCGCTGATTTTTCAAACAGGAACTGAGAATCAACTAAACTGCGACTAGGCAGACATTACACATCTGTCTCTGCACACATGCTCCTTTTCCTCTCGTAAGCCCTGGTGTTGTTGCTTTTGAGGTCAGATCAAGTGTTAAACAGCTGATGTGTGTGCATGTGTATGTGTGTGTGAGCATGAAGTATAGGGATGGGAAAGAATTAAGAAAGATAGACACCAAAGGAATCGCCCAGGAAGTCTTGTCACATGCTCTCCCAAACAAACGCAAATCCATTAAATGTAATTAAAGAGATTTGTAACATAAAGAGTTACGGTAAAAAAGAAAAAATCTCTATTAATCTTACACTAGTCTTGTTGTGTTGTGCCAGTAGTTCTGGCAATGAGAATGTAGTCCCCCGTGCCTGCATTTGTGTGTGTGTGTGTGTGTGTGTGTGTGTGTGTGTGTGTGTGTGTGTGTGTGGTGTATGTGGGTGTATTATGTAAGAAGCAAAACTGCAACAGGTTATACTGTTACAGAGAAAATAATCAATGGTGAAGTGGATTATTTTCCAGTCGCATCACGTCCAACAGCGTTTCATTTCTCTTCCATCACAGCAGTTTGCCAAAGCTAACGAGGTTTATTTTCACTATTAAAGAACAGCGTGTTGTCTTTTATGTAATGTCTGTGACACGAGTTAGTTCCTGTTTAAACTTGGCCAGCGCTCCTTTAATAAGACGAAAACCACAGTGTGTCAAGTGACTGAGAAACCACAACGTCTCCTGTCCCCAAGGCGTTCCTGTCTGGAGCGACTTGGAGTCGTACTGTAAAGCGCTGATATTGGAGACTCCTTACAATGATGCTGAGTAAACATTTACAGAAAACTTCCAAAGTGATCACAGAAACCTTGATCAGGAAGTTTGTCAGAGGGTTCAAATTTCCTGTTGACTGTTGACCTGAATGCTTTTCAGCTGTCACTACTGAGGCCCTTATAAAAATCTTTCATACAGGGGGTGAAGCAAATCCACTCAAATGGCTGAATTCGTTCCTGAACGCTAGACTACTAAATATGTGTATGAAGTGGGCGGCAGATTCATATCTTTTGTTGTGTCACAAAACTCAGCTAAGCGTGTCACTGTAATCAGGTGAGAAACCCTGGCAGGTCTTCACAAGTCTTGACAATTCATGGGAAATAGTGAGGGACAGTAGGGCTTTTTGTAGGTAAATAGTATACATACAAAAAAAAACAGTCTGTAATACTTCAGTAATTCGACATGTGATAAGTTTGTAATAGAGTGCTCTGTGATTAAACTGTAATTGTAAGTGGGTGCGTTCAAGTCAAAGTTCTACTACACTTACCTTAACTTCGCTTTATAATCCACTTTATACTAATGCACTTATCCCGGCATTTCACAAGTGCTTGGATACCATTAACGTAAAAAAAAAATTCTCAGTACTCCGGAGCCATGATCGGACTACCTGAAACGCTGACCTCTCAGGAACTCCTTTAATGGCCCAAAACATGTAGAAATGGCTTGGAGTGAGGTCAGGACTGTACATGGGATGTCCCAATAACTCCCAGCCAACTTCCTGAATTGTGCAAGTGGTGTTCGGGAATGATTGTGTGTACAGTTCCCACACATGCATCTCTTCTGCATGTATCAGGTGTTTCACCTGCAGAATGTTAACAAGAACGACTTCAGTGGGCCCTGAGCCACCTCTGAGAAACTTCATCACGAGTCCCAGTTTGGCTTGAACAGCACAAGCTTCGTAAGCTAAAGAACCGTACAGTAAATTACATATAAATTTCTATGTAAATGAGATCCTGCTGAGCCACGCCCCACCAGAGAAACAAGCTAGTTGAGAAGTTCTTCTTATATGAAGTCACATTTGGGGGAAAGTTTAATGGTTGTACATGCACACTGGAAATCCATCTGAATGTCCAAAAATGGCTAAAACAAAAAAAGAGTCCTTTTATACAAAAGGTTCTCTCAATTATTACTCAATAAATGTGACATTCCGTTTTTATTATCTATAATTAGGAAATGTACTAAAGTATATGTGTTATGAAGTTTATAGTGTAAGAAGGGCACAGATCAATACACAATATTTAATTCCACACTATATACATTATATACATAAAAAGTTAAAGTAATAAAGTTGACATGGTGTTTGATTTTCTTTGTAATTTGATGGAAATGCAAACTATTTGACTTAAAAGAGTATTTTAGTTTAGTCAGGCTTGGTCAGGTTCAAAATATTAAAATATCATAAAAATGTACAACGTCTTTTACGTTTGCTGATGGTGTGTCTAGACCTGGAACTAATTACTTTTTCCCCAAACAAAACAATAAGCATTGAGTTTTCACTGAATTACAGTTCAACAGTACAGGACTCCACATTTAGTACATTTAGTAAAAAGTACATACATTTCTAGCTCAAACAGAAGTTTCTTGATAGTCTGGCTTACACTTGAATTCCATTTCTTAGTCGATTAAATGAATTTCCCGCTTGCGGTTGCAAATAAGCATTATGAGTAAGAGCCTGGTTTGCAGACAGGAATGAGTAACTGTCGTTTTGACTCATCAGTCAACTGGAGAAGTGAACAGATGAGATGTGTGTGTGGGTGTGGACTTGTATGTGTGTTTGAGTGTGAATGAGAGCGGGCATACAGTATTTCTCGTTACTCTTACTGTAGTCGGTGTTATTCTGCCCACTGCTGGTAAACATCAGTATTACACACGTTGTATTAAACTGTTTGACTTTTGCAGTTCTGCCTACACAGAAGGAGGGCCCGGATCGGTGTGTCATGACTTACTCTAATTACAGAATGACTTTGGAGGCGTACCTTCCGACTGGATGTCATCTTGCACAGGAAGCTAAATGTTCGGACAAAAGGGTTGCCTTTATCTTCATCTGTTTCTCCATTTGTCTCGCTCCCGACATCCCACCGAAGATTCCGGTCTAGACTGGGACAGAGAAACATAAGAGGGTAGAAACATTTAAAGATGATCTAGTGATCTGCATCTAGGCTAATACTATCTTGCCTATATTAAATTATGTTACATATTGAAGTTGGGTTCAAACTAAAATATGACATCATCTGAGAGACAGGCATCCCAGGAGCAATAAAAAAGGTCCATCCCTCCTTCTTCTACTACTATCATACATTATACCATTATTACTACCATTCGTTAACTATTCCTTCTCCTACTTCCACCACATCACATCAGGTTGTTTGGTTTATTTGGTATATAGTTGTATATAGCTCCTCATTTGTTTTATACCCTTGTTACTAATACTATTCAACTATTCAATACCTCTAATTCAACTATGTATACTACTACCTCTGCGTTTACTATTAATACTGCGACTCCTAATCTCACTAGTTATGCGACTGTCTACCATAGTAATTAATATTACAACCTCTACCCCTACTACTATTGAATACGACTACCTCTACTCCTACTAGTAGTAATACTACTATGTCTACCGCTACTACTATTGAATACTATTACCTCTACTCCTACTAGTAGTAATACTACTAAGTCTACACCTACCACTATTGAATACTACAACCTCTACTCCTACTAGTAGTAATACTACTAAGTCTATCCCTACTACTATTGAATACAACTACCTCTACTCCTACTAGTAGTAATACTACTATGTCTACCCCTACTACTATTGAATACTACAACCTCTACTCCTACTAGTAGTAATACTACTAAGTCTACACCTACCACTAATGAATACTACAACCTCTACTCCTACTAGTAGTAATACTACTAAGTCTACACCTACCACTAATGAATACTACAACCTCTACTCCTACTAGTAGTAATACTACTAAGTCTACAGCTACTACTATTGAATACTACAACCTCAACTTCTACTAGTAGTAAAACTGCTATGTCTACCCCTACTACTATTGAATACTATTACCTCTACTCCTACTAGTAGTAATACTACAGGGTGGGCCATTTATATGGATACACCTTAATAAAATGGAAATGGTTGGTGATATTAACGTCCTGTTTGTGGCACATTAGTATATGTGAGGGGGCAAACTTTTCAAGATGGGTGGTGACCAGGGTGGCCTTTTTCAAGTCGGCCATCTTGGATCCAACTTTTGTTTTTTCAATAGTAAGAGGGTCATGTGACACATCAAACTTGATCCACCACCCATCTTGAAAAGTTTGCCCCCTTACATATACTAATGTGCCACAAACGGGACGTTAATATCACCAACCATTCCCATTTTATTAAGGTGTATCCATATAAATGTCCCACCCTGTACTGTCTACCCCTACTAATGAATACTACTACCTCTACTCCTACTAGTAGTAATACTACTAAGTCTACCCCTACTACTATTGAATACTACAACCTCTACTCCTTCTAGTAGTAATACTATGTCTACCCCTACTACTATTGAATACTATTACCTCTACTCCTACTAGTAGTAATACTACTATGTCTATCCCTACTACTATTGAATACTACAACCTCTACTCCTTCTAGTAGTAATACTACTATGTCTACCCCTACTACTATTGAATACTATTACCTCTACTCCTACTAGCAGTAATACTACTATGTCTACCGCTACAACTATTGAATACTACAACGTCTAACCACTTCTAATCGCACTAGTAAAACAACCTCTACATCTACTACTAATAATACTAATACTAATATTAATACTATAATAATACTAATACTATCTCTTATCAAACTACTGATACTACTGTACTGTCTCTACTTTTATTAACTCAACTGCCTCAACACTTCCTACTATGGATACTAATATCTCTAATCCAAATAACAGTGCTACTCTCCTCCTTCTACTAATATTGAAACCTGCAGTATTCCTTAAACTGATGCAACTAAATCTACACCTACTACTATTACGTCTACTATCGTTACTTCTGCTACTAATATGACTCATATCGATAATAATAATTTACTGAGAGAAAATAACTAACAATTTCTGCTTGTACTAATACGACTATTCCTACTACTACCACAATTCCTACTGCCACTCCTGATCCTACTACTAATAATACTATTCCTTCTATTAATATTATTATTATTAATAGTATTATTACTAATACTATTCCTCTAATCCAAATTCTAATACTACTACCTTGTCTCCTTCTAATAATTCTTATACATACTTACTACTGTATCTACCCACTACTACTAATACTGAGACTAATCTTTGACTCCAGGAAGATAAGTAACATTAATGGGAACAGTAATAAAAAGAAAACTTTTCAGTTTACACACCTTTGAGTTGAACCACTGCCTTGGGAGTACTGGATGCTTTCTGCATTTTGATCTGAGAATAAAAATATATTGTGCATCATGAAAAAAAAGAATCTAGGTTATCAGTGAAATTAGTTTCTTTGCTTTTTTTGCAGTTTAACTTAAACAAGCGCAACTGTAAAGACTGAAACTAGATTGATTTGTCAATTCTCAATTCCCCTGGTTCCACAGGAATTTGAAAGCACCTTTCGGATTCAAAAGGTAAGAAGGTAGGTCAGGAGAAAAGACGAAGTGGAAAACGACGTTTCCTTACCATAGCAGTATGAGCGAGGACGAGGAGCAGAAGATTTGGGTGTGCATCTCATCACACAGAGGCTTGGAGCTGAGACACTGCAGTTGTACATCTGACTTGCCTGCTCCTAAATTTACAGTCCATGGAATTAACACGTAATTACCACACCATAGCAGCAGTGTATTCTGAAACCTGATTGGTCAGAAGGTGATTCATTTGCCATAACAGAGGCTCTGACGAAGCACATTTGCATGTTGTAAAATGTTGTAAGAACGAAATCGCTCCTTGATGTACAGTGGAACCTCGGATTGCGAGTAACGTGGTTTACGAGTGTTCCGCAAATCGAGCAAAGATTTTTAATAATCTTTTATTCGGAAACCGAGCAAGTATTAGTTTACGAGCGCCGAGTATCATGCTTCACACATGCGACTCTTATTTTGACACCGAGCGTCACTCTCTCACCTTCCCCCCCCTCCCTCCCTCCCCCCACGTCTTCGCAAACACACAGAAACTCTGCTCGTGCGCGCGCAATTTGACACTGAAACACACACGCACAGACGCTCTCTTGCCTTTTCACCCCTCCCGGCTTCACAAACACACAAAAACTCTGCTCTGTCGCGACTCTTTTCAAAGGTAAGGTGCTGGTTCATTTGTTTTTTTTTTTGTTTTTTTTTTACTTTACAGCAGTGATTCCCTTAGTATGTGCTCACGCCTGGTCAGAGATTTCTTTTTTTTTTCCTGTTAAAACGGTGTTTCTGTGTTTGTGTGTGTGTTCGTTTGTTGTGAAACTTAAGTGATTCCTTTAGTATGCGCTCATGCCAGTCTCGCTTTTTTCTGTTAAAACGGTGTTTCCGCTGTGTTTATGCGCTTGTTGTGAAACTTAATAAGTGAGGTCGGGAGAGGGAGGAGGCGTGTTACTGTGTAAAACGACGCGAGGGAAGGGGCTAATTCCACATACACACACACACACACGGTGCCTGCGCGCACCAACAGAAACACTTATCTGTCAGGATTTATTTGTACTTTTTTTAAAGGTAAAGTGCAGATTCATTTGTTTTATTTTCATTTTATAGATTGTATAAATTATTTTTATGTATTTATTTTGGGGGCTGTGGAACAAATAATTAGAGTTTTCATTATTTCTTATGGGAAATTATGATTTGGTTTAAGAGTGCTTTGGAATACGAGCCCACTTCCGGAACGAATTATGCTTGTAATCCAAAGTCCCCTGTACACCTATTTTCTGTTATTAAAACAGTAATGTTTTGTCTGTAGAACCTCACTTGAGACAAAATAATTCCCTAAACTGTGTTACTAAAAAAATTAACTTTAATCACCAGGACCAGGACCAAGCATTTTTGATGATCGCCTTGGTAAGATCATTTTATCTCATTGTGGGTAACCAAAGCTTTTTTTTTTTTTAAGTGAGAGCTATTACTTATTCCATGACAGCCAGCAACATGTGATGTTGCTAAAAGATAATTGGGTTTGCCTCAGACTTTTTTTTTTTGGGTTTTGCCTCCAGCTTCATCTCCAGTCCTGGAGAGCCAGCGTCCAGCACAGTTTGTAATTTGCCAACACTTAAACAAACCCACTGAACTTGAGAATTAACAGATTAGTTGACTCAGCTGTGTTTGAGCAGAAGAATCACCAAACTGTGTTGGACGTCAGCCCTCCAGGACTGGAGTCGAAGATCCACTGGTGTAAGGACTGCGACCATTTCAAACCAACATTTACCTAATTTGTTTTTCTCAAATGCATTATTACCAGATTTTTTTAAATAATAGAATAATACTGAAAGGAAAGCATTTTGACCGTCAATATATTGTGTTGGTGTTAATTTGGCAACGCTAGAGACAATGGAACGCATTGGTATTAGGTTGGCATTAGGTTGCACAGTATGCTTTTGATGATCGTAAATAACAACGAGTACCACAAAAAGCACAATACCAGGAAACTTCAGTTACTAAAATATTCATTTGAAAAGCAAAAAAAAAAAAAAAAACCACTGTTCCTTGAAAGCAGATGCGAAGCAGTTAGGAGTTCTGGGCCGTGAGCGTGAAGCTGTTGTATCCGTCCCGATCAAAATTCTAAACCCAGTTCGAAACTTAAAAGGGCAGTGTTGTGCGAAAGGATGTTAACTGTCATAAATGCTCCAAATAAAGGTTAGGATTATGTTGGGTTTTTTTGCAATCTTTGAATCATTCGTTCAATGTTATCTCAACATCATTCTATCAAACTCTACCTTTCAAAAACATTGCCGTCCCAACTGTGATGTTATGACTATATTGCAACAGTCTTCCAGTGTTAGGCTTCTATAAGAGCAAATGTAACCTTTGAACCAGTGTTTTCCAAACTTTCTGGGCAGTCTCAACAGTCTCAAATAGACATCATGTATTTTCTCCACCTGCCAAATGTTGACCACTGTACATTTTTATTCAATTCCAGATTCATATGATGGTGAAAAAATATCTGCGCTCCGACTGTAGAATTTATTTTAACAAAATTTTAATTTAAACTTTTTAGAATTTAAATGAACTTTTAGAAAGGACAAATAATTCCCTCATTAAAAAAAATGTTTTAGGCTGAGGTGCGAATCACGAACGCATCACTGTCTTCACTTCTTCATCAAAAGCGAATCTTGGTCCTTGGAAGTTTGCTTTCAGGGAACCAAACAGGTGAAAGTCCAATGAAGCGAGAACTGGACTATAGGGAGGATGCTTTAACACCTCAAAACAAAGTTTTTGCAGAGTGTCAATAGTGTGGGCAGAAGTGTGCAGACATGCATCATCATGCAAGATCCAACGCCCTTGTATATCAGTCCTTCTCATTTACTCTGAAGTTTAGTTTTCAGCTCTTCAGTAAGCGTCTCACTGTAACGAGCAACATTAATTGTTGAACCTTTTTCCTGATGGTGTTCCAATACTTCTGGACCTTGAGAATCCCAGATAACTGTATCCAGATCCAGACCCCTCTGCCCTCTGAAGCCGTCTAACCCGTCCTGGAGTCCTGCTTCTGGTTGGAGATCCCGTCACATGGATGCCCCGTGTGGTCTGCCTGGATGCGCTTGGTGGCTGGGGATGGTTTCCATGAAGACTGTCCTATCATCGATTGATGCTCTGGGGACCTGTGACTTCAGTTGTTCGATAGCTCAGGACTGGAATCTCCTACAGTCTACCTGAGCCTCCGGGAACAAACTGGACTCCTTTTAATTTAAATTTTAACACATCTCCTGTTACACTGAACTTCCAGTACACATTATTATGCTGATCATTCTCTGCTATCCGTTATCACCCAGATGAGGATGGGTTCCCTGTTGAGTCTGGTTCCTCTCGAGGTTTCTTCCTATTACCATCTCAGGGAGTTTTTCCTTGCCACCGTCGCCCTCGGCTTGCTCATCAGGGACAATCTTATCATTTTGATTCATACACATTGCATAAAAACTTATTTCTTTTTATTGTGTAAAGCTGCTTTGCGACAATGTCAATTGTTAAAAGCGCTATATAAATAAAATTGAATTGAATTGAATTGAACTGTAAGCAACATTTTCCAGCTCATGTCTGACTGAAGTTTCGGTTCCATACTCTTCCGTTTACTCTCAGGCTCATACTGATGAATCTCTGACGTATCTCGTCAGTAATGATTCTCTTTAAGAAACTTTCAGCATCCGAGTATCAGTCTAAATTTTGTTTTGCAGATATCCAAGCGCTTCTGTTTATGCTCTTCTGTGAGATGTTTCAACACCAGGTACACCCTCAGACCACAAAAAACTAATCACTGCACGCTGCTCTGGAGCCAGAAGCCTTGAACAGAGTGCTGATAAGTAGAGGTTTTAATATAACCGGAGTGCAGATAATTTTTGACTCAACCTAGTAATATAAGACTACTGCAACATTTGAACACCGTATTAGGTCAATAACATAAATACTGTAAATACTATATTATTACCTTTACCTGACTAAAAACCAAAGGAATATTTATTGGACTAACTAGTTGGAAGTGGAAGAGCATTAGCATGCATTTCTTGATTCAGCTTTTTAAAAGGTTTTTAAAAAAGCATGTTTTTCATGTTCATGAGCACTTGTTTTTGTGCTCTCTCATTCATTGACCCCTAGTTCACAACCTCTAAGTGTAAACAGAGTGTAAATAGTGTACAGCATTCACAGACAGTACACACCTCGAGTGATGAGCAGAGCTGTGGCTGTGTCTCAATCCCAGCTTCCTCTTCAGTAAGTGAGGACAAAGAGCCCTCACAAGTGACAGACTTGCGCATGTTTCGAGCTCTGCTGCAGCCCAGAGCACCACCCAGTACCAACGCCATCTCCTCCGCGTCCAGATCTTCCAAACTGACACTGCCAGTGTAAGAGAACAAAAGAGAGACAGACAGATGGAGAGTAAAGTGGTCAAACCTGTATCTGAAAATATGAACCAATTAAAAGTGCAGACTGCAATGTCCATCCATGCACAGTGTGTGAATAAGTATATGGATGTGAGTGTACCTGCGTGTGTCGTTGGGTGGGTTTCCCTGCACGACTGCGCCCGGCTCCCAGCTGTGCCTCCTCCAGGCATCGAGGTGGGCAAGGTGGCGTGTGGCAGGAGAGCGAAAGATCACGACCCCTGACCTCACAGGAGAAATGGGTGGAGAGGGGATTGTAGAGCATGGAGAGGGAGCAGGAAAGCACCCGTGGGGGTGAGGGGAGGAAGGTGGAGAGGTTGACATCTAGACAGAGGAACAGAAAGCAACAAAGTAGAAATTAAATGAACTGTTAAATTCTACAAGGTTCAGTTGTTGCGAGCCATGCCCTCTCTTTCTGAGCACCATGTGGTCATTCCACAGTCATGTCTTCCAAATGACAGTCACGTCCTCTGAGTCTCTGAATCACATATCACATAAGTGACAGACTCATACTCAATAATGCCAATTATACCTCAGTTCTTTTTCCAGACCTAAGACAGACAGCTGGGCACCAAAGTCAAAGCTGGTTGAACAGAGACCTTTAACTGCCTGAAACAAGTGTTTCCTCTACCCTGTGGACATTTACATTTACATTAGATTTAGGCATTTGGCAGACGCTCCTATCCAGAGCAACTTAGAAGAATTGCTTTGAAGCTTCCGTCATTGGATAGATACAACACTGGGTTACTAGGTTACTAACTAGGTTCCATCAGTTGGAAAGGGGATTAACTTACTTGGTAGTAAGTTTTTTTTTTTTTTTTGGGGGGGGGGGGGGGGGGGATTAGTCCAAGTATTGAAAAAACAGATAGGTCTTGGGTCATCGTTTAAAGATTGTCAAAGATTCAGCTTTATGGACATCTAGAGGAAGTTAATTCCACCAGCTTGGTGCCAGAACAGAAAAGAGACTGGAAGAATGCCTTCCTTGATCCCTGAGAAATGGTGGGATGAGGCGAGTAGTGCTGGAGGATCGGAGGGAACGTTGTGCTGTGCGAGGTGTGATTAGAGTTGAGAGGTAAGTGGATGCTGGGCCATTTTTACCTTTGTAGGCGAGCCAGTGCAGAGAGCAGAGAAGTCGGGTGGTATGGGAGAACTTGGGAAGGTTGAAAACAAGACGTGCAGCTGCGAACTGGATCAGCTACAGAGGGCAAATGGTGGACCTGCCAGGAGTGAGTATCCAAACCCGTTACAGATGATCTGTCAAGATCAGGCTCCTACGATGAAGAACAAAAGAAAGAAAAGCACTCCTGAAGATTTCTTATCCTGTCAGGTTCCTCCACCTTCTGACTAGGACGCTGCTCGTGAGGGTCAAGGCCATCACGTCACTTCTTGCTGTCACCAAGGACATTGTGTGGACAACTTCTTTCAGTCAAATATATTACATCCAGTGTTCCAGGACACCATCATGAGTTGTGCATTGGAAACACTGAGACGTGATTCTGTCATCAAGATGTGGTTCCCATGACGACAAACATTGAAGAACTATGTTTAGGTTTTCTCTTTTCGTCCTGGCTCAGTCCCCATTTAATCATTGTTCCTTGTACCCTATGCTTCATGTTATCTATATGTATTGTATTATGTATTATATGTAACTTGTGTCTGTGATAATGCTGAAGGCATTATTTGACTGCCATTACAACGTTAACAAATACTGAATTAATGACCATTGTTTAATTTCCTGTTCACTTACTCCGTAGGCTCACTAAGTAGGCGGGCTCCTCTTCTGCAGGTGCACGAAGGGGCAGGGCAGCTGGATAAAAATCAATGTCAATGGATTTCAGGGGGAGTGTAATTTAAGGTCCTGTAGGTATTCAGAGTATATTCGCGTGGTAGGCGATAAATGTGGAAGGGTGGTATGCGAGTAGGGTGATGTAACACGTCCCAGGGACTTCAAAGGCCATAGAATTAAGTGCAGCTGTTTGATCTCCGCATGAAGGACAGCTGTGAAAAGATTGCACTCTTGCGTAGTGCCAGCCTTCAGGATCATCTCGCTGAAGACGGACATAGGCCACTGCGCCCAATGTTAAGGCTGCCGATCCCAGCTGGGAAGGCCACCCAGTCACCGGATGTCAAAAGGAAATCCTGCCTGAGGCCCTTGCGCCCAATAGAGAGCTGGGAGGGGATATAGGTTTCCAGCTGCTGAAGAGTTCATGGTCATCTTTGACGTATTTTCTGTTTTAACGATGCACCAAATGTTCTCTATAGGTGAAAGATCTGGACTGCAGACATGCTGTTGTAATAGCTGCAGTATGTGGTTTTGCATTGTCCTGCTGAAATACACAAGGCCTTTCCTGAAATAGACGTTATCTAAAACATTTATATACCTTTCAGCATTCACAAGCTGTCCATACCGGATGCACTTATGCACCCCATACCATAAGAGATGCTGGCTTTTGAACTGAACGCTGATTACACGTCGGAAGGTCTCTCTCCTCTTTAACCTTGAGGACACGGCGTCTGTGATTTCCCACAAGCATGGAAGAACATGCAAACTCCATGCAAACACAGACCCCGAGGCAGGACTGAAACCCTCAACTCTGGAGGTGCAAGGCTACAGTGCTAACCACCATGCCACCGTGCTGCCACAATATAAGAGTTGAATAAAGTTTTAAAAAAGCTGTACAGTGTTAAGCCAGGTTATCATGTGCATGGCATGATGTCAGACATTACATTGTGCATCTACTATTGGAGAAACACACTTTACATGATCAGACTGTATACTACAGTGGGGTACTGCTCTGATGTTCTGTGAAGATACTTGCACTTCACAAATTGAGTGCAAGAACTCAAAAAAATCCTGTTGTAAAATATGTATTAACCTGTTAAAAACTCCTACATGAACAGTTCATGATCAAAGATCCATCACACCTGTATGCGGTTGCCACAAAGATATACAATCAAAATAAATTGTTACTATTGTTGGTTAAATAAACTATAAACATTGAGCAGTAAGGCACAACATAAAAGAGGAACACCCACCCACCCACAATCACACTCTTCGTACCGTGTCTTTCCGGAGGGGCGACTCATCAGGACCCATTCTCAGACAGCGTCTCCAGAGCTCCCCCTACAGCTCCCATGCCGCTGTCACCCTGCAGGTTAATACAATATTCATCTCAAATTCCAGTTCAGTCACTTTTTGCGCCACTGCCTGGTTTGAATCAACAATAAAAACAAACCTACAGACGATTTTATTTTTAATTCCAGCGCTAATCGGAAACTTAACTTCAAATCAGTCTGTGCTACTTCGTTATCAACAGGAAGCGAGAAAGCTCCTCATCAGATAACCTCTATGACAAATAAAGTCCACTTGAACATTTCCCTCAGTAATAAACTGATTATCTTTATTTACACCAGTAAACATAAGATCAGGTGATCTGCTTGATGTCTTCATTGTGTCAATACAGAAGTGTCTGAGAATCGCAAATGCTCAGAGCTATCACATGCCCTCATGCTGTTACAGTTTGTTAACATAACAAGGGCATGCACCTATAGCATTTACTCAACAGCAACAGGTATAGATTTCATGTATTAAAATCCTCTGAAATGTATTATTTTTTAACAAAATCAAATCCAAAAGTATTTGATTCGTTTTTAAACAGTAATTTTCCATGATGACTTTTTTTTTACTATTAAAGAAAAAAAAAACTTTCAAATTCTAATTTTTATTTGTCACATATGCAACTGTGCACAGTATGATATGGGGTAAAATGCTTACACAACCCTGTTTGTGACCTTGAAAAAGAAAAGGGACATGAGGCATAAATGCTAATAGGAATAGGAAAGAATAAGATATAAAAGATAAAAATAGAAAATCAACAATTTTGTTACAATAAAATAAAATGTAAGAATATAAAAAAAGTAACATCTGTATAAATAAACTGTATTAAGTACAGTATGTGCAAAGCAGTACGTGGTGCTCATGGAGTGTGAAATGAAATGAGGAGCAGCAGTGATATTGTCCACACTGTAAACCGGAATAAGTTGGCAAAACTAAAAAAGTTTGAGGTAATCAGTTACGTCAAATTTTTTAAGTAATGATGTTTCCAATTTTAAGTAAACAGAACTATCAGTTTTTGAGTTTGTTGTACTCATTCATATTAATTGTTCTTTTACGTGCATTATTGAGTAGTCTAACTCATACTATTTAGTAGCAATTATAATTTTTTTTAGTTGTTGCAACTCAAATAAATTGTTGTTGGTCTTTCGGCTGCTCCCGGCAATGGGTCGCCACAGAAGGCAATCCGGTTCGCACACAAGCTTGGCACAGGTTTTATGCCAGATGCCCTTTCTGACGCAACTCTCCCATTTTATCTAGGCTTGGGACAGACACTTCATCCAGTTGTTGGGAATCGAACCCAGGCCTTTCGCATGGCAGGCAAAACACCTTCTGTACCACTGAGTCACTCCCAACATGGCCGGATGACGTCACACACAAAATCACTAATCTAAAAGATTTTAAGTTGGTGGAACTGTAAGGTGACAGTTACTGTTGACAGTACTTATAGTTACTTACAATATCAAATTTGTTCAGCTAACCTGAAAAGTGTAATTTCTACAAACTCATAAAAACCACACCAATACCAAAAAGTTCTAAATACTCATCAAGGTCTATTAATTTGAACTAATTGTAATTAATTAAGTTAACAGTAGGGCTGCAACAACTAATCGATAATTATCGATAATGAAATTCGTTGTCAACGAATGCCGTTATCGATTAGTTGGACTGCTCACGTTACAGAGGAGCGCGACCACAAGATGCACAAAGACACAAAGATATGCACAGATACACAGCCGTTCGCGCAATGAAGGTTACAGAAGCGTCTGCAGGAAAAAGCACGCGCCTATGGCGTTATATTCCTGCCACAATTCTGAGCGCGCGGTTTGACATTTTGAGAGCAGACAAAGCACTCTATGCGCGTCCAGTGTCTCCAGTGCTCGCTCAACATGTTCTCCAATTCTGTGTGCGCTCGACTCTGCCTGTACGCTCGCTCAACTTTGTCCAGTGTTACAAAACTCCCACAAAACCAGCCAATCACAGACTTCCATACACTACTTCTGATTGGCTGTTCCTTCTCTATCAGCTGGCAATATCTGCAATTATTGTTAAAATGCTGCATTTTGCATACTCAAATGCTGTTATTTATTAATTAATTAACTTATTTATATTAGACAGAGACAAGTCAGCATAAGTGAGTTTATTCAAAAAAGAAATCCCCAATGCAGTTTTCAACAAGCAGCCACTATAACAGATGCCATCCAATATAATAAGAGTACAACAATTGTTTTGCTTTTTTATTTATTTATTTATATTTTGGATATTTAGAGAAGTTTTACTGTTCAAAAAACAAACTTTGTCTTTAATTTAAGGTTTAAAATGTCAAAATTAAAGGTCATTAAACTCTATATGTGGGTTTTGCATTTTTAAAGCTTAGTTTTATACATAACTAATACCCTGATTTATGGTTTTATATAGTTATAAGCAAAACATCAAATTAAAAAAGCGTTTAGTTTTTTATCCGATTAATCGAAAAAAAAAATTATCGCCCAACTAATCGATTATCAAAATAATCGTTAGTTGCAGCCCTAGTTAACAGTACTCAATATGTTTAATTTCTTTGAGCATTAGGGTTTACAGTGAATCTTTAAAGTGCAGTAGTGCAATAGCAGTCCTCATTTGTATGTAAACAAGTTATGTTTTATGTCTATATCCAGATTTTCAGCTGGGCCGATTATGCCAAACACTGACAGCGGCATTACTGTACAGCTGTGCCCAAGCCAGAGGCAGACAGGGCAGCGTCACAAGCGATGTTAAATCCAGAAGACAAAAGAGGATGCCTCGCAAGTCTCCTGTGCCCGATCTTCCATCATCCTTTCCTCTACTGCACTTTGTCTTGTCTTTTTTTTTGTATAGCTCTAAAAAAATTGTTTTGGTTAAGAAACCATTTAGAAAGTTTTGTTGAGTCTTAGCGAGTTTTGTTAATTCATGTTGTATTGTTTAGAACCGTGTACTGAACTGTATATGGTGGAAATGACATACTAATTAAAAGCTTACTTGACTTAACTTATTGATGCTACCTTTGATCCCTGACTCCCACCCCACTGAGTGCATCATTTACATTGTTATCTCATTATATCTGGAAGCATTAGAGGGTCTTGCTCAAGGGCTTCTGGGACCTTCCGAACCATAGTCCAATGCCTTGCCCCATTTTGGCTCATGACCTCGTCTAAGCCCAGGCTCCAGCTCCCTGATCTACCTTGGACATTTTTCTATGTTCGCCCAGCTCCGCTTCAGACATTGCCCCACATTCCACCACTGCCAAGGATGCTGGTCTGTTGTCTTGCTTCAGATCTGCCTCCTTGTTCTCCTGATGAGATCAATTCAAGCCCCTGCTCACCTTATGATGTCACTCCAACTCCCTGCTCAGCTGAGATGATGCTGTCACTCTCTTATCTCACTTTGCAAAGAATGTCACTCCCCCCCCCTCTGGATTCATGAAAAACGTACTTCCCCCTCTTACTTCTTGGTGGAATTTGCTTCACACTCAAATTACAGTGGCGCTCACTCCTGGCTTTCATGTCATGCCATGGCTTGTCTCTGGCTTATCACCTCATCAGCCCGAGGAAACTTATCAGCAAAGACGATTCGATGCAAGTGCCATTTTACTCTTTTTTCGGAGACCAGTGTTGGGAGCTGTCATAGTGGTAGTGGTTAACTACATTACCCATCAGCACCACTATATAACCTGTTTAGCACCTGTTCCTGTTTTAGTGTCTTAATGTCAAGCTTGTTCATTGTCATGTGTTTCAAGTCAAGTAGCATGTTTAGTTTATATATTTTTGCCTTGAATGTTCTCTGGATATTTTAGGTTTCATGTTATCACGTTTGTTTGTACACCACGTAACAAGATATTTCCACTTGAATGTGTGTTCAAATCCACTAATCCCACAGTTAACAAGAAACTGCAAGGTACAAAGTTCTCTGTCTTGAGAACACTGAGAACTTCTTTGGTAAATGCTAAATAAACATCAGCTTACTCCTAAAGTAAGTTTCACTTTATCAACTATTTCCACAGAAACAGATTTTAAAAGACATCTAGTAATGCAACATCTGATTTCTATTGGAAATAAATCCACCCCTTTTGACTAATACAAAGTTTATTTGTCCTTTTTCTCATGCCTCATGTCATGTCAACGTAACTTCTTAGCACACTAACTAACAGCCCAAAATCTCTCCTGAAACACCCCCCGCCCCCCCCAACACACACACACACACACACACATACACACATGCACAAACATATACAGCTACGTGAAAGCTATTATTTGAAGAGTCGTGGGTTAATAAGCACGTGAGTATGGACACGTGTGCATGCAAACTTGCAATGAGCACACCATTTAATCAGTCAGCAAACATACTGGCGATAAGACTGTTATTACCTCCATGCACACACAGATACAATCAAACACATACACACCTAGAGACAGAATACAGATAAATGAATAAATCAGATTTTTTTTTAAAGGATGCAAAGTTTAACAAACAAGCAAACAAATAAGAAAAAACAACCATGCCAATTAAATATTTAAGTGACGCTTACTGTGAAATGCAATTCAATTAGGTTTAATTAGATTTGTCATTTTTAATACAATACTTAAATTCAGCTAATCAGTTAAGTGGAATAATATCAAACAAATTAAACATGCTAATTCAAGGAAAATTATAATGACACAAATGGCAGAAAAAACAAATAACCATTTACTTCAGTAAAAGAAAACTTGCATCTGCATTACTGTGACAAAAATGTAATCAGGTTACCTCATTGTGAAAGCAGCCGGCATGATTCTCCTTTTTTCTCAACACACCCAGTCTCTTCCTCTCACACTCACTATCCTTAACCTAAACTCTCCTTACCCCGGCTTATCTCCCCCTCTTTTCACCCGTCTGCTTTCTCCTTTCCTCCCTCCCGAATCCAGTCCCTCTTCTCATTCCTTCCTCAAACATTTGCTCTCTCTTCCTTTCCTGTGCTTCTCCTTCCCTCCCACTAAAAATTCCTAAAATCTCAGCTGAGTTTCAAATAAAAATGCTGATGTTCTGACTCAGTATCTATTCCACAAGGTCCTGCACGGGATGTATTTCGAACGTGGCCTTGGCATTACTCTGAGCTTGATGTTCCACTTTAGTACATCATGTTAGGCTGAAAGTCAACAACTTACCAAATTGATTCCTAGAAATGGTGCTTCTTCTCCCTGTTATTTTTTTCTCCTCCTCTTCCTTTCTTCTTTCCCTCCCTTCATTCACAATCCATCTATCATTGTTCTGACGTAATACTTACTCCAGTGTCCCTCTCCCAAAGTGCAAACACACGTTGGAGGCCATGATGTGTCATGGCAAACTGTAAAACGCCCACAGTCTGCGTGAGTGTGTGTGTGTGTGTGTGTGTGTGTGTGTGTGTGTGTGTGTGTGTGTGTGTGTGTTCCGGGTCAGTTGAGCATGCAGGTGCATCATGAGGACATTAAAGCTCCATTCACGACTCAAGCTACGCTTGTCGCCTTAGAAACCAGATTAGCATCGAAAAACAGAGGCGGATGAATATCTTCTTAATCGGGGCTTCATGTTAAACGGGAGCTCATGAACCCAGTGTTATTTTTTCACATAACAGTAAATACAGCATATCATCAGTACCTGCTTACTGTGCTTCATCAAACAGGGTGCCATTAAATAAAAGGGCAAAGAAAAACCCCTGGGTAAAACAACCAAACAAAAAACAAGACAAGCTATATTTATAGCTGCTACCTAAGTCTATGTTACGATTTTCTACCCTAATGTGACATGGATTGTTTATTCAGGGCTGTCTCAACGCATACATCTGAAGTGGCCCTAGATCGGATCCGATATGTGGTCATGACTTTTTGCCTTTGCGCATGTTTTGGGCGTTGATGTCATCAGTCGAGTTTTGGCTCGCTAAGCTACGTCACATTTTTTGGGTAAAGTGAACATGTTCGAGCGAGTTCATGTGCCCTCCTTTAAGTGTGTTACACCGCCCCCTATTGTTGGGTTAGAAAAAGATAGTTAGCTGTGCCTTGAAGGAAGAATGTGACAACCTTCACTCTCCCTGGCTGGTACCTGTTGTTGTTTGACAGGGAAGAGCCATAAAGAACAGTTGGGAATTGGCCATAGCTAAAGCAGGGAGAAAGTATATAGGGGGTGTTAATGTGAAGTGAAACTAACCAGCTGTTACATCCCATATACTTTCTCTTTCACCTCTCTGTAAATTTTATTCTCATAATGCCACAAAAAAAGCCAAACGTTTATACAAAAAATTAGTTTGAAAAGAACCAGTGCTTGTTTTTTCTTCACTTATTCGGTCCGTTTTGTTGAATCTGTACCTGCTATAGCCTCAGATTCCCAATCTGATCTTCAGCTGTTGTTTGGTTTACTGTACTTGTTTTGCATTCACAGATGCTTTTCCGCTCACCACGGTTGTAAAGAGTGCTTATTTGAGTTCCTGCCAGCTCAACCCAGCCTTTTACTCTGATCCTGCTTATCACCAAGGCGTCAAAAGAAGCGACGCTCATATGATGTTTTCTTTTTCCATTCTACACACTGTAAAGTCTACACTGGAGAAAAGCAACAGATTTGTTCTATGGGGCAAATAGTTTGCTCATGATATGCATTTATTTGTAGAAAGAAGCTAAATGTATTAAAGTAGCAAAACAGCAATATACAATATATCTAGGAAATAGGCTTCGTACACTGTACACGCTGACAAACAGACTTTACTGAAAGCATGTGGGGAAATGTTGCCTGTTGTTTTCACTTAATTTTTTTTTTTTTATTACATTTTATTTATATAGTGCTTTTAACAATGGTTATTGTCTCAAAACAAATTTTCACAGCAATTTGTTTTGTCAGTGCAAAAAAAGTGAAATTATAAGATTCAGATTATACATACTATTGCAACTAGTGATAACCATTTAATAATAAGATATACAATAAATAATAAATGTATGTTTGATTACATCCTTTGATCTTGAATCTAGTTCAGTTCATCACCTATTTATTAATATACGATTACGATTAAACTAATGGTGCACAATTAATCACATTTTATTTTCAACATTTGTATTTTTACTTGATTTTATCTGTAGTAGAAATGATTAGAAATCTATAGTTTAATTGTATTCTTCTAACGCAGTTTTACTTTTATTGTAGTGAAATCTTTCCTACTATCCTCTCTTTCCATTTTAGGTCAGACTCAGTTATTATATTGTACTGTATATGGTTCTGTATGTGACAAATAAGAATTTTCATTAAAAAAAAATTTTTTGATCGAAATTGCAACATGGACTTAAACAATTGTTTAATCACAAAACACTGCACTTCACATATTGGGCAATGTACATAGAGTTTGTGTAAATAATTTGAATGCTTGTTTCATTTTTAAATAATTTTCAGGTGATAGATAACTATTGGCAACCAGTCTCTCTCTTTTTTTTAATTTGCTGTTAGCCTGGAGGAATACATTTGATCACATTGTAAAATGCTACATTTAATAGTTACATATAGCAATTTAACTTGCGATCACAGTATGCGTCAAAATAACCACAATGCAATGCAATTTTTTAATTTTTTTATCAAATCATGCAACCAAATATAAGATTATTTTACTATTTAAAGCATTAATTTTCGGTTCTATGGGCAGACACTTTTGCTTAGATTGACATTTACAAATGTAAATTTTTAAATAGTAATATACAGTATATCTAGAAATAGGCTTCATACACTGACAAATAGACTTTACTGAATGTGTGTGAGGAAATCTGTTGCCTCAAAGTTTTTTTTATTTAAATTTGCAATTTTATATTGTTTTAAAAACATCCACAAAATTAAGTAAAATGGACTAAACATAAACTTGAGTAGTTACTAGGGATGTTTACTATAATACATATAATACAGCTTCCCTGGAACAGACAAAGTGGCAGCTTGACAGTGTGGGACTTGAACCCACAACCTTCTGATTAGTACTGTTGAGCCGGCACAGGTCTGCTCGTGGTCCGGTTGTTTTTACAGAGCTCATACCTCCAACCCTCACTTGTACTTGTACAATCATTTCGGTAGCATCCACAAACTAGACTTGTCTTGCCTGAGTTAACCACTGACAATCTGAATCAGAGGTACCACCAGTGTACCAATTTTTGGGGAAATTTTAAGTTTCAAGTTATGTTTGCTTAAGTTGTTTGTATAAAATGAAATTCTGAACCAACCCTGTGATGTAAGGTTTGTTGTACTCGTCAATAAGAAAGAGTAGACAAATTTGACTAGCTTTCAGATATTTTCACTTGCTCAGCTGAAATGTTGTTTTTTCTCTATTCCAGTATGTGATTAATTGAACCTTGAAATGTGCATAATTTTAATGCATCATGTTGCTGCAATGTGTTTGCTTTCTAAATCTTTGCATAAGTACACTACACCACTACTGTAGCACTTGCCTTCATCCACTATGCACCTTTGAACTGTCCATAATATCTCCACAATGTCCACGACACCCTCGGATAGCAGTCCTCTGCGTTTAATCCGAATTTCAGGCTTGAGCTCTTCAGTAAGCGTCTCACTGTAGCGAGCAATGTCAGGATTGTTGAACCTTCTTTCCTGATAATGTTCCTCTACTGAAAATCGTAAGCATTCATCAATTACCCAGCTGATGGTTGACTTTTGAACTTATTCTCGAGGATGTTTCCATTCCATACTCCACACCGTTCACTCTCAGGCTCTCAGATGAATCAGTGTCTCGTCACCAGTAATGATTCTCTTTAAGAAACTTTCACCTTCCTTAGTGGTATCGGTCCAGATTTTGTCGGCAGATATCCAAACGCTTCTGTTTATGCTCTTCCGTTAAATATCTACACATAAGACACCCCAGTACATACAAACTCATAAACCCACTTTATGTACTTCTGGTTGGATGCTAATGGCATTTCACTGGCTTTGTACAATGACAATAAAGTTGAATCCAATAAATATAACCTGCAACAGCACAATCTACATGTGGTAAACTGCTCAACAACTCAGTTGACAAGATCTCAGTATTCTTCAAACTAGCATGAAAGCAGTAAATATAGAGAAAGTCTAGAAAAACTCACCACTCATCTTCCTCCCCCCTGACCCTCCAGTGAGTGTGTGCTGAGATTTTTTTGTGTTCTTCACCTCTGCTACAGTCGCTCCATCCCCCGGTCACCTCCTGTGCCGTCACTCGCTCCGTGACCGTGGACGCGCCCTCCCCCGTTCCTCTTTTGTGTACGACTTATCCATTCTCTTTTCTTATTCAGTGAAAAAAGAGGGCTGAGTAGCTCAGCCTACTTATTAGGTCAGCTGCTTATTTTGTTACTTTTAAAAAATATATAAGATCTTCATTTATTAACTTAAAAAAGGTCCAAAAGAGTTCATTCATCTTGTTCGCATTCTCATCAAAGGTGTTGTTCGTTACAAAGTAACAATTCCTTTTTTCTTTCTTTCTTTCTTTTTTGGACGGAATGATGCACACCGTTAGAGAACTGATTAAGAACGTACATCTCCACACAGGAGACGCTGAAGTCCTGATTGAGGATCAGCTGCTTAGCTTTCCTTATGTTTTGACGCCTCTCCCGCTCGTAAGTTCCCCTCCTGATGCCAATAAACCCCCCAAGCGGCTCATCACTTCACTATAATTTCCTTTTACGGCTTTATCTCGGCTAGCACGCACCAGACACACTTCCAAACGCACAAACACACACACACATGGATCAGGGACACTATTAGCACGAGATTTCCATGTGCAAATGTCCTGTAGTTTAGTTTTTTCTTTCTTCCTTTACTTAAGTTGCTCCCTTCAGCAGTTATCAAATTTCCTATTTATCCCATTTTTTCTCTTAAGAGCTGGTAAAGAAAAGTTCAGTTTTGCAAACGCAGGAGAGCCTCAATCAGCAGTCACTAGTAAGAGTGCTTATACTCGGACATGTTACAACCGAGTCTACTTTTATTGTCATTCCATCCATAGTCGAACAAAAGCAGCGCGTGCAACAAACTCGAGCCGAATGTACGGCTACAAGCAGACACATGATGCGTGATAACTGGAGAGAGTGATGATTCAAATGGAAAGGAGTGCTGTATCACGTTCTCTTCTGTTCCCGACTTGATCCCTCGTTTCCTCTGGAGCTGAACTCTTAACTTTTCAAATAGGAAACAATCACTCGCATGGCAGGAGGTTCAGGCTCAGATTTGGCTTTAATGTAGCATCTCAGGTGATCGGACCATAAATGGAAACCTCAAAATAAGCACCGTATTTGCCTTACAATTGTTGTTTCAGTAATCCGTTTCCTATGGGTTTTTTTTTTCTTACAGGCGCATGTATTAGTGAGATGAACAGTTTTGTTTCTCTTTTTTTTTTGTGAGCTGCTGACAATATTTCCTATATTTATTTCCTCCTAAAATCAAAATATAACTATTGTTATTTAGAGTGTATATATATACTGTGTATATATATATATATATATATATATATAAAATTGTTTTCCAAAATTTTATCCCTAATTTATTCGTGTCCAATTCCTCCCCGTCACTAGGGGGCTCCCACATTAAGACTGCCACTCAGTCGGGAGGGCATGTCACGTGTTTCTTCCGACCGCAACATTTCGAACTGCTCGCTCACGCACTGTTGCGGGCGGAGTAACACACTCGGAGGACAGCGCTATCCGCTCCTTCCGCTTGCGTACGCTCACAGACCACCCTGACTGGCTGTAGAGCCGTGATCAATGTGGGAGCATTAAGTACCTCTCATCCCTACCCTCTGAGAGAGCTCGGCCAATCAGCTCTCTCTAGACCTCCGGTTGCAAGAGGTTACAGCATCACCTGGGAATCAAACTCGCAACCTCCAGATAATAGGGCGAGCGCTTTACCCTGCGTCAAATAAAACAAAATGTAAATAATTTGCAATTATAGCTTTCATGCATTTTTGGCATCTCATCAGCTTTTCAAATTGCTGTTGGGTAACCTTTTAATACCTTTTTTTTTTTGGCAAAAAAAAAAAAAAACTGCTCAGCTTTGCTTGATGGTTTGTGACCATCCATTATCTTCTTGATGACATTCCAAAAGTTTTCTAGAGAAAATTTCTTTTTAAAAATCTTTTTTTTTTTTCCAGAGCTGTACTTTAAGTACCATAATGAACCATTCGTTCTCCTTAATGAAGCAGAATGACACAATTTTCTTTAAGAGCCTGGTTATTTCACCGTGGTGTGAAAAATCATCTTGTATATTCTCATTGAATAAAGAATAATGGTGGGAGGGCCTCCGAGTGGCGCAGTGGTTAAAGCGCTCGCCCTATCATCCGGAGATCGCTAGTTCGAATCCCGGGTGGTGCTGTAACCTCTCGCAGCCGGAGGTCTAGAGAGAGCTGATTGGCCGAGCTCTCTCAGAGGGGAGGGATGAGAGGTACATAGTGCTCCGACATTAATCACGGCTCTACAGCCAGTCAGGGGCGCCTGTGAGCTCGCGCAGCGGAGGGAGCGGATAGCGCTGTCCTCCGAGTGTGTTACGCCGCCCCCAACGGTGCGCGAGCGAGCAGTTCGAAAAGATGCGGTCGGCTGGCGTCACGTGGTTCGGAGGAAACACGTGATAGTCTTCGGCCCTCCCGGCTGAGTGGTAGTAGTAGCCTTAATGTGGGAGCCCCCTAGTGACGGGGAGGAATTGGACACGACTAAATTAGGGAGGAAATCGGGGAAAAAATCCAAAAAAAAAAAAAAAGAATAATGGTGGGAATGAATGGATTTTTTTTTCTCATCAATTATCGGATGGTACATATGGTCAGTTCTCCAAGCATCCCAGTCTCGGTCCGGCTCTTCACTGTCCACTCTTCACTGTTCTCACAGATCATCCTTCACCTCAGTGGGTTCCACGTCCCTTTCCAATGCTTATGTGGGCATCATATTAAGGGTGCAACAACGCAATCTGGCAGTGGCCAGGCCGAAACCCTGACCCTCCCACAATAGATTAGTTCTTTAACACAACTATCACTCCTTCATAGAAATAATAAGCAAAGATTATGCTGAAAAGAAGCTATGAATCTGAAATGTAGAGATGTAATAAATACAGTGTATCTCCTAAGCTATGGATTAGACACATCATCCTCACTCCTTGACACTTCAAAAGTAGATCAATTAAAAAGTTCCAAGAAAAAACACAGACCTGGCAACACAGTGAGAAGGCGGTCTTTTGATGTTGTCAAGGACGCATCGGGACTCCTTGCTGTTTACACTACAAGTGATGTGGTTACCAGCGTCCCAAAGTTCCTTGCATGTTCCCGAGCATTCAGAAACAAAAAGG
Source organism: Clarias magur (assembly GCA_013621035.1). Classification (NCBI taxonomy): domain Eukaryota; kingdom Metazoa; phylum Chordata; class Actinopteri; order Siluriformes; family Clariidae; genus Clarias; species Clarias magur. The sequence goes on along the minus strand of QNUK01000007.1, from coordinate 5,364,312 downwards.
CCGGATTTTAAACATGTTCACACCTGTACCCGACAACCTACAATGCATATTAATACAATCCGTGAACTGAGCCGAGGTAAACCTTAATTACATGGTTACTACAGTACCTCTCTCAGGCCCCTTCATGAAGTCTGTCCCCCACACAGTTTAATCACTGGATCTTCCACTAGAAATTTTTTTTTAAAAAAGCTTTCAGCTTGCACACACATGGAAATAATATGACTTCACAACTAAATTGCTCAACGGCAAATGGACACAGAGACCGAAAACAGATGTTCTTGTTTATGCACACACAAGTGTCTCACTATCCTTATGAGGACCTTGCATTAACATGATTACTTACACTCGGTCCAAATCTATCATTGACCTTATTACCTAATTAACCCGAAGAAAAAAATAATAATAATTTACACTGTCGCTGCTTTAGAAGGGGCTAAAGCCTTCATCAACTTTACAATCAACTTTACAATAACTCTTAAATTATTGAGATGATCATTCAAATTTCAATAATACACTAAGACAACCACGTAAACAAAACAAAAATGATTTCATGCTGGAGTCAGAAGGCCATCTGTTCTTGAATTTCATTAGCTTTCTGAGATGATTTAGCGTGCTTCACTTTGTCAGTAAGGTTATATTTAAGTGGTTTATTGATTTCAAAAGGTCTGGGAGTAATCAGGCCTGGGTGTGGCAGGCAAAATTTAACTCAGCTTCCCAAAAATCACAGTTCATTCATGACTTAGCAATGCAAGGAGATAATTACTTTGCTTGTGCACCTTATCTACAGTTACTTACGTTCCCACCTGTATACATAATCATTGTATACATGTACATAGAAACAGTATATTCTTATTATATTACACCATTTGTACCGCACCTTAAATTGTAAACAATTAATCATCAGGTTTGTTTTTTAACTTTACCCTTTTCTCATTGTGATTTTTGCTTGTTGCTTATATGTCGTGCAATCTGTAAACTGGTTGCTGTAACGTTCCAATTTCCCTTTGGGATTAATAAAGCACTCTTTAATCTATTCTGTATATCTATCTATCTAGGAAGCAAAGACGGTTTATTAAAACCTGGATGGTTGGCACTGAACCTTTAAAAACCTACACCCTAAGTGAAGTTGCATTGTAAAAAAAATTAACAGTAGAAACCAGAGCCATCTATGTATAATAGTGAAAATACAAGCATTGTGATAAGCACACAATGTAATGAGAACTCAAGGGATTAGATGAAAAAGGTTATGTCCAGATTAACCCTATTCCAGCACCATGGGTAAGAAGAGAAGTGCATGTACTGTATAGTCCACCCACTGTCCAATTTTATGATCTGGGGTCGCTTCAGTCGCTCAGGTCTCGGCTATGCGGCAATAAAATGAAGTCAGCTGACAACCTGAATGACCAGGTTATCACATGTACTGTATGGCATGACACAGGAATACTGTCTCATCCTGTATACACAGGGTCACGGGGTGTATGGATCCTATGCCAAAAAACTGGGTGCCAGGGTACTTGCACACTCACACCAATTAGCCTAATCCGAGAACATGCAAAAACTTTGTGCACACAGGTTCAGAGGCGGGCATCGAACCCAGACCCTGGTGGTGTGAGGCAACCGTGTTAACCACTATACCACTTTATGTGTGTGTGTGTGTGTTAAGAATCCCAAAAGGGCCTGGATAATTTTAAAAATGTTTTTAATCATTAGAAGAAAGGGGGGGGGCTCGGACATTATGACATCAGCACTATTAAAACAGCATTATCAGAGCGATGGCGATGACGTCATTGCCATGGCGTACATAGTGCTTGGACCATAACAATAATAATAATAATAAAAATTTAAAAGTTTCTCAGCTTTCATTTTCTATAAAAAATTACACATGAAATTCATGAAGTGTAGCAGTTGCTATGGTTACAGGTGAAAATGCGTTTTAAGGAGATATTTTTGTGTGTGACCTTTAGAAAGCGAGAAGCTGTATATAATGTTTCTATACATCAATTATCACTAGTGTTTAAACTTCCAGGAAGCTCGTTAAAGTGTTGCTTCAGACACAGTCTTCTACATTACACTGTTAAAGTACTCAGACACGCCGTTCGTGTCGGCCCAGTGTGTCACCATTTCTGTAATTTATTTATATCGAATGTACTGTTTCTAATGTAACGTTAACGTTACCTGTAATGCTTCTGGGTATTTCTCCAGGTGCCTCGTGCTCTCCCTGTGATCTCTCGTTAGTCCAGCAAAATGAACTGTTAGTTTCTTCTTTCATTCATTTTATAAAAGAAAGTCCTCAGAAGCCGCTGAAAAGTATTCGTCTCTAGAAAAAAGTTCTCTGTTCATGCTGTGTTCTCATCATTATCCTCATGTGAATAGAGCAGAGGGATGTGTTTAACAACACGCCCTTGGTTGCCAGATTGACCAGTATTGCCTCGAATCACACCTAACAGATTGCCTCAGGAATGAAGTTCCTCAGTTAAAGCCCTATTCAGATTGAATTAGTTTATCAGCAGGATGTCTATAATACATTCTTGAGAGCTGAACCAAAATTCAAGTAACAATTTAAAAATTCAATAAAACAATGGTAAATATACACTATATGGACAAAAGTACAAATTACTTATATACAAGTGAAAGTACAAATAATTTCTAAATAAATACAAATAAAAGCAATGTCTTATTCGCAGTGGTTGATCTGGGCGTCCCTGCTGGATTTTGTTATATGCCATTATTTGGTAAAGCACTCCTACTTGTGCAATATTGCTTAATTATGTTGTCAGGCTTACCTTGTTGGTGTCAACAAAATAAGAGCATCCCTGTTTTTCTTTTCAGTTTTTGCAAAATAGGACAAATCATTCTATTCACTTAAGTTTTTCTTAAATTTTACAGAATAAACATGCTAAACATAAAATAATCTGTGTAGCATACTCTGTACTACATAGATTATCATCGCTATTGTACTACACATACCAACATAGTCACGCATGGACTTGTCTTATTGTGTGTGTATGTATGTGTGTGTACATTTCTGCATTGCGTGATGTATGTAGATTTTGGGAAGCTGATATTATCCCAGGCAGTACTTTATTAACATTACACAGTATCAAACAATAAAAATCTGACATTTTACAATAAAAACTAATTCATGCACTTAACTGTATCCTTACAATTTATGAATCAGAATACAAAAATAAGAAAATAAAGTAAAAAAAAAAAAAAACACTACACACAAACCACACAATTCAATACTGCTAAAGAAAATCATGTTTAGTGGAACTGCTGTGAATTACAGCTCCATTAGTCAGTATCACTCGTGCATTAATAAAAGCTCAAAATGTGGATTAAATTAAACACAACAAAAAACTAACAAACAACAACAACAAAAAAAAACACATATTTGGTTATATAGCCAGAAAATATATCATAAGAAAATAATCTGCTTAACATCCATGCATAAGTCCTGAATATAATGAGTTTCAAAATGGAAGACTTTTTTTTTTATTAAATGATGTCCCTTAATACAGATCACTATTTAGCAAATCTTTTAAATGACAACGCCATTTGTAATTCTAAACAGCCCAGACTAAATAGGTGATTAAATTTATGTCCATCCAAATTGTGGGACCTGACCTAAAATTTCTTCATAACATTTCATGACAAAGATATCTTAAACAACACATTGTAATAATTTTATAATGAACAATGTAAGTGAAATAATAATTAAGATGAACCTCCACACCAAGTAAGATAATTTCCCGTTACAGTGTATTCAAATTGTACAATTATGGTTAGGTGACACGGTGGCGTAGTGAATGGGCGATTACTGTTGTTCTGTACAGTATAAATAATGAAATATTACCAAATATATCATCATATTTACAAAACAGTGTAGGCTTGCTTTGTCTGTTGTAAATAATCCTAATATATACAATATATTTGTTTGTTGCTTTGATAAATTACATCTTCTTCTTTGCATTACTTACGCAATGAATACTGAAAATGTAAAGTTACTTACTGTGGTGCTACAATTGTCCCCCGTTAAACATTAAAATGCTGTGTAACTTGTTGACTGTTTATTGTTTAACAATTGCCTTGTACAGTTATAAACTACTGCCAGGTTTCTGCGCAACACTCCAGTCCACTAGATGGCAGTATTTCATCTTTGAACTGCCTGAAAACACCTCAAAAGAAGTTATAATTTTGCAAAACAAGAGTATTTTTAAAGTACTTGCAGAAAAAAGAAATGAAAGCGGGTTGTATTTTTATTTTTATTTGCAGAAGCTGTGGTATATTTTTCAAGCTATGTGGCAATTTTAGACCTTCTAATATTTGAAAGTATACAAAAAAAAAAGTACTGACAAAAAAAAAATTTAATTGCATAACCAATATATTTTGCTATACAATGGTACCTCTGCATACAAATGTACTGCCTCACAAATTGTCGCCTTAAGAACTGAAATTTTGCAAGAAATTAGTCTCGTCTGAACCAAGTGCTGGCTAAGTTGCACGTCTGGAAGCCGTTCAAAACTGTTTTGCTGCTACTGTATATTAGGTCAGATCTCAACATAATGAAATGTTTTGGTCCGAGCTGTCACGCAGAGCTTATCACAATCATGATCTAAACAATGGTGAACCTACTGATGCTCACAAACAATCAGAATCTGTATTTCTTTGCAAGGCGACTGTGCTAAGTTGTGCATAATGCCAACTGCATTCCGACAGAGTAAAAGCAAGCAGTATTCACATAGTCTGAAATCTTAACGCAATAGTAACGCCGCTATGCTGGTCTTTTGGCGAAGGTTCTGTAAGGGCATTTCAAAGATGATCCAATTCCAACTCATTTGGACATCGATCGATTTGCGTCTGGCAAAAGACTGAGGATAGGATAACTCAACAAGTTGTGACATTATGAACATGTGTCTGTTCTATAAGTATCAAATCAAACATGTTGATATGCTTCAAAGAATGTTCATTCAATAATGTAGATTTACCAGTGAGAAAAAAAAGACCTGAAACATTTTAAAGAACAACTCTAACTAAGCTGAGAACAGAAAAGTCATAAGGTGGCTTCGTTATTTGTATGTAACAAGGAAACACGCACATGAGAACAACCCTGGCGGTGTGGAATGTGAGTTACCATAAAGACAAGACCGGTTTGTATGTAGTCCATCGTACAAAAATATTCTATCTGATCTAATCTGTGCAATAGTTGTATTGGGTTTACCGAGATTACTGGTGGTATTGGTTTGTCTGCAAACCCTAAGTCAGGCTGTTTGTAGACGGTTAAGTTCGATTCCTGCCTAAAAGTTCAATTTTGTAATGTAAAACGTAAACCTAAGTGATGTCACCTTATCATTTTTTTTCCTTTTTTTAAAATCATTTTTCCCACTCACGATAGTCCTGGGACCTAAACCGATCAGCATTCCACAACGGCCCACTACTATAGGAATGCATAAACACACAGTGTGATACTCCTCAGCTGGAACTTTTGGCTTCAAGCCAAGCCACACACACACACACATACACACACACACACACACACACACACACACACACATGAACAAAATAAAGAATATTACTCCAGGTTTGATATCAGTAAAAGAGTACAAAGTAAAAAGCAAGATTTCTTGGTTATATTTTTTGTCAGTTAAGGCACACAACTTTAAAAGACGTCTGTCCGTTCCTGAAGACATTTTATCGAGTAAAAATTCCTTTGAGATATTCAAGCTTGTTGATTTATGAGACCCAGACAATTCCAGGATGTTCAGATCATATCCAATCTGACTCAAATGTTGACTTTCCTTGGGATTTTGGAGGTGTTACAGAAGTGAGAAACTCTTGCAGCCCAGAGAGAGAGGACTGAGTTTGATATTAGCGGGAGCAAGTTTGGCGCCAGCGATGCACTAAAGAGACTTTGCTGTAGTCCATGTGTATGTGTCCAAAAGAAATACATGTATGTATTCTAACTATCTGGCATTCTCACGAGTCTGATTGCGTGACGAACTAGCTGGCTAAATGGCGCGTTACATATAAGCAAATGTTTTGATACAAGGTCGTATCGAAAGGTTTCAAGACTAGTTTTGTAACACGCCAACAGATGGCAGCACAAGACCGCAAGACACAGGGAGCACTAGCCTTCCATAAGTCAGTGTGCCAAAAGACATCGTCCTGTGTACATCGGGAGCTAGTGCTATTCTGACCACGTGACCACAGAAACCGTTGGCAAAATGTTTACAGCAAAGCTGCAACAAGTCGTTCGAGGTGTTTTGAGTGGCATGCATGCTTCAAGAATGGAAGAACATCACCGGAAGACAATGATAGACCTGTAGAAAATTTTTAAACCATTATGCGACTTGTGCATGATGATCGTTGGAGAACTTTCGCACCCACCCTACTCGCCAGATAATAATAAATTATTAATAAGTAAGTAAGAAAGTCCTCTCTTTGTTATCAAACAAAGCTAATCTTGAAACTTTTTGATACCACCTCATATATGAAATATTGTTGATGCTTATGTTTAAAGTTACATCTCCATTTGCTTCATTGTTTGCTTCATCTTCTCTGCAAAGTAATGTAATGGCACTTGAGATGCTGTTTCCCAAAGGAAACAGACGATGGAGATCTTCGGAAAAGTTCTGGAGCATGGCTCTGGGGTTTATGAGACGGTGAGGTGTCCTGTGTCTGCACCATCAAGCTGAATCTTCTTTATTTATGTAGCATTTCAGAGGCAACTGTCTTTGAATAATCTTGCATATTAAGAGTACTTTAAAGAACATTTTGGGTTTGGTCCACTTTTCCAACCTTTCGTCTCCTGTGGGTTCAAGATGAGTAGGAAAATTCCTTCAGTCTGTAAAGCTTTGCGCTACCTGGTACAGGTCCTTACCAGGAAGCCCTTCACCTGCTTTCCTTAGCGCTCCGCAGATCGCTGCTCTCTTCTAGGAAGTGTTGCTGAGTCGGCGTCGCAGAAGAGAGGCGGTTTTTGTCTCTGTGTCTTCTTGATCGCTCTCGCAGTCTCTCTAAAGGATGAGAATAAGGAGACAGGAGGAAGAAAAAAGAGAGATGATGAGACGGAGAGGAACCTCGAATGCACTTTTGAGATTAGTGGTATTTTTAGACGGAACAAAAGTATAAATCGTCCAAGTTATCCAAACATCTGTGTGAATAGGTATGTATATAAGAAAGGTTTCATCTGTACATTGTTCAGAACTCACTCTTTTAATGATATCTTTACCACCAGTCCCAGAAAAAAATCTCTGTCTGTCTGTATGTCTATATGTCGGTATGTCTGTCCAGCCAGATTTTGTCACAGCATCACACAAACCTGGCTGGACAGAATTTAATGTAACTTTGGCAGTTCTTAGGTATCTGCCTGAAGTTTAGCCTGCACCATACATGAAAACAAAATATTAAGTAAAGGTGAAATTATGAACACTTATGTGCCAGATTATGGGCAATTATGAATGTTTTAGTAGTTTAGTAGTTAAGTGTACTGCACATACATCCTTTGCAGTACTTCAATATCTAAGTTTAACCTGCACCATAAGTGAAATCAAAATGTTGAGTAAAAGTGATGTTATGAACAGTTATGTGCCGGATTTAATACTCTACTTTAAAATAAGCTACTAATAAACTACTTGCTCAATGTAAACAAACACCGGCACCAATAGATATTGATTAGAAAACTGCATATTTTTACTGGGATTAGTTCATATTTTCACCTCTGAACTAACAGCGCTGAGGAGGTATAAGTGAATTTTAAACCAAAACTTCATCTTTATTGATTTCTCATTTGTGACTCATTCTCTGATTACCGCACAAGGAATGTATTTGTCTGATTATGAAAGAAGTACGACTTAGCATAAACAACGCGTAGGATACTCAACCTTACAACATTTTATTTCTTTGTATTAATTCTTAAATTAGACAGAGAGTTCAGTCGTACAGAAAAACAGGCAGACAGACATGAAATAAAACAGAAACTGAAATACTATCAATATCACTGATTACATTAAAGCTGATTTTAGCGTAAACTTTTAAACTATTACTACAAACTCTTTGGACATCACAAAAAAGACAAAAGAGACCAAAATGTTGATTTAAAAAAAAATATATATTATTATTTGATTTGTATAAGACAAATATTATGCTGATTTATTAATATTTATATTCGAACAGCTGTAAAAATATTTAATAATATTATTATTATTATTATTATTTCTCACTTCTGGTTATATTACAGTAGATATTAGATTATTTGTTCTTACCAGTTCTTGTGTTTCCACAGCTCTGGGCTTACACACCAGCTTGAGCTTGCACAGGCGATTGCAAGCCGACACCATGTTATAGGACATCTGCAAATGTACAAATGTACAGTGTATGGAATGTCAATTTTATGTCAGAAATTACTGACGAAAAAACGAAAGTAATGAACATTTCTGTCGACTAATTCATCTCTGACTCACTTATTTGAGAATCACACCCTATATACAGTAACGGCACCGTCGTCCTAACATATAGTACACTTCTGATATAAACCTTGGCTCTGTTAGATGTGTGTCTTATCTAACAGAGCCGTGACCAAAGGTCAGTCTCAAAGGTCAAAGCCAGAGTAAGGATAGTCAAAGACACAACCAAGGGGCCATGGGTAACTGGGGAAGGGCAATATAGTCATTCACGAGACAATCATGGACTAGAAAAAGAATAAATGCTACATGGAAAAGCTCAAGTGGGGTAAATATTGTACTTAAGCAATGTATTTTATATAGGGCTGTCAATATAAAAAGCATTAATGCACGCGATTAATCTAGAAATTTTAGCGAGTTAATTAAAAAATAAATTATGCATATTAATCACATGACCAAGTATGACCCTAATGGCTTCCCTAATGGGGAGCGTTCGAGTCAAACCGTGATTTTTGACCGCGCAGAATAACACGTGATTAAAAATAAAAAGCAATGAAACCTTTTTGATTCAGTAGAGTATAGCACAATATAGATGAAACTAATTCTAACATTTCTGTTCTAATAATATTACTGCAAACAGTTAAATAAATATACAAGAATAAAATATGATGAGGTATAAGTGATTTTCTTTTTAAAGATATCCCTCCACACCTTTGATACACATACTGTATAAGGCGCATTACCGTAAAGAATGTAGAGCCTACTAGATATTGAACATGAAAATCTCATCCCATCAGGAATTTGTGTGTTTACAGGAATACAAAGTGCAAATCTGCTGCAAGAAGCTGAATCAGAGAGATTTAGCTACCCAAGAAGTTAAACAGACTCTGCGTGCACACCTTCGGCAGGTGATGTTTGCGCAAGTGGTGCTGTTGAATGTGTGGTGATTCAGAGCAAAGCGCAAACACGACCCACCTTCCACTTTCTCTTAGCATTAAACATCCTGAAGTTCTTCATGTTGATGGAGGAGCGGTTCCTCTTCGCAATCTGTGTCCTGGTCAGAGGCTGGAATGGACATCATATTGAAACACTCAGTGTAATGTACTTGATGAGATTATTCTCAGGGAAAGTGGTGTGTGTGTGTGAGTGTGTGTGTATGTATGTGAACGGGTAAAAAAAAAGGCTCACTTTAATCCAGGGGTGAATCAGGCATTCCTCGGCAGTCATCCTTTCACTGGACAAAACCAACAAAAACCGGCATGACAGATAATCAACCATAATGCCACAGAAAATATTAATTAAAGAAACTCAAACACTATATAAAATAAACTAGATATTAGAAGGTGAAATCATGAATGACCAATGATCATAATCATAAACCATTAAAATTCCCCTGAAGCTTTGAACACGTTCCCGAACAGCACATTGTTTCGCATTACAAAGACTAGAACTCGACTGCCTGGATAGTTCACTAAAGGTAAACCTTAAAAATTGCTCTCCATCCCATATTTAAGCAATATCACATGAGAGAGAGTGCTGTTGTACTGAATATCAGCATGGCTGTGATGCACTCGTAGGCATGAGAGCGAATAGCTTCGATGTTGCTTTTAGACAAAGATTCCACATGCACCTTTTATTTGTAAATTTTTTTAATTTGGTGCGCCACTTCTAGTTGGAGATCTTGTCACATGGATGTCCCGTGTGTCTCTTCACACTATTATGAAGACAGTTCTGGCCTATATTGATGTTGACAGCTGTTTCTCTGAGGACCTGACTTGGCTGCAGTCACTCAATAGTTCAGGACTGGAATTTCTTAAAAGTCTACCTGAGCCTCCAATAACTACCTGGACTCCATATTAACATCAATTAACATCTGTTGATGACTGTTATACTGAACCGCGTTCCACCTAACACACAGTATTGAACCCGGGACCTTCCAATCAATAGTCCAATGCCTTAACCACTGAGCTACCTCAACCCATATGGTGATTATCCAATAATTATTTGCTTCCAAACTAACCGCGACTAGCGGAGCTCTCGGCTGACTGTTAGTGTAAATGACATTGGTAACAGTACTTCTTACCGGAGCTACAGTATGTACGGAGGTGGTGGACAGTCCGATAAATCACCTACATTTCTCGTTCCACTTTGATATGAAATATCAGGTCCTGAGTTCAGGTGGGGAAAGCAATGGAAAGCTAGTGCACTAGGGTGTACAATCTGTTGTTCCACGCACCAAGTAGTGCCCTCAATCAGAGTTTAGAGAGTGATTCAGGCCTTGTGATTCAGCCAAGAGAGTTGGCTCACTGGACAATTTTGCCTAAGAACACAGACATGAATAAAGAACCATTCTCCGAGGGAAACTTCTACCAAACATCCAAGAACAGTCTGGTGACAAAAAAAACGCCTTTTCCAGCATGATGGAGCTCCTCAGCATAAGGCAAAAGTGATTTTTGGGAAATTTTGGGTCTATTTTGAGAAAACTCCCCAGACCTTAATCGCATTGGGAACTTGTGATCAATCCTCAAGAAGCGGGGGACAAACAAAAGAAAGAAAACACAAACTCCAAGCATTTATTATGCAAGACTGTGCTGCAATCAGTCAGGATGTGACCCAGATGTTGATTGACAGCATGCCAGGGTGAATTATAAAAGAAGGGTCTTGAAAAAGATGGGTACAACACTGCAAATATTGACTTTGCATAAACTCAACAATGAAATGCTTGTAATTGTACTTCAGTATACCATAGTGACACGTGAGGAAAAGATAAAAAAAACACTAAAGTGGAAATTTTAAGATTTGTGTAGATATGAGACAAAAAAGTTTGACACACACTTTCTGTACCCCTTTTGTTCAGCCCCCCCTTAGTATTATACAGGGTGAGCCATTTATATGGATACACCTTAATAAAATGGGAATGGTTGGTGATATTAACGTCCTGTTTGTGGCACATTAGTATATGTGAGGGGACAAACTTTTCAAGATGGGTGGTGACCATGGTGGCCATTTGGAAGTCGGCCATCTTGGATCCAACTTTAGTTTTTTTCAATAGGAAGAGGGTCATGTGACACATCAAACTTATTGGGAATTTCACAAGAAAAACAATGGTGTGCTTGGTTTTAACGTAACTTTATTCTTTCATGAGTTAGTTACAAGTTTCTGACCACTTATAAAATGTGTTCAATGTGCTGCCCATTGTGATGGTTTGTCAATGCAACCCTCTTCTTCCACTCTTCACACACTGATAGCAACACCGCAGGAGAAATGCCAGCACAGGCTTCCAGTATCTGTAGTTTCAGGTGCTGCACATCTCGTATCTTCACACAATAGACAAGTGCCTTCAGATGACCCCAAAGATAAAAGTCTAAGGGGGTCAGATTGGGAGACCTTGGGGGCCATACAGAAAACCGGTGATGACATCAACAACTGGTACACGGCATCTTTTAAACAAACTTTAAGCATGATTTCTCAGTACTTTACCCACCCTTGTGGAAGACGCACCCTAACAGAACCGTAGTGTAAAGCTAGATGTTTCCTTATGGGAAGACGTGAAGGATCAAATGTAGCTCAGGTCATTATTCTGATCTCATTATCAACCACGTGACCCAAGCACACACATGTGGCCTCTTATACTGTATACTGCATTCTTTGGAAATGTTAGCCAGATTGTGTTACCTCTGCTCGCTGACTAGCAGTTTCTGGATGAAGTCTTTGGCCATAGAGCTGGTTTGGCTGAAGTAGTGCGAGTCGAACTCATACTTTAACTCCACTATGTTCTTCAGTGTCTCTTCATCTGTATCGCCTTGGAATGGAGAAAGGCCGCTCAACCTGGAGGAAACAATAAACTATTTTATTTAATTTTTTTTGCCATTTCCTTAACCTCAGAATAAAGTCCTACATTCCAGCCTGGGTTCCATCATGAAGCATTTATATGTTTACTGCAGTGAGTATATACACACCACAATATTCAAGATTGTGTATATAAGGAAGGCGAGGGTCCAGAATAGTTTGGTGATCTTTCTGCTCAAACACAGCTGATTCAACTAATCTGTTATTTACCAGGTTCAGTGGCTGCTTCCTAAATGGATAGATGGATGGACCTTACTGTAACTACCTTACTGTGGTAGTTACTTAAAGGGTCAGGCTGCCAGCTCAACTTGGAAACAGCAGTTAGCCATAACCTGTATGTTTCTGTACTGTGGGAGGAAACCGGATTGCGCAGAGGCAGAACATGCAAACTCCATGCACACAGACCTCGAGGAGGGAATCGAACCCGGACCCTGGAGGTGCAAGGTGTAGTGGTGATCACTAAGTCACTGTGCCACCTTTTTGATGGGTGCGTGTTATTAAAAATAATATGATTAAGAAAAATCATAACCCAAATAGTTACGATTTGTAATCAGCTACTGGATATTCAAATCTCTCTAATGGTTGATTTCAAACTAAATAATATAGTAGATATTTCCAGCATTCGATCGTGTGAAATGTTTCTTCAATATGTAATAGTTTTTAGGCGCACTTCTCCAGACAACCAGAAGAGGTCACCTTTCCTAAAGACCTGCGCCGTCTACGCACCTGTTTGCAATTCACCGCATTTTTTCCTTTTGTTGCGCTACATCCGTTGTACCTTTCTATGTGGTAATTTGCAAGTCATGACAACGTCAGTCATGCGGTGAGGAAAAAAAAAACCATGGATGCCAATACGAAACTGTGTCTTTTGTCTGCCTTGTCAGAGCATGTAAAGCTCATAATAAGCTACTTTAAAAAGCACTATTGGAATTACAGGCCTGAGTGACTACTGGGACTGGTTTGCTATAGTGAATTTTAACTATTCATGCAAGACGGAAATTGCAGCACAGCAAAACACAGAGCAACAGAGCATGATAACAAGCAACAAAGAGGCTACCATTAACAATTAACAAACTTTAGTTATTAGTATGGTCAATTTAACTGAGTTAACTGCCTGCATAATAACTGATCTAAAGGCTGGACATATAATTTAAATCCCATGTTTTTTAAATTGGATTTTATAGTCAAACTTAACTACAATGGGGGAATTTCTGTTTTTTATTTAATCCAAATTATTCATGGGGGCTTAGTGGTTAGCACTGTCGCTTTGCACCTTCAGGGTCCAGGTTCGATTCCTGGAGTTTGCATGTTCTCCCAGTGCTTGGTGGGTTTCCTCCAGGTACTGCAGTTCCTTCACACACCATTCCCAAATTGCCCGTAGTGTGTAAATGAGCATGAGTGTGAGTGTGTGTGTGTGGGTGTGTGTGTGTGTGTATGTGCTCTGCGATGGATTCGCATCCCGTCCAGGATGTAAACCAACTAAGTCTCCTGGAATAGGCTTTAAGGCTATAAAACGGTATAGATGATGAGTGAGTGAGTGACTGAGGAAATGATTGATCTAGAACAAGCTGCAATACCACCACAGCCCACCAGGGTGCAGCAGCCCACAATTTGGGAAACGCTGCTTTACACTCGTAACATTTTTGATCTGATTACACTTTGTAAACCAGGAAGGAGCTGCTAGTGAAAAAGATAACCCCAGGTTATCACATAGGCGTGAAAGACAAAACTGTAACTTTCCCTTGAACCTGCCAGAGCACGAGGAGAAACCCCACCATGCAAACATTTCATGGCTAATTTTTATGACCATGCTCACTGAAAAAGCTTTTATCATTTAGGAGCATGATTATAAAACATTATTCCGACCCAGATTTTTGGTGTATTGAGTGTGGAATTTAATTTGACCCTGTATGTGAGTGTTTTCAAACGGGAAAAACGAGTACTTACAGGATGTAAGTGATGACGCCGATGCTCCTGAGGAAAAGAAACACACATGAGAGAACACTCTTTCACTTCTCGCACCCCGGCTTCGAAACAGGTAGGACGGTTAAACAGAAGCAGCACTGAAGAAGTAAAAACATGCACAATACATCAAATGTACAGGAGATTACTCACGGTTTCAAATGCAAGGGATTGACTTCAACTTCCCTTCGCAAGCGAAACAGTAAAAACGAAGCTCTTTTTTTTTGTTGATGTTTATCATGCGTGTGTATAATGTAATGCAGTGTAATGTAATGTAGTGGAGTGGAGTTGTTTAAATGCCCTTAACGGTGCACGAGTTATGCTGAGGGTCTAGAAGGGAGTCATTTCGGTGCAGATGTGGTCAGGTTGCAGCATGCCAAAAATGCACTCTGGGGCACTTTGACACATTGTGTGTGTGGTGTGTGTGGTGTGTGTGAGTGTGTCACTGGGCATGTGTCTACATGTACATACCACATATCTGCTGCTGTATTAAGCGGCTGAAAGTTGATGATCTCCGGTGCTGAAAGGAGAAATGAATAGTTCAGTGTGGCACTCCAGAAGATCAATTCGCCCAAACTGAAGTTCTACTACAAGTTTACATCGGGTGCACTTTACCTCGCTCTTTAATTTTTAACCAAATGTAATATTCCCAACCCACTTAAACCAACAGTGAGAGTCTCCGCTCCACTGTGCTACAACAATCTTATCACTGTGATTATTATTCCAACTCGCACGGTTGTGTATGTACAACCTTCAGCTCTGGATAAGATCACCCAGAATGACGGTATCATGCTACTCTATGTATAACAGCTTTCTATCTATTTATCCCTGCTTTCACCCATTCATGCGTCCATTCATCCCTTACGCAAAGATAACCCGAGTAAATATCATCGCTGACATCGCTGTGGATGAATTTTGACCCGCTCTTCCTTGCAGAATTGTTTTAATCCATCCACACTGGGGAGTTTTTAAGCATGAACGGTCTGCTTAAGCATTCCAATCGGACTAAACTTAAATTCCATCAATTATGGCAAACCATCCAAATCCTGAAGCTACCCCACATCATCATGCTACCACCACCATGTTTGACTGACGGTATAACGTTCTTTATATGAAACGCTGTGGTAGTTTTACACCCGACCCAAATGTTCCCAAAACTTTTTGTCTCATCAGTCCACCGAATAATATTTGACCAAAAGTCTTGGGAGTAATCAAGATGTTTTTTGGCAAATATAAGACGAGGCTTTATGTTCTTTTTGGTCGCCTTGGAACTCCACGCCATGTTTGCTCCAGTCTTCTTCTTATTGATGAATCATGAACTGAACATGAAACTTAACCGAGGATAGTGAGGCCTGCAGTTCTTTAGATGTTGCTCTGGGTTCTTTTAAGCTTTTTGTATTTGAGGAGTAATTTTGGTAGGTCGGCCACTCCTCAAGTTTTTTAAATTTGTGAATAACGGCTCTCAGTGGTTCGCTGGAATCGCAAAACCGTAGAAATAGCTTGGTAACCCTTTCTAGACTGATACTTTATTTCTCATTTGTTCTTGAATTTCTTTGGATCGTGTTGCATTTTTAGATCTTTCAGCGTGCTTCACTTTGTAAGAGTTACATGATTTCTTGATTCACCAGCTCTGGTAGTAATCAGGCGTGCATGTGGCAAGTGAAATTCAATTCAGCTTTCTAAAAATCACATAGAGTCAGATAGGTTTGGACAGCTTTTTTCCCTTTTTAATAACTGCATTTTGTATTTACTCGGGTTATCTTTGTGTCATATTAAAATCTGAATCATTGAAGTGAGACAAATATGAAGAAAAAAACAGGAAGGGAGCAAATACTTTTTCATGTTACTCTACATATTCATCAGAGACGTAACTGAATCCATTTTTCTCTTCCCGTTTCACTCCACTCATCTCTCACACTGACTCTGACCACGTGACTTCCACTCCACTCATCTCCACACACACTACTACCAGACCTGAAGAACCCCATATATTCTTTTTTCTTTCTTTCTTTTTTTAATGGATTTTCACTTGATTAAGTACAATGAATCCTTTACTGTACCACATACCAATATACTGAGGGGTGCCTCCCATGCTCTTATACTCCTCTCCTTGTAGAAAGCAATGTGCCATGCCAAAGTCGATGACCTTAATATGAGGATTGCGGGCATGCCTATCAGACAGCATGATGTTCTCAGGCTGATGGAAGACAAAAGAATATTCTTATGCAAAAAAATTTAATCCATTTCACACAACATGCAAGGATCTATAAATGTGGTTGAAAGTTCAAAACTACTGTAAAAGCAGCCTCGTTTCCTCCTGCCATCCAAACCTTCACCTGTTCTAACTGCTGGTTGATTTTTACTCAATTCTTCGACTAATACTTACTACTATAAGACTTCTCCTTCTTCAGAATGCTGATTTCTTTTGCCTACTCAATATTAGGCAGGTGGTCATAATGTCCCATGAACTCCCACACTTATTTGACATTTAACCTCTTCCTATTATTTTCACTTTCGTTTTACTGAATGATATGCTTTCATCTGAATACCTGAATAATAAGCTCGGTTTTAACCATCTTAAAGCTGTCGTGCAATGTTTCAGCGCTGACATAGAAACCACCAAAAACAAATACCATAGCACATTCAGGTAGAGTCATGCCTTGTCCATACAATTTAATATAAAAAAGTGAAAGGTGCTTTATAAAAATGAGAAATTCTATAGAGATGTGTAGAGCAAAAACAATGCGTTGACAATGTTACTTCAATCACAAGGCACCTTTAAGTCGAAGTGGCCGATATGTTTGCCGTGCATGTAGTTTGCTCCCTCTAGAATCTGCTTAAGAAACTCGATAGCGTCCGTCTCGGTCAGGCTCTCCTTCTCAGCGATGAAGTCAAACAGCTCACCACCTCGGATACTGGAAGAAAAAGCGATGGTGAAAGATTTGTAACTTTTTTTAACCAGAGAAGCGGTATAAATTAAATTAACAATTTCAAAAATACAGAACTGTAGAATTTCCTAAATGTCATATACTTCATTATGGAACGGTTATTTCTGACAAATTGGACAAGAGGTATTCCATGAGTGCTGATACAGAATGAACCATAACTGGGATGTTTAACTCATTTGAAGTCTGAATGGTGCACACCGACACCCCTCTCTTTTTAGGGTATTTGGTGCAATTCAACCTTATATATATTTATATATATAAAATGTAGTATAGTACAGTATAGTATAGTATAGTATAGTATAGTCCAGTATATTATAGCAGTATAATATAGTATAGTATAGCATAGCACTATAGTATTAGAGTGGTATAGTATAATATAGCGCTATAGTATAATATAAAATAGCATAATGCTATAGCATAGTATAGAGCAATCAGTAGTATTGTATAGTATAGCGCTAGTATCCTTTATCACTGTGACAAATTTCATAAAAATTGCATGAATTAGACATGGGGAGGAAATCGATTCATTAGAGTGTCAAGATTCTTTTGTGTGGCAATTCATGTAGCGACACACTGACTGTAAAAGCAGTTATTTTTAATCATATAGTTTTGTATTTAAGGTTATAAAATGTTGCAGTTCCTCTATGATCCTACAGGTGGTGCACTACAAACTATTCACACACTGGCAGGCAGCACAGCATCCTGAGTGGTATGAGCAAATTATTTCCTATAATTATAACATTTTAACATAAAATCTGTAAAAACAAAAAAAATGTAATAGAAAAAAGAAGGAAATCATATTGGGATATTTATAAAATCATGATAGTTAAAGAATCAAATCAGCACCTATTTATCGTGATGATATTGTATCGGGTGGTCCCTGGTGATTTTTATCTCGAGTAGGAAGCATCTCCTTGTTTGTTTGTTTTTTTTGTTTTAGGTTTTAACTTCTTGAATCAACTTGACAATAAAGCTGTATAGCAGGCCTCGGAACCCGTGGGACGCAACCAAAAAGGTTTTAGTTTTTAGGTTTAGTTTGAGCAATGCCAATTAGCCTAATGGCGGGTATATTTAAAATGCACCTGTATGCCCTCAGATTTGTATATTTGCATTAATGTTGTATTACTTTCAGTTTAAATTGTATGTAAATGTATTCAAACCGTTTTAAACCCATCCTGCTTATCACCCCATGTACTTCCTCATCCTGCATGCAACAGAACTGCATTCAGAGCTTACATCATCATGAAGTAGAACTACTATATACAGTACATGCTTAGAGATCTTGTTTACACACACAAACACACAAACTTACAGCTCTACAATGAGGACCACCTCCGCCTTGCTTTCAAACACATCTTTGAGGGCCATGATGTTCTGGTGTTGGAGTTTCTGCAGGATCTCCACCTCTTTCTCCACACTTGCCCTCTCCAGGCCCAGACGGCTCCCCGCGCCACGCCGCAGCTTCAGGAACTTTCCCGCCCACAGGATGCCGGTAGCCCGTTCACACACCTCACGCACCTGCCCAAAATGACCACTGGGGTTGCGGGAACATATAGTACAGTCAGTCAGTTCTGCTGAAACCAGTTCTGCGTGTTCATACAAAGCAATGGCGTGACCAGGGTAAAACCCTAAACCAGGAACTTTTGTTCTATCGGTAATAAATCTCATGACATGTTTATTTTGGTCTGTGTTTGGTCAGGTTGTGTTGCAAATAATAATACAATAATAAACCAGGCTCAATACATACAATAGAAATGAAGATTGTTGTAACCACGGTTGTAAAGAGTGGTTATGTCATTAATGTCAAAATGTCTGCACCAACGCTATCACTATCACTTTTGGTTGTTTTTCAGTTTGATGTAATGACGATGCAACCCCGTTGGATACGTGATGATGGGATAATGTTGAATGAATACCGCCCGAATCGATTTTTCTCCAGTTAACAGCGCTCCATGGTAACAGCGCTGTGTGAATACCATTGCATCACTCTTTATGAGGAACATGCTCTTGATGATAGTAAATGCACGTCCATAACAACGAGCATGGCAAATACCAGACAACAGGTGGTGCTCATTCATTCATTCATTCATTCATTTATTCATTCATTTATTCATTCATTTATCTTCTAGACAGCTTATCCTGTCACAGAAACCTGGAGCGTACCCCTAGGGTACACCCTAGGCAATCCATCACATTGCACACTAGGGGCAATTTGGGAATTAGCCTAATCTGTATGTCATTGTACTGCGGGAGGAAACCTGGAGAACCAGGAGGAAACCCGGCATGCACACAGACCCAAGGCGGGGATCGAACCCTGATCCTAATAATGATTACTTTGAAACACAGCCAAAATGGTAGCCAAAAAATGTCCTTGCTTAAGGTCTGAGATCTGTTCTGTGAAGCAAAGTTTGGATGCTGTAAGGTAACGTTTCAACATTAATAGATGCGGGACATGAGATGTTGCGCTCGATCAAGTCCATCTGAACCTTAAGGCAGCCGAGATGTGATCTGATGTTGTGTCGAATGGATGTTAATCGGCATAAATGCTTTAAATAATGGTTAAAACTTTGTTCATTCAACATTATCTCAATGTCATTTTATCAAAGTCATTCTAATCTGGACGTCTTTACAATGTTGTTACAACTCTATTTCAACGGTCGTCCATCATTAGGGTTCCAATCAGCTCAACCCTCATAATATACTGTATTTAAGGCATTATAAACATTAATATACATCAGAAGTAGGATGTATTACAGTTCGATACTCAGCTTATGCCTGTATAATGGTATGAAAAAAATGTTGGATACTTGAGTTTATACAGTAAACATACTGTATATCGTTATATAGAAAGCACATTAATATACAAAATTCTTACCTGCCCAGGATGTCCTTGATTTCATACAAATCCTCAACATTATCCAGTTTAAAAACCGCCATGATTCTTCTTTTTCCTCTGTTTTCTTTCCTATTAGAGTCAGAGCCCGACTACAGCATTATTCCTGATATGATCTCTGGAATGTTCAGTCTGAAAGAAAGATAGAGAGAGAGAGAGAGAGAGAGAGAAAGTGAATGCCTTTGGTCTTTTTTTTCTTTCTTTTAATGTAAATGATCCAGATATGAGTAACACTCATGAACCCATAAGTTCAAATTAGGTTCAGAAATTTTAACATTATGTTCCGGAAAACAAAGTCATCATGATCAGGACATTTTAGTCATTTTGAATCATCTAGAAGAAAAAACCATCATGCCATTGTGACTGTCACTGTCACTGTAAAAGTAAAAGCTTTATCCTGTTAGTACAGTAACTGTGCCAACCTTATTACAGGTTACACAACGCAGCTTCCCCTTGTAGCACAAGGGCGTGTTTGCTGATGCTTACGTAACACAACCATTCCCCACATACTCACACACTTCAGTCATTCAGTCTTAATGTTTTTTTGTTTTTTTTTTCAATGATGTCATTATGACGAATGAAAACATACAGTAGAACAAAACGAGCGAGTTAGATTCAGGAGGATCGAACACTAACGCTATGTGAGGACTAGAATGAACCTGATCAGCTGATTCAGCTGAAATAGTGACCGGCTATACATGTAGTGAACAATCTGAACGTGGTGTGTTTAATGGCAACTTTTTATTCCTTTTATCATATACTGTATATACAAACATGTCTTTTTGGATCATTTCCAACAACACTACCTGCCAAAGTTTAGTTTAGTTCGGTCACACCCCTTCTACATTTTTTTATTAAATTTTTGTTGCCCAAATTGGGCAACAATCTCCTTTGAACAGTATATATTTCGATGTTTCTGCTAATTTATGATCTGTAAAGACTTTATGACGGCTCTATTCTAAAGTTCTGGTTGTTAACTAGTGATTTCTGAGGTAACTTGTAACTCTAAATGAACTTCTCCTCTGCTGCAGAGGTAAGTTTTGGTCTCGCTTTCCTGGGAGGCCAGTTTCATCACGGTGCTCGATGGGTTTTGCAAGTGCACTTGACAATACTGTTCTTGTGAGAACTGTTCCAAAACAGCTGACGTTCGTGTCTTAGATGAACAACCGACTGTTGTTGTTGTTGTTGTTGTTGTGGAGGTTCCACACTCCAATGGCCAGTTCACATGTATATATACAGTGTGTCCCAAAAACGTTGACCAACCACTCAAAGTATTTACTCATCTAAACCCTTTTTTTGGCCAGGAAACGATACATATATGCACGTTGGTGTGTCTAAGATGGAGTCCATCCACCAAAATGTTTGTCACACGTTCACCTCAAACCTCACCAGCTTGTTAGGCGGTTTCTTAAATAGAGTTTCTCACGCAGAATTTCCAGGTAGTTTATGAAAACTGGCAGCTATCATCAAAAACAGGAAGCTATTCAGGAAGGTAAGGGAAAAAAGCACCTGTCTGATGTCTTCCTTTAGGAGGACAAGTAAATTTACATAGCTCAACTAGACAAACACATACACACACACACACACACACACACACACACATACACACACAGAGCAGATGGACAAAAATAAGCAGAAAGATAGACGGACGGAGATACATCTAGTTGAATTATCCTGTTTCTCAGCTGGACAGGCAGACAGACAGACAGCGAGGCAGAAAGACAGATAGAGATGGACAGACAGGCAGGAAAGCAGGCAGACTGATAGAGATGGATGGCCAGACAGACATGCAGACAAACAGACAGACGGACGGGAAGGTAGGCAGGCAGATAGAAAGGCAGAAAGACACATCTAAATGGACAGACAGACAGACAGACAGACAGGAAGGCAGGCAGTTAGATCAGTTAGATAGACGGCAGAAAGACAGATCGAGACAGACAGACAGACATACAGGAAGGCAGACAGACAGGCAGGCAGGCAGACAGAGAGACAAACAGATAGACAGGCAGATAGGCAAGAAAACAGATAGGATGGCAGAAAGACAGACAGAGGTCTACATTGCTTTATAGATAAAGCATCATGTTTTGTCATAAATAAAAGTTAAGGGACGGTGTAATGCATCTCTCTGTAAATAGAACGGAAAACTGATCATCAGCTAGATGTTCACACACTCACATACAGACTATTCACTGCCTTTATCTCTGCTGCGCACCACCAGGAGCTGATAAATATTTTCCTGATAACGGCCCCAGTCCTCCTCCTCCCACTGACTTCCTTCAGTCTCATAGCAGGAAGTCAATCACAAGACACAACAATAAAGCTCATTCAATCACATACAGTCTCTCTTAAGCCATAAACCACAGAGGAACAATTGCCATCAGACTGCTGAGAGACAGAAATGCTGAAGACAAGCCAACTTCCACCTACCCTGATTGAACTTGAGCTGATACCTCGTTGACGTTAACGCTGCACCAACGGAAGGCCAGGCCTACAAAAACACAATCAGAATACAAGTCGCTGTGTGTACAGTACATCCTGCAAGCTTCAAGACTCACTCCCAACATGTCTAAATGTCCCAGCATGCTTTGCATACCGTATTTTGCATACTGGTTATTTATTTATTGTTATCTTTGGAGCCATGAGTACTTTCTATGGAGTTCACTGTAAGTCCATGCACCATCTGTTTTCAGTGTGTTTGGAGCCGTTCCTTTGTCCCTCTCTTACCAGCTGCCGCGACAAGAACGCTTTCAATCACGATACTGAAAATTAACTATTTAATCAGATGCAAATGTGAAATAATATTGGAAATTAAATACTAAAAACAGCAGGCGAATGAATGATGACTTAATTTGGGGATAATATGAGGATACGTGAATTAAAATATTTTTCACACTTAAATGATTGAGATGAAAAAGTATTTGCTGTGAAAAAGTATTTGCTGTATTTCATATATATATAACAAATTTTAATTGCACAACCAGTTGTTAGGTTTCACATAGAGCCAAGTAACTTTGGAGCTTTTTTTCCCCTTAAATCAAATCATGATTTAAAACTAGCTTTTTGTATTTAATCTTTGTGTAAAATTAAAATTTGTTTGATGATCTAAATCATCTAGTTTCTTATATATTATAATTTTATTCTGTTTTATTTTTCATAATATAATTTTTTTATTATTTACTTATATAAATATTTGTTTCTTTTTTTTTTTTAAATACAGTGCTTTGAAAAAGAAACAAATAAATATTTTTAGTATTTGCCCCCTCCTGATCAAAAAGTTTTTTTTTTAATTATTATTATTATTTATCAGGATGGGGCAAATACGTTTTCATGGCACCTTTTTTTTTTTAAAAGAAACAAAAATATATATTTTTTTATATTTTAGTATTTGCCCCCTCCTGATTAATTATTATTATTATTATTATTATTATTTGTTTATTTATTTATTTTATCAGGAGGGAGCAAATACTTTTTCACAACACTGTATTTGTTTTAAAAAAGAAACAAAAATATATATTTTTTTAAAAATATTTTTTAGTATTTGCCCCCTCCTGATTCATTATTATTATTGTTATTTATTTATTTTATCAGGAGGGGGCAAATACTTTTTCATGACACTGTATTGGGTTTTTTTTTTAGAGCAAAATTGTAAAGGGTTTATAAAGTCAAGAATTCAGCACAACACGTTTCCCGTCAAATGATTAAAAATACGTGATGGTAGGTCAGTATTGACCAGAAGGTCACAGGTTCAAAACCCCAGCGCTACCACTGGCTCTGTATAATGATTGAAGGACATGCTAGTACTCAGAAAAGCTTTACCCATCAGAAACCAACTGGTGAAATATGAATAAGACGCAAGCTGAATATAGCCTACCACAATGATGTGAAAGTACCGTCATCCTGTATGCAGTTGCTACATTTACTGTAGACAGAGTGGTGAAGTTTGAGTAACACATGGCAAATGGAGAAGTACTGAAGTGACAAAACACAACCAAGGTGCATCAAAAGTCTGAATAAACACCAGCAGTTAGTGGGTTATTTTTTTCTGACCAGTGATGTGCTTTAAAAGGAAAAGAGGAAGAGCTCTCTATAGATAAGGACATACAGTACGGTATTGTGCGAAGGTCTTCAGCCACATTTCTTCATATTAAATGAAATGAAATTATGCATATTTAAGAAATGGGAACAAATACTTTACTGCGACAGGCTGCAAAGTGCCTAAAGATACAATTTGATTTAAAATTGATTGTCTATGTAATAACCTCAGCAGCAACCTCATTTCCCCTCTCGTCTGTACAAAACCACTCGGCGCTCAGCATCAGCTGTCTACTACAGTAATTAGAGCTGCACAATTAATCGGGAAAAAAATCACAATCTCAATTCATACTGTACATATATCTGATTCACTTCAGATCACACTGCATTCACGAGTCCACTTGTTTACTGGAGAACAACTTTACTTACACCTCTATCTCACCAATGCGGTTTGACTCGCGGGTTCAGCAGGGCCTGTGAGCTTCCTAACTTTTCGTGAGAAAAGATTGGAAACGTCTACGATTGGATCACTACGCCACTGTGTGGCTTAACAAACAAATTTATTGCATCTGAGGTGCTAAACTGGTGCATTTCCCCTATAATTCTACAGGTGGTGCCTGCTGAACTACAACTTCCAACAAATCTGAAAAAAAAAAAATTAAATCAGGATATTTACAAAATCGCGTTACCTTCAGTATCGCAATACGAAATGTATCAGCACCTAGGTATCATGATAATATAGATACCTACTGTATCTAGTCAACCCTGGTGATTCCAATCCCTACTAACTACATGGCTAAACAGTCATTGTTGGATAAGATAAATAATTGGCTAAGACGCTCTAAACAAACATCCATGATCATGTTGAAGTTTAGGATATGTCTTTATGTATGAAATAAGGGATGCTAGTTAACTACATATTAACATGTTAGATATCAATGATAAAAAGAAACTAAGTCTGGTCACACATGTAGAAATTAAATATAGCCAAGACTCTGGAAAAAATATATATTAATGCCAGAGATGTGTTTTTTTGAACAGTTGAAAGTTTTCACTGATAACTTTCGTTTATCCCATATACAGGGTCGCACAGGGCCTGGAGTCTATCCAAGGAGATTTAGGGCATGAGGTGGGGTACATGCAGGGCACATGCAGACTATAATCAATTTGGGATTGGAAATTTGCCTAATCTGCATGTTTTTGGACTGTGCGAGAAGAACCTTACAAACAGACCGAGGACGGGAATCGAACCCAGACCCTGGAGCCACTAAGCTATCGTGCCACTCCTAATTGAGTTACTTAAAATAAAAAATATTTGATGGGTGGAAATGGGTCCCTAATCATGGAATTATGTACAGTATTACAGAACTAGGCTTGAACGTCTGCTGCTTCAGCTCATAATCATACTGTATACTGTAGATCAAGAGTGCCAAAAGATGTTCGCCTCTCCTTACATACTGTACCTTAAGATCCTAGAAAAACTTTTGCAATGAATTGTAAAACATCTCACTGAAATCACTTTAAGTTGCATGTCACATTAGGTTTTATAGCTTAATTCTAATCATTAATAATGCACATCCTACTTTAAGTCCATTTTTTCACACGCCAACATCTGCACATTCACTGTTATACAGAAGGTACGGTATGCATGCACATTTTCCTGCAAGTGTTTGTAATTTTCTTCCTACTGTACTGTGTTGACTGCTGGAGGTGAGTCCAATTACACCCAACACTGTTGACTTTGGCATTTCTTTCCAACTATCAGTAAATAGTTGAATGGGATGAAGAAGGAAAAAAAAGCATGTATAATGTAGTATAATATAATATGGTGCATTATGCATGGTCGAGCTGCAACAGAAATAGATCATGCAATCCGTACAAGTTGGCAAGAGCAATGCACGAAACTATCATTTTTAGATCCAGCTGAGTGTAAAGCTTGGTGAGCTCGTGCTTTGCTTCTCACGCGCATGGTAACAAATTGAGCCCAGGATCACGACTCGAGCGTTTTGAGCTGCGTGACTGCGGAGGAAAGCACGAGCAGGAGAGAAAGAAGGAAAGCCTTTTATCTTCGCTCACCTGGATCTAAAGAAACACCTGATTCACCACTAGTCATGCATTTGCTGTATACTGTATAATACTGTAAATAGCAATTCTCACGAATGCAAACTTGTTTTATTTACAGCGTCACAGTGTTTCCATTCGTATCCGCATTTCCCTTTGAATCCTGCAGCTTGCTACAATCCAGTCGTTTCATCAGTGGCTTCAGGACATTGGATCCAAGCACTTACTGTATTTCCGTGTAGCTCGTGCGTGATCCACTATACAGTACTAGTACTTGTATAATCCACACACACACACACACACGCGAACAAACACACTCACCCGTGTCTGTACACCGACCTGTAGAGCTTGACCGAGCTTCTGCGTTCCTCTCTGTGTTCCTCATATGGATCCTCTAACAGGATATGTAGGAGTTTTTTTCTTTTCTTTTCAATAGTAACCTGATGAGTAAGAGTGCGCAGGACCTGGTCGCGCGAACGAGAACGCGCTTTCAACTCGAGCGCGCGCCCTCGTGCACTTCGCGGTAACTAGCGTCCATTACAGGAGGAGCTTCAAGTGAAAACTTCATATGAAATAGTGTGTTTTTTTTTTTCTTTTTCCCCTCACACATTTCCACACGTATATGGTATAATATACTACACGATATAATGTTTTAGTTTATAGATTTTGTTTTGTTCTCTATGTTACAGATATTTAATAATTACCTTCTGACTAAAAGGAATACAAACGAGCCATTACTTCTGCTTGATTCAGTTTCATCATTTCATGATGTCCCACATGATTTAATGCCTGTATATCATTATGTGTAAAAAAAAAAATAAAAAAAAAATACATTTTCTTATATGATTAACAGCCTTACAATAGAACATGATCCGACCTCTATGTAAATTAAATATACTGTACAGTAAATAAAATTAACACTTTGATAATAAATAAATAATAAATTAAATCATTTGTGTCCCACCCTTCTAACAATGTTCTAACAATGCTTATTGGTTTTCTCCCACAGTCCAAAAACAGGCAGATTAGGCTAACTGGTGTCCCCAAATGAACCCATAGTGTGTGTCTTTGTGTGGATTGTGTAAAGTGTCCTGAGATATTCATGGCCCCCATGACGCTGTATAAGCAGTATAGCAGATGATTGATCCCCATATCTCACCATTTTTTGTGAGTAATGCATCTTTAAAATGCGTACATTCTTTTAATTAACTCATGTCCGTAAATTAACTC
Source organism: Clarias magur (assembly GCA_013621035.1). Lineage (NCBI taxonomy): Eukaryota > Metazoa > Chordata > Actinopteri > Siluriformes > Clariidae > Clarias > Clarias magur. Next base: position 5,336,938 of record QNUK01000007.1, on the reverse strand, counting down.
TCCCAACTTCTCTGATGCAACGCACACAATTTTCATAACCCCTGGTCATTCCTATAGTCACATGACTTTCAGAAAATAACAAACACCTTTGGAGAGAAATCATTTACAAGGAACATTATATCAATCACTGTACCAATGCACCATCATACCAATGTCCACCCTGTTATGTAACTAACAAAATATGATTGATTCTCATCGTTGCATGGTAACAGGTTGAACAAGTAATAACAGAGCTAGTGTAAGTTGTTACAGCATATTGATCATTGATTACAAATTAATCATGGATACGTTTAATACAAAGGATGTTCAATCCTCACGCCAAGTAATTCCCACATCTTTAGGTCATTAAAGGAGTTCATGGGAGGCCAGGATACGTGCTTTAGTGGAGCAGGTATTTACTTTATATACTGTAGAGAAATAAAGGGAGTTACTCTTATAATTGTGTTCTGTTATTCACAGTCCCAAAATGGGGTGTAAAGTTCCAGTTTGACATGAACACCCCATCGTATATGCTATTACAATAGTTTCTAAAATAGTACACATTTGGCAGGGATGGTGTCATTATCTGGTGCAAAAAAGCAGTTGAACTACAGGGTATGTTGTGATGCAAACCTTGAAAGGAGGCAGCGTTACCTCAGTAAAGAAACAGAAGTGGAGAAGGACAGAGAGGAAGGAAGCAAAAGTAAGTGTCAGACATCAGTGAGAAAGAAAAAAAAGACCACAGAGAAAGAAGAAGAGGCAGTTGAGGGTCAATGCTAGACAAACATTCAGTCATTGAACTCTACTCTTTTGAGAACAGACAGTCCTCCAAACCAGTCAATGATGGAGCATCAAGGTTGCAATTACACAACTGAACGTTGAAGGTTAATACCAAGGTAATAACAACAAGTGACCATAATAGCACTAGTTATTATAGTCTTACAACATTATACATTATAATAGGGCAACAATACTGTAGTTGCAACCTTACACTGACAGTTTGTCAACCTTGTCATAATTCAATATTACATATGTTTAACATATATGTATATTTTTTAAGTAAAATTAAGCTATTGCTATAATGGGAGCAAATTACACTGAAATGTAGATTTTGTTTTTTTTAATACGTACCTTTCTTCCCAAATCGAAATATGTCTTCACAAAATTCTTGTTTGTAATTTGTAATTTGTTTGCTAAAAAGAATTATTGGGAAAATAGTGGATAATTTGTCTTTTAGAAAGCTTTGCAAAGAAAACACAGAGCATAATGTCTTCCATCATAGGGGACAGTTTTTTCCCCACATAAAAATGAGTTGGTTAACATTATTAACCTATATTATCATGATATGGAACAATATACAGTAGTGTACTTATAGTACAACAAGCCTTTTGTTACAAATTAGTTAAAAAACAAAACAAAAAAACAGTAATTCTTGATGTTTTTTACAGAAAGGTATTTGACCGAAGTGGCACATAATAGTAGGAACGACTACTTCATAATGTGTATTAAAGCTATTAACTAGAAGTCCTTAATCTGTAAAAGAAAGTTACATGGATAGAAGTATGGAGATATGCAAATGAAGTAAAATCAAAGAAACTAGTTTTTTCATGGTTAAGTAGGTGACACTTTGTCTCTTTAAAAAAATTGACAGGGACATTGTACATTCATTCACATATCTGTCAGTGTACCAGAATTAGCTAAATGGTATTGAAAACACATATCAATAGAGAAGCTATCCAGACAGTAAGAATGATATTCTCAGTACAGTACACTTATGACAAGTTCCTAAAGTGTATTAAAAATATCCTAAGCTAGAGATCTTTAAATTATACTACACACACTGACAAAAGCCTTGTCACCTATCCAGGTTGTATGGACAACAAATAATAACTTGACTTCTACTTGATCATTTTGAATCAGAAGTGACTTATATGAAAGGCAAAGGCCTCTAGATTAAGTTTATTTTAACCAAAATAAAATCTCAATGCATAATTTTAATTATTTCATTAGAACAGAAAGGTCAGACTTTGCTTAGATAAAAGTTTTGTCACTTAAGAGAAATAATGTACAGTACAGAACACAAAGTCATGGTGCAGTGGAAAAAGTATTAATATTGTGTATGACTCCCATGAGCTTGGAGGATCCACATGTCTCTACAAATAACTTAATAATAACTTAATAAAGTCATCTGGACTGGCAAAGAAAGCATTCTTACAGGACTCCCAGAGTTCATCAAGATTCTTTGGTTTCATCTTCAATGCCTTCTCCTTCATCTTAGGAGGCATTGGGTGTGCTGGGGTTCTTCTTCTACAAACCTGGGAATGTGTTAATTACAGTATTTGTAATTGACTAGCTAATCTGTGATTGGTTGAATCCTTTAAAGATGTGACATGCTCAGACTTTCTCAATAATGTTTGTGTCTGCTGACTGGGCTGGCCAATCCTTGACCTTCTTTGCTTTCAGGAACTTTGATGTGGAGGTGATGGGCATCAAGAATGTCTTGATATCTCAGGCTGTTGATGTTGCCATCCACTCCAGATGTCTGAATGTAACCCCAAACCATGATTTTTCCTCGACCGAACTTGACTGTTTTCTGTGTGAATCTTGGGTCCATGTGGATTCCAAGAGGTCTTTTGCAGTACTTGCGATGATTGGGATGCAGTTAAATAGATGAATTATTGGAAAAATCAATCTTTTCCACAGTCCATCCTTCTTGTAAGCCATGGGCTTTGGCATTTGAGGCCATTGAGACCACTGCATGAGAGAATTCGAATTTTCTCTGAATTGTTCTTGTAGATACATGAGTTTCTGGTGACCAGTTGTTGTGTAGCTCTGCTGCAGTTGAAAAAGGGCTTGCCCTGGACTGTCGAACCAACCAACAGTCCTTTCGAAAACAATCGTCCTACATCCTCTTCACTTGACATTTAGATACATTAAAGATGTTTGCCACCTCAGCAGGTGACTTGGTCTTCAGGCTCTTGATGATCAACACTTTGGTTTGTGGTTGAATCTTTGGCATGCAGTCAGGTCAGGAAGCATTTCAAGTGAAGGTTGGGTGTGCTGGGGTTCTTCTTCTACACAAAGGGGAATGTGTTAATTACAGTAAACATACAGGTGACATTCTCATCTGTGATTGGTTGAATCCTTTAAAGATGTGACAAAACTTTGCCTTTGCCTTTGATATAAGCCACTGCTCCAAATAATCAACTACATGTCCTTCTAGTGACAAGACTTATGTCAGGGTGTATATATGGTTATATTCGTCCAAGTTATTTCTAATTGCTGCATATGAACTAAAATATAAAGACATGCAAGAAGTAAATAGATACCTATACTTTTATTTGATTATTAAATATTATTATTAATCCAGCTGAACTGGATTATTTGAAATATCAGTTTTTTTAAAGGCTTTTTTTTTGTTTGTTTGTCAATCTGGGGGTGGAACGTCCTAAGGGCAAATAACTAGCACTTTGGAAATTCCCCTTTCTACCATTAACAGAATTCTAGGCAAGTTAAAAAGAGTGTCATGACTTGGACGACCTGGACCTTCTGAAAGACATTTGTGTTTTCATTGTGTCCCTTGGGGCAGATTTGCTCTTAAAGCTGCCACAGGTAAAGTTTTGGGCCATACATTTTATTGTAAGACTATGGATGAGTACTTCTTGCATGTTTTTACTGTACATTCAAGAGGTCGATAATGTAGATAATAACCAAATAGCTAATTCGATAATCAGTGCAGAGAAAAAAACTTTTTTCATACAATAATATTTTTTTAATAAACCATGTCTCAATGGGTCTTAAGGATAAACAGTATTACACTCAATACTAATATCTATATAGTCAAAGTATGTGAATTGAGCATATTCACAAAGTTAGAATTAAACAATTATACAGGACGTCTCAGCTAACTATGTCTGCATGGACTTTGCTTTGTGCACAGGGGCATTGTCATGCTGGAACAAGTTTCAGCTTTAATCCCCCATTTAAATCACAATTGAATCTAAGCGGTTGAGGCCTAACCTGTTCCAGCATGACAATGCCCCTGTGAACAAAGCGAGCTCCACCCAAACCCCTGACCTTCTGGCCTTGCATCACTGACCTCACTAATACTCTTGTAGCTGAATGGAACAAATTTCCACAGCCACACTCAAAAATCTAGTGGAAAGCGTTCCCAGAAGATAATTTTCTGGAATTTATTATAATAGCAAATACATACTAATGTCCATGGTTTTGGAATTAGGAGGACAGATTGGGGTGTAATGAACAGATGTTCACAAATGTTTGGTTTTGCCTTCCATACCATTTTATTATGTATACAGGATCCCGGGGGTGGGGGAGGTGGTGTTGGGTACATCCTAGAAAAGCATCCTATGCAGAACACAAACACACACCAACACACACCAACTGATCTAATCTGCATGTCTTTGACCTGTGGGAGGAAACCAGAGACCCCAGAGGAAACCCACCAAGCACCAAGCACAGGGAGAACATGTAAAAGAGTGAGAATTATAAGGTTTGTCGGGTAGGGGGTAAAGTTATATTATATATAGACCCATTTTTAAATCTATAACTGATAACCCATTATACCACTATCATATTTTTTTTAAAATAAGGCCTGATCTTAACATTACTTAAGAAATCACGTTGAGCCCGGTGCTAGGTGTTTGCATAAAGGTATCACTATTTATTGTGTATTCTTTATTGAACAATATTTTAAACTGTATAATATACTAATTGTGTTTACTAAAATGATCTTTCAGTGAAAACTAAAATAATTCGCCATGTACAGCTTTCACTTTTAGTTATGTTATCATACAGGAGCTAAATGACTTCCCAGGGTCCTTGGGTAATCACAAAGTACCTTATAAGGCATCGTAAGGTACCTCTGGTACGCCGCAGATGATGTCTGATCCTGACATAGGTCTGTGTCGTTGTGGCTACTCCCTCTATCTGGGAGGCCTGATTCATCCTGACCTTCTACTTCTGCTTGGAGCTTTTGCACTTTGACTCACCTTCTGCTGCTGTAGATGATTCCACATGGATACCGCAAAGATTTTCACTTCCCAAAAATAGTTCTGCCCAGCAGCAACAAGAGGTTTTCTGTAGCGGATCGTTTCATCTGGATACTGTAGATTCGAACTGTAAGTGAGTGTGTTGTAATCATAAAATCACACTTTGTGAGAGTATGGATTATTACATAGCCAACCCTCATGAGCTATCAAAGTCAACTGAATACTATTATTTATTCAGTCACATTTTTATACATCAACCTACAGGATCACTCACTCACTCGGTCAATATATATATATATGGCTTTATCCCGTTATACAAGGTCGTGGGGGCCTGGAGACATTCTCAGTGGACTTAGGGCACGAGGTCGGGGTACGTCCTGGGTAAGGACTCACACTCATTCACACACTATGGGCAATTTGGAAACGCCAGTTAACCCAATCGGCATGTCTTTGGACTGTGGAGGGAAAACCGAAGCTCCGAGAGGAAACCCACCAAACACCAGGAGAACATGCAAACTCAAAGCACACAAACCCAAGGCGGAAATCAAACTCTGGAGATGCAATGCGACAGTGTTAACCACTAAGCCACCATGCCGTCTATCAAGCTAAAGGATGATTTATACATCCTGTATATTTGAATGTTGAGATTTGACCTTGAGATGTTGACTGTTCTGAGTGATTCTAGGAAATTTGTCTAGGAACAGAGAAGTAACAATAGAACAGTGCCATCTAGTGGATAAACTGAGACAGTACAATTTATTACTGAAGGAAAATTCTGCAACATACGTAGTTTGTAATAGCATACATACAGATGAAATTCGAAAAAATTTTATATTGTGCAAAAGTTCATTTATTTCAGTAATGCAACTTAAAAGGTGAAACTAATATATGCAAAGCGAGATAGTTCAAGCCGTGATTCGTCATAATTGAGATGATTATGGCGTACAGCTCATGAAATCCACAATCTCAGAAAATTAATATATTACATGCAATCAATAAAACAAGGATTGTACATAGAACAATATCAGACCTCTGATTATTTTGTTTGGTGTTGACAGTAGGCCAAATTAAAAGGAAAAAAATTAACTCATATACATGAAATGCACATCAACCTGTCAAGTAAACCTGATATCATAACAGTTTGGGTTAATCTGGTTTCTCTTCTGCTTCCCTGCCACCCTGGAGGGGGAAAATGTTACTACAAGCACTTTTACATCCATCCATCCATCCATCCATCTAGGAACCTCTGTAGTCCAACTACGGACCGTGAAGGGCAATAGTAATTACCTTTGTATTTATTCTCATTTTACAACCATAAAATCTCTAAAAGCGGCTAGGGCCGAGCATCTGAGCCAACTGATAGCAAGAAACCAAAACAATCCTAGGTTCCTATTTAGCACAGTGGCTAGCCTAACAAATCCTAAGATGCCTGCAGGGAGTATCCCATCACAGTTTAGAAGTGAAGACTTCATGAACTTCTTCAATGAAAAAATTGATAGTATCAGGAAAAAAATAATGGAAGTTCAACCTCTAACAACATCTCATGATCCAGTCCAGTCTAAAGCTTCACAATTAGATTTTCAATGCTTTACAGCATTATCGGCTAAATCAACAACATGTTTGCTGGATCCAATCCCAACCAGATTTTTAAAAGAAGTGATAAATATAGCTGGAGCGCCCCTTCCAAACATTATTAACTCTTCATTATATCTAGGCCATCTCCCTAAACCTTTCAAGTTGGCAGTTATTAAGCCTCTTCTTAAAAATCTAATTTAGACCCAAATGATATAACAAATTACAGACCAATTTCAAACCTTCCGTTTATATAAAAGATATTAGAAAAGATAGTATCAGCCCAAATATGCACATTCTTGCAGGAAAACGATATCCTCAAAGAATTTCAGTCAGGTTTCAGGCCCCATCATAGTACAGAAACTGCACTAGTTAAAATTGCAAATGACTTGTTTTTAGCTTCGGACCAAGGCTGCATCTTGATACTAGTCTTACTTGATCTTAGTGCTGCATTCGACACTATAGATCATAACATTCTCATAGATCGCTTACAAAATCACATTGGTATTCAGGGACAGGCATTAAAATGGTTTAGATTCTACCTGTCTGACCGATTCCATTTTGTAGATCTAAATGGAGAACAGTCTGGTGTAATGCCAGTGAAATATGGGGTTCCACAAGGGTCAGATTTAGGACCTCTGCTGTTCTCAATATGCATGCTCTTGGGTAACATCATTAGAAGACATGGGATTAGTTTCCATTGTTATGCTGATGATACTCAGTTATACATCTCCACAAAACCAGAGGAAATACCCAAATTGTCTAGACTAACTGGATGTATTTGTTACCGGCCTCAGACCTAGGGGATATCTGTGCCGGCAGCAAATGATACACAGGCGGTGTGCACTGTGTATCGTTGAATAAACACCTTTTTTATTCTCCTGTGAAAAACACGAGCACACGTGTTATGTCTTTCCACAATGGCAGCCAGTTTATTACTGACAGTTCCTCTTAAGAATTATACAAATTCTGACAATAAAATTTCAAAACTCAACAGTATTCCCAAGTGCATCCTGTAAAATAACCATACACCAGGAGATCAATACAACAACTGTGTTCAATACACCTTAACACAAACACAATACAATACACACTTTATAAGACACACATATATCTTCTTATATACCTTAAAAGATTTACAATATTCTAGTAGTTTATCACAACATTGCCAAAGTGTCAAATAGATAAAATACCAATTATCCAGATAGCAGAGTTTATCATTATCAAGTCATAAAAGACCAGATTTCCCAAGAGAAATACTTAAGACTTATTTGCACTTGAAAATCTAATCCAAAATATCTCTCCCCTTGTCCCATATACTCATGTACACACTGAGAAATCCAAAATGGCGACTGAACTGCAACACAGCATGAAAGGCAGAACCCTAAAACACTTTTAATACTATAATATGACCTGGCTTAACTATTTCAGTCTGACCAGCATGCTATTAATTGAAATTACCAGTAATTATACATTGAACATTATGAAAATCACTTTGCACCCATTTATGTAATCCTCAGAGAATCAAAACACTTTTTTTTATATTGTAATCTTACAATGAAATTAGCATTTTAATGAACTATAGTCATACCTGTGAAAAACACGAGCACACGTGTTATGTCTTTCCACAATGGCAGCCAGTTTATTACTGAGCCTGCCACCCAGAAGAAAGTTTACTCTCTCGTATATTTCACGGGTGCCCGGTGCGCCATCTATGGGCGTGGTGGTGTAATGTCACCACAATATACCAGTTTTAACTTGAAAAAATTCCCATCTTTTGTAACAATAAAAGGGGGGGAAAAAACTAACAAAACAAACAACAACAAACACATGTAGATGTGGGGATGACAATGTTTTAAGTAACCTCATAACAGCATTTTCTTAGCCCATTACACTCTCCCCTGCTTTCAGAGATGTCTCCGGACATCCAGAACTAACTAGTTAGGCAATTATAGCCGTCACAAAAAGGAAACTGCGGTTTAGGATGAGAATGTGAAGTGTTTTCTATCCCTTCATGAATTTTTTCTAGAATGCCCATACTGCTGGTATTTGGTAGTGACAAATGTCAGGTAGTACAGGGTAAGTCTGGACTGGGTAAAGAACATAAGCGTGCATTGCATTTGCTCCTGGTCCCCAAGCTTGGTATGTAGGTTGGCCCAGCTGGTCGTATGTAAACACATCTCTTGGTTTTGGAGTTCGGACAGACCTCCGTAAAGGGACAAATTCCTCTGTCACAGGGTTTTGAACTGGTTCAACACCTGGATCAAGTTCATCCTGATTTATATCTCCCACCGTTTCAGTTGTCGGTTCTTCAAAAGTTTCTACCGGTGAATTTAGATCAGCTGGAGTTGGAGCTCTCGCTGGTTCAGAAGTCTCCACACCTGATTGTTCATCCGTTTGTCTTGTACGCATATTTATAGGTTTAAATTCTGGTGCCTCAGCTCCAAGCGTACTGCATTTCTCCAGTTCGGGAGGATTTACACGAACAATCCTTGTTTCATACACAGGAGTGGGTCTGGGACTATATATGACGACTTCTTCAGAATCATCAGGGTCATGTTCACTTATGTCTTCCCTGTTTAAATGATTTGACACCATTCTTTTTGATTTCTGTGAAACACAAGGTTTATGTTTGTTTCCTTCAAGTGGCAAGTCATTTACAGGTAAGAGCAAGTTTCGGTGCAGCACACGGGAGGTTCGGTCCCCTATTTCTGCTTGAACTCTATAAACAGGTCCATCTCCAATTCCTTCTACAACACGATAAACCTTTTGCTCCCAATAAGCACGGAGTTTACCAGGGCCGCTCAGAGAGGTTGCGGACAAGCACTTGATCCCCAGGGTACAGCACTGTTCCTCTAACACCTCGATCATAATGTCTTTTCCCTTTTGCAGAAGATCTTTTACTATTTTCTAATGCAATTTTGTATGCCTCTTGCATCCTTGAAGCCCATTTCTCCACATAATCTTGACGTGTTTGTTTCTGTGGCTCAGGTTCAAGGTCAAAGAGCAAGTCAATGGGTAATCGTGGAGCTCTGCCAAAGAGAAGGAAGAACGGAGAGTAACCTGTGGCTTCGTGCCTTGTGCAGTTATATGCGTGGACTATGTGTGGTAGATGGTCTTTCCACTCTGACTTCCTTTTTTCTGACATAGTACGGAGCATCTGGAGAAGGGTCCTATTTAGACGCTCAACCGGATTCCCCTGTGGGTGATAAGGGGTTGTTCGAGAATGAGCAATTCCGGCTAGTTGTTCGAGCCTATGGAACAAGCTGTTCTCGAACTCCCGACCCTGATCATGATGAATTTTTTTTGGATACCCAAACCGTGGAATAAAGTCAAAGAAGATTTTCTCTGCTGCGGTCTTTCCTGATTTGTTCCGAGTTGGGTAGGCTTGAGCAAAACGGGTAAAGTGGTCAACCAAGACTAAGATATACTCATACCCCCCCTTACTTGGTTCAAGATGAAGATAATCAACAGAAAGGAGCTCAAAGGGGACACTGGTGGCTATTGAGCCCATTGGAGCTTTCTCTGAAAGAGTGGGCCTCTTTTGTATGATGCATGGACACTGACGGATGACATAATCTTCTATGTCACGCTGCATGAGAGGCCAATAAAATCTTTGTCTTGCCAAGTGAATGACTTTATCAGCACCGACATGTCCCATATCGTCATGCAAGTGTTTGAGCACTACTGACCTGAGCGACAGGGGTAGGACTAGTTGATTGTATTGCGCAGTCTGCCGATACAGAATGTCATTGTCAAGTCTAAGTCTGCTCCACTCATGAATCAATCGTCTCGTGTTTATGCTCATTTGCTTTTTCCCTTTGTCAGTCGGGCTCCATCCCCTTTTTTTCAGTGTGATCACCTCATGAATTGAGTCATCATCTTTCTGTGCTATTCCAATGTGTTGTCTGGTGAACATAGGGGTGCAGCTGGAAAGTATGTCATCCTCGGAAGAGTTTAGCTGCAGGGCTGCTATCCATGGCACATCCTTGTCTTTGTCTGCTCGACTACCCTGCCATATGGCCGAAATTATTTCAGGTGGCATGGTCTCAGCGTACTCACTGGTGTGGCCCTGCAGCTTAACAGGATAACGTGACAAAGTGTCAGCGTCTGCATTTGTCTTGCCAGGCCTGTATTTGATTGTAAAATGAAAGTCGGCCAACTCACCCACCCAGCGATGCCCAACTGCACTTAATTTGGCTGTACTCAGAACATAGGTGAGAGGGTTATTATCAGTGAAAACAGTGAACGTAGGGGCATAGTAAAGGTAATCCCTGAATTTATCGCAGATCGCCCACTTTAAGGCAAGGAACTCAAGTTTGCTCGAATGGAGATGGTAATTCTTCTCAGCAGGGGTGAGTGATCTTGAGCCATAAGCAATGACCCGAAGCCTACCTCCCTGTTCCTGGTAGAGTACAGCACCCAGACCTTCACTTGATGCGTCAGTGTGTAAAACAAATGGCACATTGAAGTCTGGATAGGCTAAAACAGGGGAGCTAGTCAACATGTCAATTAGATGAGCCAGAATAGCGGTGTGTTCCGAGGTCCACTGCACAGGTGTCTTGGATGGTAACTGGTTATCTTTTGGACTGTTCTTTAAAGACCTTTTCTTAATGGTTTTCTCTTGTAACTCTGTAGTCTTCTCTAAAAGTTTGAACAAGGGACGAGCTATTCTGGAAAAGTCCTGAATAAAAGGGCGGTAATAGCCCAAGAAACCAAGCAGAGCTCTCACTTCACCAACATTTTTAGGCTCCTTTTCCTTCAGTTTCAGGACAGCTTCCAAGTCCTTTGGATCTACTTGAATGCCTTCACTTGATACCAAACGACCCACATACCTGATTTGATGTTTGAAGAGCTCACATTTCTTTGGACGTAATTTGATACCATGCGTCCTTAACCGACAGAACACACTCTCTAAATCTCTAACATGATCGTGGAATGTTTTTGAAAAGCAGAGTACATCATCTAAGTAAGGGGAACAACAGTCATCCCTCAGGCCATCCAGAACATCCTCCATACACCTTTGGAAAGTTGCTGGTGCATTAGAGAGGCCAAAGGGAAGACGGATCCATTCATACAGGCCCCAAGGAGTGCTAAAGGCCGTGAGGTGTCTGGAACTTTCCTCAACAAAGCCTTGGTGGTATGCACTGCCTTGGTCAAGGATGGAGAACCACACATACCCCCCTAGGTTATCAAGTAGGTCTTGGATACGGGGAAGGGGATGGCGATCAGAGACTGTTTTACTGTTTAGGCCACGGAAGTCAACACAAAGACGTAAACTCAAGTCTTTTTTTCGAACGCACACAACGGGGGAGGAATAAGACGAGGTGGACTTCCTTATCCATCCACGATCAAGAAGATGTTGTACATACTCTTTTACCTCTCGGTATAAGGGTTTTGGAATTGCATTGTAGGACTTTTGAACTGGTGTATCATCAGTAAGGTGAATCTTGAGCTGCAGGTCAGGAATACAAACTATGTCTGCATCATCTCTGGCAAAGATATCTGACTGCTCAAATAACATACTTTTCACAATTTCCTGTTCTTCTTCAGTTAAATGGGACAAATCAACGGGTGGAAGCCACTTGTCTTCGATCTTTGGTATGGCGGTATGTGTGTCTTTACCTTCTCTCAAAGTCCCTTCATCAGGGTGGCATTGAGCTGTATACAAACAAACCTTGTTCTGAGACATTGGTTCAGGAATGATGGAGGAATGCTTGACTGGTTTCATATCAAGTATCTCTTCCAGTGTACCAAGAACCGTTCTCTTTGCGAGATAGATATCATGTTTCGTAGAGTTTTGGATCGGGACTTTGATGCGCTTTGATGAGCCAACAGGGACATCCACTAAGGCTGGGAAAAGTTCTAGCCCCTCAGGGCAATGATTCATAGGACTAGGTAGGAACATCATCGTACCGCCACTGTGCCATCCTCGAACTCTGCAATGAACTTCACAAATATTTCCTGCAGGAACATTTACACCTTTCTTGCTAAGCTGTACCTCACATTGTAGTGCCTCAGTGGGTGCAATCATCTGCAGAGCTAAGACTAATGCTTCCACGGTGCTATCACTGACACTCAACGCTCCCTTAAGAACTTCGGTCACGTCAACATAGTCTTCCTGATCTGTGTTCCTCTTGATAATTTCTGCAATTACATTACTACCTAAAAGGGGGTAGTTACAGTTGTTACTGATAAGAAGTGGTACTCTGACTGTTACATGTCCATGATACTGGCTACGTATCTGAAGATCAATCTCTGCCCATCCATCAAGTGGAACCTGGGTGTTATTAGCAGCCGAAATTTCAAGGTTATGGCGGTCAAACAACGATTCAAGTGGCTGTATCTTCATATGGGGTAATGCTTGCTCAATCCATGATTTGCTCACCATTGTCACCTGTGCCCCTGAATCAAGCAGCATCTGAAGAGGTACCCCATTAATGGCACATGAGACCATGCATCGCTTACCAATGAGTTGAGCTACTCTTTTCTTTGGGTTTGACTGTAAGGTTAACTTTGAGCGTTTGGGTGTTCTGACCTTTTCTCTGGGCTTATCACTTGTTAGGGTCGCTGGTTGCCCTCCTCCAGCGACCTCCTTCCGTTTCCCGACGATTTTCGTTGGAGACAGCCAATGGCGCGATGTCCTGCCTGACCACAAACAAAACAGTGAGTACAGTTCATTTTGTTCCTCTGCACACAGTCACTGCATTTACCTCTTGTTTCAGATTGTTGCTGGAGACGATTAGTGGGCATGTTGCAGTCTCTCAACTTCGCAGTCTCAGTGGAACTGGACATCTGGGCTAGATGCTTGGTCAGAGATGAAACTTGGGCGGTTAGTTCTTTGATAGCATCACGGTTTGCTTGTAGTTCAACATCAACTTTTGCCTGTACGTTTAATTCGTTTTGGGAGTGCTGAGCTATGTTTACAGTGACTGGTCTATGTTTACTAAGAGCACCCAGTCTTTTTAACCTTCCTTCTTCTTCAGCTGTTGATTTTGTTATTTGTTCCAAGAGTAAGTCATCACTAACCTTCAAGTCTGAAAGAAAAGCTTTAAGATCACGTCTGACATGACTGTTTTTTTCGTTTAACCCTTGGTAAAGTGTGTGAAGGAAAGTGCCCTGGATAAGCTCTTTGTTATAGCTAAAGCCTACTCCAGGTTGTTGTGACTCGAACAGAAGACGCTGTTTCAGACCCATTATTCGATAAAGAAACTGTTGTGGGCTTTCTTTGTCATGTTGCCTAGCACTAGTTAGTTCTTGGAAAAGTTCAGTTGCATTTTTGTCTCTAATGTGGAAGCGCAAAAACTTTTTCAACCCCTCAATAGTGAGGTCATCCTTATTTACCAACATCTCTCTAAATGTACCAGGTTTCGTTATCTTGAGAACAGATCTGATAACCTCAGACTCACTAAAACCCTCTTGCAACCCTTCATCAATTTGCTTACAGAGACAATTAAAAGACATGTCACAACCGGCATCACAAATTTGACCACCATGCAATTTAAATTCCCGGCGTGGTAGCAGAGACGCAACATCAGTCACTCTTATCACCTGGTTGTTGATGTTTGACGATAGCTTCAGTGCTGCACCACTAGCGGGCTTGGCAATGGCTGGTGTTGGCATGACACCTCCCATCGCAGGTGTACAAATGTCCTGGAGCTGATTGGATGACATGCCTGTGTGGCTAATCATGGTAGATAGGTCTGTGCGAATGTCTCTGTCCCTGGATGGTGACTGTGTACAAGCGTCTCCATCGGGATCTGTCGAAAGGGTGCGAGTGTCGTCCCTGGCTGATGGTTCTACCTGCTGAAGATTTACAGCCTCATCCGTGTTGCTAGATCTGGGGTCTTCATCTGGAACTTGAGCCAGGTCATCAAGAAAGTCATGAAGGAAGAGCAGTTGACTCATGCCTTCATCTTCCATGTTTTTTAACTTCTCACTTCGTACATAGTCAACAATCAGATTATAGAGCTCCGGCTCACTAAGTTCAGGAGCAATGGGAATCTCCTGACCATCTTCAATCAACCGTGCAGCCATTTGTAACTGACGGATACTCAAAGGTGAAAGTTTTTTTTGAATTTGGAACATCAGCGTTTGTCTTGGAATAGCAGTAGCCATCTTGCCTTGCCACTTGTAGCCCTCACGCTCTGGATGATGTTCAATACAAGCAACCTTCCCTGAAGCTGTAGACACTAGGTCTTGACGTCGTATTCACTCTTGCTGCAGCTCGCTGATGAGTGAATCCCGGACGAGCCCCCAATTGTTACCGGCCTCAGACCTAGGGGATATCTGTGCCGGCAGCAAATGATACACAGGCAGTGTGCACTGTGTATCGTTGAATAAACACCTTTTTTATTCTCCTGTGAAAAACACGAGCACACGTGTTATGTCTTTCCACAATGGCAGCCAGTTTATTACTGACAGTTCCTCTTAAGAATTATACAAATTCTGACAATAAAATTTCAAAACTCAACAGTATTCCCAAGTGCATCCTGTAAAATAACCATACACCAGGAGATCAATACAACAACTGTGTTCAATACACCTTAACACAAACACAATACAATACACACTTTATAAGACACACATATATCTTCTTATATACCTTAAAAGATTTACAATATTCTAGTAGTTTATCACAACATTGCCAAAGTGTCAAATAGATAAAATACCAATTATCCAGATAGCAGAGTTTATCATTATCAAGTCATAAAAGACCAGATTTCCCAAGAGAAATACTTAAGACTTATTTGCACTTGAAAATCTAATCCAAAATATCTCTCCCCTTGTCCCATATACTCATGTACACACTGAGAAATCCAAAATGGCGACTGAACTGCAACACAGCATGAAAGGCAGAACCCTAAAACACTTTTAATACTATAATATGACCTGGCTTAACTATTTCAGTCTGACCAGCATGCTATTAATTGAAATTACCAGTAATTATACATTGAACATTATGAAAATCACTTTGCACCCATTTATGTAATCCTCAGAGAATCAAAACACTTTTTTTATATTGTAATCTTACAATGAAATTAGCATTTTAATGAACTATAGTCATACCTGTGAAAAACACGAGCACACGTGTTATGTCTTTCCACAATGGCAGCCAGTTTATTACTGAGCCTGCCACCCAGAAGAAAGTTTACTCTCTCGTATATTTCACAGGTGCCCGGTGCGCCATCTATGGGCGTGGTGGTGTAATGTCACCACAATATACCAGTTTTAACTTGAAAAAATTCCCATCTTTTGTAACAATAAAAGGGGGGGAAAAAACTAACAAAACAAACAACAACAAACACATGTAGATGTGGGGATGACAATGTTTTAAGTAACCTCATAACAGCATTTTCTTAGCCCATTACATATTCAAGATATAAAAGATTGGATGACCGATAATTTTCTTTTACTAAATTCAGATAAGACAGAGATATTACTTATTGGCCCAAAAACCAGTACACACCAGCTCTCACAATTCAGCTTGCGTTTGGAAGGATGTACTGTTACCACCAGCTCGACAACCTGGGTGTAATATTAGACAGTAACTTATCCTTTGAAAATCATATCTCCAACATCACAAAACAGTGGAACATTTTATCTGTATCTGATGCAGAAAAGCTGGTTCATGCATTCATGACCTCCAGACTGGACTACTGTAATGCATTACTGGGTGGCTGTCCTGCATCCTTAATTAACAAGCTACAGTTAGTCCAAAATGCAGCCGCCAGAGTTCTCACTAGATCCAGAAAATATGATCATATAACCCCAATATTATCATCCCTACACTGGCTACCTGTTCAGTTTAGAATTAATTACAAAATAGCATTACTTACGTACAAGGCTCTAAATGGTCTAGCTCCCACATACCTAACCAGTCTTCTGATACGTTACAATCCGCCACGCTCCTTAAGATCAGAAAACTCCGGACTTCTGGTAGTTCCCAGAATATAAAAATCTACAAAAGGAGGTAGGGCATTTTCATATTTAGCTCCAAAACTCTGGAATAGCCTTCCTGACAGTGTTCGGGGCTCAGACACAGTTTCCCAATTTAAAAGTAGACTCAAGACGCATCTCTTTAATCTGGCATAAACATAATTAATTTCTTTCCCTCATACTCCAGTACATCTATCCTGAATGGCAACCACGCTAAACCTGCTCTTCATTTTTCCACCCATCCCGAGGCATCTGGAGATTGTGCCAGCTTCAGTAGAAAGAGGCCAACCATGCGAGGTTACTGAGGCATCCATTCTTCTTCATGTTGGTTTGGATCTACACATGCTGCTCCTGACCTCGCAGTGATCCAGACACCCTCTGCCCTCTGCACCTGCTGACTCATCCCTGTGCTGAACTGGACTTTCAGCTGCATAACACACATGATGTTGTACAATTTTTGTTCTCTGTTATCACTCAAATGAGGATGGGTTCCCTGTTGAGTCTGGTTCCTCTCAAGGTTTCTTCCTATTGTCATCACAGGTAGTTTTTCCTTGCCACTGTCGGCGTCACCCTTGGCTTGCTCATCAGGGACAATCTCATTATCTAGACACATTTTTCTTACACAAATATACACTTCCATAAATTTTCTTTTCATTTTCTTTTCATTTCTGTGAAGCTGCTTTGAGACAATGACCATTGTTAAAAGCGCTATAGAAATAAAATTGAATTGAATTGAATTGAATTAAAGTTACTCATCAGATACACTCATATAACGGTTTATCCAGTATATAGCGTCGCGGGGGACCTGGAGCCTATTCCAGGCTACGAGGTGGGGTACACCCTGGATGGGGTGCTAATCCATCTCAGGAAACACACAAACATACTTACTCACTCAATACGTGCAATTTGGGAATGCCTATTAATCTAATCTGCATGTCTTTGGAATGTGGGAGAAAACCAGAGTACCTGGAGGAGCCCACCAAGCACTCCATGCACACAGACCCGAGGAGAGAATCAAACCCACACCCTACAGGTGCAAGACGACAGTGCTAACCGCTAAGCCACTGTGTCGCCAAGTAAATCTTTATAAATTAAGAAAAAAGTAAAAATGTCATATCATGCCTGTTAAGGTCATCATAAAGTTTCTCACCAAGTGTGATCCTGATTAAGGACTTTTGTATTCAAAATTTCAGTATAAAAATATAAAACAAAACTGATGCGACTTGATTAGAGCAAAATATTAGGAATGTCAGTGTAGCCGCAAGGGGGCGCCAAGTGTTATTATTTTTCCTCTCTCCTCGTATATATGTTTTATGTACAGTATGTGTGAATTTTTATTTATTCAGTTTCTCGTGCCCGAGTCAGTACTGTACTAGTCGGATATGATATAAAACTAACCTAAATGTATAACCGAGTCTTTGACATGCTGACATGGTGCTGTTCAGAAACATGTATATTAAGTTAAATCACATAAACTATGGACAGTCTTAACTCTTTGAGAAGCTGTAGAAATGAGATTAGTTGCCATGCAACAACAAAATGGAATTGATACATGTGTACTCATATAGTGATTCTGTAGTAGTGGTTATCAAGTGTTGTTCATTTTTATACTGTTGCTAGGAGACCAAACGCCTCATAGGGGATGACATATATATACAGAGAGAGAGAGAGAGAGAGAGAGAGATAATCACCCATAATAATTTTTTCCCTGAAATCGTGTGAGGGAAGCAGAAAAAATGGGCAAGCGTAAGAATTTGAGTGAGACATTTTGCCTCACTGGTAGATTATTGTTCCAAATATCAGATCCTCAGATCCTGTAGCTGTGATGAAATCTACAACAACTAGAACCTGTTTGGAAATGATGGCAAAGTTTACACCTTTACCTAAGGTCACCAGAGAAAACACCAAGGACAACCTTGGTCTTCTATTTTTCATGCTGCCCTTTCATCTACTTCAAGCCGTTTCAGATAGGGGTGGATCCTTTGACCTTGGAGGACTTAAATTCAACCTTAGATTGATGAATTGATGAACTTGGATGAGAAGTCCAGCTGGCATGACTCATCTGTAAAGGTTCAAGTCAATGTTTTTTTTTTTTTTTTTTTCATGAGATTCATGATCTTAATTTTGACCAAAAATAATGGTGATTATGATTTTCACCATGATCAAATTGCCACTTCAGACTTACTTCAACTGAGGCAGGAAGCTTGGTAAAATCTGGGTAGGGGACATGCCTTAAATGAACAAAAGAGAGAAAGCAGGTGTAAACACTTTACTTGCAAACAGTTGGAGACTTCTGTGGTCTTAAACTTTTGATTTGTTAGCATGACTCCTGCAAACCATAAATCAATCAATCAATCAACCAATCAACCAATCAATCAATCAATCAATCAATCAATCAATCAATCAATCAATCAATTAGTCTGAGTTTTGCTATGAAGATTGAAGAAGCAAAAAACAGGTTGTTGGTCTTGTTAGGCTTTTGACTATTCCCATCGAGGGACCTTAACCGCAGACCATCCAATGTGCACAACAACTTGGCACAGGTTTTACGCTAGATGCCCTTCCTGACACAACCTCCCATTTAATCTAGGTTTTGGATTAAATTTGCATCCACTGGCTGGAGTATAGTAATTGATTATATTGTTTATATTAATAACAATGACCAGTAATTAAATAAATTTGTAAATAGAGCCATTTAACTAGTGTGACATGCTGCTGGGATAAAGAGACATACGACAAGAGGAATTATGGGACAAAGTGCAATAACAGGTGATGAATGATAATGTCAAGTTGACTTATTGTTTTTCAAGCTTTAGACAAAATTTAAATAGAATTGAACATACCAAAAGTCACAACACTATATAGATTTCACTTCAAGACAAAGCACATTAAACAATGCAATGTGTATGTAATAAGCGATATTAAACATGCATGTCCTCTTATCCTTTTTCCCCATGACTTGACTTGACACATCCTTGGTCTTTGTAGATGACATGGGTTTGACTTGGGCAACCAATTTTAACTTTTCTGTTTAATGTCTCGGGGTAGATCCTGTAACCCTCCTTCTGTTTGCTAAATTGCACCAACCCTTTTTCCAGAACCCCAACAAGCACACAGTTGGGATGGTGCACTTCAACCTAAAAGCCTCAACCTCACTGATGAGACCAGTCAGTCAATCAGTTTAACATTTGTTGAAAAGGATGAAATTGAGAGCCTTGCAAACCACTGGTGGATGTACTGTACACACATACATTTGGTTCTCATCTTCACCAGTTCCTTTGATGTTACAGTATCTTGGGGTTCAGTTGGAACCTTTCAGACCAAAGTTCATTCTTCTTAGAGTTTATTTGTTCCTCTTTTCTGAACCATATCGTGGTTGTGTGTTGCAGTTTGCATACAAGGTGTTTGAACAGATTCTCATAGTGCCTTCAAAGAAGGAATTCTCTTCCAAGAAGGAATGATGGGCTTGCATGGGTCTGAAAGTGGTTTTCAGGTACAGTAGTTGGATTTTTCTTCAAAAGATGCTGGGACTAAATTCAGCCACATATGTATAATTGGCCAATCAATAAAAGTTGTTACATCAATTTTGGCCATATTCCTAAGGATGGCTAAAGAGGGAACATGGCTTTGTGAATTCTGATATAGTGAATTAAAGATCTTCACACAATTATTGTTCTGAAATGACATCTGATCATTGAACAAAGTAGACACCTTAACTGATTTGCTCAAATAAATAAGAAGGAAATGTGTAAAGTTGTGAAAAACTGAGATTGAATTAAGAATTGATTTGAATATAATTTTTTATACTGTACTTTATATATTTTTAGATATAATTCATTATAAAAAACATCACATATGCGCTAGATCAGAAGTTCTACTGTATGAAACCAGAGAAAATGTTTTTTCCCCCTTCCCTTATGTTCTCATTGTTCTCTTCCTGTGTAACACAAACTGTAACTCTCTCTCTCTCTCTCTCTCTCTCTCTCTCTCTGTCTCTCGCTCTTTCAGTTTTTCTATCTCTCACAAACGTATCCTTGGTTACATGCAGACGTCGAGAGTTCATAAATGGCTGTACCGGATAATAATCTGACTGTGTTGTTAAAATTTTATGGTGTACAGTTTCAGTTCTTTAACTGATAACCAGCTCAGGGACTTGCACAAAATGAGCAGATTTTTTTTTTCAACTATAATTCTATATTGAAAAACAGATTCAGAGTGGTTATTTCCTTCTCTCTCTCTCTCTCTCTCTCTCTCTCTCTCTCTCACACTCACGCCCCCACATGCACAGTCTCGGTGACGCAAAAACCACTCATAAACAGTTGACGAGTTGACAATACCCTAGCATCCTGTCTCTGAAGATGGACTTTGACTATCAAAAAATTAAAGGTCAGTCACTTTTTTATCGATTTGCACAGATAAACGTCGTCACAGTGCAGTACTTTAAGTCACATAGCGATCCTCAGGCATCGCAGAGGGTTCTGTGGTGTGTGTTTTACCACCATTCTCTTAGATGTTTCAGTTTCTTGACAGCGACAGTGTTATTGTACTGTAGCTCATGGTATTCCATGCTCTAGTCACATTGTGTTCTGTTCAGCATCAAGGTCAAGGTTAAAGTTTGTGAATTGAATGGATAAGTGCTGTATATCTTACATTCAGAATTCTTTTGGAAATAACAGGAAATAGCATAATAAATAGCATGCAGTTTAATTTATTGAAGCTTGTTTAATATATATTTATGTGTTTTAAAAGCTCTATATATGACAACACTGTGGTTAAAGAGAGATTTGGCGTTTCCGCTCTACGGGCCATTTTAAGATTCAGGGCAAATGTGAAACTATTGAGTCTGGACAGGAGGAGTTTACAAACTTGTAAAAGAAAGTATAATTCAATATGTGCACTTGAGTATATGAGTCATTTGGGATTTTGTTTGAGCGATTTTAGTTTTTTATGTCAGAAATTAACATTTTTAATTTTTCATAGTTTTAAACAATGATTTTTCATGAATGTTTAACACTTTGTTTAATGCGTCCACTTTAGACACTCTACTAACTGTCTAGAAGCAAGTTATGAAGTGGACAATCAGTTGATTTTTTAACAATATCACAGAATCAAAGTCGGAATGAACTAAATTTGAAATTCCACCCAAAGAAAAAAAAAAAACACTAAAATATATGTATATACAATACATAGTATACAGTGTGTATGGAATGTCTGATGAACATCAACACCTGTGAATTGTATCATGACTTAAAACCCAAGAGGAACATATCTGTCAAAGCACAACATAAGTCCATGATGATAAAAAAAAACTAATAATAATAATAATAATAATAATAATAATAATAATAAAATAATTATACAAAAAAAATATAATTAAATTTATATATATATATATATATATATATATATATTATGATATGATTATATTATCATAATTTATCATTATATATATAAACGCAAAAACAATAAGTTTAGTATTCAAATATTTGTTATATAAGTTTTTTTTTCAAGTGTGCATATATTTTTTTGTCTGGCTCTATATTATAATATAATATTATTTGAAAAAATTATGATAATTTATGATTATCATAATTTATATGTGTGTGTGTGTGTGTGTGTGTGTGTGTGTGTGTGTGTGTGTGTGTGTGTGTGTGTGTGTATATGTGTGCATACATGATGTGTTAACAGGGAGGCTTTAAACATCAATCTGTGTATTTGGGTCAAGTATAATTATTTTTATAACCTGTACAGTTGACCACAACCGGAATATGAAAATGACGTTGCTATATAGAAAAAATATTTTAAAAATATAGAAATCTTAAAAAACTTTCTTTGGTCATAGGAACATCCAGAAAAACCCATGATCATGTGTATCTGTTCTATTTCTTTGTCTATGTGACCCATTTTTTTTTGTTTGTTTTTTGGGGGCAATCATGTTTGTATTCATGGTTAAAATGAAATACATGTAGGTTGTGCTGGAAAAAAAAGATACTGTATGTCACTCTGTACTGTACAATCCTGAGGCCTAGATACTGTATCTTTATTTAAAAAAAAAAAAAAAAAAGGTTAAAATGCTTGAAGTTTTAAGTGCTATATCAGCCTGGCTTTTTGCAGTCACAAGGCAGGTTGTTGGTGGTTTCGAAATGGTTTATTGATTTTTTTTCAAGAATGTCTACATAAAGCATTATCACACATTTTAACCTCAATTTCAGAATTGAGCACTGAGTACTCAGAGCAGTATTTTTGAAAAGGCACAGCGCCAATAAAGTTTGTGTTTAGTACAAACTGCAAACCTCAGGGTACTGTACTATGATACGTCATGGAACACTACTTCAAGTCTGTGTCACAATATTTGCTTTATACCAGGCATACAGTAGAGTCAGGCAAATGTTTCTGTGGTCAGCTTTTCAACTCAAAATACTATGACAGCCTTTCATTAGGGTGGTGAAGGAGGCTTTCTAAGTTGCTTGGTACAGTATATAATTAGTCCCAATTGAGGAACTTCTCAAGACAGAGGCACTGATGTTGCCCTTTAAGTTGGAAGCGCATACATCCGGCCCAAGTGTTCTGCATACTTAAGAAAAACATCCTGAATGGAACATGACAGCTTTTTGAGCTTGCTTTCATTAAAAATTAAAAAAAAAAAAACAATGTTTGTATCATTCAACTTAATATTGACACATGCCTCATTAAAGATATTTCCAAACACGTTAGCTATTTAAATTTATGAATATTACTTTTTATGTTCTTATTATAGGGTGGCACAGTGGTTTAGTGGTTAGCACAGTTGCCTTGCATCTCGACTGGTCGGGTTTGATTCCCAGCCAGGTTCAATTCCTGCCTTGAGTGTATGGGGTTTGCATGTTTTCCCCGTGCTTGGTGGGTTTCCTCCAGGAACTCCAGTTTCCCCCCACAGTCCAAAGACAGGCAGGTTGATAGCTTAGGTTAACGTAAACATGGAAAATCTGTGTTGCTAATTTATGTTGTGCTGTAAATTGATGACGTTTGCATGTATGCTGCACCTTGGTCCTGGAGGAAAGTTGTTTCGTTCCACTGTGTCCTGAACTGTATATGGTTGGAATGACAATAAAGCCTACTTGACTACTTGATTTGAGGTTAGGCTAACTGCCATTTGCAAATTGCCCCGTAGTAAGTCTCCTGGGTTAAGCTCTAGGCCCCCTGTGACCCTGTATATAGGATAACAGGGTATAGATTGAGTGAGTGAGGTTGGAGCCCCACTATTGGTGGTTTGCCACACCTCATACATACTGTAGCATTGCTGGAAGCCTGGGTAAAATGGCGAGTTGCGTCAGGAAGGGCATCCAAACCTGTGCCAACCTGCGTGTGGATCGGATGGTCTGCTGTGGCGACCCCTCGATGGGAGCAGCCAAAAAGAAAGTTACTTACATGTTGTATACACTAAAAATGGGAATCACCAGCAAACACCTGATATAATATTATTATAACAATACCTAGATGTTGATTCATTTTTTGTATTGTGATTCTATAAGTAGCACGATTTTATAAAATATTAAATTAATAAAATTCAATAGAATAATTTTCTATAAAAACTGTAAACTAATTTAGCAAATAATTTGCTTCTGCCATACATGATGCCATGCTGCCTACCAATGTATGAAACGTTTAGAGTGCACTACTAAAGCATTATAGAGGAGTGGCAATGTTTTACCAGCTCAAATGCAGACATATTTATAAATAAAAATAAATAATTGATATGAATCAATGTTTCCCATATCTCTAGTATATTCCGTATTGCCGAAATGTTTTGACCAAATAAAATACACATATAATTACGATACATTTAAGAAATTTTACGGCAATGAAACATCACCCTACTGTACATATTGTACAATAATATTGTAATTAAGTATTAAAGTAGTTATACTGTAATAAAAAACAACAATGCAATTTAATATTATTTGCTTTGTGCATAGATGAGGAATCCCGTCAGAGGGAAGAGCGAATCAGCACTCTACCAGCCCTACAGCCAAAACCCCTGCCTCGACCATCTATTGCTACCGAAGCTCCATCTACTCCCCGGAAGCCTCCAATCAAACCCAGGCGAAGCATCAAATGCCGTCCTATCGCACAGCCAGTATCAGAGCAACCACAAATCCGGGACATTCCGATGGAGATTGGGGTAACTACTATCCAATCATCGATCAATATGAACGTTGAGGACATATTGCAGATTTGTTGGTGCCAACCTACAGTACAGTAGTGGGCTGCAATATATATATATATATATATCTATCAAAGGGGCTTTTTACTCTGTGTAGTCAACTGATACAAGAATAATTAGTATGTTACATGAAATTTACATTAGGTTTAAATAAAATGTTGCTGCATTTCATAAATAGCACCTTGGAAGTGTGAAAAATGAGCATGGAATTACATTATTCTTACTTTTAGAGCTACTAAGTGGTGAAAAAAAATATGTATTTCGATTTAGGAGAAATATGTAATAAAATCAGTTTTTGGTTTACTGCAGATGAGGCAGCTGCATTTGATTTATAGTTTGCTTTGCCTTTCAGATCCCATGTTTTTATATGAAATGTAAAAATATCTGTTAATACATATCATAAATTTTTCATATATTGATATGAAAATATATGGTTAAAATGTAGAAAATATCTTGGCAGGAAAACACTTCCACTTTTCCACTTAAAAAAAAGCGGGATTTCATTTGAATTTCAATGTATATCACAGATCTGTCCACATTTTAAACAGATTATATTTATAATGAAATAAATACATAAGTAATTAAAAACATAAACATGAAATAATTTTTAGTCTTGAGATCTAGAAATGTTTTTCCACAATCATACTGGAGTTCCCAGGGATGTTCAGTGTTTGTTGCCTGCTTTCCCTTGACTCTGTTTATCTCACCCAAACCAATTCAACTGGATTTATATCAGGTGATCTAATACAGCACTCTATCACTCTATCTTGGACAGATAGCGCTTACATAACCTTGAGATGTGTTTGGGGTCTTTGCCCCTTTGGAAAACAAACAATATATCCAGCAAATGGAAATCAGACGGGATGGCATGTCACTTCAAAATGCTGTGGTAGATATCCTGGTTAAATGTGCCCTTAATTTTGACTAAGCCACCAACAGTCTCAAAAGAAATAGAACAATCTATTGACCCTCTCTATTTCAAACAAAGACATGGTGGTTAGAACCAAAAATGTCAAATTTGGGATCATCAGACCAAAGCTAAATTTTTCTCCAATCTAATGTCCATTAGTTGTGTTTCTTTGCCCAAGCAAGTCTCATCTGCTTATGTTCTTCCAAAGTAAAATGGTTTCTTAGCTGAAGCCCTGACTCACTCAGTCTCATCTGAACAGTGGAGATACTGTAAATTGACGATTAATGAGGCTGGTCATTCAAGTAAACTTATCCTCTGTAGCAAAATATATAATATAAAATATATCCTGAGGTAGCTCTTGGTCTTCCATTTCAGAGATGGTCCTCAGGGGGCCAGTTTCATCATAACGTTTGATGGTTTTGGTGACTACGCTTGGGGAAATGTTCAAAGTTGACTGACTGATGTTAATTTCTTAAATTAATGATGCACTGTCTTTTCTCTTTATATAACTGAATGTTTCTTGCCGTATTATGGATTTGTACAGTAGTTGTAGTAGCAGTAATAGGGCTATTGACAGTGTACCCACTCTGCACAAAACAACTGATAGCACATTAAGAAGGCAAGAAATTAACCCTTGTTCATGAGCCAGATGAGGATGGGTTCCCTGTTGAGTCTGGTTCCTCTCAAGGTTTCTTCCTATTACCATCTCTGGGAGTTTTTCCTTGCCACCGTCGCCCTCGGCTTGCTCATCAGGGACAATCTTACCATTTTGATTCATACACATTGCATACAAACTTACTTCTTTTTATTGTGTAAAGCTGCTTTGCGACAATGTCAATAATGTTAATATGTAAATGTTAAAAGCGCTATATAAATAAAATTGACTTGACTTGACTTGACTTGAACTCTTGACAAGGCACACTTGTGAACTGAAAACCATTCCAGGTGACAGAATGCCATAAGTGTGCCAAGCTGTAATCAAAGCTATACTATATATAGCTACTTTGGACAATCTAAAATGTAAAACATATTCTGGGTTGTTTAACCATTTTTGTTTGCTACATAATTATTTTATAGTTTGGATGTCCTCATTATTAATGCACAATATTAGAAATAATAAAAAAAGACAAGTAAAGGAGAAGATGTGTCCAAACATTTGTCTTCCATCATCTTCGGGCAAGAAATGTCATGAGAGAAAAAACATGCAGAATGAGAAAGATGGGCGATCACTTGAACACTTAGTCAAATCATAAACTACAGTAGAACTCACTGCTATGTTTAATAGTGAAAGTAAGTACATTTCCACACATAGTACGAAGAGATTGGGACTAAACAGCTTTGTAGCCTCATGTTATAGTAAGGCTAATTGGGAAGAGAGCATAAGGAATGGACTGTTGAGCATTGGAAAAAGGGTCATGTGGTCTGATAAGTCCAGATTTTTCCTGGTCCAGAGTGATAAGTGCTAACCCTGGGTAAAATGAAAGGCAGATTATCATTGCTTAGTGCCTAATGTACAGTACAAGCCTGTGGAGGCAGTGTTATGATCTGAAGTTGCTTCTGTTGGTCAGGTTTAGGTTCACCAACACTATGTCAAAATCAAATTCAAATTTTGTTTGTCAAATTAGATTTTTATTTGTGCCCAAAAACAACGAGCTCAGCCAACTACCTGAATAAACAGTTTTTTTCGTTAACGGATTTTTCCTTCAGTGAGGGTACAAGTAAATTCCATGATGGCATTGTCAGGATTTGTCAGGCTTAAATTGTGAAAGATTGGGTCCTAACCCTAACCCTAACAATAACCCTAACCCTAGCCATGAATTGGCCAAAACAGAGTTCAGACTTTGACCTCATTGAGAATCTTAGGGACATGCTGAAGAAAGGTTTACACAGTGGTCCAACTCTCCCATCATCAATACAAGATCTTGAAAAGAAATTGGACGGAAAAAAAAATGTTGTGACATTACATAAGCTTATAGAAATAGTGCAATGGGTGTAATCAAAGCAAAAGGCAGTCCAATGAAATATCGGAGTGTATGCAGTTTTTTTGGCCGGTCAGTGTATGCATGTAGCCATTTTGAAGATCATTATAGCAGCGTGTATCTCTACTGATCTGAGGTCTGTATCAGCTTTGACCCAGTGGTCATACAGGACTTATGCACAGCTTTGTAGTGCTATATGGAAGTCGAAATAAAACGAAACTGATGAACTAAGCTTCTCCATAAACGGAATTCGAGATTGAGCATGCAGTCTCATAATGTCGGATGACATTATATTGCTACAGAGAAATGATACATGACTTTAAAAAAAATTTTTAAAATGACAGAATCGCAAAAGTGTGTGCAAGTGTGTGCAAGTGAGTGTGTGCAAAACCACTTTGTATTGTTATGAAAAATACCTTGGAAACCACTACCGCTCTATTCCTATTTTTAACCAGATTACCTCATCTAAAGGCTTCACATGAATAAAACTGGAGAGATGGTATTAAACAAAATGGAAAATGTACTAAGTGGAGTGTGTGTATGTTTGTGTGTGTGTGTGTGAAAGGAACGGAAGCGAATCGCTCCCTCTCAGGTGCTGAACCCTACAGGGCCTCTGGATGCTCAGACTCCATCTCTGCAGGCGCATAACCTGCTGTGGTTTCAGAGAACGCAGCTGCCTCGGCTACCAAAACCCGTGCCTTGCTGGCTCCATGGCTTCGCGACACGCAGGTTCTCTCTCTCTCTCACATCAGTTTCTTACACTAACCACACCCACTTTTTCACAGCAGTGAATGCCACAGCTACTACAGGTGCAGGCATCCAACCAACCACATTTAGCGTTCGTATGCACCATGTCCTATTTTAAACTACTACATACGTTTTTTTTTTCACAGGGAAGCAGAGCAGCTATTGCAGGATAAGCAGCAGGGTTGTTTCCTGTTGAGGCTCAGCGAGTCAAAGGTTGGCTTTGTGCTCTCTTATAGGTGTGTACTGTACCCATATGTAAGCATGTCCTTTGCAGCTACACAGATACACTTGATTCTACAGATTAAAATGTAATCCAATTCCAGGGGTATAGACAAGTGCCGTCACTTCATCATAGAGCAAGACTGCGATGCGTCCGAGATGGAGAGTCAATACATCATAGCTGGAGAGACCAGCAAGCATTGCAGTCTGGAGGAACTCATCAACTACTATACCCACAATCCAGTGGGGCCTTTTAATGAAAAGCTCACTGTGCCTTGCGTGCAGGTAGGATTCTGTTCACTTCCCCTCTATCACGCACTCATTCATCATCTATATCGCTTAATCCTATATACAGCGTCTGGAGCCTATACCAGGAGACTTGGACAGGGTACCAATCTATTGCAAGGCACACACATTCATTTACACACTATGGGCAATTTGGGATCGCCACGGGGAGAACATGCAAACTCCATGCACACAGACATGGGAAAACAAATCCGGACCCTAGAGGTGCAAGGCAACAGTGCTAACCACTAATCCACTGTGATGCCCCCTCCATCACAGTTACGTTGCAAAAAATATATAATTATATTATATAATAATGTAATATAATATAATATAATAATTGAATCATTAAATAAATGTCATTTAGCATCCCGTTTGACAGCTCTTACCAAGTAACACCAAGTCTTATCCAGAAAGGGCCAGTTTGGGTGCAGGTTCTCATTCCAAACAAGCTGAAGCCATACTTTATATCCTGATGAAAATCAAGAGTAGGTGAAATCAAGTGTGGTTCCTAGGTTATTGGGATTAAAAGTGAAACTTGAAAAGCTCACAATCGAGGCAGTGGTGGCTCAGTGTTTTAAGGCTCTAAGTTTGATGGTTTGAGCCCCCCAGGTGATACTTGAGCAAGGCCCTTAACCCTGTTTGCTCCAGGGGTGTTATATAATAGCTGACCCTGCGCTCTGACCCAAGACTTCTAACAAAGCTGGGATATGTGAGGAATATTTTTTTTTTCACAGTGCAGTAATGTATATGTGATACATAAAAGCAGATCTGAACTTGGATGTGCATATTTTTCATGTTCTATGATCATCACATACAAAAGAAATGTATGCTAAAGCAGGGAGAGCAAATGTGTGCAAAAGAGTAAATTCAAGTCAAGATAACGCACTTGTGATTTAGTGAAATTTTATGCATTAGAGTAAAATTATATGTAATGAAATGGCCTTCAGTCTGATAAGTACTTGTGCAAGAAATCCTTCCTGATCCTCCAGAGATTTATTATTACATATACACCACACTATACACCACTTTGTCCTTCTATAGTCCTTTTAAAGAAATTCAGAATGAGAGTGTTCTCCGTGCACCGGACCTCAAGCTCTTTCACTTCCTTTCTGTTAGTTGTCTCATCACTGCTCGAAATGAGCCTCTCAACAGTGGTGTTAATGATGCGGTTGCTATCATGTTAGGCGACACGGTTGTAGTACATTTACAGTAGAGGACTCTGGAAGGACCATCTAAGGGTTTCTGGTGTTCAAGGGTTTCAAGTGAACCTTGACAAGACAATGAACAAACAAGGCTGTGGTGTCTTGGACATCATCAAAAGATGACATGCTTATTGTTAAACAACTGATGCACTGGACTAATTATGAGCTGTTTTCTAGCTGTTCTTTGGTGCACATCTGGAAAATAATTCGTGGAGAGCATAGGGTCTGGGATTTATGAAGCTCTAGCTTCTGGGCAGCATCACTGCTTCAAAGCTCCAGGGTCTAGGATTCAGTCCACACTTAGATTACAAGTGTGTAGAGCTTCTCATGTTCTTCTAACATCCTCACAGGTTTCTACCAGGTTCTCTAATATTTGGTCCTTTGGGGTAAATCTATGCGTGTATACAATGCATTGTGACCTGACATCCAGTCTAGTATGTATTGCCACACACCCTCATCCATCATATGCTCTGGTCCGCAACCCTGACCACTATGAACATTTTACTAAAAATGAGAGAGGTTTTGTGGTAAAATGGTCATTTTTGTCTGCTTCAGTTTTTGCCTTGCAATTTTAGAATCACTTCTGCAAATGCCACAGTGTGATTGAACTGATGTAGCCGAGTCCTGAATGAAGTGGACTCTAATCTAGATCCACGGAGGGAGAAATGTATACTGTGTATTGCCTTGCCTTGTCTTTTATACTATTTTTAAAATTCATCATTTGTCCTAGGTGGCACAGTGGTGTAATGGTTAGCATTGTCGCCTTGTACCTTCAGGGTCCGGGTTTGATTCCTGGCCAGGTTTAATTCCCGTCTCTGGTGCATGGAGTTTGCATGTTCTCCCTGTGCTTGGGTTTCCTCTGGGTACTCTGGTTTCCTCCCATAGTCCAAAGACATGTAGGTTATGTAAATTGGCATTCCCAAATTGGCTGTAGTGTGTGAATGAGTATGTGCCCTGCGATTGATTGCCACCCTGTCCAGGGTGTACCCTGACATGTGCCCTAAGTCACCTAGGATAGGCTTCTTGCCCCTGTGACCCTGAATACAGGATTAAATGGTAAAGATGATGAGATCATTTGTCCCTTTGTATCGATCGATTAACTTCCTTTACTTCCTCTTCTAGGCTAACAGCATCTTTGAGGATAAATCAAAGATGGATGTGGGAAATAAAACAGAAAGTGGTGAAGAAAGAGTTGCCACTCCAGGAATTAGCCAAGAATACCCTCCCATGGGCTCCACAGATGTCCGTCCTACTGCCGCGGAGTCGGCGCAGTACGCTGTAGTGAGGAAGGCTCTAAGGAAGACTCACTCTCTATCTGATTGCATGGTTTTATCTCACTTGCTACCTCTTGTGCCAGAAAACACAGATCGAGAAACAAAAACTGAGGTATCACTTAGATTAAGCAAATCAAAAACAATGTATTAATATAGTTTAAAGTGAAAGATATGAGTTGTATATGAACAAAAAAATCTGTGTCCACCTTCCAGAACGACACACCAGAGTCTGTGTTTGAAAACGCGGACATGCGCGCAGGAGGAGACGTGGCCCATCCTGTTGATGCCCCCTATGCACGTGTCAACAAACCCCAGCGTCCACCAGCACAACCTTCCTCCGTCAACGTCAACGACAGTGATGCCGACGCCAGTGTATGGGGTGCATCAGCAGCCGTGGATTATGAGTTGTTCCCCAATGTTGCAGCTGTAGCGGAACAGAAATACTGCAAACTGGAGCCTATTCATACTTACGAGGAGGCTTTGCACACGCGTACGCGTGACAATCAAATTGATTTCTATGCAGTTGGAAGGCAGAGAGAAAACGCAACAAATGCAGGTGAGAAAAGGGCAATGGTGGAGAATTAAAAAAGAAAGAATTAGCAGGATGTAGCCCTGTGGTTAAGGTGTTGGACCATTACATTTTGGCATGTGGGAGATGACCTTATCAAGCACGACTTACATTTTTATCTCATTATTCATCTGAGCAGTTGAGGGCTCAGGGCTTGCTTGAGGGCCCAACAGTTGGTAGTTGTAGGGTTTGAACATGGTATCTTCCAAACTGTAGTCCAATGCCTTAAGCCAATGTTAATTGGAAGGTCCAGGGCACTACCAAGTTACCACCGTTAACCCTCAAACTGCTCTGATCTAGAAGGAGATACAAAAATGTAAGTTGTAGTAGATAAGGTAATCTGGCAAGTAGAGTATACTTAAAAAAAAAGGTTTCATCATCTTACTGTGCTTGAAGTCTACTGTCAATCGGTTTTACACCTTTATTTCACAGGAAATGTCATTATAGGTCCCGGTTTGATGTGTACACCCCTCATTTATTAGAATGCGTGCATTAATATAAACCACGGCCTGCATTGTTCTCAGAGCCATGTAGTTATGGAAAATTCACATCAGCACTTTTTCGATCAGATGTGAGACTTCAATAGACGTGTGGTGTAAGAGCCTTATATAGACGAGCACATTCTCATGATGAAGGCCACCATTTATTAAACCTTTCATGTAAAAAACCTGCTGAGTATAGATTGTCTTCAGATTGTTTAAGATGCCCAGGTGGAGTGGTTATAAGCCCTGACTAAAATTCAAGATTGGGTCACAGTTCCAGACTAGATGACTTTTATTTCTGTTTGTTTTCAGCAGCGATCCCTGGTAATCATGTCTACGCAGAAGTTAACCTTAGAGGAACAAGAGATGACCCATTACTGGCTACTTCACCTCCTCATGCGGGCACAACATTTCTCTCTGCCCAGTCCTCCGTAAGGCCTAATCCTAGACTGCCCCCAAGACCTGCAAACGCTCCAGTACGACCTGAGGGTGGTACTCAGGTACAATTCATCTTCAGGTCCTAGCAATATTATTAGACAAAATTAGACTAGATGAATATTTAAAAAAAAAACTCTATTGAATTGAAAAAACATATCTTCCACACAGAATCTTGCTGTTTCAGCAATGAGGAATCCAACGCCGTACCAACCGGAGCAGGTGCTGCCAGAAAACTCTGGCTCCTCCATATACGAGCAGATTCCAGAAAGACGAAACAAACCCAGACCTCCATTGCCGCCTCTGAATCCTAAACGCTGACTCTTGGTCCGCTATCAGTGTCGTTGAAGCCTTTCTACTACTGAGCACACGTTTCAAACTGAATAGTATTACAAACTCACAACAGAAGCCTACAGGAATTATTTCTCTTGATGTATACGTGGTTGCACATTACACACATGCTTAATCTGATCCTTTGACTTTTTCTACAACATGGGTGCATTTAATGTTGGATCTGTTTGATGTGTTTGACTGCAGAAATATTCAGTCTGAACTTTAAATGCTTGACAGCATCTCGAGTCTTATTTATCACTGTCTTTTTTAAACAACTGTAAATAAAGAGGACAGTAGATACAGGTTTGCTGTAATATTGAATAAATATATAGATGTATATTTATAAAGAATTTTATTAGGAAAAAGTTATTTTCAGCTATACCAACATCCACATCCATATTTTCTTACAACTTTCAAAAGGTGTAATGAATCATAGGGTGAGTGTTGATTGAAGGACAGCAGAACTCAACTTCTCAGGCCTCTCGCGCATTAAGTTGATCAATTATTAACAATGTGTGATGCGTAGTATCAGGTCAAACAGGTTAGTTTTGCGCTACAGTTAATACAGTGCATTGGGTGAATTGCATCAAATCTATTTCGGTTCGATACAAAAGGAGGCTGATAAATACTTATTCAGCATTTCAACAGAATCAAAAAAAGTTTTAATCTTAGACCTGGTTTTAAAGCATTTTAAATAACAGTAAACTAACAATAAACTAGCATATTTTCCACTATAAAACCATGCTGAATGGGAGGTTTTGCAGTGTTGGCACAAGAGGCGGTTAAGACTCTGTGTTACTGATCTGAAAGCTGGGGGGGTTCAAACTTGTACAAGGCCTTTAACACTATCTGCTCCAGGGGCACTGTATCCTGGCTCACCCTGAGCTCCAACTGTGATAAAAAATAAAAATCTGTTTACTGGGTTGTAAGGTACATGTGACAAATAACATGTGGCAGGGAAATCATGGTGTCAAAACGAGGATGAGGGCTCCCTCTTACTATACCTCATTTTAAATATGCCTAAAAAAGGATTTTAACTTTTTTTTTTTCCATCCTGAGGTCCAAACAAATTTTCACCACATCTCAGGGACCAGACATGAGTAATGCACGTGGTGTCAAAATGAAGCTTAATTAACCAGGAGTCTAAAAAATATGAATAACTCAAATCACCCAAAATGCAACGTAATACCTGATCTGATGTGACGGGTCACAGTTACCTTAAAGCCAAGCTGTTATGCAATTATTATAACAAAGAAAAACATCCAAACTGAGGTGTATTTATTTTGTAAAAACCCACTTGTATTTATTATTTCCATTTTAAATCTCAGAACAGTAATGACCCAATTTGTCTTTAAATGCTTGATTAAACAAACAAACAACAACAAAAAAAAGGTTGGGTCATAGCCTGGGATGGCGATCGAGAATTTTTAAAGAAGGAAAGACGACCCACAGTCATGCTTCCGAACAGGAGGAAAAGTGAGGAAATACGGCCATCCAGTGAGAACTGTGAGCTTGAATCCATGGTCATGTTACCCCCAATATGGGTAATAAAATGATGGAAAAATCTCTGGAAAAAAAAAAAAAATCAACCCACATTCCTTCCCCTTCCTTGACCCCTTTTGTAATGCTTTAACCCTACACACGTTAGTTCTTCTTGGTCTTGGGAGAGTCGTATTTCCTCTTGCTGGAGTACCAGAGGAGCAGCGGGATGCCAATGGAGGGCAGAGTCATCACACCGAAAGCAGCCCAGTCCAGCTACAGGGAGGTACAGACAAAAGGCTCTGAATTGTGCTTAAACTGATCAATTTAATGGCTTCAAGGTGTGACTGAATGTTTGATGGAATTCATCTCAACCATGAGGAGCATCTAAGACGATTGATATACAATCACTTACATAATGTGGAGAAAAGCGTCTGTCAAACTCCCTCTGGGCCAGAATGCCTCCCTGACCAGGAGCGCTGGTGTAGCCAACCTTACGATAGACAAGAGAATTCTGATTATTGAACAAAATACTGCATTAATATTGTATCATTTGTACACACCTCTCAAACAAAACCCATAAAAACAAGGAGTACATTTACATGCTGTTATAACCTGTTTAAAATCGTAAGAGATAACTGAACGTTCGTAATTTTACACACATTACACAGGTCCTTGATGTTGTTGTGCTAAAAATATTCAGTGGTTAACCTCGACCGGTTATGTGATATCCTGTTTTCAAGAACCGTGAGCACATTTTCCGTCGAAGGAAAATAAATAAATATATTGCTGGAAGGAAACACTTACCACAACCTGACCCCCTTCTTGGGCCAAGTAACTGACGGTGGCTGAGGTGAAGTTGAAGTAGCCCGCCTTCAGTGGACGCAGAACGACTGTATGAGACGCATTACTGGCTCTGAGAGGGAGAGCGAGTCAGGGAACATGACCAATCATCAGTGGACTTAAAACAGACTATAGTGCTAAAGTAATTAAACAAAACAAACAAAAACCAATTACTCCAAATGACCAATTACTCAAAGCAACAGACATGTTACCTTTAGGATATGTTATCTTGATATTATCACTTAATATTCATAAAAAGCACTATCTCCTCTCATACTATGCATAGAGAACGCGAAGCTTGCAAATTAAACCTCACCGCCTTGAAGCATGTGTAACAGTTTCAAACATTCAGCTGATAAGAACAAAGAGATCAAAGAACCCTCACGAGATAAAAGAAGACCTCATGTCAAAAACAAGGCCTGTAGCCTCATTTCACTTGGTCCTCTCTGGGGGAAGGGTGGAGACACACACACACACACACACACACACACACACACACACACACACACACACACACACACACACACACACAAATGACCGTTCACCATGCATACCTTGTGGAAAGTTGTTTCTTTTCTTGAAGTTTTTGATCAAAACAAATAAAAAAAACAGATCCCCAAAATATTTTAAACACTAGATGTGCCCACGACTTTGTTCGCATGGAATTTAATTCCACACTCATAAGCATGTAAATAAATTAATAAAAAATGTTACAGCACAATCTGTTAAATTGTGGAATGAACAAAAAAATTGGTGTTACCGTGAAGTAAGTGGAATGAAGGTGTGAGATTGTGTTTATCAAGTAGATTTCAATCGCACACCCATGGGCATGTATTAAAAAACAAAAACAAAAACAAAAAAAAAAAAACATACAGCGCCATCTGTTGAATTTTGAGATTAACTAATGATTTTTTTCAAGGTTAATCTTTTTATGATATCAGGGTGTTTTCCATATAAATTTCAAATCATCTTCTCTGCCTGTGGGCCAACTGCAATGAAATAAAGCCTTTATATTATCTCGAGCTCAGCCAAATAACTATAACACTGTGAAAACCCATTAAAATTCGATCTGTAGTTTTTACATGATGGGTGAACAAACAGATAGACGATCAAAAATTCCAAAACCATCTTGATGTGTTTAAATACTCATCTTAAGTCCTTATCATTTTTTTTTTTTTTACAAATATCAATGTGCAGACATGCCAACTTTACAGTTTTATTATACAGTATGTAACAGATTAGAAAGACTGTCTCCTGGATCTTTTTTTTTTGTTTGTTTTTAAACTGTATGTGTGCAGTTGAGCTAGTGAAATATTGCCGTTCCTCTATAATCCTACAGGTGGCGCACTCCAACATACTCGCAAATTCGCAGGCAGTCCCATGTGGTAATAGTGAGGAAGAGTCGCTCACATAATATACACGCTCTAACTCAACACTAAATGCTTTACATACACTGCTGCAAATAGTTCAAAATATATTGATGAACTTAATTTTCAGAGGCATATTATGTGAAAAAAAAAACCCTAAACCAACAAGAAAATATGCACATCTTTTATGTGGACAAAAATAATTAAAAAAAAAAATGTAAATATTGTTATCTAATATTATGCTATTATATTATAAAATATTATACGTAATTATTGTAAATAATTTTACAATCAGATTTTCAGCTGTCTTGACTGTGATCTGAAACCCAAGTTTACCATCAATACATCTGTTAAATATCATCATGTTAAATCTATTAATCCAGATTAAAACCAATTAACAATTTAGTAATTGTGTTTTCCATCTGTAGCTTGTAACCTGGACACCACAAGAGGGCGCACTTGCAGTTCTGCCATTGCACAATGTTTGCTAGCCTGTTAATTTCATATATTTTTAAAATCCTCCTTTTTAACTATTTTGCTTCATTAATTTGTCTAATTATTGGGATTGTGACATTAGAACTGCTTGGGGAAAAAAAAGTTTATTTAAATAATTTAAGGTACAACCTTCCATTAAACCATCTTTCTGTACTAACATCATGGCCATGAAACACTGAAATAGTTAAAATAGCACTGATCTACTTGTCTTACAATATACTGCAGTGATATTTTAGTGGCTTGATCGGTCATTATTATAAAACAAACATACTAAAGTGTAATTATTTGTGTCAGTGAAGTCTGTGAAGCCTGTATCGGCAAACATCTCGTCTCATGTCATGGCTTTAGTGTATCGTTTCATACAGCGAGAGTACAAGCAATTAAGATTGAGATTAAATAAATAAATAAATAAAATAAATAAAATAAAAAGGATACGGGGCGATGCGGTCCCACTTCACATTAAGCATCCCGGAGACGATGCCAAAATCCTCAGGAGGGAACGAGTCGTCGGAGAGCTCCACTTCCAGTGCGGCGCTAGAAAGACACATCATAGAATTACATGAAATATAACGTTTACTATATATCAGAATTGGGCTGGGTTAAGAATAATTCAGATAATGCTGAAGTGTCAACTTTTGTGGTGGAAAAAAAAAATCATGAATTGTGAAACACTTGGTGAAGTAAAAACCATAGCTACATATGTGCAGTTGTGAAAGTTAGAGGATTTCCATAAACACAGAGTGTCATGAGAACTCACAAGATTGGGACTAAACAGCTGTGTGGCCATAATAAAACCACTTATTAAGTGATCAGAAAAAATGGCTTTAAATTGCTAGGCAGCACAAAGACTGGACTTTGGAGCGATGGAAAAAAGGTCATGTGATCTGATGAGTGTAGACTGAGTGTATTCCAGAGAGATGGGCTTGTCAGGATAAGAAGGGAAGTGCATGATACATAGTGGCCACTGTACAAGCTTCTAGAGGTAGTGTTATGATCTGGGGTCGCTTCAGTTGGTCAGGTCTAGGCTCAGTAATGTCTCAGTAAAGTTTGCATGTTCTCCCCGTGCTTGGTGGGTTTCCTCAGGGTACTCTGGTTTCCTCCCACATTCCAAAGCCATGTAGGTTAGGTTAATTGGCATTCCCAAATTGCCCGTAGTGTGTGAATGAGTGTGTGAGTGTGTGTATGTATGTCTGTGTGCCTTGCGATGGGTTGGCACCCTGTCCAGGGTTTATCCTGCCTCGTGCCCTAAGTCTCCTGGGATAGGCTCCAGTGCCCCGTGACCCTGAATACAGGATTAAGTGGTAATGATGATGAGTGAGTGAGTGAGTGTGTGAGAATATTTAAATAACAACAATAATAATAATAATAATAATAATAATAATATAACGGTGTCTGTATCTGTGTGTACATGTGTGTGTCCTCTGTTTCACACAATGTGTAATGAATGAATCAGTCAGTTTACACAATGTTTAAAAGGTTATAAATATCACTAGCACTAATGTTAATTTAAAAAAAGAAAAAAGGCAGCGAGATACTTTCAAGATTTACAGTTAAAGAAAAAAATTAATTTCCAGATTGACTGTAATCTATGTAAAGCTTATGGATATTAGTGACCTCGGTCATACCTGGTGCCCACATTGTAGATGTTGTACTGCAGCGTCAGGTCTCGGCCCTCCACGGCGTACCGGTTCAGCAGGGACTTGGAGGCGAGCAGTCGGGCTCCTTCCTCCCCCATGACCGCCAGGGCCAGCGAGGCGAACACAGCAAACACACACAGCGCCCTCATCTGTGTGGTAAAGAGAGACAAAGAGAAATACATATATTTTATTAAAAAAAGTGTTCCCAGACAGTCCTGATAATTTTTTCCCTTATTTTCGGAAAATATCCTAATAAAAGTTACTATATTTATGAATCTTTTTTTATACTTGGTAAGCGGCCCACATCCTCACCTGAAATTAATCCAACAATCAACTAATTCAAGAAACAAACATGCCTATAGATATTTTCAAATTATTTTCAAATAGACTCAAATTCATGTCTTTTGTAAGAAGATCGATTAAGAACGAACAAACAAGCCAAAAAAAACAAACAAACAAAAAAACCCCACCCTTCATGACTTATGGTTTCAATAATTACAAAAAACAAACAAAAAAAACCTCACTGTACAGATTTTGAAATAATGAGATTTATATCTGAACAACTCCATCCTATGCAAATAACTTATTTATTAAGGTGGTCATTATTATTATTATTATTATTATTATTATTATTCATAGTAGTAGTAGTAGTAGTAGTTAAATGGCTATCAAACAACTCTACTGCTCATAAGCATCTAGAGGGGAAACAAACTTAACTCTTTAAATATGGACAAAATCTATTAATTCACTGAATAAAACAATTTATTATTATTATTATAATAAATAAAATTTTCCAACAGTTTTGCTTGCGCACACACTAACATAACTAGCATACAGTTAGAAAACCATAAACGTAACACAAACTACATTTCTGTTATTAACCTCTTGAGCCTCAGACTCTACTGTTGTGTACGCTGCATTTAGTCCTCTGTGGAATTAATCAATATCTTTAAACAGAAATAATTTTGCCAAAAAAAAAAAAAAAAAAACCTTATAGTCCTCATATGAGGGTCGTACAAGGATGTGTAGACAGAGTATGAGGGAGAAAATTTAATGTCATGTTTGAGTACATTCGAGTCTCAAAAGGTTCATTTATAAAATCTCTAATACAATGTAAATCGCATTTGTATAACGCAATAAAACCCCACACACACACCTAATTAGACAAACAAGCAATCGATCAAATCAGCATTCACACTAGAGCGCTGTTGTATTCACAACTCTGATTGTTCAGGAGGTGTTGATAACTTTTTAAAAGTGTGCAGTTTGGACTCTAATAAAATGACCAGCTTCTATTAAAGTGCTCTTTCTGATACTTTATGGACATGTCCATTAGAGATGGAGGGAAAACAAAATAGATTAAAATGTTTTTTTTTTTAATAGCACGATCATCACTAGTATACTTATAGATAGAGTGAAACATTTCACATAGATGGAAGGAGAGTCTCCAGTGTCTAAAGTGAAGTTTTTAGATTTCTCAGCAACATGTAAAGTCAGGCTTACTAACATCGTTGATTAGTTTCCTAAAACATAATGACATTTAAGGTTTTATTCCTGGTTAGACTGGATACTTGACAGCCTTTTCTTTTAAACCAGCAAGTTAGAAATCTACAGAGTTAAGATGTATTAAAAAATACACTACATGGACTTTTTTCTATACAGATGACTTTGTGTTGTTTCTGTACATCATGTCATCACGTATAGAGACCCTGCACAATTAAAAAAAAAGGCACGAAATATGAAACAATTAATAATTTCTACACATGTGAAGTCAAGGAAATTTAACTATATTTTTATAATACAATGTAAATATTCAACACTGATGAGAATAGAAAAGCTTAAAGAGCTGAACAGCTCAATGCTAACAGTGTGCGCTTACGTGTACTTTAGATCTTTGCTAATCTTTGCAGGACACCATTCATTCAGCACCAGGTTTCCCTCATATTACTATAGCAAGACTTAAAAACCTACACAAACCCGTGTTTAAAAACATATATTAGTCGAAACGTCGCATTACAGTTGGCTGAAATATGAATAATTACAGATTAAATAAGTAACTTACTCTACCTCCTGGTCAGGTTGTCGAGGCTGAACCGCGCATGCGCAGTCGTACTCATCTGCTCTCAGACATGACGCGTCTTTTGGAGTTTTTTGTTGTTGTTGTTATTCTGGCGTCGAAAATAGCGCACTGCCATCTAGTGGTTCGGAGAGAGAGAGAGAGAGAGAGAGAGAGAGAGAGAGAGAGAGAGAGAGAGAGAGAGAGTCGAGACATGTAATCCACAGGGGGTCGCCAAAGTCTCATCTATAGCATTTGGCAGACTCCCTTAGATCCATACGTAGACAGATAGATATTTTTTATTGATGTGTTATTCTTTCTGGTTTCATTCTTATTAAAGAAATAATGGCATAGTGAAAAATGTACATGTTGTTCGATTATTTTTTATCTTGATTTTTCACTTGTGACACCCAGCGATACAATCTTAATAAATTCAAAAACTGATGAAAGAACTGATAATTGACATGTATCATCCTGGAAAGGGTTACCAAGACATTTGGAGAAAAACTTGGAACAGTGGTGAACCTCCCCTGGAGATACACCAAGAGCGAAAGGACAACTCATCCAGGAGCTCATTAAAAAACTCTGAGCAACATCTGAAGAACTGTCAAACCTCACTTGCCCCAGTTAAGGTCTGTCTTCATGATTCAACAATAAGAAAGAGACTGGGAAAAAATGGCATCCATGGGAGAGTTCTAAGGCAAAAGCCACTGCTCATCAAAAGCACACAAAGGCTCGTTGCACATTTGCCTATCCCACAAAAAAATATTGTGTAGATCCATGATACAAAAGTTAAATTTTTTGAAAGGTGTGTTTCTCATTACATCAGGCTTAAAACTAACACAACATTTTCATACATGTATAAAGAACATCATACCAACAAACATGGTGGTGATAGTGTGATGGACTTTTGCAGCTCCAGGATCTTGAAGACTTGCCATAATTGAATGCAACAATGAATTTTGCACTCTACCAGAAAATCCTGAAGGAGAATGTCCATCATCAGGTTGTGACCTCAAGCTAAAGCACATTTGGGTTATGCAGCAGGACATGCAAACCGCCATGTCCACCTCTGAATGGCTAAAAAAATACAACATTTTTGGAGTGGCCTAGTCAACGTCCCGCCTTAAATCTGATTGAGCACCTTAAACAGGCCATTCATGCTCAAAAACCTTCCAGTGTGTCTGAATTAAAATAATACTTCATAGAAGAGTAGAATTCCTCCACAGTGACGTGAAAGACTTATTGCCAGTTTTGTTTGATTGCAGATGTTGCTGCCAAGGGTAAACAACTAGTTACCAGTAATTAGGTTCAGGGGCAATTACTTTTTTCATATAGGGCCAGGCAGTCCACATCATTAAATGAATATCTATCAAATTTCTGCTTATGATATTGTATTATATTTGGCTATAACCATGGTAATGCTTTTGTCTGAATATGTTTGTGTGTTGAATATACCATGTTGTCACCAAGAACAACGGCAATAAATAATCATGTAAATTTGCAGAAGGCGCCGCATTCATAAAAATGCTTAAATATTAGCACTAACACTCTGAAGATAAAATGGGATAAAATATGCACAGCAAAATATTATAATATTACATACTTGACTAATAATTTGAACACAAAATATCTTTTAACTTGACCAAGAAGCCCTCAGTATTTGACTTTTTTCTTTTGTTTGTTTTTTAAGGGTATTTGGCTGTACAGAAGTGAGATCTGGTTGTGTTTTGTGTCATCAGGAAGAATATAGGTGCATCAAGAATATCACTGAAAAGTTTATTTCAGTAATTCAATTAAAAATGTGAAACTCATATTATATAGAGTCATTACACACAGAATGGTATATATTAATTGTTTATTTCTTTAATTTTGATGATTGTGGCTTACAACTAATGAAACCCCAAAATTCAATATCTCAGAAAAAAAAGAATTTGCACCTTTTTCCTACCACATTTATTCCTTCCATTCCTTCCAACTTTCCATTAATGTGCTTGGATATAGCACTCTGTGAACAGCCAACCTACTGAAACAGACAATTTATGAAGGGGGAAAAAAATCAACCCTCTCCAGTGAAGTGGGATGAAATTACTAACA
Organism: Clarias magur; assembly: GCA_013621035.1. Lineage (NCBI taxonomy): Eukaryota > Metazoa > Chordata > Actinopteri > Siluriformes > Clariidae > Clarias > Clarias magur. The sequence continues at coordinate 5,293,822 of QNUK01000007.1, read as the reverse complement.
GTATATGGTGGTGTGAAAAAGTGTTTTCTTCTTTTTTTTTGCATGTTTGTCACAATTTAATGTTTCAGATCATCAAACAAATTGAAATATTATAACCTTCAGTTTATAAATGAAGGTTTTTATTATTAAAACCCATAGAAGTCCGCGGAGCCAACAACGGGTCCAAGTGCATTTTTTTCTGGTAACCATAAAAAGAACTTAAAATGCTCCATCATTTTTTATCATTTTATATAAAATGATGGATATATATATATATATCATCATCATTTTTGATCATTTTATATATATATATATATAAAATGATCAAAAATATTTTAAGTATATATATATATATATATATATATATATATATATATATATATATACAGAGTGGGTCAGAGTGGGTCATTTATGTGGATACACCTTAATAAAATGGGAATGGTTGGTGATATTAACGTCCTTTTTGTGGCACATTAGTGTATGTGAGGGGGCAAACTTTTCAAGATGGGTGGTGATCATGGTGGCCATTTGGAAGTCGGCCATCTTGGATCCAACTTTTGTTTTTTCAATAGGAAGAGGGTCATGTGACACATCAAATGTATTGGGAATTGGGAACAAGAAAAACAATGGTGTGCTTTGTTTTAACGTACCTTTATTCTTTCATGAGTTATTTACAAGTTTCTGACCACTTATAAAATGTCTTCAATGTGCTGCCCATTGTGATGGATTGTCAATGCAACCCTCTTCTCCCACTCTTCACCCACTGATAGCAACACCACAGGAGAAATGCCAGCATAGGCTTCCAGTATCCGTAGTTTCAGGTGCTGCACATCTCGTATCTTCACACCATAGACAATTGCCTTCAGATGACCCCAAAGATAAAAGTCTAAGGGGGTCAGATGGGGAGACCTTGGGGGCCATTCTATTTTGCATGGCCATATTTTTGCCATAAATTTACCTTCTGTGTATAAGATGATCTGTGTCCCTCTCCACTCAATCCTGGACATTTTCTTTGCACTATGTAAGTGAGTAGGTTATGTGTATGGTGTAAGAGTGAGTTATTTTGCCTGTCAGTTAACTATATTCTAAATAAACTACAAACAAAAAATGTTTTTTTGCCCTGAAATTATTTTCTTTTAGCACTTCCCTCTGTCACATACCTGACTGAAGGGGTAATTATGCAGCTCATTATTCGTGCCTTTGTCTTCTCTAGTGAGAATTACAGCATTATTCATGATCATTCACGACTCCTTGCATACAGCCTTTCTAAACAAAAAGTGTCTTAGAAAATGTAAATGAATATATTGTTTTCTGTGAATGAGTGATCAAGATCATTATCACACCATTTTGAAACAATTACTCTAGACTACAATATCCGGGTCACAGAAATCTTGTAAACAAATGTTATGAATGTTATGCCTTTTTTCAGTGATCTATATGTTTTTGTTTTCAGAAACCATGCATAACTGTTATTTTCTCCAAAATAAAAACTTGTACATACATTCTGCTCACATATTACTGGAGCCCAGTTTGTGCTAAATAGAGTGTAGTTAGATTTTAGCCATTTATATGTTTATACGTAACTGAAAAATACATAAATGTCAAAACTTTGTTAGGGCCCCAAAACACCATCAGACTCTTAAGGGTTCAGCCTCAGTCTCTGTCTGACCTGAAAGACATCATTTAAATGTTACCCTCTATCAATAAGCCTATCCACTTAGTTAGTAAAAACTTCCAGACATTGTCAGTTAATCAGGGCAGATTATCACTTTATCTTGCAATGCCATGACTGCCAAGCGACAGTCTGGGTATGAAACAATTCTGTTAGCAACCAGTAATCTCGAAATTAGACCCACATCTTCTTTCGACACTTTAGGTCATGTGCTTGCACGTTTAATTCACGCGAAAGACAACACATTGTCAGACACTGATCATGACTGTTACACTAAAATTGTCCATTCCACTAGCATTCACCCTGATCTATCCTCCACGCCCCTGGAAACAGGTGACACCCTGTTTGTCGATAGCTCTTGTTCCAAGCCCTGTGATGGTCTCTTCCTTTGTGTTTATGCTGTATGTCGACTGCCTAGTCAATGTGTAGAAGCTTTCTCACTTCACTTTGCTTTGTCTAAGGGAAAGAATGTTACTTTATACACAGATTCCCGTTACGCTTTTGGAGTGTCACATGATTTTGGCCGCATTTGGCAGATGCATGGCTTTTGTTCAGCTGAGGGTAAACCGATTTCTCTAACACGTCATTTCTATCTAGTTCTCTGATTCCTAATGGTGATCTTCACGCGGTGCAACAGCCACATCTAATGATGTTTCTTTCTGGCAAAGAAATAATGCGTATGTAGGATCAGACAATCTGTGGTATTGTCCTGATGGCCGGCCTCTGCATGCCTGCACACTCTCTCCCTTTCCTCGTGCGTGAGTTTCATGGCATTACACATGGTGCACAAAGGGGGATGAAAGAAGTCATGGCAGAGCTTTTTTGTATACCCAATCTCTACACACATCGACCATATAAGTTGGATAATATATCTTGGATAAGTGCCTGATGTGCACAAAACACAAAAACAGTTTTCGTGATGGGTTGAAGCCTGTCCGTGTGCTAGAGAAAATGCAAAAGTGGTGACTCAAATTCTACCAAAAGAAATTATACCACGATATGGCATACCAAATTCGATAGACTCAGACAAAGGGACTATGCAAGTATCTGGCTATTAATTGGCATTTTCACATTCCATACCACACAATCCTCAGGTATTTTTGAAGGGACGAACAGAACGATGAAAGAAAAATTGATTAAGGCTATGCAGACACAAAAAACTGGGAACTGGGTTGATCTGCTACTTGCCGCTATAGCTGAAATGAGGATGACCCCTAGAAAAGATGTTCACCGATCACCACATGAAATTGTGTTTGGTAGGCCCTTTCCGACTCCCTGGAGAAGAGGGAAACCTGCATTGGGAACAACACATTTATATGTGCATATTGTTGAATATTCTGCTGCGCTCTTTAGCAAGACATTTTGAACATATTGGCAAATAAAACTCTCATAATTTTGACGGTGGCTACACACCCCTATCAGACTGGGTACTTGGTGTTGATTAAATCTCTAAAACCCCCAAAGATGGGAGAGGTAAAATATATGAGGGGCCGGCGGAAATAGTTGCAATAACCCGTACCGCCGTTCTAACTTTTTCCACAGTGGATCCATACTACAGGGCTGAAAAGGTGCCCAAGGGAACGTTTGCACAGCAAATCTGTTTAAGAATTGTGTTGAAGAATGTATTACTGTCTGTGTCTATTTCTTCTTTTTGTGCAGGTACGCGTGCAAAGGCTAAGTAGTTGAAACCACTCAGGTGTCCAACAGGAAAAAACACGCCGTTGAGCGGGAAACTTCCTGCCCCGTGGAAAACTGCAAAGCTGACCTGCCAGATGCTTCATCTCCGCCTGAACAAAGCGTGAATAAACTGAGAACAGTATCTTTAATGAGACAGCACATACTGTATCTTATGCATGAATAATATACCTAGATCGTTTTTCTTTACCAAATATTGTTGCCCACTAATTGGTTGGCAAGGGATGGATGTAGTGGCTGCGCGTTTTCCTGCAGGGGTGAAAACTAATCTAAAAGAGGCAAAAGAGCAGCATCTTTGAGAACACTCAGAGTTTTGTTTTAGTTAGGTTTAATCCGTCACAAAGTAGTTTGCGAATTAGAGTACTTTGATCTGACAGTAGGGGTGTCATCTTGGCTGAGCATTGGCTTTGGTCCATAAATATAAGTACAGTAACTAGACTTAATTAACCGTTGATTCCTGAAGTCACTAGGTGAGATAAACGCTTCGTGAGGTGGGACGAGTGCTGATTGGGCATGCCCGCACTCTGAGAACCAATAATCGTCAAGAATAAGTGTTATCTCCCCGACCTGACCAGGATGTGAAACCATGAAGTGTCCATCAGATATTGTTCATTTCCTCTTCCCAAAAACCTCAGGAACCAAATAGATCAATAGATCTAAACCTGAAGGGCCAAATACTTCTACAATACTTCTACTTTATCATTATTTTTTAAAATTATTTTAAATGTTTACTGATGAATTGTTTTAACTTTAAACATTCACTTAAGAGACTGTCAGTTTGATCAATTCAAGGATGATACGTTTGCAAGGTACCTTATAAAAAAAGTATATAAAAAACTATGTAATGCACAAAAAGAATACATTTAATTATGATAAAATATTTACAAATATAAAGACAAATAAAATTCATTAAAAAATCTTATTCTTTTAAATAGAAAAAAAAACATACAGAAAACCATCTCAGAATGCACAACATACTAAACCTTGAGGTGGTTTAATTGCAACAGCATGAATACCATGTCAGGTTTCACTCCTGTCAGCTAAGAACATAATTACATTAGTCTGTAAAAAAGAAAGTTCTCATTATTTATTTGAATGCCAACCTTGGCGAGCTCCATACTCAAACGTTCTTTCGTTTTTTTTCTCAGTGCCTCTAAATTTTCCTCTGTGTGATTTTCTATCAGTGTGTTTATTCGTGTTTGTTGGTTATTAAAAGGGAGTTTGCTTAACACTCTGTCTCAGCACAATTCTTGTAGGGATGATTGACTTTTTCTCGGCCTGCATCTTTTAAATTAAACAGCTCTTTACATTTTAAACATGGATATATTTCTTTATAAACATTATTTTCCCTGTCTCTTTTGTATACCTGACATCTCAATGACTCAAAGATTATACCATCACCAGAACCTTCTGGAGTAAATGACGTGATTGATGAGATACAAACTCGTGCCATGAATCGATACAAGACAGGTCAATCAGAATTCTCTTTGCGTTGCCTTTTCTGCAGAAAAGAGACGCCCCAAAACATATCTTTGGCTCTGGATCTGAATTGGAAACTGAAGCTGAACACACACAGATTACAGCCGTTGCCTCCAGTGTCTAATACTGCTCATGTTGTAGAGCGGATTTGAAGATTTTTTTTTTTCATCAGAATCAGCAGCTCTTCTTTGACTTTCTCTTCGGTATGATAAAGTATCTCCAACTAAATTAAAAAAGAAAAAACAATGAAGTAAATAATTTGAACTGAATTAAAACCTAAAACATTCACCATAACAAATAGCTGTATAAATAAAAGGGGATGTTTTAGTGCAATAATGTTTAGAATTCACATTGATCCCCTTTACTGTGAATAATCCTATAGTACACAATAACAAATGACAGAGTCCACAACCTCTTTTCAGTGAAGTCTGATTTCTTTTATATAAAGATGTTATGTATAGTGGATATAAAGAAGAAAAACTGTGGGTGCAAAAGTATGAAAACTCCTTAACTAACATATATAATTGTTTGCTTTTAATACAGCACTCAGCCTTTTTGGTTAAGGAAAGATGGCATAAAATGTCCAGTCAGTCTTTTTGAGCAAGACTTTATTAACTTGGTACATCTTAGTTTTGCAATTTTATGCCACTTTTCCTTTAAAAAAAGCAGAGTGGTTACTGATCAGATTGGGGGTTCAAGTCACAGACCCTGCAAGTTGACACTGTCGGGCCCATGAGCAAGGCTCTTAAACCTTTCGGCTCAAAGATGTCAAATATATTAGAGAAATTAGACCAAATGTTTCACAGGCTGCAAGGTGCCTAAACAGACAATTAAAAAATCCTGAGACTAGACTGATAATGAGAGCAAAAACCTGCCAAGAATGAGCTAAAAAAACGCCCTTCAGGAAGCTTGGAGAACTATTCCTCAAGACTACATTTAAAATACAATGGAACCTTGGATTACGAGCATAATTCGTTCCGGAAGTGGGCTCATGTTCCAAAACACTCATAAACCAAATCATCATTTACCATAAGAAATAATGGTATTCACATTATTGCGCTAAGCACTATCATGTGATAAGGTGCATTTCTCTAACAATCTTTATGTAACAAACATGATTTAAACTTCACCTATCAATAAAATGCAATATATTACAAAGTTTTCAAAAAGTAACATTTATACAGTCGATGTCTACACAAACAGCAAACTCAAGCATACTGTATAATATTTTTTGCAAATATTAATCTAAAAGCATTATATTAGAAACATCACATTACTTAAGCAACAAAAACATTTCTCACCAGGCTGGGAATATGTCGTTAAATTATATTTTCAAGTTTTAGCTTATTTCAAGTTTAAGCTTATTTCAAGTTTAAGCTACATCAGAACAGCATGGTCCTTTTTCCTTTTAGCACTCTCTCCTCCCTTTTCTGTACCTTCTGCCTAAATTATCACATGACCCCACTAAAACAAAGTTCTTAAATGAGTCTTCTCTGTCAGGATATTTCTATATGCACGAGCCCCGTCATATTGGTCGTGGTGGTGGTGTCACAACTATCTACAATGCTGTGCTCACTGTCACTCAGAAAACAAGGCCCAGGATTAACTCATTTGAAGTGCTTATCATTAATGTTGCACTCAGCGAAATACATAATAAACCCTTGCTACATTTTGCCCTGGTCACCGTGTACAGACCCCCGGGGCCATATGTTGATCTGCTGTCAGGCCTATTGCTTAACTCTGACAAAGTGCTGATAGTAGGAGACTGCACTAGTTAAAATTGCAAATTAATGTTTTTAGCTTCGGACCAAGGCTGCATCTCAATCTTTTTTTTTTTTTTTGATTTTTCCCCGATTTTCTCCCTAATTTAGTCATGTCCAATTCCTCCCCGTCACTAGGGGGCTTCCCACATTAAGGCTACTACTACCTCTCAGCCGGGAGGGCCGAAGACTATCACGTGTTTCCCCTGAACCACGTGACGCCAGCCGAAAGCATCTTTTCGAACTGCTCGCTCGCGCACCGTTGGGGGCGGCGTAACACACTCGGAGGACAGCGCTATCCGTTCCCTCCGTTGCGCGAGCTCACAGACGCCCCTGACTGGCTGTAGAGCCGTGATCAATGTGGGAGCTCTCCCCTCTGAGAGAGCTCGGCCAATCAGCTCTCTCTAGACCTCCGGCTGCGAGAGGTTACAGCACCACCCGGGATTCGAACTAGCAATCTGATCTCCGGATGATAGGGCGAGCGCTTTAACCACTGCGCCAGTCGGAGGCCATCAATACCAATCTTACCTGATCTTAGTGCTGCATTCAACACTATAGATCATAACATTCTCATAGATTGCTTACAAAATCACATTGGTATTCAGAGACAGGCGTTAAAATGGTTTATATCCTACCTGTCTGATCGATACCATTTTGTAGATCTAAATGGAGAACTGTCTGGTGTAATGCCAGTAAAATATGGGGTCCCACAAGGGTCAGTTTTAGGACCTCTGCTGTTATCAATATACAGTGCATGCTTCCCTTGGGTAACATCATTAAAAAAAGACATGGGATAAGTTTCCATTGTTATGCTGATGATACCCAGTTTTACATCTCCACAAAATCAGATGAAATACCCAAGTTGTCTTGACTAAATGAGTGTGTTCAAGATATAAAAGATTGGATGACCGATAATTTTCTTTTTACTAAATTCAGATAAGACGGAGATATTACTTATTGGCCCAAAAACCAGTACACAACAGCTCTCACAATTCAGCTTGCGTTTAGAAGGAAGTGAAAGACCTGGGCGTAATATTAGACAGTAACTTAACCTTTGAAAATCATATTTCCAATATAACAACAACAGCCTTTTTCCACGTTAGAAATATTGCCAAGCTTAGGAACATTTTATCTGTATCCAATGCAGAAAAGCTGGTTCATGCATTCATGACCTCCAGACTAGACTATTGTAATGCATTACTAGGTGGTTGTCCTGCATTCTCAATAAACAAGCTTCAGTTAGTCCAAAATGCAGCCGCCAGGGTTTTCACACTAGATCAAGAAAATATGATCAAATAACCCCAATATTATCATCCCTGCACTGGCTACCTATTTAGTTTAAAATTAGTTACAAAATAGCATTACTTACATACAAGGCTCTAAATGGTCTAGCTCCCTCAAATCTAGCCAGACTTCTGATACGCTACAATCCAGCACGTTCTTTAAAATAAAAAAACTCCGGACTTCTGGTAGTTCCCAGAATATCAAAATCTACAAAAGTGGGTAGGGAATTTTCATATTTAGTTCTGAAGCTTTGGAATAGCCTTCCTGACAGTGTTCGGGTCTCAGACACAGTTTCCCAGTTTAAAAGTAGACTCAAGGCGCATCTCTCTGGCATACATGTAACTCATCTCATAACCTTATACTCCAGTACATCTATCCTGAATGGCAACTACGCTAATTCTTTCCACCTGCGCTTTATTTTTCTACCCATCCCGAGGCATTTGGAAATTTTGCCAGCTTTGGTATACAAAGGCCAACCCTGCGAGGACCCTAAGGTATCCAGAGAAGGATCAGCTCCAGTTGGCTTCTGCTTCATGATGGTTTTTAGCTACACATGCTGCTTCTGAGCTTCCAGCGATCCAGACCCCCCTCTGTCCTCAGCACCTACTGACTCATCCCTGTGCTGAACTGGACTTCATGTTAATTTTAAATAACTTCTGTTATACTGAACTTTCAGCTGCATAACACACATGATGTTATATAATTTCTGTTATCCGTTATCACACAAATGAGGATGGGTTCCCTGCTGAGTCTGGTTCCTCTCAAGGTTTCTTCCTATTACCATCTCAGGGAGTTTTTCCTTGCCACTGTCGCCATCATCCTTGGCTTGCACATCAGGGACATTTGGGTAAAATGGATAGCAGGTATTGATCTGCATCATACTGTGTAAGACTGGAAGTTCAGTATAACAGGAGATGTGTTTAAGTTAAAATCGAGTCTAGTTCGTTATTGGAAAGACGGATCCGAGTTTCTCATGTCTACATAATACATGGCGTCGAGGCACACAGAAACTCCACGTGATGCGAAGATCGGATAATTTTTTTTTAGTCATGTAGTTTACTTTCGTTTCGTTCCTTTGATCAGAAATAAAAGAAAATGTTACATTTTCAATAAACGGACCTCCAACATATACAATGTCTACATACAGTATACAAATTATAACACAATTGTGAAATAAATAAATTTTTATTTAAAATTTCTATTATTTAATTTTTCCATAAATAAATAAATAACATCAACGTAATACTGTGTTTGGTGTTTATTTTATATATGTAAATATAACTCACGTTACGTTATATATCACGTGACCAGAATATGCATGAGATGAACTGCTCAATTCTGTTTCCTGTACAGAACCTACGGAGGTTTTGTGATGCTTTGCGCATGCGCGCCCAGTATAAAATGAACGAATCACTCTCTGAGACGACACATTCTTCTGAGTCACGTTAAAGACTCGTTCAAAAAAAACTAATCATTCATGAATGACCTATCACTACACCACACCCCTGTTCAGGTGCATCTCATTAAATTAGAATATCATCCAGAAGTTGATTTATTTCAGTAATTCATTTAATTTTTCAAATGTGAATTTTGGGGTTTCATTAGCTATAAGCCACAATCAATAAAATGTAAAGAAATAAACACTTAAAATATACCATTCTGTGTGTAATGAATCTACAGTGGAACCTTGGATTACATGCATAATTCATTCTGTAAGTGGGCTCGTATTCCAAAACACTCGTAAATCAAAGCAAATGTTCCCATAAGAAATAAGAAAACTCAAATTATTAATTCCATAGCTAATTATTTTTATGCATAAATATAATTAATACAAAATATAAAGTAAAAATAAACCAAATTAAGCTGCACTTAAAAAAAAGTAACAATAAATCCTGTCAGATAAGCGTTTCTGTTTGTGCGTGCAGAAGCTATGTATGTGTGTGTGTGTGTGTGTGTGTGTGTGTGTGTGTGTGTGTGTGTGTGTGTGGAATTAGCCCCTCCCATCCCCTCGTCTTCCACAGTAAACACCGCCCCCTGTCTGTATCAGCCTGCAGTGTGTGCGCGTCATCTGACACCATGCATTTACACACAAACACACTCAACGGAAACATCATATTTACAGGAAAAAAAGGATCTTCATCTTTCTAATGACACTCAACTGACGGAATCACTGCTATAAGGTAAAAATGAAACAGATTAACATACACTTTACATTTGAACAGAATCGTGACAAAGCAGTATTTCTGTGTAGAGCTGAGAGCGTGTGTGTGTGTTTGTGTAAGACTAAGACTAACACTAAGACCAAGCAGGAGAGACGATTACTCACAATTCCGCAGCGCAAGAAAGAGATAAAACCATAGTGAAAACTCAATTGTGATCATGTGATGCTCAGCGTCAAAACAAGAAGCGCATGCGTGATGCATAACACTAAGTACTCGTAAAAGAAGACTTGCTTGTTTTTCAAGTCAAAATGGATTAAAAATCTTTGCTCGTCTTGCGGAACACTCGCAAACCACGTTACTCGCAATCCAAGGTTTCACTGTATATAGTATGAGTTTCACGTTTTTAATTGAATTACTGAAATAAATAAACTTTTCGATATTTATCGAAACTATTCTAATTTATTGAGATGCACCTGTATTCTTCCTGATGACATGAAACACAACCTGTTCTCACTTCTGTACAGCCAAATACCCTTAAAAAAAACACACACACACACAAAAAAAAAAACAGTCAAATACAAATGGCTCCTTGGTCAAGTTAAAAGATATTTTGTGTTCAAATTATTACCAAAGTAATAATAATAATAATAATAATAATAAAATAAATAAATAAAAAAATAATATTTTGCTGTGCATATTTTATCCCATTTTAAGTGTTAGTACTAATATGTAAGCATTTTTATGAATGCGGCGCCGTCTTCTGTACATTTACATGATTATTTTTTGCTATTGTTTTTGGTGACAACATGGTATATTCAACACAAACAAACATATTCAGACAAGACAAAAGCATTACCATGGTTATAGGCTAATACAATGCAATAGCATGAGCAGAAATTTGATAGATATTCATTTAATGATGTGGACTTAATAGCAGCTACATTGGCGTAAAAACATTTAACTTTTTTTTTGCCTATTTGCCACACTTAAATAATTCAAATCATTAAACAAATTGTAATATTACACAAAGATAACCCAAGTAAATAAAAAACACTGTTTTCAAACACCTGCAATCAAACAAAAATGGCACATCATTGTGGAGGAATTCTACTCTTCTATGCAGTTTTTTTTATTTATTCAGACAGACTGGAGGATTTTTGAGCATAAACGGCCTGTTTAAGGATTTCAATCAGATTTAAGTCGAGGGAAACCTGGTGCTGAATGAATGGTATTCTGCAGAAATTAGCAAAGAGCTAACGTACACGTAAGCGCACACTGTTAGCATTGAGCTGTTCAGCTCTTTAAGCTTTTCTATTCTTATCAGTGTATTATAAAAATATAGTTAAGTTTCCTTGTCTTTACATGTGTAGAAATGATTCATTGTTTCATATTTCATGCTTTTTTTTTTATTGTGCAGTGTCTCTATATGTGATGACATGATGCACAGAAACAACACAAAGTCATCTGTATAGAAAAAAGTCAATGTACTGTATTTGTATTGTATTTGTTATACAGCATTGTATAAGATGTATAGAGTTAATGCAGCTTAACTCTACAGCTTTCTAACTTGCTGTTTTACTTAAAAAAAAGAAAAAGAAAAGGCTGTCAAGTATCCAGTCTAATGAGGAATAAAATCTTAAGTGTCATGATGTTTTAGGAAACTAATCAACGATGTTAGTCCGACAGACCAACCTGACTTTACATGTTACTGAGAAACCTGGAAACTTCACTTTAGACACTAGAGACTCCTTCAATACTAGTGATTGTCACGGCAACCAGTGATTCTGCACGCTGTCCGATCGTCCGGTTCATCTTCGTTATAAATCTATTTTGTTTTTCAGTCACGGCGAAAAAAAAAAGCTAAATGGATATCAAAAAAATCTAATACTCATAATCATGTGGAGGGGAAACAAGCTTAACTCTTTAAACATGGGCAAAATCTGTCCATTCGCTGAATGAAACAATGAATTTATTATTATTATTAATACAACTCTCCAACATTTTGCTTGCACACACACAAGCCAACATAACTAGCATACAGTTAGAAAACCATACACAACACAATCTACATTTCTGTTATTAGCCTCTTGAGCCTCAGACTGTTGTGTACGCTGCATTTACTCTTCTGTGGAATTAATCAGTATCTTCAAACAGCAAAAATTTTGGCAAAAAAAAAAAAAACATTGTGCCTTATAGTCCTCATAGATGTGTCTTTCTAGCGCTGCACTGGAAGCTCTCGGACGACTCGTTCCCTCCTGAGGATTTTGGCATCGTCTCCAGGATGCTTAATGTGAAGTGGGATCGCATCGCCCCGTATCCTTTTTTGAAAAATGGCCGCATGACATAAATTCCCGACACAAATAATTACATTTGCGTTTGTTTTATAATGACGACAAATCAAACCCCTGAAATATTACTGCAGTATATCGTAAGACAAGTAGATTAGTGCTGTTTTAACTATTTCAGTGTTTCATGGCTATGATGTTAGTACAGAAAGATGGTTTGATGGAAGGTTGTGCCTTAAATTATTTAAATAAACTTTTTTTTCAAGCAGTTCTAATGTCACAATCCCAATAAATGAGTTATGTGAGACAAATTAATGAAGCAAAGTAGTTAAAAAGGAGGATAAAAAATAAAAATAAACAGGCTAGCAAATATTGTGCAATGGCTGGACTGCAAGTGCGCCCTCTTGTGGTGGAGAGGTTATAAGCTACAGATGGAAAACAAACAGTTACTAAATTGGTTTTAATCAGAATTAATAGATGATGTTTAACAGATGCATTGATGGTAAACCTAGGTTTCAGATCACAGTCAAGACAGCTGAAAATCTGATTGTAAAATTATTTGCAAGAATTACATATAATATTTTATTATATAATATTATAATATTACGTAACACTACTTACATATTTTTAATTTTATTGATTTATTTTTGTCCACATAAAAGATGTGCATGTTTTCTTTTTGGGTTATTTTTTCCCCCCCCCACATAAAGTTAGTGCTTATTATGAGTAAGTGATAATGTCAAGATGATATATCACAAAGGTAACATGTCTGTCGCTTTGAGTAATTGGTAGTGCTGTGTTTTTTTTTTGTTTTGTTTTGTTTAATCACTTTAGCACTATAGTCTGTTTTAAGTCCACTGATGATTGGTCATGTTCCCTGACTCGCTCTCCCTCACAGAGCCAGTAATGCGTCTCATACAGTCGTTCTGCGTCCACTGAAGGCCGGCTACTTCAACTTCACCTCAGCCACCGTTAGTTACTTGGCTCAAGCAGGAGGTCAGGTTGTGGTAAGTGTTTCCTTCCAGCAATATATATGTATATATATTTTTTCTTTCGATGGAAAATGTGCTCATGGTTCTTGAAAACAGGATATCATATAACCAAATATTTTAGCACAACAACATCAAGGACCTGTGTAATGTGTGTAAAACTACTAGCGTTCCGTTATCGCTTACGATTTTAAACCAGTTATAACAGCATGTAAATGTACTCCTTGTTTTTATGGGTTTTGTTTGAGAGGTGTGTACAAATGGAGCAATATTAATGCCGTATTTTGTACAATAATCAGAATTCTGTTGTCTATCGTAAGGTTGGCTACACCAGCACTCCTGGTCAGGGAGGCATTCTGGCCCAGAGGGAGTTTGACAGACGCTTTTCTCCACATTATGTAAGTGTTTGTATATCAATCCTCAGAAGAGGTTTCTTCACCGTCTTAGATGCTCCACACGGTTGAGACAAATTCCATCAAACATTCAGTCACACCTTGAAGCCATTAAATTGATCAGTTTAAGCACAATTCAGAGCCTTTTGTAGGTAACCTTTTATTTGTACCTCCCTGTAGCTGGACTGGGCTGCTTTCGGTGTGATGACTCTGCCCTCCATTGGCATCACGCTGCTCCTTTGGTACCTCAGCAAGAGGAAATACGACTCCCCCAAGACCAAGAAGAACTAACGTGTGTAGGGTTAAAGCATTACAAAAGGGGTCAAGGAAGGGGTAGGAATGTGGGTTGATATATTTTTTTCCCAGAGATTTTTCAATCATTTTATTACCCATATTGGGGGTAACATGACCATGGATTCAAGTTCAGAGTTCTCACTGGATGGCCAGTTATTTCTTTCCTTTTCCTCCCATCCGGAAGAATGACTGAGGTTGCCTTTCCTTCTTTATAACTTCTCGATCACCATCGAAGGCTATGAGGCAACCTTTTTTTTTTTTTAGTTTGTTTGTTTTTAATCAAGCAATTAAAAACAAATTGGGTCATTACTGTTCTGAGATTTACAGTGGAAATAATAAATAAAAGTGGATTTTTACAAAATAAATACACCTCAGTTTGGATGTTTTTCTTTGTTATGGTAATTGCATAACAGCTTTGCTTCATGGTAATTGTGACCCGTCGCATCAGGTATTGCGTTGCATTTTGGGTGATTTGAGTTATACATATTTTTTACTCATGGTTAATTAAGCTTCACTTTGACACCATGTTTATTACTCATGTCTAGTTCCTGAGATATGGTGAAACTTTGGACCTCAGGAGGGAAAAACGTTAAAAGACAGTTCAGACATCATGCTTAAAACATAATCATAATTTTTTTATTGTCGTTCATGAGCAGCAGAGCTGGAGGTGGCAGAGCTGAAGATGGAAGAATAGAAAGGATTAGGAGTAAGTATATTAAAGGGACAGTGCAAGTATAGGACAATTATGTTACAGAGGACAGATTAAAATGGTTTGGACATGTGCAGAGAAGGGATGGGTATATTGGGAGGAAAATGTTAGAGATGGAGCTGCTAAGCAAGAGGAAATGATGAAGGCCCAAGAGGAGGTTCATGGATGTGGTGAGGGAGGGCATGTACTGTAGGAGATTGGAGTGACAGACAGATGTGGTAGACCGAGTTAGATGGAGACAAATAGTCCGCTGTGGCAACCCCTAATGAGAGCAGCCGGAAGAAAAATAATAAGAGGAAGTGGAAACACTGTGCAATTTTTACTTTTTTTTTATTTTTTTTAAATCAGTAACATAATAAATTTTTGTACATAAGTAGTGTTACAAGATTGTACAGAGAACCTTTAAAATAGTGTACCCCAAAAAGGCAAAATAAAACCTTGAGGACAGGACAGTCTTCGTGGAAACCATCCCCAGCCACTACGCGCATCCAAGCAGACCACACAGGGCATCCATGCAACAAGATCTCCAACCAGAAGCAGGACTCCAGGGTTAGACAGGTCCAGAGGGCAGAGGGGTTTGGATCACTGGCAACTCAGGAGCGACATGTATAGCTCGACAGAGAGACAGGGAAAGGGAAAAGGAGAGAGGGAGAGAGAAGAGAGCAGAAAAGGAGAGAGCAGAAAATAAGGATGGCAGTTAGATGAGGTTAGACAGGAGTCTCCATGGACTATGATGTTGGCAGGTGACATTGTGCTTTGTAGCGAGAGCAGGGAACAGGTGGAGGAAAATTTGGAGAGGTGGAGGTATGTTCTGGAAAGCAGAGGAATGAAGGTTAGCCACAGCAAGACAGAATACATGTGTGTGAATGAGAGGGACCCAAGTGGAACGGTGAGGCTACAGGGAGCAGAGATAAAGAAGGTGCAGGACTTTAACTACTTAGGGTCAACGGTCCAGAGTAATGGTGATTGTGGAAAGGAGGTGAAGAGCCGGGTACTGGCTAGGTTGAACGGGTGGATAAAGGTGTCACGTGTGCTGTGCGATAAAAGAGTATCAGCGAGAATGAAAGCAAAGGTGTACAAGACAGTGGTGAGACCAGCGATGCTCTACGGCTTAGAGACAGTGGCACTGAAGAAAAGACAGGAGGCAGAGCTGGAGGTAGCGGAGATGAAGATGTTGAGATTCTCTTTGGGCGTGACAAGGATGGATAGGATTGAGAATAAGTTCATCAGAGGGACAACCCATGTTAGATGTTTTGGAGATAAAGTCAGAGAGGCCAGATTGAGGTGGTTTGGACATGTTCAGAGGAGAGATTGTGAATATATCGGTAGAAGGATGCTGAGGTTAGAACTGCCAGGCAGGAGGTCTAGAGGAAGACCAAAGAGGAGATTTATGGATGTAGTGAGAGAGGACATAAAGTTAGTTGGCATGAGAGAAGAGGATACAAAGGATAGGCTTAGATGGAGGCAAATGATTCGCTGTGGCGACCCCTGAAAGGGAACAGCAATGAAGAAAAAGAATAGGGGGGAAAAATCAGCATGTCCCAGCCAAAATACTGTAATCAGCAAATGATCTTCAGACTAACCATTTTGAAAAATATCTAGTTTTTTTAAATTAGCTAGATAGTTAGTTAGCTAGCTAAACTTTAACGCTCTGGATGAAGGAAAAAGGTTTGTCCCAGTTTTTAAAATGGCTAGATTTAGCTAGCAATTTTAGTTAGCTAGCTAAATTTTACACTACATGATGAAGGGAACAGGTTTGTCCCACTAACTCGAGCTAGCTAGCTAAATCTATATACTTTAAATAAAACTGAAATTCAGTGTGTTTGTATGGACAGGCGGTTCAGTCACAGGCATGTCTCCTCACTTGAAGAAACTGTATGCAGCATCATCATCTGTTAGCATGTCACAGGCGTTCTCCACCGACTGTAACAGCAGGCAGCGTCCTCACTAACTGCAACAGTAGGTAGCATCATCTTCAAATTCTGTGTAATGGTAAAACACAGGCATCAGGATCTGCATGCGGGTACCCTCTAGTTATAAAATATCATGTAGAAAGCAAAACTGTGGACAATTCATATACTGTATGTACCGGACTCACTAGAAGCTGTTTTTGGCACTCTAACCTGTGCGCTTAACAACACTGTTACTACACTCAAGTCTGCTTTATTATTATTATTATTATTATTATTATTATTATTATGGTCCCTTTAATATGTATCTTTCACCTGAAAATATGGATCTAGTGTACACAGTATTCAGTTCCATCCATCCATCCATTTAGGAAGCTCTGTAGTCCCACTATGGATTGTGGAGGCCAGTGGTGACAATTGTATTTATGCCTTATTTTGTCAACCACGGTAGGACCTCTGGATCAACTTTAACACATGCGTTCACCCACCACAGGCAATTTGGCAATGCCAATTAGCATAATCTGCATGTTTTAGGACTGTGGGAGGAAACTCACCAGGCACGGGAAGAATATTGATTAGCTCTATTTATTATTTTTTTGAGAGCGAGAGAGAGAGCGAGAGAGCTGCATGTATTAGTAAACATAAATTGAGTTTGAAATGAGAGTTACAGTAGAATTCATGTCATAGTAATGCATGCTTAAGTGAAATTAATTGCAACTTAAATTGTTCCACAGTTGGAAATCATACGTAATTTTAATGTAATTTCATTGTTATTTCTATTTAATGCATTTTATGGAAGTGGGCATTTTATAAAAGTACACAATTCTTTTCCAAGACAGCTAAATTAGACTGTACTGCATTTTTTTACTATTATTATTAGGTTTTTTTTCTTGGGATTTTCCTCATTTTCTCCCTGATTTAATCGCAGCCAATTCTCACCCGTCATTAGAGCCGTCCCCATCGAGGCTACAACTACGTGTCAGGGAGGGCAGAATCACATCTTATCAAACTGCTTGCTCATGCACTATTTGAACCAGGGAAACACGCTCCGAGCTTAGCAAACAGCTCTCCTTCCGTTTGCGTGAGCTCACAGATGCCTGTGACTGTGTGTATAGCCGCAACTGACGTAATCATACGAAATTTTAATGTAATTTCATTGTTATTTTTATTTAATGTATTTTATGGAAGTGGGCATTTTATAAAAGTACACAATTCTTTTCCAGTGTCTGTGCAACACTAGCACACATAATTCTGCTTCATGGGGTACACTTTAAATCAACATTAAATCAAATTAAAATAGAATCAAAACCTATTTAGTAAAGAAAACCTGGATTGCAAAAACAGTGCAGTCTCACAGGTAGGTCACTACAGTATGTCCGCGACGCCCATGGTGCTCCAATCCTTTACTCACCACTATGTTTTGTTTTTGAGGAAATGTTTCACTTCTTTGTACAAAGAGCTACTTCTTACTGTTAGTTACTGTTGGTGGCTTGTAATATTTTAGTAAAGTTACAGCATTACTGTTTATATATTATAGTTCTTCTTTTCTTTCCTTTCTTTTCTTGT
The DNA here is from genome assembly GCA_013621035.1 of Clarias magur. NCBI lineage: Eukaryota > Metazoa > Chordata > Actinopteri > Siluriformes > Clariidae > Clarias > Clarias magur. The sequence goes on along the minus strand of QNUK01000007.1, from coordinate 5,275,646 downwards.
TAGTAGTGGCTTTGATATGTTTAATAATGTGTACTCTCCCTCTTTATGCAATCTGAAGTATAACGCAGACAGTAGCGCTTAAAAGCTCAGAGCATCTTAGACATTATTTGTTTTGCTGTTTTCTTTATATTTTTTTTTTTACAAAAATACAGTATATAGGGCTCAGGATTGTACAGTATAGAATGACATGCTTGCTTTCAGCAAAAAATGAGCAATATGATGAACTCATTTTAGCCAACTACCCAAACATGACTGAGCAAAAAAAATAATAATAATAAGGCGAAAGAAATAGCACAGATACACTTAATCACGTGTTTTTATTGTTGTTTTCGGTTGTCTCTATATATAAATGTACCCTTTATAAAAGTAATGACAACTTTCTAGCCGACATACCGGAAAGCACAAATGCACAATTTAAAGTATGAAGTCTGATACCTTCCTGTTAACACACGCCAGCAAGGTTTCCATACAAGCACATGTTTTTGTAAATTGTCATTGACCCTATGCTGTGTTGCTGCCACGTATCTATGTTGCTCGGGTTTTAAGATTTTTAACCTCTTGTGCTCAAATTGTGCTCACATGACATTTTCTCCTATATGTCTATACTGTATGTGAGTCCATAGTTGTAAGGTGCTAATAAAGAGAAACAGTGAGGGGAATTGAAATGTACACAATAGTAGAGTCCGGGTCTCATTAGATTAAACACGAAGGTGTCTCCAGAGAAGGAGCTAAATAAATAATTAATTATGAAGTAAGTGTGAGTGAGTAAGCAAATGAATGAATGCAACAGGAAACTCAGTACAGTTATAGACGTAATAGTCTCCTATACTGCAACAGAGTGAGCTATCATATTATTACTGTATATGTATATATATATATATATATATATATATATATATATATATATACTGTACATAGAAACTCATCCTTTTTATTTGAAACAAGGCGTTCTCCAAATGAAAAAAATACAAAACCTTCTGTAAAGTGATCATTCAAGCAACTAATGTCTCTTTTTCACATATACACATTTTGATCATTAATACTTTATTATTTTTATTTATTTCAGTAAATGTAATGCCATTAGCACATAGCCAGATACTCAACAATCTCCTCTAAAATGATTTTTAAAATCTTTATTAAATAATTACTGTACCGTAGATACATACAAGGCATACAATGTTTCCAAAAAATACGTACACTCAATACACAATGTACCAAACTAGCATTTCAGAGATTGCTATACATTCTAGTATAGTATAAACTGTATATATTCTAGGCCAGTAAGTGAATCTTTTGCATTTGAAAATCTGAAAATTACATTTTATATTTATTTATATATTTATTCTTTTATATTAAGGATTTCTCGCATTCTACGGTTTAACGATTCATGGAACTTCTGGAACTCCTCATTCATTTTTTTCATTTCATCAGATTCCATGACTTCATTGTATTCTTCTTCTGTCTAAAAAAAACAAAAAACATAATGGACCACAGTAAGCATTTACAAAACAAATTGTATATTCTACAGAAATATATAAAATACAAAAGTAAATTCTTACTGGGTCCTCGAAACATTCCCCCATCTTGTAGCATTCTAGTCCAGGAAAGGTAAGACCAGTTTCAAACAGCTCCTTTACATTTCTTGCTACGAGGTGGAGAACTTCGTCTTCATAGGCGTAGATGTTTCCGTCTTCACACAGCAAGAGGACTAACTCCTGGTCAAACGCTTCACATGGAAAATTATCAACTGCACCAATTACCACCATTTCCATTCTCTCTGGTAGGTAGAAATCTTTCCAGGCTTCTAGCTCTTCCTCATCTCCACTGTAGACCGTGCCATCCTGCCCACACACTCAAAGACTGTAACCCTTTGGTTCTTTCAGGGGAATTATTGTACCGCTGTACCTTTTTACAACATTAGCAACTTCATCAAGATCTATGCGACCACCTAAAATACAAAAATAAAATGTTATATATATATATTTAATTACACCGTTAGTGAAATACAGTTATCATAATGAAATACATGTTATTACAATAGTAAATTTTTGATGGCATATTAATACAATAATATTAAAGAATATTAAAAATTCATAGCTAGTAAAGACACTTATTAAATGTCAGATTTCAAGAAAAATACAGTTACATTTACCTTCTGTGTAGAGCCCAGCTAATTCACTTTCAATGCCATCACATCTGTAAATAATAATAATTATTATAATAATATGGATGATGATGATGTCTGTTGTTAAAAGTGCCAAACAAATAAATAACATTTAATTTAAACTTTGTTGATAGATTATACTATACACATTTTTTCTGTGTGTGTAAAAAGTTTCATATTTTTTGTGTAAGCAAATGACATTACAACAGTACTTACTTGTCCATCCCAACCTGATCATCTACTTGTGTTGGAGAAGTGTTAGAGGCCATTTTTTTTTCTATGACACTTTTAATTTGATTAACGCAGATGATCTAAGCTGATAAGAATGAAGAAGAGTGAAAAAGAGATTGTTTAAAAACCATGCAAAAATTAAGTGTTATATAATGTTATATACTATAATGTTCACAACAGCTAACATGAAGCAGGATAATTGTACAGTAGATGTTAATAAGGAAAGCTAAACGTTTACAGGATGTTAGCATGAATATTATTATTTTTTTAAAAACAGGATGAAAGATTCAGGTTCACAAAAATAATTTATCAAACTTGAACACAATTAAAACCCACAACAAATTTCAGTAACTAAAAAAAGACAGTGAAACAAGATTAAACAGTAAGCAAATCAGTAAATGAGCGACAAAACAAGAAAGAAGTTCAGACTCTGACTTACACAACGTTTCTTGTTGCTTTCTGAAAGTTAAACGGCTGCTTGCGTTACTATGCAGCACTATGACGTCGATGGGCATGACACACACAACATCACGTGATGGGAAGATCGGCTCAATTTAGTGACTCGGTTCTTTGAATCTCGTTCATCAAAATGAACGAATCTTTTTTTTTTTTTTTTTAATACAGGGACTTCATTTCGTTCATTTGATCCGTTACATACACAATTTGTAACAATTTTTTAAATAAAATCATTGTAAAATAAAATGAAATAATTCGCTCAGCAGTTATAGGAATCATATGGTAATGATCATTGAGAAGGCTATGAATAATTTTGAACAATATTCATTATGAAATGATATATATCATTTAATCGTTTGAATAAAAAAGTTTGATTGTAAAATCAAATACATTTTTTATTATTCAAATGATTTTACTTTACAACTGTGTTATAATTTCTTTATGTAACGGATCAAATGAACGAAATAATCCCCCTGTATTAAAAAAAAAAAAGAAGAAGAAAAAAAAAAAAGATTTGTTCATTTTGATGAACGAGATTCAAAGAACCGAGTCACTAAATTGAGCCGATCTTCCCATCACGTGATGTGGTGTGTGTCATGCCCATCGACGTCATAGTGCTGCATAGTAACGCAAGCAGCCGTTTAACTTTCAGAAAGCAACAAGAAACGTCGTGTAAGTCAGAGTCTGAACTTCTTTCTTGTTTTGTCGCTCATTTACTGATTTGCTTACTGTTTAATCTTGTTTCACTGTCTTTTTTTAGTTACTGAAATTTGTTGTGGGTTTTAATTGTGTTCAAGTTTGATAAATTATTTTTGTGAACCTGAATCTTTCATCCTGTTTTTAAAAAAATAATAATATTCATGCTAACATCCTGTAAACGTTTAGCTTTCCTTATTAACATCTACTGTACAATTATCCTGCTTCATGTTAGCTGTTGTGAACATTATAGTATATAACATTATATAACACTTAATTTTTGCATGGTTTTTAAACAATCTCTTTTTCACTCTTCTTCATTCTTATCAGCTTAGATCATCTGCTTTAATCAAATTAAAAGTGTCAGAGAAAAAAAAATGGCCTCTAACACTTCTCCAACACAAGTAGATGGTCAGGTTGGGATGCCACAGAACAAAATAGACAAGTAAGTACTGTTGTAATGTCATTTGCCTACACAAAAAATATGAAAATTTTTACACACACAAAAATATGTGTATATTATAATCTATCAACAAAGTTTAAATTAAATGTTATTTATTTGTTTGGCACTTTTAACAACAGACATCATCATCATCCATATTATTATAATAATTATTATTATTTGCAGATGTGATGGCATTGAAAGTGAATTAGCTGGGCTCTACACAGAAGGTAAATGTAACTGTATTTTTCTTGAAATCTGACATTTAATAAGTGTTTTTACTAGCTATGAATTTTTAATATTCTTTAATATTATTGTATTAATATGCCATCAAAAATTTACTATCGTAATAACATGTATTTCATTATGATAACTGTATTTCACTAACGGTGTAATTAAAAAATATATATATAACATTTTATTTATGTATTTTAGGTGGTCGCATAGATCTTGATGAAGTTGCTAGTGTTGTAAAAAGGTACAGCGGTACAATAATTCCCCTGAAAGAACCAAAGGGTTACAGTCTTCGAGTGTGTGGGCAGGATGGCACGGTCTACAGTGGAGATGAGGAAGAGCTAGAAGCCTGGAAAGATTTCTACCTACCAGAGAGAATGGAAATGGTGGTAATTGGTGCAGTTGATAATTTTCCATGTGAAGCGTTTGACCAGGAGTTAGTCCTCTTGCTGTGTGAAGACGGAAACATCTACGCCTATGAAGACGAAGTTCTCCACCTCGTAGCAAGAAATGTAAAGGAGCTGTTTGAAACTGGTCTTACCTTTCCTGGACTAGAATGCTACAAGATGGGGGAATGTTTCGAGGACCTAGTAAGAATTTACTTTTGTATTTTATATATTTCTGTAGAATATACAATTTGTTTTGTAAATGCTTACTGTGGTCCATTATGTTTTTTTTTTTAGACAGAAGAAGAATACAATGAAGTCATGGAATCTGATGAAATGAAAAAAATGAATGAGGAGTTCCAGAAGTTCCATGAATCGTTAAACCGTAGAATGCGAGAAATCCTTAATATAAAAGAATAAATATATAAATAAATATAAAATGTAATTTTCAGATTTTCAAATGCAAAAGATTCACATACTGGCCTAGAATATATACAGTTTATACTATACTAGAATGTATAGCAATCTCTGAAATGCTAGTTTGGTACATTGTGTATTGAGTGTACGTATTTTTTGGAAACATTGTATGCCTTGTATGTATCTACGGTACAGTAATTATTTAATAAAGATTTTAAAAATCATTTTAGAGGAGATTGTTGAGTATCTGGCTATGTGCTAATGGCATTACACTTACTGAAATAAATAAAAATAATAAAGTAATAATGATCAAAATGTGTATATGTGAAAAAGAGACATTAGTTGCTTGAATGATCACTTTACAGAAGGTTTAGTATTTTTTTCATTTGGAGAACGCCTTGTTTCAATTAAAAAGGATGACGCTTTGTTTCAAATAAAAAGGATGAGTTTCTATGTACAGTATATATATATATATATATATATATATATATATATATATATATACAGTAATAATATGATAGCTCACTGTGTTGCAGTATAGGAGACTATTACGTCTACAACTGCACTGAGTTTCCTGTTGCATTCATTCATTTGCTTACTCACTCACACTTACTTCATAATTAATTATTTAGCTCCTTCTCTGGAGACACCTTCGTGTTTAATCTAATGAGACCCGGACTCTACTATTGTGTACATTTCAATTCCCCTCACTGTTTCTCTTTATTAGCACCTTACAACTATGGACTCACATACAGTATAGACATATAGGAGAAAATGTTATGTGAGCACAATTTGAGCACAAGAGGTTAAAAATCTTAAAACCCGAGCAACATGGATACGTAGCAGCAACACAGCATAGGGTCAATGTCAGTTTACAAAAACATGTGCTTATATGGAAACCTTGCTGGCGTGAGTTAACAGTAAATTGTGCATTTGTGCTTTCCGATATGTCGGCTAGAAAGTTGTCATTACTTTTATAAAGGGTACATTTATACATAGAGACAACCGAAAACAACAATAAAAACACGTGATCAAGTGTATCTGTGCAATTTCTTTGCTATTTGACACCCCCAGCCTTTTTTTTTTTTTTTTTTGCTCAGTCATGTTTGGGTAGTTGGCTAAAATGAAATTCAGTTAATCATATTGCTTATTTTTTGCTGAAAGAAAGCATGTCATTCTATACTGTACAATCCTGAGCCCTATATACTGTATTTTTGTTTTAAAAAAAATCTTTTTTAAAACAGCAAAACAAATAATGTCTAAGATGCTTTGAGCTTTAAGGGCTACTGTCTGCGTTATACTTCAGATTGCATAAAGAGGGAGAGTACACATTATTAAACATATCAAAGCCACTACTAACAAGAAAAGAAAGGAAAGAAAAGAACTATAATATATAAACAGTAATGCTGTAACTTTACTAAAATATTACAAGCCACCAACAGTAACTAACAGTAAGAAGTAGCTCTTTGTACAAAGAAGTGAAACATTTCCTCAAAAACAAAACATAGTGGTGAGTAAAGGATTGGAGCACCATGGGCGTCGCGGACATACTGTAGTGACCTACCTGTGAGACTGCACTGTTTTTGCAATCCAGGTTTTCTTTACTAAATAGGTTTTGATTCTATTTTAATTTGATTTAATGTTGATTTAAAGTGTACCCCATGAAGCAGAATTATGTGTGCTAGTGTTGCACAGACACTGGAAAAGAATTGTGTACTTTTATAAAATGCCCACTTCCATAAAATTCATTAAATAGAAATAACAATGAAATTACATTAAAATTACGTACGATTTCCAACTGTGGAAGAACTTAAGTTGCAATTAATTTCACTTAGGCATGTATTACTATGACATGAATTTTACTGTAACTTATGTTTACTAATACATGCAGCTCTCGCGCTCTCTCTCTCTCTCTCTCTCTCTCTCCCTCTCAAATAAATGAATAAATAAATAAATAAATAGAGCCCACTGCCATTGGTTTCTTATATCGGCATCTCTACAGTATGGCAACCTTTAAATGCATTTTTGGATTAGTTATTTAATATTCAGTGATATTAGGATTAAGTGAGCTCGGTGATGCTGTAGCCTTCCGCAGCTGGCAGCCTAGAAAGAGCTGATGGGCCGAGCTCTCTCAGAGGAGAGGGGTGAGACACACTCTAGCGCTCTCACATCAGTTGCGGCTATACATACAGTCACAGGCATCTGTGAGCTCACACAAACGGAAGGAGAGCTGTTTGCTAAGCTCGGACCGTGTTTCCCTGGTTCAAATAGTGCATGAGCAAGCAGTTTGAAAAGATGTGATTCTGCCCTCCCTGACACGTAGTTGTAGCCTCGATGGGGACGGCTCTAATGACGGGTGAGAATTGGCTGCGATTAAATCAGGGAGAAAATGAGGAAAATCCCAAGAAAAAAAAAAACTAATAATAATAGTAAAAAATGCAGTACAGTCTAATTTAGCTGTCTTCAATGGTAGGGTTTTTTTTTGTTTGTTCGTGTTTTATTTTTTGGTAAGGGGGTTGGCAGGAAGGGCATTGCCACCACCAGAAGATTAAATATTCTTATTAAGTCTATGTTATTCATTCATTCATTTTCTATAATGCTTGAATTTGTGTGTACAGGGTCATGGGGATCTCAGCAGACTTATGGCATGAAACAGTGTACAATCTGGACATGGTGCCAATCCATCACAGGGCGCATGCACACACAAACACACACACACGCGGACACACGCGGACACACACACACACACACACACACACACACACATACACACAACACACTACAGACAATTTGGGAATGCCAATTAGCCTAATCTGCAAGTTTTCAACAGAACTTTGAAATAAAATCTTCCGTTCTTTCCATTCCATTGTTGCCTCTTCCCTTACATCAGCAGCCTTCTGGGGTCCATGTCCCTTTTGCTAATGTCCTTAATCACACTGTGAGGTTTTTAGATAGATATTATTATTAGGAGCATACATACTGTTGGAGCCATAATGTACATTTTGGGTGGATCTCTGTGGTATTTGACTTCATTATTACTTAGATGTAAGTGTAACCTTTTTTGTGACATATTTGCGACATATTTGTGACTATTGGCTCACGTAAAGGTCATAGGTCAATTTCGTATGTTTACGGTAGCAACCGTTTAGTGTTTGATTTATTAGAAGGAAGGAAGGACTCGGTGTTAGACAGTTTTTTGACCGTTCTTCGAAACCATAATTAATTTGATGCTTGAAAGGTGTAAATAGTTCTTAAGTTTAATTTGTTTAGTGTCTTGTATCCAGACAAACGAAGATTAAACTGATACACTACAAGTTTTGTGGTTTTACGCGTCAAATCCTTATGCCGGTCCTTATGGAAATGGCGAAGAACAGGAAAACATAGATATTGCCATTACACATACTGATAAAAGAAACACCTCATTCTCAAACCATGCTCTCACTTTTAAAAGTCTTCCTATTAAAATTTCTTTAAAAAAAACATTAAAAGTGTAATTGATAGAATACCCCAGAAGTACCGTAATACATTTAAAACTAAATTCTCTGCATTTTTAACCTCACTCTGTAGACTTTCTTCTAACTTTATCTCAGTCTGTGACTTCAACATTCACGTAGATAATATGGTAAATGGGACTAACAAGGGACTTCATGTCATGCCTTGATGGCTTTGATCTACAACAATTCATTGATTTTCTGACTCTCTCAAAAGGTCACACCCTCAACCTTGTTTGTTTCCCAGGTGTTACACCTTTTGACTGTGCCGTATCTGAATTTTCTATATCTGACCATACATTAGTTTCATTCACTCTTCACTATCACTATCCAAAATCTCAATCCTTCCACTTTGTCCACTGCAATTAACAATCTCCCATGCACTGACCATCTATCCACCCCTGATGATATGGTGCCCTACACGACTCTGAACTACAGATCCTCCTTGATGTTCTTGCACCTCTAAAAACCCAAACTGTCTCTTTTGCTCAGTCTGCACCCTGGGTTTACTCTCGAGCTTTGTCAGCTCAAATCCAGAGACCGGTGCCAGGAACACCTTTAAAAAACATATGGACTTACTGTACACAGAGAAATGTACAGTTAGCATGTGCTCATTTATAGAGAAGCTCTGAATTCAGCTAAGTCTGCTCATTACAATCAGCTGCTTGCATCTGGTGAAGGAACACCAAAGCCTTGTTCACCCCTGTAAACAGTCTGAAAACCTCTGACCCAGTTCTACTCATGAGCTTCTTTAATGCCAACATTACTAATATTCATCAGCGAGTAGCCTCTTCATAAATTTTTTTTCCAGTGCACAAACTCAAATGTGATTGTTTAAGTTGGGCATATCAAAATAAAGGGCTAAAAAACAACGATTAATTTTGTCTTAAATTTACAATATAATTTAAGTTTATTTCACAAATAGAAATTAGCACAAAATTATTTTTTTTAACATGCACTTAATATTTTTTGATGCATTTATTTGACAATGGAGTAATTATACTGATTAGTTTCAAGAACTACAATCATCACTCATTTCAAATCAATATTCCTTATGTTTAACAACTTTAATAAATTTCCCCATACAAAGAGCTCATGGGAGGACACACTGCTGTGGGAACGGACAAGTAGCACCTGGAACACTCCTTATATTCATGCTGAGTAAGCAGCTGGCACAATTTAGTGAAATTACTTTATCTGCATACACAACTTTATAGGGTGTAAGTTGCTTTTCTGAATACTGTCTCGGCCGTGCTCGATAGTTAACCTGCCCAATTGCTACCCACTTCTGAGTTCAGCACAGCTCCAGTCATGCTTTTCAGCCTAATAGTAATAGTACTTCAAACTTTTTACTCAGGTTAAAGTCCTAACTACATGATGGTCGAAACGTGCAAAAGTACTATAAGTACTCGACAAACAAAAAAGTGTACTTAAACGTTATTGAATTTGCTGTGATGACATAAATGAGTTACATAACTAGTAACTAAAGCTATGAAATACATTTAGTAAAGGTACATTTCTCTCAGAATTATAGTTGAGGGAAAGTAACAGAAGTGGAAAGTAATGAATTACATTTACTCGCGTTACTGTAATTGAGTAGTGTTGTGAATTTACTCATTTGCCCTTTAATTTTATTGTACCACATTTCCCACAATCCCTAGTAAACTACATATGATGCACTACATTACCCATAACACCATGGTCAAGGTCAATAAATAGACCTCATGTCCTTTGTTTGGCCTTTTTTTTTTTCGTATTGGTGAGGTGTGGGTGGTTGAGTGGACACCTAACCAGGTCCTTTGAGTCCAGTTCTAAGGATGCGTTAAGTAAGTTTGGGTTTGTTAATTGTATGGCTTATATTTGCTTATTTTATTTATTTGGACTGGGTTCAATATTTTTATTGATAATGTTTGTTGATTATTGTATGAGTTTGATTTCTTCTCTGTATTGTTTATAGTGACTAAAGACCATCATCCTGAACAACTTGTTTATCCTGTCCATTTCATCCTGTTATTCCTGTTCATCCTAACATCTGCCTATTTACATCTTGGGATTTGTATCATGTGATTCCTTAAGCTTCATGTGAACTGTTTAAGATCTAAGTATTCAGTAACTCAAAGTAATAAAAAAAGCAAAGGACTGCAGTTTCCATTGTTTTAATCAGACACACCACAACGTTTCTACAATTCCCACGAACTCTGGATATTTAACATCTAAGATCCAAGTAGTTTTTTTGTGTACTTCTACTTTTTAAAGTGGTTTTTAAAATCTGTAATTTAAGTTTTACTTAAGTTTGTTTTGTTTGAAGTATTGTAATTTGCTACATTTTAAATCACATGCGCTACTGAGTAAAACAAATGAATGAAAATGCAAAAATTATTATGCTTTGTATAAATGCTTCGTTGCGCTCGCGTGTGTTTATCGTGTCCTGATCGCGCACCGCTCCAGACTCCACTCCAGGTTTTCTGATTGTCCCCACATCGGCATCTACCTGACCTTCCACACGGTCGCTTCTGCCCTGAGAGTGACGTCATCAACCTGCGCCACCATAGGAAAGCGGAATGAGATTGTGATTTTGGTGTTTTGATATTCGGTTGTGACTTTTTGCCTCCCATTGACTTTGATTATTGCTTTGGTTGGTCTTTGTATATATTTGTAGATAATCTCACTGTATGTTTGTGCACTCACCAGTAGTTGGGGTGTGGCTGCCATTTATTTTAGGAAGAGGGAATTTATTCACTATTTTTGGTTTAGGGAGTCAGGGAAGGTACCGGTGTTATGCGCTGTGACGTGCCTAGGGTAAATTATAATAGTAATATCATATTTGATAATAGTAATAAACCTATGAATTTCTGTTCTGATATAATATCCGATAGAGATTCTATAGCGGAGGCAATCTGTGGCAAGGGAGCATTTTGTTTGTGTTGTTGTTGTATCTATCTACTAAATATAAATACCATTTAGTTTATTATTTTGGTCTGGGTCCACCCTGTATCTGATCCTCCTTCTGTTGTGTGTGTGTATTTTTTGTAAAGCAATACAAACCTCATTATTTCATTAGTTAATGACTGGATCTAGTTCTTTCTGCCATATACCACCATTTCCATACAGTTTAAAATAGAACCCTGAACCATCCTTTGCTGTACGGCCCAACTATATCTGCTCTTTTTTTTTTTTTTATAACTACGCTAGAATTCCTCATCAAACCCCCGCTGTTAAAAAAAAAAAAAAAAAGCTACTCAGTAACGTTTACTCTGGGTAAATTTTTTATGAGCTACTTTTTACTTTTACTTGAGTAGATTTTTATAAAATTCTCTGTAAAATTTCACTGAAGTAACAGTACTTTTACTTGAGTACAAAATTTTAGTACTCTTTCCACCTCTGGAAAGTAACATAAAATGGAAATATTGTAAAATATTGTGTTGTATAAGTAGAAGTAACTAAAACTAATGTTTAATTTTCTATATTATTATTCAATATACATTTTCTATATCTTCAATAGCATATAATAGGTATATCTTCTATACCTTTCACAGCACCATCACCACTAAAGAAGAGAAGTTGAACGGAGAAGACAAAGGAGAGGAGGTAAATGTTAGCAATTTATTATACTGTTACAGGAGTATTAAATGTGTAACCACTTTATCAAAGATCCCACCATATTAGTTTGTTAGCACAAGTTCAGGAAAGCAACGAATAAGCAAAATGAGTTTGATTTACCTTGATTTTGATAGTTTGAGCGCATTGGCCAGGGAGCATTTATTGGAAACAGTAACTAATCAGAATCATCTAGGGAATAAAAGCCCAGCCAAATGTTGAATTTTTAAATAGAGCAAAAGGTCCTGATGCAGATTTTATTAATCTGGCTATGTACAGTGCATTTCTAAAAATTAGAATATCATGGAAAAAGTTAATCCTCTTACAGAATTTATTTTAAAAAAGTGTCTTCTTTAAAAAGTGTGTACCATTTAAATGCTTTATTGTGGTTAAGAGTCTCATCACCATACTGTAAATGTCAGAATTAAATATATTTTTTGTCGTTCCAGAGAATTTTCATCACTGCTTGTTTTGACTTGAACACCACTCGTAGATCAGTATGATTAGTCCAAAAAGTATGTACAGTATTTGAATAGAACTACTACTTTACCAGTCTACTAGCCTTTACAATAAGAGTCACACTTGTATTTACTTGGAAACCATGATTCCTTTTTTACGTTCTAGCATGTGGGATGGCAGTGTGAGCACTGCACATTTGTCGTATCATTAAAAGGCTGTTTAATCATTATCGAGTGAAACATGGTACCTTTGGTCATGGATAATCAGTGTCCTATTTTCATTTAGACTGTTATTGCTCCTTTAATACCCGGGGACGCCTAATACACACATTTGTATAAATCACAGGAAACTGAAGAGTGTGAAGGTGTGTGTGTGACAAAAGACTACTTTCCACATATTAACCGTATAATGTCTGTGACAGATGTTATGTTTGAGAGACTATTTAATAAAAAGATCAATTAATCTCACTGTTTTTATGATCTTGTATGTCATTTGCAAAGTAAACCATGTTGAGTTTAGACTTCATGTCTTGTCAAATTTGGCAAATAAATGTTTAATTAAAATGGTAATGTGTGTATTGTTTCTTTGTTTATAATTTGGTGTCATTAGATACATTGACCTTTATTACTGTTTGTAAAGGGTGAATATAGTTTAGAAATTAAGTGTAACATATTAATTCTGTTATAGACCAGTATTAATTAAATTATTAAATTATATTTAGTAAATGTGGCACATTTAATTATTAAATAACAGTCAAATTTTTTGTTTTTTTCACCTTGCATTTCAGTTATATCTACTCAATTATTTTCATTTAGATTTAGATGGATTTGGAGCCTATCACAGGAGACTTAGGGCACAAGGCTGGGTCCACCCCGGACGGGGTGCATGTAGTTATTCAGCTCTACTTAAATTTTTTTACTAACTTTTACTCAATTCAAGTATATTTATATGATTTTGCAACTTTTATATTTACTCAATGCTTTTAAGTGTGAAATGTTTCACCAGAAATCTGAGTACAGAAAGAGCGCTGGGTTTGCTTTGAATACAGTAATTGTATGTTTGAATACAATGATTGTATGTGATCGTATCACACCAATCCTGTATTCTCTCCACTGGCTTCCGGTACAATTCCGGATTCAGTTTAAACTTTTGGTGTTTGTTTTTAATGCTATTAATGGTCTGGCACCTTTCTACCTATGTGAGACAGTAAATCTTTATCAGCAAAGTAGAGTCTTGCGTTCTGCTAACCAAAACCTGTTAGTGGTCCCTCGGTCAAAATCCAAACAATGGGGTGATCGCTCCTTCGCAGTGGCTGGTCCTGATCTGTAAAACAGTATAAACAGTAAATCCCTAGTTGCACACTAAACATAATTCAATATAGAGATATTGCACATGTGAGAGAAAAAGGAAAAGGTATTGCACAAATTGTATGGGTAAATCAGAAATTGCACTTGAAAAGTGCTATGGCCCAAGGTCATTGGTAAATATTGCACAGGTAAATTATACGTGTGTACATACATAAATAAAAGAAATTGTATGTGTGTGCCCTGTGATGGACTGTTCAGGGTGTACACCGCCCCGTGCCCTAAGTCTCCAGGGATAGGCTCCAGGCCCCCTGTATACAAGATAAAGTGGTATAGATGATGAGTGAGAGTGAGTGAGTGAATGAGTGAGTGAATTTGTGAGGTTGAAAAACAATGATGGTATTTTTAACACTTGAAAATATTTTGAACAGCAATTTAGTAACTTGAATATTTTTGCACTGAATTTTAAATGCTTGAATTATATTTTTACTTGAAATATACCACACTATACTGCAGTGTAAAAAATTTTAAGCATCGTACTGTAAATGCTGCAAGGATGTTTTCAATTCAGATCAAATTGCAATGCAGAAAAATTCAAATGTTTTCATTGCAACAAGTTTTCGTTCAGTTCATATAATTCAACATGTTATTTTGCTTTGGGAAATTTTGGCACTGTTATACTTCCATAGGTTAGCACTGTGAGGATGAGGGTTTGATTCCCCTCAGATCTGAATGCATGTTCGTCCTATGCTTAGTTGGTTTCCTCAAGGTTCTGTAAAGCCCTAAGGGCAGCGGTGAAGGGCACCGAATGGGAGGCTTCGAGCGAACCTGTCGGGAGAGTGTCCGGGCTGCGGCGGATAATCCTCTGATGTGGTTTCGCTTGGAACTCAGCAGGGTTCTCGGAGTCTGCAGAGAGAGAGAGAGAGAGAGAGAGAGATAGATGGATGGATGGATGGATACAAGGCAAAAAACTGAACGTTAGCAATCGCGTCTCTGATCTCATGCTTTCTACGCACCACCGAACTGGAGCTCCGCTCTCCTTTTATAGCCGGCGGAGTACTCCAGAACGGTGAATGGAAATGGGAAGCCGGCCATGAACGGTTACGGCTGCCCCGCCCCTTTTCCACTGTCCTTAGTGCTGAAGTGCTGGTAGGTGCGCGGGGTTGAACAGAGAGCGGAGCAGGTGTACGGTTCTCCGTCACAGTACTTCAAAGATATGCAGATTGGGCTCATTTGTTTTCGCAGTGTGTGTCTGTGTGTGTGTGTGTGTGTGTCCTGTGATGGGTTGGTACCCTGCCTCGTGCACAACGTTTCCTAATATAGGCTCCAGGCCCCTGCAACCCTGTTTAGACACGACTCACCTCTGCCTCTGATGCAACGTGATTGGTCCAACATTTGGGTGGCCCGCCTTCTACTTCTTACATCTCTTTCATTTTTTCTCTGAACATCAATCAGCGGCAAATCGGTGTCGACGCACAGGACTGAAACCTGCTGGATTTTACGACTATATTGACATATATACTGTATATACCAGGACTTTGAAACTGAAATGCCTGGTTTTAATTCAGTTTGATTCAATTTAATTTTAATTGTATAGTGCTTTTAACAATTGACATTGTCGCAAAGCAGCTTTCCACAATCAAAATAATTATTTAAGTTTGTATGAAATGTGAACATGTATGAATCAAAATGATAGACTGTCCCTGCTGAGCAAGCCGAAGACGACGGCGACAGTTGCAAGGAAAAACTCAGTGTAGGGCCTCCTTTTTGCGGCCAATACAACATCAGTTCGTCTTGGGAATGACAGATACAAGTCCTGCACAGTGGCCAGAGGGATTTTGAGCCATTCTTTTTGCAGAATAGTGTCCAGGTCACTACGTGATGCTGGTGGAGGAAAACGTTCCCTGACTCGCTCCTCCAAAACACCCCAAAGTGTCTCAATAATATTTAGATCTGGTGACTGTGCAGGCCATGGGAGATGTTCAACTTCACTTTCATGTGCATCAAACCACTCTGTCACCTGTCTTGCTGTGTGTATTGGTGCATTATCATCCTGATACATGGCACCGCCTTCAGGAAAACAATGTTTCGGTAGTCCTTGGAAGTGACCTGCCCATCTAGCACTAGTATTGGGCCTAAGGAATGCCATGACATTGCAAACCATCACTGATCCACCCCCATGCTTCACTCTGGGCATGAAACAGTCTGGGTGGTATGCTTCTTTGGGGCTTCTAGACACCGTAACTCTCCCGGATGTGGGAAAGACAGTGACGGTGGACTCATCAGAGAACAATATATTTCACATTGTCCACAGCCCAAGATTTTCTCAGCTGGCACCATTGAAACCGACATTTGGCATCGGCACGAGTGACCAAAGATTTGGCTATAGCAGCCCGGCCGTGTACATCGACCCTGTGGAGCTCCCGAAGAACAGTTTTGGTGGAAACAGGAGAGTTGAGGTGCACATTTAATTCTGCAGTAGCTGTGGTTTTATGTTTTTTGGATACAATCAGGGTTAGCACCCGAACATCCCTTTCAGACAGCTTCCACTTGCGTCCACAGTTACTCCTGTTGGATGTGCTTAGTCCTTCTTGGTGGTATGCTGACGGTACCCTGGATACCGTGGTTCTTGATACATCACAAAAACTTGCTGTCTTGGCCACCAGGCTGGTCAAATTTAGGCATGAAATCTCCAACACTAAATTGGCCAGTGTTTCAGTTCATTGTCCAACCCCTGTATAGTTGTTTACTTTATTCCTTCAGAGTATTTACAGTAAGTTGTTGCTTGCTGTGTTGAGAGTATATTTTTATATACAGAAGAATGTGTCCTTTTCCCAACACAACATAGAAAATATGAATAAATAAACTTTATTTCATTTATTTTAACTAACAATATAAAACCTATTTACAGATGAAAATAATGATAAAAAAACACTTATTTTATGGCTGTTTCTGTTACCTAATAATAATAATAATAATAATAATAACTTAGACTGCTTATTTGGAGTAGATCTTACTTCTTTCTATCACTAGGTCTTGCTATTATTTTGTAATGTTCAAAGAGCTGCAATCTCAAATACAAACATAATTACACAAGCATGGAATATCATACTTTTAAAACGCATCATTCAAAGAAACACGATTATTGAAATTAGAAATCCAAACCAGCATAAAGAACACAAAGAGGATAAATATTAAACTGTTTATTTTTGTATGTTTAAATAACTGGAATAATAATAAATAAAATAGTGTTACGTTCATTTTGAGATGGGGTGAGATGAGGGGGGGAGCAGATGAGGGGGCAGTTGGGGCGAATCCCACATTCATACGGTAGCAATTCCAAGCTTATCAACAATTGTGCAGTAAGAATAGTGCTGACACCTGAATCAATGCATGAATGTATTGCTGTAAACCTGATTTTTTAACTTGCATTTGGCCTCCATTGTTTACAAGCCAACCAAATCTTGGCCTTCTAGTTTGAATACCTGAACATGATTCATAGTTAAAAATGTAAGTAAATTGCACACAGAATATTGATATATTCAAGTCAAAATACTGCTCAGGTTTATTTTTTATTTTTTTTTACTTTTATGAATGAAAGCTTTGCTGTCCAGGCATATTCTTTTTCAATTTTATGTGAAGTTGAACACCATATAAGTGTATTTGGGAATCACATGGATCGAAATGGGAGGGATCCCCATCATCTGTGCTCCTGCCCAGTTAGAAGTGTAACAATACCCACTGTGTGAAGTGAGACGTAAATGAGTCCAGCTGCACTCCAGATCAATCCATTATTTTGATCTCACCTTACACTAGAAGAGTGTGTTGAGCTACAACTTACATATATATTTATACAACACACATACATATAATTTTACATCTTTCTGCTAAGAGACAATAAGTGCATTTATTTGCTGTTTTTCGTATTGTTCCCGCGAAAGTTCCTCACCTGTTTGTAACAGCGTTTTAGATTATATTTTGTTTAGTTTTTTTTTTTTTTATAATTATATATTTTTTCCGTTTTTACTAAATAACAAACTAGTTTTTACTCTTTAATACTACTGGACTTTATCCGTTTTTTTTGCGCTTTTTGAGACAACGCGCCTATCATCTGACCAACAACAAGCAAATCCATCAGCAAATAATCACAACTCCGGCACAAAGGTACGTTATCATGTCTACCATTCAGCTCGCTCAGTGTGTGGAGTGCAGGATGTTTAGACATTCTTCCTCCGTCATTAGTGATAATTTTATTTGTGATAGGTGTGTGTTAGTTAGCACCCTGACGGAGAAGATATTAGTGTTAGAGGAGCGCATCCAGACTTTAGAGAGGGTTAGAGAGCGTGAGAGCAGCGTTAATCCTGTAGCGGAAAGTCTGGGTGCCACAGGTGGAGATAATCATCCCCCGACTCCGTCAGTAGAGCCCTCACAGTGGGGCGAGTGGGTGACGACTCGGCGGCATACTCGTTCAGCCAAAGCTAACGCTAAGGCTAGCCCACCGGAGCACACCTCTTCTGCGCTTCACCTGTCCAACAGGTTCGCTCTCCTCAGTGATGCACCCGCTGAGAAACCTGAAAGAGCTCTGGTTATAGGAGACTCTATACTGAGACACGTGAAATTAGCTAGGCCTTTAGGGGCGCCAGCGGTAGTGGTGAGGTCCGGGAGCCAGAGCACCGGACATAGCAGGTAATCTTAGGGCTCTAGGTCAGCATAGGTTCTCCAAGATAGTGGTACATGCTGGAGCTAACGATATACGCCTTCGTCAGTCAGCGGTTAGTAAGGGTAACTTTACAGAGGTGTTTAAAATAGCGAAGGCAATGTCCGAAGAAGTGGTTTCCTCTGGTCCCATCCCAATGAGACGTGGCGACATAGCTTACAGCAGGTTATGGTCGCTGAACCGCTGGATGTCCAGGTGGTGCTCCAAAAACAACGTGGGCTTCATAGACAACTGGAAGACCTTTGAGGGCAAAACTGGCCTGTTAGGGCGGGACGGTGTCCATCCCACTCGGGAAGGTGCTGCTCTCATTTCTTGCAGTATGGCACATAGTCTCAGAAGAGGCCTAGTTAATCGGTGACAATCCAGAGCCAAGGCCAGGGAGCAGACAGACAGGCTAAACAACCGTCTGCTAGCTGCATAGAGTCGTCACTCAGGGTTCATCATATTGAGACTGTGTCTGTTCCCCGAGCTAAACAGAAACATACATTTAGAAAGACTCAGAAAGTCTGTTTTAGTAATTTAATGAACATAGATACCACAAACTCAGATCACACTGAATGCGCAGCCGGCACCTCTGATCTGAAGCTAGGACTGTTAAATATTAGATCTCTCGCATCTAAAGCAGTTATTGTTAATGAAACTATCACAGATCAGGAGTTTGATATATTATGTTTAACAGAAACTTGGATTAAACAGGACGAGTATGTAGCTCTAAATGAAGCTTAGTCCTCCTGGATACAGCTACATACACCAGCCTCGGCTAACTGGTAGAGGAGGAGGAGTCGCAGTTATTTATAACGATAATCTGTCTCTTATACAAAAACACAGTTTTAAATTTAATGCATTTGAAGTTCTCTGTAGTAACATAAAGTCAGCTCAGTCGATCCCGCTAATCATCATTTACAGACCCCCAGGGCCGTACTCGGAGTTTCTCTGCGAATTTGCAGATTTCCTCTCAAACCTTGTTGTTTCTGTAGACAAAGCGTTAATTGCTGGAGACTTTAATATTCATTTTGAGAATCCAGAAGACCCTCTGAGAACAGCAATCTTGTCCATACTGGACTCAGTAGGAGTAAATCAGTGTGTAGTAGGACCCACTCATAAAGCAGGTCACACTTTAGATTTAATATTATCCTTCGGATTAAGTATAGGAAATATAACCACAATTCCACAGTCTGAAGTTATCTCGGATCACTACCTAGTCTCGATTAAAGCGTGTCATAGTAATAATGTATGTACAGCACCACGCTTCCACCTTAAACGTACATTTACATCAAATACCGCACAGAGCTTTATCAATAATCTTCCAGAGTTATCAACTTTGATTGGATCTCCATCTGACTTCACAGAACTCGAACAGGCGAATGAATATCTAGAGTTAGCACTTCGTTATAGCTTAGATAATGTAGCTCCAGTTAAAAGGAAAATGATTAGAGATAAGAAACTCGTTCCTTGGTATAATGACCACACACGTGCTTTAAAACAAACCGCTCGAAAATTCGAACGTAAATGGCGCCAAACTAAATTGTTAGTATTCAAAATAGCTTGGAAGGAGAGCATCCTGAACTATAAAAAAGCTCTCAGTGATGCTAGATCAACGTATCTCTCCACTCTTATAGAAAATAACAAAAACAACCCGAGATTTTTATTTAATACCGTAGCTAAATTAACTAAAAACAAGACCACAGCAGAAATCTCCACAACAACATCATGCAGTAGTGAGGATTTCATGAACTTTTTCAATAACAAAATCATAAATATTAGGCAAAAAATTCAGGGTTTGAAACCAGACAATTTAAATTATTCAGATGATCTAACCACATCACATCAGAACTTAGAACACTCCCCTTGAAGCGAGGGAACTAATTTCACTCATCTCTTCTTCAAAATAGTCAACCTGTATATTAGATCCTATACCGACACATTTTCTCAAACAGATTACCAGCAATAATAGAACCCCTGTTGAAAGTAATTAACTGTTCACTCAGTAGTGGGTATGTCCCCAAATCCTTTAAATTAGCCGTTATTAAACTGCTAATCAAGAAACCTGACCTTGACCCCTGTCTGCTTTCTAATTACAGGCCGATATCAAACCTTCCCTTTATCTCCAAGATTTTGGAAAAGGTAGTATCACAGCAGCTATGTTCACATCTACACAGAAATAGCATAAATGAACTGTATCAGTCAGGATTTAGGCCTCATCACAGCACAGAGACAGCACTTGTTAAAGTAGTAAACGACCTCCTATAGGCCTCTGATCAGGGTTGCGTCACTATACTTGTGTTACTGGACCTCAGTGCAGCTTTTGACACCATTGATCATAGTATTCTCCTACACAGATTAGAAAAGGTAGTCTCTTGTGGCTCAGATCCTATTTGACTGATCGTTATCAGTTTGTAGATTTAGATGGTGACCATTCCTCATGTTCTCAAGTGGAGTTTGGTGTTCCACAGGGCTCAGTTTTAGGCCCACTGCTTTTTTCCCTTTACATGCTTCCTCTGGGCAACATAAATCGTAAACATGGTATTAGTTTTCATTGTTATGCTGATGACACGCAATTACATGTCTCAGCAAAACCAGATGAGAAAAACCAGTTTGCTAAAATTGAGCAGTGTGTGCAGGACATAAGAGATTGGATATTAATTAATTTTCTTCTGCTTAATCCTGATAAGACAGAAGTTCTGATCATAGGACCACAAGTAGCTAGAAGTAAGCTTTCTGATCACACTGTAACTTTAGATGGCCTTTCTGTTCCATCAAGTGCAACAGTAAAAGACCTCGGTGTGATTATAGATTCCAGCCTTTCGTTTGAAGCACATGTAGATAATATTACCAGGATAGCTTTCTTTCACCTTAGAAATATTGCCAAGATAAGAACCATATTGTCACTAAATGATGCAGAAAAACTAGTTCACGCTTTTATCACCTCTAGGTTGGACTATTGTAACGCCTTACTGTCTGGTTGTTCAACTAGGTGTATAAACAAGCTTCAGTTGGTGCAGAATGCAGCAGCGAGGGTCCTCACTAGAACCAGAAGATACGAGCACATCACCCCTATCTTATCTACACTGCATTGGCTCCCTGTGAAATTTCGCATTTTAAGATGCTAC
Source organism: Clarias magur (assembly GCA_013621035.1). Classification (NCBI taxonomy): domain Eukaryota; kingdom Metazoa; phylum Chordata; class Actinopteri; order Siluriformes; family Clariidae; genus Clarias; species Clarias magur. Next base: position 5,253,942 of record QNUK01000007.1, on the reverse strand, counting down.
TTTTGACATTTAAAGCACTAAATGGTCTCGCGCCACAGTATTTGAGTGAACTGTTAGTGTCTTACGATCCGCCACTCCTACTTCGATCAAAGAATGCAGGCTGCCTGTCAGTACCACATATTATTAAAACTACAGCAGGGGGCAGAGCTTTTTCTTACAAAGCCCCAAAGTTATGGAATAGTCTTCCTATTAATGTTCGGGACTCAGACACATTCTCAGTGTTTAAGTCTAGGCTAAAAACCTATTTATTTAGCAAAGCATTTTTGTAAATAGATTAACCTTAGGTAAAGGAGCAGATCTTGGGGACTCATGGACGTAGAGTATTCTGGTGAACTGGTATGTTTAGATGCTGTCCTCCCCACTCTCATTGTTCACTCAGGTTTGTTGACGGTGAGGTGATTGGTTGCTTTATATCTCAGGGAGCCCTCATGTTTGTGTTTCCTTCTGGCTCTCCCTTTTAGTTATGCTGTTATAGTTAGTCCTGCCGGAGTCCCTGCTTGCACTTTGCACTAATATACATTCACCTTGTACATGTTGACTGTGACCATACCTAACTGCCATCTCTCCTTATTTTCTGTTCTCTCCTATTCTGCTCTCTCCTCTCTGTCGAGCTATACATGTCACTCCTGAGTTGCCAGTGATCCAAACCCCTCTGCCCTCTGGAGCCGTCTAACCCGTCCTGGAGTCCTGCTTCTGGTTGGAGATCTCGTCGCATGGATGCCCCGTGTGGTCTGCCTAGATTCGTGTGGTGGCTGGGGATGGTTTCCGTTAAGACTGTCCTATCATCGATTGATGCTCTGGGGACCTGTGACTTCAGTTGTTCAATAGCTCAGGACTGGAATCTCCTACAGTCTACCTGAGCCTCCAGGAACAAACTGGACTCCTTTTAATTTTAACACATCTCCTGTTACACTGAACTTCCAGTACACATTATTATGCTGATCAATCCCTGCTATCCGTTATCACCCAGATGAGGATGGGTTCCCTGTTGAGTCTGGTTCCTCTCAAGGTTTCTTCCTCTTACCATCTCAGGGAGTTTTTCCTTGCCACCGTCACCCTCGGCTTGCTCATCAGGGACAATCTTATCATTTTGATCCATACACATTGCATACAGACTTACTTCTTTTTACTGTGTAAAGCTGCTTTGCGACAATGTCAATTGTTAAAAGCGCTATATAAATAAAATTGACTTGACTTGATTTATTTATTTAGTCGTCAAATACTGATGAAACTGATGACCATCCGATGACCATCTTTTTAAAATAAGACTTTGCAATGAGAAATTATTCTTTTCTCTAGTTTCTAACTGTTCTCTAGTCCACTTTTTTACATACTTTATTAGTGTTGTGCTTTTTTCAAAAATTTTTTTTAATGATCTGACCATTACTCTGAACATCACTGAAGATGGACAGGAGCAGCAACTTGTCACAGATCCCAAGAAACATATGTTGTTATACATTAACCAATTAATTAATTTATTTATTCATTTAAATTTGTCATAAATAATCAGAGCTTTGCAGTGTGCAGGAATAACAGCTAAATGCTAAACAATAGCGTCATGTTTCTCATTTCTCGAAAGAGCTACTTAAAGCCGTCATGATAATTCACACTATTTACAGTAAATGTTGTGTGAAGTTGAACATCATCGCCCCTAAGTGTATTTATTAATTACATTTTGAGGCAAATAGATATTTTGTCATCAACAGGACGAACCACCTGGATTGTTGGAGATAGTTACATCCGCTATGCAGGGGAGCTGGTTGAGCACAGGAAGATGGCTGACTTCGAGCTAGAGGATTGTGTGCTGTGGTTTGGCAGAGGTGGAATGCGTTATGGAGCAGCTTTTGACTTTCTTGGAAGATACTCTTACAACCAGGCAAACACCCGACCTCCTGCTTATTCATTGTGGTGGAAATGATCTAGTCCAACTGAAATCCAGTCACATCTACTGTATACACACATCCAGAAAGACTGTGAGCTTCAACAAGATGTTTTCAGAAATCACATGGAGACCACAATGGAGACATTCTGATGTGAGGAAAATAGAAAAGGCCTGCAAACCTGTTGACAGACTTGTGAAATATCTTGAAACAAAGACTGGCTGTTCATTTGTCAGTCACACTGGCATTGTTTATGACAAGCCTTGCATGTTCCTTGTACACTTATTGCTCCAATATTTTTGCTTGCTGTATTAATATTATATTATTATTTAATATAAAATGTGTTTTTTTCCAACACAACCTACAAAATAAGATGAAATTAACTTTATTTAATTTTACCTAATTATATCACTCACTCATCATCTATATCGCTTAATCCTGTATTCAGGGTCACGGGGGCCTGAAGCCTATCCCAGGAGACTTGGGGCACATGGCAGGGTACACCCTGGACAGAGTGCCAATCCATCGCAGGGCACAGACACACACACACACATAAACTCACTCATTCACACACTACGGGCAATTTGGAAATGCCAATTAGCCTAACCTACATGTCTTTGGACTGTGGGAGGAAACCGGAGTAACCGGAGGAAACCCACCAAGCACAGGGAGAACATAGAACATGCAAACTCCATGCACACAGAGACGGGAATCGAGACCTAACTATATAAACTTCAAAATTCTTAAAATCCCATAGATTTATTTTTTAATAAATTGTTGTCAAACACACACAGATATTACACACTTATGTTTGTTTCTTTTACATAATAATAATAATAATAATAATAATAATAATAATAATAGCTTACACAGAAGGAAGCTTTTGTCCAAATAAACAGTCTAGCACTGGGCTGCATGATTTCTATCTATTTATTTATTTTCTTCAGAGATCAGATTTTTTCATTTCAATGAAACTTTTGAAATTTTGCTAACAATACTGACTGTATAACTGCTCAGCTAAAATATTTTTGTAATGTTGAAAGATTCTCGAATACAAACATAAGTACCCATTAATGAACGCATAACTTGATTTTCCTTACATTGCCATCTCACAGCTTCACAGTCCCCAGTTTCCTTTGAGCTTCTCTAGTTTTGTCCCAAAACACAAAATCTAAATGTTATTAGGTCGATTAAATGGGCATCCGTCTTATTCTCTGCAACACAATTCTTTACATTCTGTAATACAGAATACAATATTATACAATATTATAATACACCAATACAATATTATACTGTGTATATACACACATACATACACACACAGTCGTGTCCAAAAGTTTTGAGAATGACACAAATATTAGTTTTCACAAAGTTTGCTGCTAAACTGCTCTTAGATCTTTGTTTCAGTTGTTTCTGTGATGTACTGAAATATAATTACAGGAACTTCATACATTTCAGAGGCTTTTATTGACAATTGCATGACATTTATGCAAAGAGTCAGTATTTGCAGTGTTGGCCCTTCTTTTTCAGGACCTCTGCAATTCGACTGGGCATGCTCTCAATCAACTTCTGGGCCAAATCCTGACTGATAGCAACCCATTCTTTCATAATCATTTCTTGGAGTTTGTCAGAATTAGTGGGTTTTTGTTTGTCCACCCGCCTCTTGAGGATTGATCACAAGTTCTCAATGGGATTAAGATCTGGAGAGTTTCCAGGCAATGGACCCAAAATTTCAACATTTTGGTCTCCGAGCCACTTAGTTATCACTTTTGCCTTATGGCATGGTGCTCCGTCATGCTGGAAAATGCATTTTTCTTCACCAAACTGTTGTTGGATTGTTGGAAGAAGTTGCTGCTGGAGGGTGTTTTGGTACCTTTCTTTATTCATGGCTGTGTTTTTGGGCAAAATTGTGAGTGAGCCCACTCCCTTGGATGAGAAGCAACCCCACACATGAATGGTCACACATGAAAGATGCACTCACACCTGCCTGCTGCCATTCCTGAGCAAGCTCTGCACTGGTGGCACACCGATCCCGCAGCTGAATCCTCTTTAGGAGACGATCCTGGCGCTTGCTGGACGCCCTGAAGCCTTCTTAACAAGAATTGAACCTCTTTCCTTGAAGTTCTTGATGATCCTAAATTGTTGATTTAGGTGCAATCTTAGTAGACACAATATCCTTGCCTGTGAAGCCATTTTTATGCAACACAATGATGGCTGCACGCGTTTCTTTGCAGAGAAACGCGTGAAATGGTTAACAATGAAAGAACAATGATTTCAAGCATCACCCTCCTTTTAACATGTCAAGTCTGCCATTCTAACCCAATCAGCTTGACATAATGATCTCCAGCCTTGTGCTCGTCAACATTCTCACCCGAGTTAACAAGATGATTACTGAAATGATCACAGTGGGTCCTTTAATGACAGCAATGAAATGCAGTGGAAAGTTTTTTTTGGGATCAAGTTAATTTTCATGGCCAAGAAGGACTATGCAATTCATCTGATCACTCTTCATAACATTCTGGAGTATATGCACATTGCTATTATAAAAACTTATGCAGCAACTTTTCCAATTTCCAATATTTATGTAATTCTCAAAACTTTTGGCCACGACTGTAGAAAGAACAAATAAGACACTGAAAGAAAAATTGACTAAAGCAATGCAAACCATGGGGAGTAAAAACTGGGTTGACTTCTTACCTTCTGTTCTAGCCGAAATGAGAATGACACCAAGAAAAGACGTGTACCTGTCACCACATGAAATTATATTTGGCAGACCCTTTCCCGTGCCATGGAGGAAAGGTAAATCCGCGGTAGGAACAACTGATCTCGATGTACATATTGCTGAATATTCTGCTGCTCTAATGGACACTCTAACTAAACAATATGAACAAATTGCTGATGTGAATCCAATACTCTCAACAAAACCCACACATCCTTTTAATGTGGGAGATAATGTTCTGGTAAAATTTAACCCCCAGAAAACTGGGAGATTGTAAATATGACGGACCACAGAAATAATCGCAATCACTCGTACTGCTGTCCTAACTGATCTTTTTCCACAGTGGCTCCATGCTACTAGGCTGAAGAGATGTCCTGTCAGCGTGAGATCAAAAGATGAATAAATGCTTGTGTATTATTCTTTCTTTGTGATTTTTTTTTTGTTTCCTAGAATAGAAGACGTGCTGCAGTGATGACCGACCCGTGACGTGACACAGAGGGGGTGTCGTGACACAGAGGGATTGCCTTGGGTTGCCACAGGACGACTTCACTCCTGCTGTTAGTCTATCATTCCTGGTGGTGTCTTAGCGCCTCGTGAGGTGGGACGAGTGCAGATTGGGCGTGCCCGCACTCTGAGCACTGTAGCGTCAAGAAAGACAATAGTTCACCACTAGTAGCTGTCTATGAATCAGACATCGCGAACGACATTTTTTTTTTACACACACCAGCTCTTGCACTCCACCTGTTGTATTTCTGTGTATCATTTTTGGTCATACTCCATCTTGTATAATTTGTAGAACAGCACTTGGAGGAGAGTGGAAACCTCTCCTGCATCAGAATGAAGCTTCTTTTTGTCCTCCTAATCCTGCAAGGGGGATTGCTGTACATAGTGCAACCTCATTCACATGATAATGTTTTCTGGCAATTCGCTAATATACCAATGAGTCTTGTTATATGTGCCAGTATTTCAAATGGGCTGGAGTTTGTGCCCCTACTCAATTTAGAGGCTCTTTTACACTAATTACACAAAACCCACACGGAACCCGACATCACGCTCGTCTTAAACGAGATAGTGATTCATTCCCTCCTCCTGAGCATCAGTTACGGACTAAGGTCATTACATTTTGGCAGGCTATGTTCCCTCAGTATGGTGTGACTCAGTTATGGAATCAGATTGAAGTAACACATTACAGGTTGGCCACTTTTGTTAACGCCACTATTCTTGTTGTAGATGGTATTAAAGAAGAATTAACTGCTCTTCGTCTAACCACGGTACAGAATAGACTGGCCCTCGATCTAATCCTCGCTGAATAGGGGGGTGTTTGTGCAATGGTAGGTGATAGTTGTTGTACGTACATCCCAGATAATGATGATGAGCATGGAAGAATTCCTACTGCTTTGGAAAAGATGCGCAAGGTTGCTTCTCAGTTAAAGGATGATGAACATGGTCTAGTAGGCTGGGGATTTTGGTATACCCTATTTGGACAATGGGCCCCTTATCTTTCTCTTGTCGTACCGGTTTTGCTTATTCTGCTGCTGTGTCTCTTTGGTCCATGTATTCTTCGTTGTGTTTGTACAAGTTTGTTTCAGGTTATGTTTCTGTGCCACGTCCGATGACCGATTATCCGCTGGCAACTTCTGAAAAGCTCTGAGTTTTATTCAACAATGTTTCTTATGAATAAAAGGGGGGAAATTGTAAGAATATTTTATTTTTCTGTGTGTTTCACAATTCTTCTTTGTGCCTGAGAACAGAATAGAATGTTTTTCTTTCTATGACCTCGACATGCTGCGCTACCAGTAAACACATTCCTTAGTCTAATCTATGTTCAGGTCGTAAAAACGTTGGAGGCTCCTAACTAAGAACAACTCCCAAAAGCTCTTATTCTTCTCCACGTTACCTTTTAGAAACCTCCCAGGCCAGATGTAACTGCTCCCCTCCTTTTCCTTGCTTGTGTGTGTGAATATATACTTCTGTCTTCCACAATAAACTCTGAATGTCTCACTGAGCACCGACTTGTGTGTGTTTCATTGAGGGGTTCCCTGGATCCAGGCGGGTCAGCAGAATACGAGCAGAGCACTGAGTAGATCAAAGGGGGTCTACCAAATAAACAAGAAATCCTTACAATGCTGACGACAGCAAGCCCACTGAGTAGGGTTTAATCAACTTAAGCTTTGAAAAGCTGCTCTCTGCAGCTGCCGCCATCACTGGGATCGTCGCACTTATTCTTAGTGCCACCCACATGTTTAGAAAGATTTCTTGCAGTTGTTTTACATGCAGATATTAAAGAATCTCCAATGGTGGTCTTGTTGGTTTATGGTAAGTCTGGGAAACTTCTCATTTCCAGGACGAGTTGTTTTCCATACATGTCTGACTGCTCACTGTTACTTAAAGTGGTGCTAAGTGTTTCACCAAGTTTCTACTAGTTCTTCATCTGTCATCTTAGGGAAGTTGACAAGTACACCAATCTTTGAGAAATTGGCCATATCTACCACTACATTAAAAAAAAAAAAGTCTCCATCCTTTTCAGTGCATCGGTGATGGGCTCATATGGACATTCATATGAGAACTATTTACATGTTGATCTCAGCCTCTTTGCTTTGAGAACAGTCTCCTCAGTTATGACTTCAGACATCTCTCTTGCTAAAGCTTGAGATGAGGCAAAGCCCTTACCTCGAAACTTGTGTGGATCAGGAAAGTTTTGGCTTTGCCAAGCCGGGCCACTGCCATGTCCAACTGCATGGAAACCGACTGTGTCAGGTTACTCACGTTCTTAATTCTGACATTTTCAATTTATTTTGTTCTGACAATATTTTATTCTGTTTAGCGGTTCACTGAAAATCAGTACTAAAATTAAGTTAAGTTCCAAAAATATGTCTGCTTGATATATCCACTGTGGCCTTGCAACTGCAGGGAGTTAGATTCCATTTTCTGTATAAATGGAGTTTGCATGCATATAACCCATGTGCTTGGTGGGTTTCCTCCGGGTACTCTGGTTTCCTCCCACAATCCAAAAACATGCAGATTAGGCTAACAGGTGTTCCCAAATTGCCCATAGGTGTGTGTGTGTGTGTGTGTGTGTGTTTGTGCGCGCCCTGTGATGGACTGACAGCCCACCTTGTGCCCCAAGTCTCCTGGGATAGGCTCCAGGTCCCCTGCGAGCCTGTATATACAGGATAAAGTGGTAAAGACGATGAAAGAGTGAGTGTTTTAGAATGTAAAAAATAAATCTTTTTTTTTTTTTTTACAGAGGTGAATTTTTATAGATGCAGTTTTATTCATGAACAACACAAACTCAACATACTCAGCAGTATTTATATGATTTAATCACCCAGTTTGTGCTTGTTTGACTCAGTTTTATTATTTGAAGAAAATTATTATTTGTTAGATCCAATCCAAACCACTTTTTTAAAAGAAGTGATGCATACGGTTGGAGAGCCACATCTAAACATTATTAATTCCTCATTATGTCTAGGTCATGGTCCCTAAACCTTTCAAGTTGGCAGTTATTAAGCCTCTTCTTAAAAAATCAAATTTAGACCCAAATGAAATAAATTACAGACCGATTTCAAACCATCCGTTTATATCAAAAATATTAGAAAAGTTAGTATCAGCTCAAATATGCACATTCTTGCAGGAAAACAACACCCTTGAAGAATTTCAGTCAGGTTTCAGGCCCCATCATAGTACAGAAACTGCGCTAGTTAAAATTGCAAATGACTTGATTTTAGCTTCGGACCAAGGCTGCATCTCGATACTAGTCTTACTTGATCTTAGTGCTGCATTCGACACTATACAGTAGATCATCATAGATCGCTTACAATAACCAGACAGAATTTTAATGGAGGATGGCCAGACCAGTAGACAAAAGGCTACAGAAACTCTCTGTACCGTTGTGGTAAAGAGAACTAAATCCCAGAATGCACTTAAACCTTGAGGTTGTTATGCTGAAGATCATTTCAATTTCCACTTGTGCCAGCCAAGAACAAACAGCTGAGGCTGCATCGAGTACAGGCTGACCACAACTGGATGGTTACCATTGACTGGAGGAGGTGGTGTAATGGCGTAGGGAAAATTTCTGGACTGGACTGGATTGACTGGATTACCAATTACTGAATGCCACAACCTATTGCTTTATGGCCACAAACTTCTAGACATCATGTCTAATGCATCATGTCATAGTGAGAAAAGTCATCTCAGACTGGTTTCATGAACTTCACAATAAGTTCAGTGTTCTTCAGTGGCTTTATTTCCCAGGCACCAGATCTAAATCTAAATAAACCAGAACTCCAACTCCACTAACACCTTACTGTAGAGTTTCTGCTGTTCCTCCTTAAACACCTCCTTCACCTTCTGATGCTTCAGTTATCCATCCCTATGATAAACAGGTCAGAGAATGAATCAGTCATCAGCATCAGAGGGGATAGAAACACACGTATAAGTGCACTAAACTACTAGTGTTTAAAGTCTATTTGCTAGTAATAACCAAATGTTTTAAAAGAGTGTACAGTAGACTACAAGCATTATTGTGTGAATACAAGCTCTGTGTGTGTGTGTGTGTGTGTGCGCGCGCATGTGCATGTGCATGCGCATGCGCGAGTGTGTTACCATAATAGATCGTCTGAACCCCCTGTCCTGGCGATGACTGCCTCACCCGGTTAGCAAACCGCACAGCATCTTAACCCTCCTACAGACACACAAAGCCAATATATTCATTTTAAATAGATATATTATTGCTTTTGACCTTTTACAATTTCACAAACATATTTGTATTTCACTTGATGCAATGGCTTTTTATAGCAAGGCATGGATTTACAGTACAGTGAGGCATTATCTCGACCAAAACCTCTAGGGAGTGCATAATGTGCCAGTACAGCAAGGGCCTATCAGCAAAGAACAGAAAGGCGAACTAGCTCGAATGGCAGGGGGGCTTAACTGATCGCAAAAATCATCAAGCAAACGTTCTCCCACCCACAGCATCAAACCAAACCAATAAATATAGTGAGATTTATTCTTGAAGGGTGAGTACCACAATGCATTACGCAGAGTAGAGATGGAGACAGTTTAATAAGTTTACTAAAGTAATATACTAAAGTAAAATATGCATGTTCTCAGCAAATCCTGTACGATTTCTCTTCACCACTACAATAAAAAAATACAATCACGTCATAATTAGGAAAGAAAAATCAACACATCAAACTGACTCATAACCATAATTATCTCAGAGCATAAAAGCGGTTAGAAAATTCTTCGTAAAACACACAATCTACAGTATAAAGATGCTGGAAATCAAGCGCAACACTCAGACCGCCTTGTGTAAAAAGGACTTTGACAAAATGTTATCTTGGGTCAGACAGAGAAACCGAGAGGGAAAGTGGGTGCAAAAAAAAACAACAACTGCAGCAACATTTATGAACACTACAATGTGGAATGATGAAATCCTGACTCAGATGCACACCGTACAAAAGAAAAGGTGATGCACCAGGACTTCAGGGATACACTTTATTTATTGTTTTGAAAGTAGAATGTTGTACATTTAACAGTGCAATAATATACAGCAATACAATGCAAAGATCCAAGACCTGTGCACGTAGCATAGATGTTAAAACTCACCTCTCGGCCCATGATTGGGAGATACCACACACTGCAGACAATGGCCCAGCTGCTCATCATGTGGAGGAGATAATTCACCATCCCCAACTTACTGTTGTTCCAAAAAGCCTCCCCCAACCCTGGGTCATACTGTAAAGACGGACAGACAGACACGGTTGAGTTTACTTACTGAAGGTTTTCTAAGACATACACCTATGACTGCGTAGCCACTACGAACTCCACCACCATCATTAAGTTTGCTGATGACACGGTTGTGGTGGGCCTGATCTCTGACAACAATGAGACGGCCTACCTGGAGGAGATTGGAAATCTGGAGAGCTGGTGCCAGAGGAACAATCTCCTCCTGAACATTAGCAAGACAAAGGAGTTGATAGTGGACTTTAGTACTAAGCAGGAGAGGAATTATCAGCTTTCGATACCTCGGTGTTCACATCACGCAGGACCTGTCATGGTCCTGTCACATCAACACCGTGGTGAAAAAGGACCGGCAGCGTCTCTACCACCTCAGACGCCTGAGAGACTTTAGACTGCCCTCTAAGTTGCTTAGGAACTTCTGCTCCTGCACCATAGAGAGCATCCTGACGGAAAACATCTCAACCTGGTTCGGGAACAGCACAATGCAGAACAGACGAGCCCTACAGAGGGGGGTTCGATCAGCTGAACGTATCATCTGTTCCAAGCTCCCTGACCTTCAGACGATCTACAACAAGCGGTGCTGGACCAAGTCCAGGAAGATAGTGAAAGACCTCAGTCATCCCAGCAATGGACTGTTCTCTCTGTTGCGGTCAGAAAAGCGCTTCCACTCCCTGAAGGCCAACGCAGAGAAACTGAGGAGGAGCTTCTTCCTGCAGGCTATACGAGCTCTCAACCACAACACCATATAGGACCTACACTCACACACTTGCACACCTCAGGACTGCAAACTTTTTAACTTTTACTTTTTACCAGGACGCACAATCCGTTTACACATGGAACATTTGCACACTTGCACATTTTGCACACTTGCCCATTTTGCACACTGAACTTGAACTGCATGCCTTGCACATTATCCTGCCGATAACTGGACACTACATTCTGGATTGTACTACATCACATTTCTATCATATTTCTATCATATTTCATTTACTATATATATTTTCTATTTCTATTAGATATTCTTTAACTTTTTTTATATTCATCTTATTCTAATATTTTATTTACATTTTTATTCATATTGCTGTATATTATGTAAGTAAGTGTTTCTTTCTTTATTTTTAAATCTCATTTCTTTTTTTGTTGAATTATTGTAGGTTGACAGCAGTCGCATAAGAATTTCACTTCATATCATACTGTGTATGTGGCGAATAAAATTTGAATTTGGTGTTTGTGAATGCTTCATCTCTTCCGCGATTTTCAAAGATCAGGTGGTAGACTCGAATTCAGATGTTTTACTATAGGTAGGTCTCGTCACCTATACCCTGCTTTAAGTCTTTTGTAAATGTCGATGGGTTTTATGCCTCCATTCACCAGAAACTAGAGTCCTAGTTGGAATTGAACTCCCCTCATACTTGGAGTCACCTGGGCATGGTGCTTCTAGACTATGAATCGCCACCTTCATTTACATATTGTCTCTTGTTTTTATTCGGTGGTGTGGTCTTTATGCCCTCTTTTTTTGTCCTGGCTTTGGAGCCAGGTTCTGACATGTATGCAGAAAAAATGTTACCTTAATAGCAACTTCAAAGTAAAACAAAACAAAACATTGAACCTAAATAATTTAATAAATTCCAGTGGGAAATAAATAACAGCAGGGAATAATTTCTGGGAAAATGATAATAGGGAGCTTGGTTTTGTCTGAAACATGATCGCTAAGCCTCCAGACATAAAAAGAGTGCAGGAAAATACCATTAGTAACATGAGGGATTATGCTGCTATGAGCATCTGGTGCCTTATTGGGCCACAAGAAATTGGGTTCAGGTGTTTTTATTGCTATTTACAGTATGATAACTTTACCATTTGGCCACTAGGCGCCGATCTTTAACATCTGATCTCTCAAACCAGATGTGCGGGCAAGCCTTAAACACCGCTCTCTGAATCATGCCCTTAAGGCCACCATAGACCTGCCCGACCTAACAAAACACACACATACACAAGATATTACAAGAAGTCTAAAATAAGCATGAAAAATCCTTGAGCATGAGAAACACACACAGCAAAACTATTACCATGGCGTAGCAGTCGTCACTGGCCAGGATGATGACATCTATGGGTGACACATTGGCCACACAAATCCCTGCATTCTTGTGTTTGTTTTCAAAGAAAAGAAAATTGACAGACGTTGTGTAGGACTGGAAATGTAAATTAAAACCATTAAAACCAATGGTTTTAGTGTACCAGAAAAACAAATGTATTATATTATTATTAAGGTGTGTTTTAAAAAAATCTCTCATATACTACAAGGTCACAGCATTAAGACAACTCTGGCCAATAAAGAGCAAAATCAGATAAACATTATCATGGTGGTCGCATGCTAAGCTCCACTGGTGAGTATAGATGGAAAATAGAGGAAAATGAAAAACAATCAGACTTTCTCCGTCGTGGTATGTGACAATGGCGGTGAGAGCTCAAACACAAATCCTGCAGAACATCAGATGAGCTTTTTCACTAAGGAAATTCTTGTCCTGTTACACACAGCAAACACATTGCCTCTCACACACTGTTCACATTCATAAACGCTCTTAGGGTGTGCGTTATATACTGGAGCTAGATTACACGTTATGCACTTTATATAGTTTATAGAACTTAAAAGCAACACCAACGACAAAAAATGGTCTGAACCAACACTGAATAGCATGAATAACAAAAACTGTTAGCATCGTTAGCTAGCTATTAGTTTAAACAGTCAAAAATCAAGGAAATGGACTCACACCCCAATGAGGGATGTGAGAACCACAAGGAGCACGACACCAGAGTAAAGGCCAGAGTGACCCTGCATTCATTCAAAAAAATTATACCTTTGATTCTGTGACTTATTCATGATGTACCAATATGCAACTATTTATCCCCTTAATCCTTCCAGACTAACATACTGTAGTTCATCCCTTATGGAAAAAAAATAATGGCAATATATTGTAAAATTTAGTGCAATATATTAAATAATACATTTCCATATATAAGAAGCTAGTGCTTATTTTTATTAACATATTACAATATATGAATGGACAATGTATTGCAATGAGGACAAAAAACATTATATTTCTAATTGTTCTTTTGAAACATTATTGAAACTTGTGCAGATTAAAGGATTAAAGGACTTTTACTTCGTCAGTGTGCTATGATTAATGCCTGTAAAGTCCATTTTTTTAAACTACATTAACATATAAGCGTATTGTAAAAAATATATATAATGAAATCAATATATTCAATCAAATTCGATATACAGTATTATGAAGAATATAAAATTGCATACATTAAGATATACATTAGAATATATTTCTCTCTGTATATATTACTGTATGTGTATTTTTCAATATATTGTATCTATATATTGTGAATATATTTTTTTATATAAATATTTTTTCTGTTAATTATTAGTTAGTATCAGTTAGTGTAGCAATGAGGAATATTAACATTATAAAATCTGATAAATTTACCAGTAGATTAGAACAGTAAATCAGTTAATATACTGACAGTAATTATATAGAGAAATATATTTTCTTTGCGTAAGGGAGTGTTTATCCACCCTAACCCACAGCTATACTGTATCAAACAAGCCATAGCAGGTAGAGCTTTCCAAGAAACACGCAGGGGAATTATGACTATTTAAAGTCTAGTCATTATATCACACACCATGTAGTAAACTGTAAGCCCTAATGTTCAAAGTAATTAAACATATCGAGTAGTGTTAACTTAAACATTTACAATTACTTCCAATTAGTAAAACTTTTTGAGTATTTAGAACTTTTTGGTATTTATGAGTTTGTAGAAAATACACACAGCAAGACTGGTGACAGAGTGGTTTGATGAACATGAAAGTGAAGTTGAACATCTCCCATAGCCTGCACAGGCACCAGATCTAAATATTATTGAGACACTTTGGGGTGTTTTGGAGGAGCAAGTCAGGAAACGTTTTCCTCCACCAGCATCACGTAGTGACCTGGACACTATTCTGCAAAAAGAATGGCACAAAATCCCTCTGGCCACTGTGCAGGACTTGTATCTGTCATTCCCAAAACGAATTGATGCTGTATTGGCCGCAAAAGGAGTTTACCATACTAATGAATTATTGTGGTCTAAAACCAGACGTATACTGTATATATAATATGTATAGATAATATGTATTTAACTATGATATGCATCACAGTTAAATACATATTATCTACACTGTAAACCCGAAAAAGTTGGCAAAACTCAAAATTTGAGGTAATCGGTTACATCAATTTTTTTAAGTAATGATGTTTCCAATTTTAAGTAAACAGAACTCAGTTTTTGAGTTGTTGTACTCATTCATATTAATCGTTATTTACTTGCATTACTGAGTAGCCCAACTCATACTATAATTTTTTTAGTTGTTGCAAATGAAATAAGTTGTTGTTGTTGGGTTTGTCAAGTTTTTACGCCAGACGTCGGTCTGAACACAACCCTCCCATTTTTATCTGGGTCTGGAACGGGCACTTCATCCAGGCTGAGAATCGAACCCGGGTCTTTCGCATGGCAGGCGAAACACCTACCACTGAGCCACCAGTGCTCTGGTACTTTAGTGTGCCCAGATTTGTACAGATTATGTGAAGACGGACTAATCCACCATCTTGATTAAAACAAAACAATGTGGGCAGTTTACATGTGCATTGATGAGGTCAGACACAAAATCGCTAGGCTGAAAGATTTTAAGTTGGTGGAACTTTAAGGAGACAGTTACTGTGGCTTAAAATATCAAATTTGTTCAGCTAATTTGAAAAGTGTCATTTCTACAAACTCATAAATACTCAAAAAGGTCTATTAATTGGAACTAATTGTAATTGTTTAAGTTAACACTACTCAATATGTTTAATTACTTTGAACATTAGGCCTTAGAGTGTAATAAGCACCATGTGGTATTTGTTTTCACTTACTTTTCCTGCTGACAATCATCACCATGCCTTGATGATCTCTCTGGAATTAGAATAAGATGTGTCAGTGTATATACTATATTATATATGTGAGAATATTTAAATGAATATAAATGTATTCTGACTGAAGTGTATTTACATTTATTTATTGAATGGAATGAGTTGTTTAAAAGTAAAACTACACAATGTTTGTGGAAGGGTAAAGGCAGCTGTTGATGTGAAATATGTAACTAAGACATGTCTGGTTAAGAGTGTCAGACACTAGTGATGGGTCGCTCATGAATGATTCGTTCTTTTTGAATGAGTATTTAACTTGACTCAGAAGAACTCAGTCTTAGAGAGTGATTTGTTCATTTGCTACTGGGTGCGCATGCACAAAGAATCACAAAAATCTCTATAGGTTCTGTACAGGAAACAGAAATGAGCCGTCCGTCTCATGAGTCTTCTAGTCCGAGTCGTTTGTTCTTTTGTCACGTGACTCCCTGGAAGCTATGCAGTGCAATTGCACTGAGCTGAGGTCAGCTGCTCATTCTGCTTATAATATGTCCTTGTAATATTTTACATTACTGGAACTATAGCCAAAATTTGTGTATGTACAGTAGACGTGTTGGGGCTCTGTTTATTGGAAATTTGAATAAAATTGTATTTTATTAATGATGAAAAGAACAAAATGACTTAAAAAGAGATTAGTTCATTCTGATGAACAAGATTGAAATTCAAATAAACTAAAATGATCCACACTTCCCATCACTTTTATACTGCAGTTAGGAGCACACCGACTGACTCTCTCTTGAAATTCTTATTGCACATGCTCTTAAAAAAGCTCGACTTGTTTACCCTGAATCGTTTACCCTTATAGGTGTAAGTGAATCCCAGCAGCGGCTCAGCAGTGACATGGCAAGAGTAATGTTAACCGGACCGGAGACTCGCCTGACTTTGTTTACAGCACCAATATGAATTACAATAACAATAAAAAATATCTTACCGTCATTGTGTTTTGAGCTTATAGGTATTTTTTCCTCACACTAAAACACGATGACATTTCAGAATCAGCAGTCTTCTTCTCTGTCCCTCAGGTCTGCTCTCCTCCTCACCTGAGCAATGAACAGTTATTCAAAAGAACCAATGAGCGCGCTTATTCAAATCTGTAATTAGAACATCCCCGCCTCCAACCTGCACTGTGTGCAAACACATTGACCGTTATGTCAGAATATACTGGCCTATATATAGAAAGCTGAGGGCTAGATTACCATGTTGATATTTAATTTTAAATGTCATCAAAACATATATATATTTTTTTTAGTTTATAATGTGAGAAAAGCAGATACTATAGACTACATGTAAGTGCAGGGCTTCTGCTGCCTAACCTTTCATATTTAAATACATAATTTATTATAATAATTTAACAAAATTGTACATGATTTACAAAAACAGATATAACAGTAAATATAGTATCATATTTTTACTGTAAAAATGTGAAAAAAATTCAGTTTTGAAATAATACTTAAAGTAACAGTTGACATATAATGATAATGTCTAATTTTACAGTAATTTGTATGTTGTTGTTTTTAAGGAAAACTACTATAAAATTTTTTAAGTTATTTTCTGTAAATTAGGATTTTTTTTTTTTATTTCTTTTTACAGTGCACAGTGATCACTCCCGAAGATTTGCTAGATTTCCTGAAACTATGGAACCTGGGACTTCCACCGTAAATATTTTTTTTTCTTTGTCCTTAAAAAGCAACATTTAAAGCAGGTTAAATTATTGCTACTATATTAAATGTACAACCGACTGATGTGGAATTTTTATTTTTTTTATTTTACATATGTATATTCAAGAACACACGAAACAAAAGTTTCAAAAGGAGGTATGTAAATGAGTTATGTAGAAATAATGTTTTACTGTGAACCAAATGAATGAAAGTGCTGTCATGTCCTAAATCACTGTGCTTGAGTTACCTCTCACTTTAACTACATTCCTAATACAGACTTCAAAAGCAGTTAATAAGCGGTTTATATAAGGTATATATTTTTAAAGATTAATGAAATCTGTTTATTTCTGTAAACTCTTCTGATTGGTTAACATGGAGCTTGTGACACTGCAAACTA
Source organism: Clarias magur (assembly GCA_013621035.1). Lineage (NCBI taxonomy): Eukaryota > Metazoa > Chordata > Actinopteri > Siluriformes > Clariidae > Clarias > Clarias magur. The sequence continues at coordinate 5,236,540 of QNUK01000007.1, read as the reverse complement.
AAATGTGTCAGTAGGATTTTAACTACACATATTTGACTTTGCTGTGTCCAGGAAAAGTCGTCAGAATTTTACAAGATGTAAAGAGCACAGTAAAAAAAGCTTCATAGCATGTAGTTGTTCGTTAATCCTCTACACTATGGAGCTGACGAATGATAACGACAGTCTCAAAATCTACATGGATGAGGTATGTGGAGAAAAACCCTTAATGATTAGTGATTATATGTCCTACCCTTTGCTGATTAAGTGACCATGTTTGACAGCTTACAGACAACAGTTGGCACTATCGGTGTAGATGACTCCAGCCCCAGTCATACCAACCGTAGCAAAAATGGTCCACTGATTATGATGACATCAGCAGCCTTTCCGCAGATTAGTTGTAGGCTAATGTAATGTTAATTGCAAAATGCAAATCTTGCATTCATGCTAACAAATGGTCAAACGATTTGTAAAATGTAATGTAACATGGATTCTGTTTATAATTATGGCTTTCCAGCTAGTACTTAAACTTTTAATATATTGTTCAATTTTAAGCATTTAATTTTTTGTTCAATAAAAATTTATTCTTGAGTCATCCACCATCATTTTGTGGCTTTTGCAAAGTATTGGTTCAGGCACTGGTACCGGTTTAAAAGTATCGATTTGGTACCGGTATCGAAAAAAAAAAAAAACGATATCCAACCATACTCATTACCAGTTATTACTTTTTCACATAGGGCCAGGTAGGTTTTTTCCCCCTTAACAAATTTAATTATATTTTAAAAACTTCATTCTGTATTTCCTGAGGTTATCTTTTGTGCAGTATTGCAATTTATTTGATGAACTCAATCATTTTAAGTGTTAGAAATATCCCAAATAAAAAATCAGGAAGAGGCAAATACTTCTTGTAGCACAGTAGTTGGTGTTTAGAATTGTATTCCAATTCTGCTAGTATCACAATTTTACAAATATTTCAATCTATTATTGTTTTTTTTCTGATTTTGTTATAATTCTAAACAAATTCAGGAAATAATTTGTTCCTACCAAACAGGATTAATGGTTTAGAGCACACCACCTACAGGAGTTTAAAAGAACAGCAACAGCTAAATCTATCACTTAATGGTTTATATATAGGGCTGTAGCTATCGAATATTTTAGTAATCGAGTATTCTACCAAATATTTAATCGAATAATCGGATAAAATTTACTTTTGCTTAATTAAACAGCAATGTAAAATATATGAGACAAAGATTAATTGTTTTTTTTTTTTTTTAGAAAAATCTACTTTTATTTTTTTAATGCATACAAAATATTTTTTATAAAACATTTTATCAAAAATAAACATTGTCATTATTCACAATACAAGAAATAGCTTAAAGTTGACTGAGATAAATTAAGTGCATTACAGTGCCATACATTCTTATTTTAAAGCAATTTCTCAGATGCAAAAACAAAAAAAAAAGTATTTGAAATGACTAAGTATCCAAAAACTAAGGCACACATTAATATAAATTAATATATTTTTATCGCTCCCTTTCATTTTGCAGCCTGCAACAGAACCTTCCCTCAAATCAATACACAGCTAACTGTTTATGTCTCCTTCCGCTTTGTGGGTGACTTATTTTGCTTTAGTTGAAAACACTGAATCTATAGTATTTTATTAATGTGTCAATATTTTGTAATAAATGTGTGTTTTGCACCAAAATTAAGGTTAAATCTGACCCCACACTCAAAAATATAACCTATTGGATGAATTGTGGGCAGGATTTCTATCCAATAAATACATAGTGGACACCTTGGATTACAGGCATAATTCGTTCCGGAAGCGTGCTCATATAATCAGACACTCGTAAATCGAATTTCCCCCATAAGAAATTATGAAAAGTCAAATTATTCATTCCACAACCCCAAAAAATAAATATATAAAAATATAAAGTAAAAATAAAACAAATTAACCCACAGCCTTAACCTTTGAAAAAAAGTTTTTTTTTTAAATCCAGACATAAGTGTTAAGTGTTTGTGCGTGCATGCGTGGTCTGTGTGTGTGAAGCTAAAGTAAGACGACAGGAGGAATGACTGCCTGCCTCCCCCGCACATTAACTAACAATCACTGGTTGTGTGTGTGAAGACGAGAGAAGGAGGGAACACAGGAGTCAGGGCAGGCTGACGGAGAGAGAAAATAGATCTTTAACCTCTCTGTAAGAATTATTTGATATAAAAAGGAGTTATTTCTACGCTCTTGCTCTCTTCCTCATAGATTTGATATTAACGTGTTAAATCTTCCCTGCTACTATTTTTGTCTCCTCTTGCATCTGTTCTTGAAGGTACGAACGCTCCCACACTCACCTTATGTCTCTCTCGGTCTTCTTCTCCTTCTCCCCCTAACTCGAGCCAACACCTCCTGATTCGTCTCTGGACGGACACTTCTGTCTTACTCTCCTTTGATTCTTCAGGATCTCACCAGGACAATGGTTCATGATTTTGTAATAGTCGATGGCACAGGCGTTTGGTCAAACATATAAAAAAAAGCATATTTTGCTGTTAATAAAGCTTACCAAAGCACAGTGGACAGATCTAAACCGAGCGTGGGAGATGATTACCCAAAATTCCACAGCGTGAGATAGAAAAACCATTGTCCCAGTTGTGATCATGTGACGCTCGGCATCAAAACAAGAAGCGCATGCGTGCCACATGACACTCCATGATAATTGATACTCGTAATTAGAGGCACGCTTGTCTTGAATTTTTGCTCGTCTTGCGGAACGTTTGCACACCGGGTTACTCGCAATCCGAGGTTCCACTGTATATAGCTTCAACTCAAATGAAGTATATCCATGTACTATAATTCAATCGATTTAGTCAAACAAATTTTTAGCAAATGCAGATACAATAAAATTACAATAAATAAGTGAAAATGATTTCTGTTCGTCCAACTCAAACTAATACTATTAATACAAAATTAAGTTTAGTATTGTTTAGTATTGTTTTTAAGACAATTAAGACATATGAGACAAAACACATTTGAGGTGTTTTTATTGATGACCAGTGCAGCTTACACCGTAATTTTAAATGTGACAACTCATCAATCTGGAAATCACTTACAAGGCTTATAACAGCAACCCTCAATTACACACACCAATATATTAAACTTGAAACCAGTCTGAAAGTTTATCTTAAAAAAATAAATAAATAAAAAACATTTAAGAGCAGTGCCCTGAAATAGTACTTATGTAAAAGCTTCATAACTGGTGAAAAAATAATTCCCAGCTATTCCAAATCCCTGAGCCACAAAAAAAAAAAAAAAAGCTCTATGAAGGTGGAGAGCTTTGCACTCCTTTACAAACAGGGGATGCCAATGTGTGGTTTTGATAAAACAACCATCAATGATGCAAAACAATTTTTATTTAATTGTTTAATACTAACTGAAGATCACTTATAAAATATGTTCATTATTCTAAATATGCAGTAACTGTATATGTAATAAAAGGTGAACAACAAGGCTATAGGAAATATTTTAATTAATTACTTTTAACCCGGAGCAATTTAAAATCTACCAGTCTTACTTATGTTAACAATGTTAATAAGTGCAAATGAAAGAAAAATATTTTACTAATCCTGAAAAAATGAAATGAATAAATAGAAAAATACAGCAAAGCCAAACTCTTCCAAGCCATGTACAATCAATATGGCAAAAGCAAAATCCCCTCAACTTTGCTCAGTCTTGTGATATAGCATTGTTTTCTTCCCCATAGTACAAATACTCATACAATACTCATACACTGAAAAACTGCTTTTGGTGTATTATCCTAGGGGCTAATAAACTGTTTGCATAGACCACTTTTGCGCAACAGGATATATATATATATATATATATATATATAGTTGCAAGCAACGATGACGAGCCCAAGCACGGGTGCGACCGCCACCCGGGCGCACCAGTTAGACGGTGGGCAAAGAGGGCACGACCACTTATAGGGGAATGGCTAAAGGACAAACGTGACAGTTTGGGTCGAATGAAATGTCTACTGATGGGAAACGGGACTCAGCATCTAAGCTGTAATGTCTCTACTGTCCGTGTATACAAGTATGCGTGTGTGTGTGTGTGTGTGTGTGTGTGTGTGTGTGTGTGTGTGTGCACGGTACTCAATGTGTTTAATTACTTTGAGCCTTAGGGTTTACAGTGTATAATAAAAGGGAAGCCGATGTCAAATGTGATATTTAATACTCTCATGCATTTACTCTGTTCGTTATTTTTTTCCAAACCAACTCTCTTTTTTTAGCCGATGCAGCCTTGTTGCTTTTTTCATTATTATTGGCTTAAATTCTTCATATGGTGCATTTAAACCTCCAACTCTGCCTCTGTGAAGTATGCCGCTCGCTTTTTTTCATTTTGATTTCCGTTTTGACTCGTGAAATCGGCGATCCATGGAAAATGTCTTTATGTATGCACCGTGCACGCGCATTAACTCTGGGTAACCAGTAGGAGGTTGATTAAGCTTACTCTTCTCAGGGGTTTTGGAACCGACATACTCATGGTATGCGGGTTTGGAGTAAATCAACCTTGAGGTTAAGTTTTACCAAATGGTAAGTTAACCCAGCTTTCTGGAATACCCCCCTGATAAGGGACAGATGAAGATGCACCAGGTGTATGTAAACAACCCCTTTATCGTCAGCACTCTACAGACTGGTTTGTTTGTGGGATTGTAATGTGTGGTGATGTGTTTTTTTCTTAAAATAAAAGAAGGACATAAATATAAGCATAAAACATGATAATGATAATGACAATCAAATGTGCAGGCAATAACATAATCCATCCTGGGGGGGTATTCCAGAAAGCAGGTTATGTGACATACCCGGGTAAGTTTAAGAGTAAGTTAGTGGATATCCTCAACTTTCGGTTCCAAAAACGGAGGTAAATCTCTGGGTATGTTTGTAACCGTAGCAACTTGCTCTCTGAAGATACCCTGCTCGGTAGCAGGTTATGTTCTAGGGTAAGTTTGTTTCAGGGGTTTATTGAGCATGACGTGCGTTTTTAATGAAGATCCTGTGGACGTGGAGGCACAAATTATACGAGTTTTTTCTCGCCGGGAGAGAGTTATAAGACCGCGTATTGATGTCTTTTAATTTCCTAATGATTATTTGAAAGAGTTATCGGTTTTCAAGGAAATCGTTAATTTACTTAACACATCTCTTGAAACCGCATATTCCTAATGCTCAAAGTAATTAAACACACTGAGTACTGTTAACTTAAATAATAGCAATTATGTCAAATTAATAGACCTTTTTGAGTATTCAGAACTTTTTGATATTTTAAGTAATCGTGAGTACATAAGTAACAGTAACCGTCACCTTAAAATTCCACCTTCTTAAACCTCTATACAGCACCGGTGGCTCAGTGGTAAGTGTTTCGCCTGCCATGCAAAAGACCCGGGTTCGATTCCCAACAACTGCCACAATAATTTATTTAAAATATATATATAGTTTACTTAAAATTGGAAACATCATTACTTTAAAAAATTGATGTAACTGATTTTGAGTTTTGACAACTTAATCGGGTTTACGGTGTGTGTAAAAAGTGTTTAAGTGCCAGACATACTGTGTGAACATCTCTACACACAGTTGCCTTTCCCACATGCTCTGCGTCACCCACATTGTAAAAAAAAATGCCATGACGCAAAAAAAAACGAAGTGCTATGTACACTGTAATAAGTTACATAAATTTTTTAAGTGATGATGTTTTCAATTTTAAGTAAACAGAACTGTAAATTTTTGAGTTTGTTGAACTTGTTGCAAATCAAATAAATGATGTAATGTACTTTCACCACATCAGACAAGCCAGCGCGGGGATCGAACCTGGGCCGTTCACATGGCAGGCGGAACACTTACCACTGAGCCACCAGAGCTCTATAGAGTTTTACTTGGTGGAATTTTAAGGTGACGGTTACTGTTACTTACTTTCTGGAATACCCCCCAGTAAAGCTTATTAATGTAAACACTCTGCAGGGGGTTGTAGGCAGTGTAAGGCAGGCTTAAACATCAACACCACGTGATTCGTCCAGCTGTCACATGACACCTTATCAGCACGACTATGAAGGCACGTGTATTCCTGTTGTAAACAACTTAAAACAAACTTGTTTCAAACTTGTGTGTGTTTATAAGACGAAATAATAACAGCAAAAGATAATAGTGACAGTCACAATAACATTGTGTATTCTTAGTAAGTATGCCTAGAATCACACACACACACACACACACGTAAATATATATATATATCGCGACCTCACGGGCATAATAACTTGTTACCGGAACAGATAAAATGTCCATTGTTAATATAGTTAAAGCCTTCACACTTACTGTTGCATTCACGCAAAAAACTTGATCCAAAGGGCGATTTGTAAACAATTAAACAGTCCATAAACAACTATTCAGCGGCAACGTTTGCGTCAGTCCGCTTCAGCAAAACTCAAATCTGTGAGGGAGGGGGAGGTCACGTGTGTGCGTGTCTCTTCGTGTGTGTAGGATGTGTGGTGTGATGCCTCCATCTAGTGGACATAGTTTAGTACTGCAGGAGTCAGTTTATGCACTTTAAACCAATGATATAATAAACATTAAAATATTGTTGGGAGGCGTATGAGCATAACAAAATCGTGAAACTCAAGAAATTTACTCAGAACCAGTTGTTCCTTCTACGTAAAATGTTTGGAGACATTAGGACTTTCCACTTGTTGGATATGAGTATCATAGTTTTCCTTAAATTTTTACCTTGCCATAGCAACACTATTCAGCGCAGCAAAATGTCCTTTACAGTTTAACATCAGCCATGTCTTCCAATTATTGTGCCTAATATTGAAGGCAACTTATAGGGGAATGGCAAAAGGACAGACATGACAGTATGGTTCTCATGAAAGAGATTATAAGAATGTCCACTGATGGCAAATGGGACTCGGCCTCAATCTCTATACTGTGTATGTATATGAATATTTATGTGCATGTGCGTGCGCGTGTGTGTGTGTGTGTGTGTGTGTGTGTGTGTGTGAGACATTATTAGCCACTATTCAGCATGAGACATCTCCATGGCAAAACTGTTTGAGATATCAGAAATCCCATTGCAGTATTCCATCCTCAATGGTTTGAGATTACATGGGCCGGTTTGGTGAAGATGATAACGGTGCAGTCTGTGTGTAGCGGATGTTTAATGTGTGTGGAGTGTGTGTGTGTGTGTGTGGTTTGATTACAGCGTGCCTATTGTGTGTGTGTGTGTGTGTGTGTGTGTGTGTGTGTGTGTGTGTGTGTATAAATCAACGGCCTTGTCCATCTGACTCAATGTTGCACAGTGGGCAATTTAAATGCTTGTAATGTTTATTTTTTATGATTTCCGCATATGTTTAAATTGTAAACATGAAGCCATAGTAAAGGAGAAGGGGAAAGACCTGACTGCAGAATACCTGACTACTACTGCCATCTACTGGACATATTTTATTACTGCAGGAGTCAGGGCAGAAAGTTCAGGCCAAGGCTCATAAATATACTGTCAAAAATTGTTGGGAGCTGTATGAGCCTCACAAAAACATGAAACTCAAGAAATCTACTCAGAACCAGTTGTTCTTTCTACCTAAAATGTTTGGGCACATTAGGACTTTCCACTTGGTGGATATAAGTATCTTATGTTTGCTCCAAATGATATGTTGCCATAGTAACACTATTCAACGTGTCAAAAAGTCCTTTACAGTGTGACATGAGCCGTGTCTTCCAATTATTGTCTTGAGATTATATTAGACCCTGTTTGGTCAAAGACATATGAATCCTGTAAGAGTAGTATATCACATTCCAATGGGTGCGTTTTTCAAACAACGCAAAATAACCGACTTCCTGTTCAGCGGATTCCATGACATGGGGTATCCAAGTTGTTCATCTTAATGAGATCTAAATTTATACTGGGTCTCATTCATATATGTGAAAGTGGATACGAGTTATGCAGCTTAAACTTTACAAAGTTCCAGGGGGCGCTGTACTGGCCCTGTGGCACGCCCGGGGTCCAGGCTCTCAGGCCTTCCTCATAATCAGTTTATGTCTACAATCATCAAATTTTGGAACCATAAGTCTTTGCACTCGTAAGATATGTGAAGAATAATTTTCTTTGATTTTTTCTTGAGTTAAATCGTCACCATAGCAACACGATTCAAATTAGAAAAAAATAACTTAACTTCATGTACACAGAAGTTATTAGCCTGTTCATTTTTATTCGCCATAATTTGCATCAGCAACTTGTTTAGATCATATTTGCCTGGTTTGGTGAAAATTGTAATAATTCCCTAGGAGGAGTATATCACATTCCATTGGGTGCGTTTTGCAAACAAATCAAAATAACTTACTTCCTGTTGATTAGACCTGATGACATGCAGCGTGAAACTTGTTCAGTTTGATGAGATCTAAATGTACACCGAGTTTTATAAGTATACGTGCAAGCATGTCTGAGCTATGATGCAAGACTCTCTAGGGGGCGCTGTGCCGGGCGTGTGCGACTCCCCGAGCCGAGCCCCACTGAGGACCTGTTGGCCGCAGATTCCAATTTGTGTGCAAATTTTGGTGAGTTTTTGAGTATGTTAAGACCCCCGAATGTGCCCAGATGATTAAAAGAAAAATAATAAATAAATAAATTAATAATCCGTAGAAAAACAATAGGGCCCTGCGGACTCAGTGCTTGGGCCCTAACTAACCCATCTAATAGCTAATATGGATATCCATAGTCATTTAAAATGTAACAAACTAACATTTGACTTGTTACACAAAAAAATGTTCTGGCCATTCACAATCTAAGGGAATTACAGTTGTTTTGTTCAAATCTTTTTAGATCCATTTCAACTTATGTTGAGCGTCATGTGATCAGGTAAAGGGTAGTGGGGGGAAAATGGATGCACTTGCTGACAATGCCATCATATTTATGGCAACTCGAAAAGTGTCACTACACTCATCGGGAGGTGAGGCAGGCTGTTAAGTTCCATATAACAACAGCTTGTATAAAAGATATGTATGCTATATTCTACGGGGGTAAATAAGGGCTCTTAGTGTAAATAAATTTTTTTATGGCAGTTACGATTAGAGGATGTGCGTGTGGAAGCCTGATGGCTGTCCGTAATAAATGTATTAATACCATGGGTAGTTCATGGCATTGTCATTTGTCGATTAACATTGGTAGCATAGGATGGTTAGCAATTACAGAATACCACCAACCTTTGATGAAGGAAAACCTTATGAGAGCTGGAAGAATGAAGTTGGAGTTTGGATTAAGGTTACTGAGCTTGAAAAAAAAAGTAAACAGGCTCTTTCTGTAGCTTTGGTGCTGTCGGGAAGAGTGAGGGAAACTGCGATGGTAATACCAGTAGACGATTTGAATAAAGACAGCGGTATGGTGACTTCGAAAACAAACCATCAATTTTCATTAGTAAAGGAATGTTCCAACAGACATTCCATTGCTTTTGAGCAAAGCCTCTCTGAAGAAAGCAAGAACATTGCTTGACATCGAAAATGACAAAAGGACTAATGTTCCGCCAACCTGTTAAACTTGAGGTCACAAGTTCTGGCCATTACTGTGTGAACATTGGAAGCCACATTAAAGATATTCAGTGTAATGAGCAGATCTTAGCAATTACCGGAGATACTCCCAAGGAAGTGGAGGACGCGGATTACAGAAACTATGAACTCAGCAGAAAAAAAACTAAATTCTGATGAAGCTTCATAAATAATTCAGGCATACTTCTGCTGAGAGACTATAAAGGCTTCTTATTAGCTCAGGCAACAAAGACCCACAATGCAACATCATCTTACAAAAAATTGAGCGAACGTGAAATATGTCAAAGATACAGAAAAAATAATGGTTATTGGTCTACCACCAACATCTCAATACAATGAAACTGTGGCTGTAGACCTGCATGAACTCGAACAAGGTGTGTGGTATCTCCATATTATCGATCAGTTCACAAGGTTTAGTGCAGGGAGTATTCGGACCACCAAAAGGTCCTGTGAAATAGTGAAGAATTTGGTCCATGACTGGATAAGTGTACATGGCCCACCTCAGAAACTGTTCAGCAACAACAGTGGAGAATTCAATAATGATGAGGTGACCGATACGGCAGAGAACTTTAACATAGAAATAAAGACTACAGCAGCATACAGCCCATGTAGCAATGGTCTCCTGGAGCGACACAACTAAACACTTAGTGAAAGACAAGTACTGGTTGTGACTGGAACACTGCGATGGACTGGGATATTAGGGCAAAAAACACCACGCAAAATGTCTATGGTTACAGTCCTCATCAGTTAGTGTTTGGGCAGAATTCTAACTGATCAACCTCGGGCCTTGGAGGGAACTACAAAAAGTGAGTGGGTAGCAAGACACATTTCTGCGCTACATGCATCAAGAAAGGATTTTACAGAAGCTGAATGTTCAGAAAGAATACAAAAGAGCACTAGGAAAGCAATTGTGTCACAGATGAAAAGTATGAGTGACAAAGTGCACTACAAGCGAGTGGATTGTCCAGAGTGCAAAGGACCAGGAATTGTTATTGGTTAGGATGGTGCGGTGGTGTTTGTCAGACATGGAGGAACATGCATTAACGTACATCATCTCAGATTGAGAAAAGTAAATACAGAAGGCGAATATCAAATTGAAACACATGCAGGTGGAGAAAATGACATGGACTGTGAACAAGGACTGGAGTTTGATTATGATAAACAAGGGAAGGAGAAGCACTAATCGAGATGTAGCAGGAGGTGAAACAATTGGAGTAACCTCTAGGGTGCCGGTAAATATAAAAGCTGGTATAATTTGATGCTCATTGGGCCCACTGATGTTGCAGGCACTATGGAGTCAGTTGACATGTCAAATGTAGAAGACTTACAGGTAGAACCTACTGTAACAAATGTGAGTACATTAGATGTCTGTGAGGACATATTTGTAACAAAAGATACGACATTTGACTTGGCAAAACAAAACTTGAAAGAGCTGGAATGAAAACAAGGTAGTGGAGGAAGTGAAGAATCAGGGACAGAAGTATATTTCTACTAGATGGGTTGGTACCCTCAAAGAGACACCTACTGGACTAGTACCAAAAGCATGACTGGTGGCTAGGGTTTCGAGGAGTTGGAGATGTTAGATTCGCAAAAGGACTCACCCACATGTGCTTCAGAAGCGCTACGGCTACTTGTGGCAGTGATCGGTCAAAGACAATGGACTCTTAATTCCATAGACATAAAATATGCATTTCTTCAGGGTATGGAACGGTCACGTGACATCTATTTTAAGCCTCCTCCTGAGACCAACTGTGAGGGAGTACTATGGAAGCTCAAGAAATGTGCATATGGTTTAGCTGATGCTTCACTATAATGGTACAACAGAGTAAAGGAAATTGTAATAAAAGGCGGAAGGAAAAGGTATCCAGAGCAGATCCTGCTGTTTTCTATTGGTTAGATAAGAACTCCACTGTGACAGGCATACTTGATTGTCATGAAGATGACTTTATTTGGGGTGGCACACAAAGCTTCACTACAACTGTAATACCTCTCCTTCGGTCAATGTTTCAAGTAGGATGTGAGGAGCAGGAGAACTTTTGTTATGTGGGTATAGACTTTGAAACTGTGGATGAAAGAGTGCAAATACATCAGGAATGCTACATTCAGCATATGCAGACCATACATTTGGATCCATCTCGATCTGATGAACAAGACTCACCCCTTACTGAGGAAGAAAGTGACACATTCAGATCCAAGGTGGGTCAAATTCTTTGGGTTGCAAGACAGAGCAGACCAGATGTCATGTTTGATGCAGGCAGCTTGCCCTTAAGCATTAAAAATACTACTGTGCAAACAATTGTGTGCAAACTTGTGTCTAAAAATGCCATTCTGAACAATTAACACATGGGGAGTGACAATACCCTTAAGATTATTGTATTCAGTGATGCCAGGAAATCTTTCAGATGGGGGAACGCGGGAGAACATTTAATTTTTCCAATGGGTGAAAATGGAGGTTCCCTTTCTTCGCAGTCAAAAAGACTCAAGAGGATTGTACGGAGTACACTTGCTGGAGAAACAGTGGCAATGTCTGAGGGTAATGATAATGCCATATTTCTGGCTACACTGTTTTCTGAACTGACTACTGGTGATGCTACCTATACACCACCAATAATCTGTGTCACAATCATTCACTTGTTGATGCACTAAAGTCCACAAAATCCGTTGCTGAAAAACGACTACATCTGGAAATAAGCAGCATCAAAGAACTTATCCAAGCACAAAAGATCGAGCAAGTTGTGGTACAACACAAAAGAACAACTTGCAGACTGCCTTACGAAAAAGTGTGCTTCAACTTTCCAGTAACTTAAAGCACTTAGTATGGGACAATGGACACTTGAATAAAACATTCACACATTTCAGCACTTTCACAAGAATCTAATTAAAAAAAATAATAATAAAAAATGAGAGAGAGAGAGAGAGAGAGAGAGAGAGAGAGAAATATTGTTAATGGTTTCTTGTTTAAAAGAGTAGTTGTCACAGGGAGTATGTTCTGGGTTAAAAAAAAAGAAAAAAAGGATGGAGTTTTGGTAAGTTCCATATACATAACTGCTTATAAAAAACATATGTATATTCAACGGAGGGGGTAAATGAGGGCTCTTATTGTGCATAGGGGGTGTGTAAAAAATGTTCTGGCGCTTATGGATGGAGGATATGTAATTGCGTGGAAGCCTGACGGCTGTCAGTTATAAGTGTGTTGTTGAGTAGTTCATGGTATTGTCATTGATTCACACAAGCAAACTTGAAGTGGAACCATGTAATTCCAAACTTAAACCCCATCGACTCTTGTCTGGGAAGTACAAAGTTACTCTACTTCCCATGGTTGTATATTCTTCATCATTACTAAACAGCTTCTTCATCATTGTTAAACAGCTTGTAGTCATATGTAAAAGTTCAGTGAATAAAACCCATAGGCCTTTGTGAGCTTTGTGAAGTCTTGTGAAAATATCAGGACAAGAAAAACATCAATGAATCCTCTGATGGTCATTGGTTGTTGCCTGAGCCAAAGATGAAAATGAAAAAGCAAAACAAACAAGTGTACTTTGTCAGTGTACACGTGTTATGCAAATAACTTGATTTTTAGCTTTGTATTCAGCTTGTGCCCATCCAAATTCATTAGAACCTCCTGGAAAAACTCGAAGGCGTACTTGAGGTTTCCTGGAAAGCTAAAATCAAGGCCATAAATACGCCCAAACAGCATGATGAACCCCATGACGACACTGCCTACATTGCTCAAGACTTTAACACCTTTAACACCTTCTAACAAGTATTTGTGATTTATCAAAAACATTTAGAAGCTATGTTTATATATGAACTGTTGAACTTTTATTTGCAAAGTGCTTGTTATTGTCAACCTCACTACGTTTGACTGTGGGTGTTCAAATCAGGTGTGTCACTGTTCAATTCCACTTAAGTGGATGATTTAAGGCACAGGTTCCCTACCTGCGGGGTCCTAAACCTCTTTTAGGTCTAGACGTTCAGTACTTGTTTGGGAGGGAGGGAAAAAAGTGTAAGACCTGGGACTGCATATGTACAAACCCGACAGCCAGCTTGGTCTGTCTTGGACCTAATAGGGCAGGGAAGTCTTAAAATTCCCACACATTAAGTAAAGTTTAACAAGCAGTTGGTAAATGCTGCTCCAGCATCTATATAAAGAGTACATTGTAGGTGTTTGATGAAAATTGCTAATACTTTTAAATAAATACTATATCTAACATTGTGTACAGTAAAAACTATTTTGTGGAGAGAATAATTTGTATTTAAACCATAAAATACATTTGTGAAGCCATTGGATGGCGTGCGAGTTGGGTGAATTACGGTAAATGCAAATGCAATGAAGTGCTTTGGATAAAAACACCATATAAACAGGTCATTTACCATTTCTCAAATGTGTTTAAATGAGCAGCTAAAGACAAAAAACCTTGCAATAAATCACCTCAATACAGTGAAGGCATTTCCCATGGGGTTTTACTTACAGAATCTTTGACAGCGAGGACATCCTTGATAGTTTGCCCCTTCACTCCTCATTTCTTGTTGAAGATCTGTATTAGTTTGTCTGAGAAATGGTCCAGCTGTGACAGGAACTTCGATCGCAGTGGCTTGGTGGTGATCCGCACCAAGCCATCTGAAGATATTAAACAATAGACAATATATTGTAAAAAAAATTATCTAATTGCAATTTGGGCAGCCATTAAACACCATGAACAATAATAAACATTATTATTCGAGGAACAGGACGGGAGAGTTTTTGAACTCTGCTACCATAGGCCTCTGCTCTGTAATCTCCCAGCGTCAGTGGGAGAAGGTTTTTTCCATTTATGCTTTTATCACCACTGCATTGTGACACCTTTTCAATTCTGACAATAAAGCAATTCTCTCATTCTCCAAGCTTTCTGTGGATTCGCCTTTTTGGAGCAGAGGAATGTAAACTTCCGCTTTTCTTGGTTTCTTTATGTTAGCTGCAGCCTTTCCTTGGCCTTCTCGTTTGTGGTTCAAAGAGTTAACACGGATTTCAGGATGTCCGAGTCACACAAGCATGGTTTGATAGTTTTGCATTTTATACTTAAGCGACTGTTTCCAACCCCCAAACCCTGTCTCAAATCCCAGCTGCCCCTGGTCCAAGCTGCAGCTACCTCCTCTCATTGATAGTCTTTTGGGTATTTAGTGTATTTCATCATTTCTAGGACATCAAGAATTACTCTTTTCAGCTCAGGGCCAGGGTTGAAGTATGTTCCATTGGTCTCAAACTCTATATTATTTTGGTGTAGCTCAAACTCCGCATCGTACATGAATTTAGGTACCACAAAAATCTTTAGCCAGGAAGACAATCCTGAGGGCTGCGTTTCTGCGGATGAATGCGGGGTTGACATGTAAAGTGTATCATCACTGGCGGATGAGGCTAGTGATGAAGCTGGAGTTTGAGAGTTTGAGATACTGTACTTAATATGTAGTTAAGTTCAGAAAGGGTCTCATCAATAATTGCCTTTGGAGTGTGAACAATTCTTCCCAGTTTTCTCCTCAATTAAATTTGGCATGTTTGTTTTCATAACCTGCATCCAGAGACTCTGTTGATTCATCTTCAATGTCTGACTGATGTAACTGATTGCTTGTCCTGATGCTATTAGCTTTAAAGTCTTTTAATGAATGTTGGTTGTGTTTCCTGTTTTTGTGTGTGTTGAACGTACTGTAAATATTAGTTAAATGTGCATCCTACAAGCACACTGAACTGTTTCATAATGCCTGAGATGTCCGTTCATGTGTTTAAAAAATCTTTCTGTTGCTAGTTCTCTGCATCAGCACACATGTCACTGAAATGTAGATACTTTCACCACCTTTGAAGTTTGCTGCAAACTTTTATAGGTGTGGTTTAGTAGCGTACGCCATGTGTTAAACGTACACAGGCAGTCTGTGTACGGCCATGTATAACTACCCCTAAAATGTCAGTGAGTCTGCCTAAAATGCTGCAACAATAACAACCTGCTAGCTAGTTCCAAACTGCATTCTTTGCATTGCCACGTGTATGATCCTGAGAATGTAAGGCATTATATTATTGTAAGACATTACAATCTAATAAGAAGATTCTTTACCCCAAGAACTGCCCCTCACTTTGTTTCCAGACTCCTTATGTGGTAACAACTTTTATATCCGGTATCCAGATGAATATACATCCAGACGGCTCTTGTCTCTTGTTATCTCGGAAACTCTTATTCTTTTAAACCTAACAGAGAACAAGGACAATAAAGCATGTATCACACCGAACAAATGACCATAATACAAATCCGATTGTGCCAATTGCTCACTATTGGTATTACACTATTGGCTCCAAGAAGCTTTGTAATGCTGATCAAACTGGAAAAGATGAAATAAGTACAGTACATTAGACGTGCAAGTTTAATTGCTAGAATTCTGAAAAGGTGACGATGAAAACTTTGCATTTGACCACTCAGCAATGTAATCGATCAACTAAGATTTTATTAGAATAATAAGAATAGAATACTAAGATTTTAACAGTGATTTTACAGCAGCACTGAAAGTCCATATAATAAAATGAAATACATACATGATTGCTTAATCTTGAACAAATGAGCAGTATCTGTCCTTGTGTCTCTGGATAACTTCAGAGCAACCAATTAGAACGTGTCCCCAAAGCCACAGCATGATAAACTCAGTCTCAATCTGCGCGAGTTAGGGACCGTCTGTAAATTACTGTCTGACTGTAATCGGGTTCGATTCCCAGCCAAGTTCGATTCCCGTCTCTGTGTGCATGGAGTTTGCATGTTCTCCCCGTGCTTGGTGGGTTTCCTCCCACAGTCTAAAGACATGTAGGTTAGGTTAATCGGCGTTCCCAAATTGCCCATAGTGTGTGAATGAGTGTGTGAGTGTGTGTGTCCTGCGATGGATTGGCACTAGGGCTGAAATGATTCCTCGAGTAAATCGAGTAATTCGATTACAAAAAATGATTGAGGCAAAATCTTCTGCCTCGAAAAGCTTGCGTTATGTTTTTGCGCAATTATTTGTTGACAGCACGTTTTTGACATAGCACGTTTCCGGGTAAACACCAACGAAGAAGCAGCGCTTACATCACTCACAAAGCGGAAGGAGACGCAGACTGTATTGACTTGAGGGAGCGTTCTGTTGCGGGCTGCAAAATGGAAGGGAGCGATAAAATTCATTCATTATGGCAAGAGTATGGCGTTATATTCATGCCACAATCCTGAGACAAAACACTTTATGCGCGTGCAGTGTCTCCCCTGCGCGCTTAATGTGTTTTATACCAATTTTTTTCTGTTCGACTCTGCCTGCACGACTCAAGTGTTTGTCCAGCGTTACAAAACTGCCACAAAAATAGCCAGTCACAGACTTCCACATACTACTTCTTGGCTGTTTCTTCTGACACAGATGTATACTGTATATACTATCACTGCTCAAACACAAACACACAAACTCTCCGTGCCGTACTGTTTGTGTGCGCGCGCGCGCATTTCACATGTACAGTAGTTGTTTCAGCACTTAGTAGTGTCTACAGTATGTACTGTATGTGTGACTGTTTCATATATGTGTATACCAGTGTTTCATGTGTGTGCATGAGTGAAGTTTTAAAGATTTAAAGTTTTTGAAGATTTAAACCGTATACGGCACCTCATACATTTTCTTTATATTGAAATGGGGGGGTGGGGGTGGGGGGGCTGAGAGAGGTCAAGGTATCCCATAATAATCACCCAGTTTTATATGTTACCACATGTTAACATAATTATTTTGTGATGCTGTTACGCGTGCAGGTATGGCCAGACCCCTTTTTTTTTTAATTATAAGAAGCCCTTATGCTGGGTGTTAGAGTGGGTCAGTGAAAAGGGAGATAGTGAGAGTGCTTGGTGATGCACACGGGAAGACCTTCCCGTTGGAGATAGCGTGGGATTATTAATTAAGGAACTTAAAGGAAAATAAATGAAAGTGAAAACACAAAAAACAGAGAGTCTACCGTCACAGAACGATCGGGCCTGGAAATAAAACAAAAACTGTCCTCTCAAAGTGGCCCACGAGGATTTGGAGAGAAGTTTGTGCTTCGTGCACACGAACAAACTTGTGGCGTGCTGTACTTTGCGTACTTTTCTCTGCCGGCTCTCTCTCTCACTCAACTCTCACCGGGAGTGTTTTAAATAGACAGAGCTGGGGCTTTGCTCTGTCCCTAAAATCAGCTGTCTGTCTTTCTTTATTTTATTTTATTTTCTTTCTTTCTTTCTTTCTTTTGGCCTGATACTCTTCACCGGTGCTACCTAAATGATCGCATCAAGTGCTACCGGTATCAGGACCCTTAAATAAACACGCCACAGGTGCTGCGGCTCGTTCAGGCTGATTGCCTGACGGCGCGTTGCCCTAGCAAATCCTGCAGTGTGTATAAATGGCCGTGCTTTTGCCTGTTCAGAACTCCGTGTGGTAACAGCTTTCAGATCTGCCTGTTCTGAACCAGCTTTAAGAGTCGTTCCTCCAAGGCTGACGACCAAGGCGTTACAGATGCATTTTATTTTGTAGTTAAACCATTGACAAACACATTAATCTATTAGGTCAGCAAATGATTGTGATCCATAAGAGTTATCCCTACAAAAGTCCAAGTGTGTGAATTGTGAAAAACCTTCAAAAAAAAAAAAAAAAAACATGGTTTTGGCTAGACTAGATTGACTGTAGGGTTAATTAATAATAATCGTATTGCTACAATGTTACTGGTCCTCTGACTAAAACTAGACTAAAATGTCCAGACTTTTAGTCAGCTAAAACTTGACTAAACAAAAAGAGGATAAGATTTGTTTTTAACTAACAGGGATATTTATCCCAGGACTAAGACTGAAAATAGCTGACAAAAACACTACTCACTACTCAGAAGTCCACCAAATCCCTCAGATGCATTTTTTTCAAACTCTCTTCATTCCTTCATTCCACTTCTCCTCCACATGTGCCATTTCTGTGTCTACTGTATGTAAATGAGCCACACACCTCCAAAAAGTTTCAGAATTTGACTTGTTTAAACTACAGCAGATACAAAAATAAAAAAAGGAAAGTTTTTTATTGCTTTTTTGTCTGTGATGACTAAAAAGTAAAGTTTACATAATAGATGCCTTTGGAATACAGAATCTTTCACTCTAATAATAATGAATGTGTTTGTTTGTCTTAGATGCTTCATAGCATTTTTTTCCTTGCTTACATTTACGACCCATCCACTCTCGATAAGATCATCGAAAGTACTCAACCACAAGTGCTGGAGAAGTTTCCTGAGCCTTTTAAAAAGTACAAGACTCACTTGCCAACTCGCACACCCTTTTCCATTCTGCTAAACATGGTAAGTTATACTGAAATGCCTGCCACGTACAGTATGAATGCAGATCAATTCCTGATTTCTGTTTCAGGCAAATGAGGATAGGTTCCCTGTTGAGTCCGGTTCCTCTCAAGGTTTCTTCCTATTGCCATCTCAGGAAGTTTTTCCTTGCCACCGTCGCCCTCGGCTTGCTCATCAGGGACAATCTTATCATTTTGATTCATACACATTTCATACACTCACTCACTCATCATCTCAGTCACTCACTCATCATCTATACCGCTTAATCCTGTATTCAGGGTCACGGTCCTGGAGCCTATCCCAGGAGACTTAGGACAGGGTGCCAATCCATCGCAGGGCACAGACACACACATACACTCACTCATTCACATACTACGGGCAATTTGGGAACGCCAATTAGCCTAACCTACTGTACATGTCTTTGGACTGTGGGAGGAAACCGGAGTACCCGGAGGAAACCCTCTAAGCACGGGGAGAACATGCAAACTCCATGCACACAGAGACGGGAATCGAACTTGGCCGGGAATCGAATCCGATTACAGTCAGACAGTAATTTACAGACGGTCCCTAACTCGCGCAGATTGAGCCTGAGTTTATCATGCTGTGGCTTTGGGAACACGTTCTAATCTTTTGCTCTGAAGTTGTCCAGAGACACAAGGACAGATACTGCTCATTTGTTCAAGATTAAGCAATCATGTATGTACTTCATTTTATTATATGTACTTTCAGTGCTGCTGTAAAATCACAAAATGCACACAGAGAAGCGAATCGAGCCTGGCCGGGGATCGAACCTGGACCCTGGCAGTGCACGGCGACAGTGCTAACTATTAAATAATTCTTCTGATTGTGTAAAGCTGCTTTGCGATGATGACAATTGTTAAAAACGCTATAAAAATAAAAATTTAATTGAAAGTAACTGATAGGATAGCTTTAAAAACAAAAGGCTTGACACGTACAGGAAAGTTCTTTTTTTGTAATTACTTGAAATCCAGGCACAGGCAGTTCCATAGCAACTGGATAGTTCTGAAGATGATATCTTAGTTTGTTATGTATACAGTAATAAACAAAAGTCTTGAACCATAGTTAATTCATTAATGGTTTGCTTTTAAAGAGCCAGACTTTCTTGTATTTTAAATGTAGTCTTGAGGAACAGTTCTCCAAGCTTCCTGAAGGGCTTTGTTTTTTTAGCTCACTCTTGGCAAATTTTTGGCTCAGTTTCAGGATTTTTAAATTGTATGTTTAGGCACTTTGCAGCCTGTCTCAGTGAAACATTTGGTCTCATTTCTCTAATTTATTTTACATCTTTGAAATAAAATGTATTTACTATGAAGAAATTCGAGTTGGCTCAAGACTTTTGCACAATAGTGTACATTACAGCACAGTGAAATTTTGTTCATATCCCATCTTGTTTGGAAACTAGGGTTAGACCGCAGGTCAGCCATGATATGGCACCCGTGGAGCTGAAAGGTTTAAGAGCCTTGCTCAGGGGCCCAAAAGTGTCAACTTGCAGGGTCTGTGACTTGAACCCCCAATCTGATCAGTAACTACTCAGCTTTTATTTAAGGAAAAATTGGCATAAAACTGCAAAACTAAGATGTACTAAGTTAATAAAGTCTTACTCAAAAAGACTGACTGCACATTTTATGCCACCTTTCCTTAACCAAAAAGGCTGAGTGCTGTATTAAAAGCAAACCATTATATATGTTAGTAAAGTATTAGTCAAGTAGTTTTTATACTTGTGCACCCACACAGTTTTTCTTCTATTCATTCACTATACATAAACATCATTATATAAAAGAAATCAGACTTTCACTGTAAAGAAGTTATGAACTCTGTCATTTGTTATTGTGATTATTACTATAGGATTATTCACAGTAAAGGGGATCAATTTGAATTCTAAACATTATTGCACTAAAACATCCCCTTTTATTTATACAGCTAATTGTTATAGTGAATGTTTTAGTTTTTAATTCAGCTCTAATTGTTTACTTCATTGTTGTTTCCTTTTACATTTAGATGGAGATACTTTATCATACTGAAGAGAAAATCAAAGAAGAGCTGCTGATTCTGCTGAAAAAGCTAAAATTCCCAAATCCGCTCCACAAGCCAGGCAGCAAACGTGAGCAGTATTACACACTGGAGGCGACTGTAATCTGTGTGTGTTCAGATTCAGGTGCAAGTTCAGAACCAGAGCCAAAGACATATTTTGGGGCGTCTCTTTCCTGCAGAAAAGGCAACGCAAAGAGAATTATGATTGACCTGTCTTGTATTGAATTATGGCACGAGTTTGTATCTCATGCAATCATGTCATTTACTCCAGAAGGTTCTGGTGATGGCATAAAGTTCCCAGAGTCATTGAGATGTCAGGCATACAAAAGAGACTGGGAAAATAATGTCTATAAAGAAATACAACCATGCTTGAAATGTAAAGAGCTGTTTAATTTAAAAGATGCAGACAGAGAAAAAGTAAATCATCCCTATGGGAATTGTGCTGAGACAGAGTGCTTAAGCAAACTCCTTTTTAATAACGAACAAACACGAATAAACACACGGATGGAAAATCACACAGAGGAAAATTTAGAGGCACTAAGAAGAAAAACGAAAGAACGTTTGAATATGGAGCTCGCCAAGGTTGGCATTCAAATAAATGATGAGAACTTTCTTTTTTACAGACCAAAGTAAATATGTTTTTAGCTGACAGGAGTGAAACCTGACGTGGTATTCATGCTGCTCCAATTAAACCACCTCAAGGTTTATATGTTGTGCCAATGAGATGGTTTTTTTGGCTGTTTTTGTCAAGTCTACACTAGAGGAAGCGGACATAGAAGCAGGTTCCATTCGTTTATGATGCTTTATTTTCGTTCCTCAACTTAAGTTCAGAAAAGAAATAAACAACTCAAAATCGTATGTATACAGATTTCACCGAGGTAATGCGTCAAAAAGAAGACCTTGCTTTCGCAGAACTTTTGAACAGACTTCGAGTGAAGCAGAAGACTCAAGCTCTCTAAGAAGAGGATAGAGCTTTGTTAATCCAGGCTGTGAAGAACCCGGAAGACTGCCCGCATGATGCACTACAAAATGAGTTTCTGAGGTTGTTGCTAATTGTTTTTGTGGTTGAGGATTCTGTTTTGCTCTATGGAACCAGGGACACTGAGGTTTAATGACAGTGAGGGTAGTTTAGCCAGCTCCAAGGCAATTTGTAAAAAGTTGAATGATGTTGAGATGTTGAGCACAGCAGCAGTGAGGATCAGTGGCAGGTTCAGAGAAGACGTGAGAGCGAGAGCAGCAGGTCCACAAAGGATGCACAAGAATAGTGTGTATCTTCAGCGAGGAAGCAGGCAGTGAGAGCAGCAGGAGGAGTGAGAAACACACTAACACGAAGAAAGCAAGGTAAAGGGAAAAGCATTAAAACACTGTTGTAGTATATTAAGTAAGATTTCTTTTTTATATTTCAATACAGGTTTTGAAATGTTAGAAGTAGAAATTTACCTTTAAATTTTTTGTTCCGCAATCTTTACTTTGTAGATTGTAGTAAATGCATTTCATCTTCTGTCATTAATGTCAGAGAAGACTTGGGAGAGCGAGAGCAGCAGGACCACAAAGGATGCACAAGAATAGTGTGGCATCTTCAGTGAGGAAGCAGGAAGTGAGAGCAGCAGGAACAGTTAGTGAGAAACACACTAATGTGAAGACAGCAAGGTGAAGGGAGAAGCATTAAGACAATGTTGTAGTATATTTAGTAAGATTTTTTACAAATATTTAACTCCAATATAGGTTTTGAAATGTTAGAAGTACAAGTTTACCCTTAAATTTGTGTGCTGCAGTCTTTACTGACTGTAGTAAATGCATTCCATCTTCTGCCATTAATGTTTGCCCTTTTAAAGTTGCAGGAAGAATTTGGATACAATAGCAAGATTCCTCAAGATACAAGCTTAAGCTAAGTTTAACTATTTCATTTCAGTCAATGTACTACCCTATAGCTTCACCACATGTTCAGAAAAATTTAATCTAATTGTTGATTTTAATGTTTCAGCAACAGTTGAACTGAAGTGAGAACGCCTGAGAAGACCTGTTGCCAAGAGGAGCAGATGGCAGTGACTCAGGGATCAAGTGTACTGCGATACCAATGAGGTAAAATATAAAAGTGACAGTAAAACATTTATAACGCCAATTGTGTTTCACACTGATTGTCCAAAATGGTTGATCACGAATGTCTCTTTCCAGACCATTTCCAGACCATTTCCACAGCAATTCACTTCACAAAACATCTTAAGACATCTTTTTTTTATCTCCTCCACCTCAGGATATCCAGCCTACTGTCATGCCAGATCCAGCATGCCAGATCCATGCCAGATCCAGCGAATGGGGATGCTTCGAGTGACCCTGCCTGCTTCGAGCGACCCTGCCTGCTTCGAGCGACCCTGCCTGCTTCGAAGCGAACCCACTGCCTGCGCCTTCGAATGCACTGAGCCTGTCCTGCCTGCCTGCTTCGAGCGACCCTGCCTCGACTGAGCCTGTCTGCCTGCTTCGAGCGACCCTGCCTCGACCCTGCCTGCTTGCGACCCCTCCGAAATGACCTGTCTGCCTGCGTCGGTGAGCCTGTCTGCCTGCCCGCCTGGGTCTGCCTGTACGCACCCTGCCTGCTTCGAGCGACCCTGCCTGCTTCGAGCGACCCCTGCCTCGGCTTCCGACTGAGCTTTAGCGACCCTGTCTCCTGCCTGCCTGCTCGCCTGGCTTCAGCGACCCTGCCTCTTCGAGCGACCGCCTGCTTCCGAACCCTGCCTGAGGCGACGCCTGCTTCGAGCGACCCTGCTTCGACCCCTGCCTCGAGCCTGTCTGCCTGCGTTCGCTGCCTGTGGCCGCCTGTTCGACTGAGCCTGCTCCTGCTGCTTCGGACCTGGAGCTTCGAGCTGCCTCGAGCGACCCGCCCCTGCTTCGAGCGACCCTTGTCGCCCCTGCTTCGAGCGAACCCTGCTGTCTGCCTCGGGACCGAGCCTGTCTGCCTGCTTCGACTGAGCCTGTCTGCCTGCTTCGACTGAGCTGTCTGGCCTGCCTGCCCTGACTTCGGAGCGATCCTGCCTGCCTTCGGCGACCCTGCGCTTCCGAGCGATTCCCTGCCTGGTTTGCACCCTGCTGAAAACCCTCGACTGACCTGTTCTGCTGCTTCCGACTGGAGCCTGCTCGACTGAGCCTGTCTGCTGCTCGACTGAGCTCGCTCCTGTCTGCCTGCTTCCGGTCTGGCCTGCTTTCGCTGAAGCCTGTCTGACGAGCCTGCTTCGCCTGCTCGAGCCGCTTCCGAGCGACCTGACTCTGCCCCTGCTTCGGAGCGACCCTGCTCGCTGAGGCCTTCTGCTCCCTTTGCTGCTGAGCCTGCTTCTGAGCCTGTGTCTGCCTGCTTCGACGCACTCCCCGCCTGCGGACCCTCGGGAAGCCATGCCTGCTTCTGGAAATGCACACCCTGCCTCGACTGAGCCTGTCCTGCCTGCCGAGCCTGACCCTGCCTGCTCTGTCTGCCTGCTTCGACCGAGCGTCTGCCTGCTGCCTGCTTAATCGACCTGCTCGGCCGCACCCTGCCTGCTTCGACGGTTTGTCTCCTGCGACCACTGAGCCTGTCTGCCTGCTTCGACTGAGCCTGTGCCTGCTTCTTGTTTACCCTGCTTTTCGAAGCCATCTCCCCCTGCCCACGGGAAATGACCCTGCCTGCTTCGAGTTTAATTCTCCTGAGAAATGACCCTGCCTGCTTCGAAATAATCTCTGCCTCTTCGGAAATAGCCCTTCGAGCGCATCCTGCCTCGACCGAGCTCCGAGCCCGACCGAGCCTGTCTGCCTGCTTCTGTTTAATCCTGCCTGCTTCGACCACCGCTGCACCTGCCTGCTTCGGTCAATCGCCTCCCGAGCCTGTCTGCCTGCTTCCGACCGGGACGGGTGCCCGCTTCGATGCTCTGAGCACTGCCTCGCTGAAATACCTGCCCGCCGAGCCGCACTCACCCGAGCACCCTGCCTGCTTCCTCGCCTCCCGCCGCTTCGCTGAAATGCCCCTGCCTGACTGAGCCTGTCTGCCTGCTCGACTGAGCCTGTCTGCCTGCTTCGACGCACCTGTCTGCCTGCTTTCGACCCTGGAGCCTGTCTGCCTGCTCGACCGGAGCCTGTCTGCCTGCTTCGACTTCGAGCCTCTGCCCTCCGACTGAGCCTGTCTGCCTGCTGTTTGCGCTTCTGAGAGCCTGTCTGCCTGCTTCGAATCTCAACCTCCCTGCTTCGAAATGCGACCCTGCCTGCTTCGGAATGAATCGCCTGCTTCTCGGTTTGCACCCTGCCTGCTCGAAATGCACCTTGTCTGCTTCGGTTTAATTCCTGCCTCGACTCGGAGTTTAATCTGCCTGCTTGAGCCTGCTTCTTGAGCCTGTTAATCTCTGCCTCTGACCTGCTTCGAGAGGTTCCTGTCTGCCTGCTTCGACTGAGCCTGTCTGCCTGCTTCGACCGAGAGAGCCTGTCTGCCTGCTTCGAGCGACCTCTGCCCGTGAAATGCATCCTGCCTGTTTTGTTTAATGCCTCGCTTCGAGTTTGACCTGCCTGCCTGCGGCGATCCCTGTTTACACCCTGCCTGCTTCGAAGCCCTGACCCTGCCTGCTTCGGAAATGCACTGCCCTTCGAGCTTAATCTGCCCCTTCGAGTTTGACCCCTGCCGCTTCGGTTTTAATTGCCCGACTGGTTCACCCCCGTTTCCGATCGAGCCTGACCTGTCTGCCTTCCGTCGCCTGCTTCCGGGACTGAGCCTGTCTGCCTGCTCGAGGAGCCTGCTGGCCTGCCCGTTTCCCGGGACTGGAGCCTGGTCTGCCTGCTTCCTGGGACCCTGGTCTGCCTCAAGGTTTCCCGGACTCCCTCGGACCTGTCTGCCTGCTTCGACTGGAGCCTCCCCCCCCTGTCTGCCTGCTTCTCGGCAGGAGCCTGTCTGCCTGCTTCGAGCGACCCTGCTTCGACTGAGCCTGTCTGCCTGCTTCGACTGAGCCTGTCTGCCTGCTTCGACTGAGCCTGTCTGCCTGCTTCGAGCGACCCTGCCTGCTTCGAGCGACCCTGCCTGCTTCGAGCGACCCTGCCTCGACTGAGCCTGTCTGCCTGCTTCGACTGAGCCTGTCTGCCTGCTTCGAGTGACCCTGCCTGTTGCGTGTGAGCCCTGCCTGCTTGTTTTTTTTATTATAGAAGATTTAGATATGTTTAATATGATCACTGATCTTGATACAAAACATCACAAAACATTTAAAACATCTTTTTTATCTCCTCCACCTCAGGATATGCAGTTCCATGCCAGATCCAGCAGCAGAGCGAAGGGGGATGCTTCGAGTGAGCCCTGCCTGCCTCGTGTGACACTGCCTGTTGCGTGTGTGCCCTGCCTGCTTGTTTTTTTTTTTGGTTATAAAAGATTTAGATATGTTTAATATGATCACTGATCTTAATACAAAACTTTGGAATAGTCTCCCCAGTGTTGTCCGAGAGCTAGAGACACACTGTCAGTTTAAATCTAGACTAAAGACTCATCTCTTCAGCATTGTATACGCTTAGTTCTATAGTTCTACTTTATATGATGGTTCTATTTCGGTTAAAATATAAAGCAGTATGAAATCATAAATTTGTATATATTCTACGTCCTGTTTATAGTAGTGAGTTATAAATGCAATCAGTTTCACTGTTTGTTTTTTTTCATCCGCTGTTGGCTTGCTTTCTGGGAGACTTCTGTGATTAGCTTTTAGCTTAACTTAGAATTTTTCTGTGTATTACATTAATACTGCTTTCATTATTATGCTTATGTTATTGTGCTAGTTTTCTGTATATTATTTGTCTTTATTCAATGTAAAGCTGCTTTGTGAAAAGCACTATATAAATGAATTAGTACTGCATTTGAATTGAATAAAAAATTGGTTTAGTTCATGAAATGATTTGTTTGAATTTCAAAGTATGTTTATATTTTATATATGCAATCATTAAAATGCTTATAAATATTGTAAATACGAATTTTCCATCATATTATAATAACCATTGTTTGTAGTGACTTAAGTTCACACTGTAATGTTGGTTTTGTTATTTACTGTAAGATGACTTGTGATTCAAAGAATTACTAATAAATAGTTTAACTGTTGCATAGACTCCTTTGTATATTTTGTCAAAAGATTTCAGGTAAAGTTAAGAAAATATCTTGTCTTCTAATGACTTGATAATAGGTGTGGATAAAAAAAAGTATATTTGGATCAAAGGAATGTGGCTAGGCAAGTTATATAAAGGTTTAATAATGGTGACATAAAAACAAAAGAATGATGAGCCATTATCAAGAGAGAAATCAGGAAATATGAATAGAAGCAATATTGTCTTACTGTAACATCTCTGCTATACCAGCACTCCATGTTGTTTTTCACAGAGAAATGAAGGAAGCGTTGTAATACTTAGGCCAGAGGTTTGCCACGGCAAGCACCACTCACATTTTCTTCAGGAAATGTACCTCTCTAGTTTCTTCTACACTGCTTTACACTGCACATAGACACTCTTACTAGCAGGAGCAACACTTCTGTAACCCGAGGTCAGTCCATATGCTGGTTTTTATACAGTCACAGGTATAGACAGATACTTATTGTGTGTCCATCCAGTTTAAACTACAAGAGATCCATCCAGAATCCAGACCCCTTGCTTTCTATCAAACAGGTGGCTGATCATTTTCACTGTCACAACTGTTTAACATGCATAAAGACAGCACAAGCTTTTGTAATGTCATACAACAAATAAAAAAGCGGGGGCTTTTTAATCTCACACACGTGGACAAAATTGTTGGTAGCCTTCGGTCAATGAAAGAAAAACTCACTCACAATGAAAGAAAAAAGGAAAAATGGTCACATAGATAACTTTAATCTGACCAAAGTAATAATTAAAAAAAAATCTATGAATGTTAACCAATGAAAGTCAGACATTGCTTTTCAACCATGCTTCAACAGAATTATAAAAAAAAATAAACTCATGGAACAGGCCTGGACAAAAATGATGGTACCCCTAGAAAATACTGAAAATAATGTGACCAAAGGGACATGTTAATTCAAGGTGTGTCCACTAATTAGCATCACAGGTGTCTACAATCTTGTAATCAGTCAGTGGGCCTATATATAGGGCTCCAGGTAGTCACTGTGTTGTTTGGTGACATGGTATGTACCACACTCAACATGGACCAGAGGTTAGCGAAGGAAATTGGAAGGAAGTTGTCTCAGGAGATTCGAAAGAAAATTATAGACAAGCATGTTAAAGGTAAAGACTGTAAGACCATTTCCAAGCAGCTAGATGTTCCTGTGACTACAGTTGCACATATTATTCAGAAATTTAAGATCCATGGAACTGTAGCCAACCTCCCTGGACGTGGCCGCACGAGGAAAATTGATGACAAATCAAAGAGACGGATAATCCCAATGGTAACAAAAGAGCCCAGAAAGATTTCTAAAGAGATCCAAGGTGAACTTCATGCTCAAGGAACATCACTGTCAGATCGCACCATCCGTCATTGTTTGAGCCAAAGTGGACTACATGGGAGACGACCAAGGAGGACACCATTGTTGAAAACAAATCATAAAAAAGCCAGACTGGAATATGCCAAATTACATGTTGACAAGCCACAAAGCTTCTGGGAGAATGTCCTATGGACAGATGAGACAAAAATTGAACTTTTTGCCAAGGCACATCAGCTCTATGTTCACAGACGGAAAAATGAAGCATATCAAGAAAAGAACACTGTCCCTACTGTGAAACATGGAGGAGGCTCTGTTATGTTCTGGGGCTGCTTTGATGCATCTGGCACAGGGTGTCTTGAATCTGTGCAGGGTACAATGAAATCTCAAGACTATCAAGGGATTCTAGAGACAAATGTGCTGCCCAGTGTCAGAAAGCTGAGTCTCAGTCGCAGGTCATGGGTCTTGCAACAGGACAATCACCCAAAACACACAGCTAAAAACACCCAAGAATGGCTAAGAGGAAAACATTGGACTATTCTAAAGTGGCCTTCTATGAGCCCTGACCTCAATCCTATTGAGCATCTTTGGAAGTTGCTGAAACATGCTGTCTGGAAAAGGCACCCTTCAAACCGGAAACAACTGGAGCAGCTTGCTCATGAGGAGTGGGCCAAAATACCTGCAGAGAGGTGCAGAAGTCTCATTGACAGTTACAGGAATCGTTTGATTGCAGTGATTGCCTCAAAAGGTTGTGCAACAAACTATTAAGTTAGGGGTACCATCATTTTTGTCCAGGCCTGTTCCATGAGTTTATTTTTTTTTTAATAATTAGGTTGAAGCACGGTTGAAAAGCAATGTCTGACTTTCATTGGTTAACTTTCATAGAATTCTTATTTATTATTACTTTTGTCAGATTAAAGTTATTTCTGTGACCATTGTGAGTTTTTCTTTCATTGACCGAAGGGTACCAACAATTTTGTCCACGTGTGTATGTTTGGACAAAAATAGATTTTTTTTTAACCAATAATGTGCTGTATGTAAATCCATTAATGTTGTATACTGTCTCTACCCTGTTTTTTACTGACAGTAATGATGCAATATACTGTGCAATACCACAGATATTTATTTAACTTATTTGTAAGTATCTCACACCCTACTCCATTTGATGTTAACCAAAAAAATCCAAAAAAAATTTGTTGTAATTTCCTTTTTTATTTTTTTTTCCTGTTTTGTGTCGTGCTGTTTTGTCTTGTTATTTGTTATGTCCTGGAGCTCTGTCACTAAAACAAATTCCTTGTACGTGCAAGCGTATTTGGCAATAAAACTCTTCTGATTCTGATTCTGATGCAGCTTTGAAACAGTGACACAGACGGCAGTGTTGGAAATAATGAATTAAACTCTGCTCTTACAGCACGATTCTGCCGATTCATACATTCCCACTATATAATATTAAATCAAAGAAAAACAAGCTGCATTTATTGAGTTCAGGGCATCATTATAAATATATAATATAATTATATTTATATATACATATATTATAATTACATCATATACATATTTAATTACTTGAGTGTACACAACTGTTTCATGACATTCTTTGTTATAAGCAGGACTTTATCATAGCGTATTGCCATGTTTCACACTCCTCGGCTTTCACAAATTGACTCTACTCACTTTTTATCTTTAGAGGTAAAAGTATGGCAGAATTTTACTTTATTTTTTTACATTTTACTCCCTTTTCTGCAAACTAAACTATATGTCTGATGAGCAGTTTTTGTTTTAAAATAGTAAAAAAAAAGTGAAATGCTGAAATCAGCAGCAGTTGTGTGAAGGCTTAATGCACACAGACAAAACATATAGAAGTGCGACTCAGCTGCAGAATGTTATTCTAATCAGACTGCTCCAATCACAGCTGTTTAGAACCCCTAAAATACAGCTATGCAAAACTGTCAGAATCTGATCAAAATGACCTCGAAAAGAAAGCGAAACTGGAGAGACAATGAAAGCGTTTTGCTTGCAGGGGAGGGAGTAAAATGGAAAGAAATAATTCAAGTAAAATTCCACTCTACTGTTACCTCTAACAATAAAAAGTAAGTGGAGGCAATTTGTGAAAGCATCAATACCATGTGTCAGTTTGCCGGACACATGCCCCAAAGGAGTGTGAAAAATGGGGGTACGCCGTGGTAATGAAGTGATGAAGTGAGGCTCAATTGAATACAATTGAATTGAATAGAAATATATAAAAATAAAATAAAATAACAGTATATATGTAGGAACACCATTTCCTCACAACCAATAACGAGTTAGGACACCTTCTAAGTTTTCGTGGAGATAGAAGTGATTTTGTGTTTTAATAATGTTGCTTTTACTCCTGCACCTGAAAGCAGGACCAAAATTATGAGATTCTTTTGGCCACTTAGGAGAGATTTCCTACTCTGAGAGGCTTAGTAAATACGGGCCCGGGAGTTTCTACAAAATCATGGCAAAAACATCCATCCTTTTTGACTCGTTGGAAAAAGGTGAGCACTACCTCCAAGTATACAGTATGATTAGACAGAATACATTTAGAGAAGTTGAGAGGACCTGGAGACTGATCAGTGTATAGAAGGTTTCCCCAAAATTACTGTACATGAAGAAATGGTTGGCATAAATTTAAAGTGAGGTTAAAAAAGTGAGGTAAATCTGGAGGTGATAGAGAGATTTTTTAAATGTGCATTATGTTACAATTCTCCAGAACATTTTGTATGGTAATATTTTGAATTATTAGTAACACAAAGATCAATTGTGTAAAAATACAAACAAAACCATTACCTGTGCAAAACAGGAGAAATTTCCTCAGGCGTACATCACTACAGGTCCTGATAATTTCTTCAAGGAACTCCAGAATCTGACACTCTCGTTTGTTGAGAGTTTCATGTTGCAACATTGCTACAACCTTCCTGGTTGTGGGAGTGAGGCTAGCCATCACTTCATCTAGTCCTCCTGGAGGAAGATGGAGTCCCTGCAGAATATTGCTCCATTGCACAGCCACATAAAGGTCCAGATGATACCCTGCGTTCACACCGAACGCGGCGAGAGCGTCAAAGTTCGCTCTCGCCGCCCTGCCGCCGACCCCTTTCGCCGCGCTTCGCCGCTCTGACGTAGACTGAATGCCTTCCTTGTATTTAAAGGGGCCGCAAAGCAATCAAGCTATGAAGACCAAAATGTGGAAGAAAACAAGAAATTGATTGATAGAAAGAACTGTATTGTAGAAATAAACAAATTATAAGGCATCTGTATGGTGTGGCTTCTGTTTATTGTGAATTGCTAGTCTAATTTAATATTTTTTTATTATGTGTATTTATATATATGATTCCAAACTTCTTCAAGTCTATGAAAAAAATTATAGTATATATATATATTGTAAAGCCTTTCTGTAGGGGGCACGAATTCACGGACACACAGAGACACAGATGCAGTGAAAGACAGGTGCGCTTTATTTACAATGTTGCCAAAAAAGTGGAACGGTTTCTTCTACTCTTAAAGTGTCTATTTGTGGTGTGTGAGTGAGGGGAGTAGAGAGCGGGAGACCCAGTCGGCGGCCGGAGGTCCGTGCTCAGGTGTCTCACGCAGGTGGGTTGCTGGGGCCAGAGCAGAAGCGCGGCGTAGCGGGGCGGCGGATGCACAGGAGTGGCGGCCCCTTCTTGTCGGCGTCCGCGTCCAATATTTCCCTCCAGAATCCGAGTCTGCAAAAAGAGAACAACACACACATAAATCTCTCTGCTTATGTCCTCCCAATATATATATATATTGGAATCAAATACTTAACACTATAAAAACATTGCTGGAATGAATACTTTTATAAATAAATTTATTAAATATAGGAAAAACTAATACTTTTGTAAATAACAAACACTCAAACATTGTTGAAATGAACACTTATAAATAACTCAAACTGGAACTATACTTTTAAACAAAACATCTTAAAACATGGACTAACATAATGCAACTTACAAGGTGCAGCTGACAGGACTGCGAGGGAAATAAGCTTACTAACACCCCTCACAGACTTGTCAGCTGCACCCCGTTACTTTCCTCCCAATGCCCAGTGTGTCCCGCCTCCTGACATTTTGCTTCATATACCATTTTATGTATCTGAAACTTTAAGTCCTGCCTTGTTTGCACAGGCAGTGTGCGAAAATCCTCCAGGATGCTTTTAAAAAATAAACTGTCATTGTCCCCCGGAGGAGTGACTGATCTCCTGCTGACAGTCTCCAAGGCGGTCAGCATCTTTTCTTCAAACTCTTTCTTTTCTTCACTTTCCTGTGCTCTCCTCCTCTTTTGTTTGTTTTCCTCCTGTTTGACCCTCAACAGCGTTCTCCATGATTGCTGAGCATGAAGGGCTTGAATGTCCTGTGTGAATTCTGTCCAGTTGGGTTTCGTCTTGCTGGCTCTCACTATTCTGGTCAGCACTTAGTAGACTCTGTGTATGTGTGTGTGTGAGTGTATGTGGTGATGATCTTCGCTGGCTTTGCCTGGCCCAGTCCTCTCTTTCCAGTGGGGTCAGGGCATCCCCAACCCCCCTACCATTTTACTGGCAGTAACTCTCTCCTCAAGAAAGGGGTTAAGGAAGCTCATGACCCCACTATAACGCCATGGCCTACTTTGGCTTGCCCCTGCTCCACTCCTTTTCCTCTCTGCCTCCTTTCCTTCCTGTAGGTGTCCCTAAGAGACTTCCACCTCTTTTTACACTCATCCACTAGTGAAAAGACAATAAAAAACACATTCAATATAAACACTTCATGGCTTTTATAAGAATAGCCTTGTTGCATGCTATATCTAAAATGGCATAGATGTATATGAGTGTATATATATTTAAGAGAAAGAAGAAAAAAAAGAAAGAAATGACTGCTTTGAAATGTGTCTTCATTGGAAGTGTTCTTTATTTCTCCAGTAGTCTAATTTTTTTAACCATATGCGTAGATATGACAGAAATATTTTGGCTCTTTTGCGTGATCTGGTACTAAAATTAGCATGAAATTCCCGCTTATTTTTCAGGAAAAAATATAACTCATATAAAAATATGAGCAACTCACCAGAAAAACCAACAATTTCAGACACCTTTGTCCACACATCATTTTTTAAATTAATGGCCCTGTACACAAACAGGGACATGTCATAAATAACTGGGAAGCCCGATACCGCAATAATTAACTTCTCTTCCATTTTTCTTGGGAACTAATGTGGCCGGAACAAAAGCTTACAAGACTGGGTTTTGCGGAATCCGCTCAAGCGGAGGACCTCTACTTTTTTATTGGTTGCCGCTCAACCGCGTCATAGCTCATTACCATAAAGTTGAGCTGATTTTAACTCTCTTCGCCAGCCATTTTGACGCTCTCGCCGCTTTCGGTGTGAACGCAGGGTAAGCTTTGTCGCCACGTCTCATTGGGATGGGACCAGAACAAACTACTTCATCAGACATTGCCTTCACTATTTTAAACACCTCTGTAAAGTTACCCTTACTAACCTCTGACTGACGAAGGCGTATATCGTTAGCTCCAGCATGTACCACTATCTTGGAGAACCTATGCTGACCTAGAGCCCTAAGATTACCTGCTATGTCCGGTGCTCTGGCTCCCGGGATACACCCGACCACTACCGCCCCTAAAGGCCTAGCTAATTTCACGTGTCTCAGTATAGAGTCTCCTATAACCAGAGCTCTTTCAGGTTTCTCAGCGGGTGCATCACTGAGGAGAGCGAACCTGTTGGACAGGTGAAGCGCAGAAGAGGTGTGCTCCGGTGGGCTCACCTTAGCGTTAGCTTTGGCTGAACGAGTATGCTGCCGAGTTGTCACCCACTCGCCCCGCTGTGAGGGCTCTACTGACGGAGTCGGGGGATGATTATCTCCACCTGTGGCACCCAGACTTTCTGCTACGGGAATAATTCTGCTCTCGCGCTCTCTAACCCTCTCTAGAGTCTGGATGCGCTCCTCTAATGCTAATATCTTCTCCGTCAGGGTGCTAACTAACACACACCTATCACAAATAAAATTATCACTAATGACGGAGGAAGAATGTCTAAACATCCTGCACTCCACACACTGAGCGAGCTGAATGGTAGACATAATAACGTACCTTTGTGCCGGAGTTGTGATTATTTGCTGATGGGTTCGCTTGTTGTTGGTCAGATGATAGGCGCGTTCTCCCAAAAAGCGCAAAAAAAAACGAATAAAGTCCAGTAGTATTAGAGCGTAAAAACTAGTTTGTTATTTCTACACTACACTATAATTTATTGTGGTTGCATATTTCAAATGAAAATGTATTTCAAGCATTTAAAATTCAAAGCCAAAATATTCAAGTTACTAAATTGCAGTAAAAAAAAATTCAGGTGTTAAAATACAATCTTCATTATTTTTCAGTCTTACAAATTCAGGTCGACAAAATTCAGGTCTTAACATCCGGGATATCACAGAAAGAGCAGTGGCGTGCTGATTGCTGCTATCCATGCCAGATGGATGGATGGATGGATAGATAGATGAGTAAATGACCATTAAACCCCCCAAGCACAGATGTCGGACGTCAGGTAGAGGGAATCCAAGATGGTGGAGTGAGTAGCAAGTTTGTTGCAGGCTCCGGAACTTTTTTTTTTATTGAGCTGAAGAAAGAAAACAAATCCCTGCGCAGCTCCTGTGAGGAACATGCTCGTTACAAAAGGAGGTGGAACCTGAGGCTGACTGGTCTTCCTGAGAAAGACGATGAGAACACGAGAGAGACGATCATTGGGATTCTCACCAGAGTTGTACCCATGTCTGTGGATAGATTGAGAGAAACTCTTGATACTGTTAATCGGCTGGGAAGGAAGGGAAATGCTGCATCTTCCGTGTCTCCAAGAGCCATAATCATCCAGTTTGGTTCTGAAGGATGGCTACGCTCTGATTGACAACCAAAGAGTTGACCCGAACTGAACATTGTGTGACTGTTTTTCACCTCTCAGGTATGCTGTTGTTGAATCAGCTTAAATGTTTAATATGTTCCCTGTTTGTTAAGGGTTATTGCACTAAACGTTTTATATAAGACACAGCTGCTCGTTCCTGCGTGTCTTAATTTTTTTTTTCTTCAATAGTTCTATAGACGAGCTTTATGTTAACTTTTATATCGTTGAATGTTAGGGGGCTGAAAAATATTGTAAAGCGTAAGGCAATTTTTCTTTTTTGTAAGGAGCAAAAGGCTTGTCTTTCTGCAAGAGACCCACTCGGCAGAGGCTGACACAAAGCTCTGGAAATTACAGTGGGGAGACCCTGTTTTCTTTAGTCACGGTACATCTCATTCTGCGGGAGTGATGATTTTATTTAATAGGTTTCCGGGTAATGTCATTGACTGTAAAAGTGATTCTGATGGTCATTGGTTCAAACTACATTATGTTATGCGTGTATGGTTATACCAATAGAGCTCAGAACAAAAAACTTCTATCTTTCCTCTGTGATAAATTGGAGCAATGGAAGTTAAGCTATTTAGTTGATAAGGTTATTGTGGGTGGAGGCTTTAATGTTGTTCCTGATCCTTTTTTAGACCGTTTTCCTTCTAGGGCGTCATGGCACATCTTTGATGATACTATTCTTAATATGGTTGCCAAAGTCAGTCTGTGTGACTATTGGAGACTGGAAAATCCTTCTGCGACTCGGTATACTTGGCTCATCTAACAACGGTCAATGTTCCAGGATTGATTATTGGTTAATTTCAAACAATTTGATCAATGATATCTCCAAGTGTGAAATTTCAGCTTCTCCTCTAACTGATCACTGTTTGATTTCTTTGTCCATTTCACTAACTAAAGAGGGACATCGGACTCTTATTTGGAAATTCAATAACAGCCTCCTGCATAATGACAACTTCTGAACTGAAGTAAAAAATCTAATTGTGGAAATTAACCAACTTGAAATGTCATGTTTGAGCAAATGGGAATGGTTCAAATTCAATGTTAAACAGATGGCAATTCAAATAAGCAAATCTTACAATAAAAGGAAAAAACAGGAGCATCAAAACATTATTGAGGGGATAAACAAACTGTGTTGCAAACAGGATTTATCAATAGACGAACAAATACAATTACACAATTTTCAGTTTCAATTGGACAAACTGTTTTTGGAGAAAGCAAACGGTGCATATGTTTGTTCTAGAGCCAAATGGATTGAGGAGAGGGAGAAAAACAATTCCTACTTCTTTAATTTAGAGAAGCAGAGACAAGCTAAAAAGAAGATTCAATCACTGAATATCGAGGGGCTTACAACCGATAACCAAGACCAAATAAATGAGGAAATATCATGGTTTTACAGTAATCTTTATAAGTCAAACTATTCGGCGGAGAACAGTATTGCTTTTTTTCAGAGACTTAGAGGTTCTATTAGAACATTGGATGAAGATTTGAAGGATCTTATGGAGGGTGAACTTGCGATTCAAGAGCTGGATGAGGCAGTCAAACGGATGCCCACGGGTAAATCACCAGGAATTGATGGTCTAACGGTGGAATTTTACTCCCTTTTCTGGCAAGACATTAGATCAGTGCTCTTCAAGGCGTATTTAGAATGTATCTCATCAAATAATCTTTCACCCACAATGAAACAAGGTCTCATCACTTTAATCCTAAAGCCCAACGAAGACAAACTTCTATTGGATAATTGGAGACCCATAACCCTTCTGTGCAATGATTATAAATTATTGGCTCATGTTTATGCAAACCGTTTAAATGAGTGTTTAACACATTTAGTGGATGAGTGTCAGTCAGCATTTATAAAAGGAAGAAATATACATAATCATATTAGACTGATTCTTGATATGCTTGATTATCGTCACTTAATCAAGAATGAAAGTCTGGTGTTGTTTTTGGACTTTTATAAGGCCTTTGATACTGTTGAACATCCCTTTTTGCTTAATGCCTTACATTACCTGGGTTTTGGGACAAACGTTTGTAATGTAATCAAAATTTTTACTGTAATATCTATAGCTCTGTTTCTCTTAACCCTGGAATGATGTCTAGGTTTGAGGTGCAGCGAGGTGTTCGTCAGGGTTGCCCCATTTCCATAACTGTTCATCCTGACCACTCAATTGCTGGCGCTGATCATCCAAAATGACCCTGATCTGCAAGGTATAAACATTTTTGATAAAGAATTCAAAATAAGTCAATTTGCGGATGATACAGCTTCGTTTTTAAGAGATAAATCCATGGTAGTTAAAGGCTCTCAACATTCTCATTCTTCTCCCGGGCTTCAGGACTGTGTCTGAATGTTAAAAAATGTGAATTGCTACCTATTCACACATGTTCTGATTCTAATATAGCTTCAATAACAGTAGAACCAGAAGTGAAGTATTTAGGTTTAGTGATATCTAAAAACATGATTAGAAGAGAAGATACTAACATCTGTAGTCGTATAGTTGACATGAAGAGATCTCTTAGTCGTTGGCTGACTAGAGATATCATTATATTTGGTAGAGTCATTCTTTCTAAAGCCGAAGGTATTTGTAAATTAATTTACAAATACCTTCGTCACTCTCTGTATGTTTCTCCCAAAAACATTAAGAAAGCCAACTCAGTTATTTTTCAATTCCTGTGGAAAAACAAAACCCACTATATTAAAAGATCAAATTTGGTGAAAGATTATGTTAAGGGTGGTCTTAGACTTTGAATCAATGGTAGGAACCTTTAAGATTAACTGGCTCAGAGCTTGTTTATCTCAAGCTGATTCCATGTGGTTTCATATACCCAGATCTCTATAAAATTCCTGTTAAATTATCAAATTTTCGCGAACAGATCCTTTTTTTCTGGAAAATGATGTTTACACACAACTTCTTTCCCCACATGTCAACACTATGGAACAATAGAGTGATAACTGTTAACAGAAAGCCAATGTTTATTAGAAATTGGTTTGAGAGTGGTATTTTGTTTGTGACTGACTTGTTGCACTCAGATGGTACTCTGTTGGACTATATATCCTTTTTGAAGAAATATAATTTAGGTTGTCCGCAGAAGGAATACAGGAAGGTTTGTCGCGCTATCCCATTGGTTTTAAGGCAGCTAAAATGCAACATAATGTTATATACAGAAATCAAACCATTGTTGCCAAATTTAGCGTAATCTTTAAATTAATTATTTTCCACGATTTTGACTCAGGTAGGCATTTGCAGGCTTTTCATGAGGATCAGTCACTCATGGAAAAGGCGTTTTCTAAATTTGCAAGATAATTAATAATACATACCCAGTGTCTGAATTTCTAAAGAGAAAGTTTAGATTTGAGGTGGACCTGTGTTCTTTTTGTGATTCAGCCTGTGAAACGTTAGAACACCTGTTTCTTCTATGTCCTGTGTCAGCTGAATTTTGGTCAGAAATACACACTTGGTTATCACTCAAGATCAATGATATTCCACAGTTTGATAAATCTGATGTTATCTTCTACATGGATAACCTACACCCCTCTGTTGCTACTGTAATTAACATTATTATCCTT
Source organism: Clarias magur (assembly GCA_013621035.1). NCBI lineage: Eukaryota > Metazoa > Chordata > Actinopteri > Siluriformes > Clariidae > Clarias > Clarias magur. The sequence goes on along the minus strand of QNUK01000007.1, from coordinate 5,197,719 downwards.
TTTAGGTAAATACCATACACATTGTAGTACAGTAAGTGGAGAAATAGTAAACCGTCTTTCATATGGTTCATAAATGACTTTAAACAATACTTCATTCACTCACTGGTCATTGGTCACTTAAGGAACTGAAATCAAGCAAATCAATAAGGATCTGTGATGACATTTCTCATTTGTTTTAGTTTTGATTTATGCCTCCAGTGCCGTGCTCTGTTATTCTGCACTCTTTTTTATTACTGTGAATCTTTTTAGCACCCCTTTTTCTTTTTGTTTTGTTCCTTTCGTTCTTTTGCTGTTGTATTGTAGTCCCCGCGTATTGTAGTAAACCCAAACACGAGTGCCGGTCGTGTTACGAGTGTGCATGACACTTTGAATGTTGATTTGTTTTATCCTCTGCGAGATCTTGTACTGTAGTGTTTTTATTTGTTTGTTAAATAAAAAAAATAAAAATAAAAAAAAAAGAAGTCGGACGTCTTCTTTACCTCCAGCAATGGGCAGTGTTGCCATAGATGGCTTATAAAAATTTTTTACAAAGAAGAACTTTATTTAAGAAAATACTTTTATTTTGAAGTTCATAAAAGGAAGTGCAGTGGCGCTGTTTGTGAATGTTTGCGCACTCTATACGTACTTTGCACTTTATAAGCGTCTGGCTGGTGTGCACAAATTAGCATAATGTTAACTTGTATGATTTGAAGGCTTTCTCTTACCTCACAGCTCCTGGCTGATAAAGGGCACAAGGTACAAAATGTGGCAGTTATATTGTGTGTTAGACTTGATTGTTTAAACATATTACCTTGTCAGCACTGTAGTTTTACATTATAAGTTATATTGTTTACAGTAGTTCATGGTTTATTTGGTCACTGGTATATTTTATGTATCTTAATTGCACTCTAAAGGGAGGTTGTCAATGTTTAAAATATCTTTTGTTCCTTAGGGCTTACCTCATAATTACCTCATTGTTCACTCCTCCTTAAGTCAAGTAGATACTTAATGTTCATTAGATGTGTGTTAAATTTGTTAGGTCTGATTGACTGGCACCTCCCAATTACATAATTGTCCCCCTCTCATCTCATATTTATTAATGTCTAGGTAGGCCTTAAAAGATCTTACATCGTCCTTTTTCAGAGAGAGAGTTTGGTTTGTTCCTCTTTTCCTAACCAGAATATCAACCACTAGCACTGATCGCTTAATTTTTCATCGGCGAGCTTTTTTTAAGATGCGTAATAATCCTATTCTTATTTTCCTATTTTCCTATTCTTTCCCCAGCAGTCAAACTTAGTATGTTTGAAACTATTGAAATAATAGATTTGTTAATAATTTTACTTTATTTATTATATGCTATTTATGTATTATTTTAGGATCTCAAGATTATAATTAATTATTGACCTTACAGTTACCCTGCGTTGACACCGAACGCGGCGAGAGCGTCAAAGACGCCGGAAGTCATTCATTTTCAATGGGAGCCGGCGGCGAAAAGCGGCACGGGGCGGCGCGGCGAGAGCGGTGAAGGGAGTTGAAATCAGCTCAACTTTATGGTAATGAGCTATGACGCGGTTGAGCGGCAACCAATTAAAAGGGAGGTCCTCCGCTTGAGAGGATTCCGCGGGATGCAGTCCTGTAACTTTTGTTCCGGCCACATTAGTTCCCAAGCAAAATGGAGGAGAGGTTGATTATTGCGATAGCGGGTGTTTATTAATTATTAATGTTATTTTAATTAAAGACAAAGTCTAGTAAGTGATTCTAATGTTATAATAATAAGAAAAATAATATAATGAAAAATATATATATTAAATTAGACAAGCAATTCACAATGAACAGAAGCCACACCATACGAATGGCTTATAATTTGTTTATTTCTACAATCAATTTCTTGTTATCTTCCACATTTTGGTCAGTCTCCATAAGATCAACAAGCTTGATTGCTTTGCTGCCCCTTTAAATGCAAGAAAGGCATTCGGTCTACGTCAGAGCGGCCAACAGCGGGGACAGGCGTCGGCGGCAGGGCGGCGAGAGCGAACTGTGACGCTCTCACCGCATTCGGTGTGAACGCAGGGTTACGGTCAATAAGATTCAGTTTGTCAGCTTGATTGCATTAGATTATATTTTGACTATTATTTTATTATTGCATAATTATTATCATTATTATAAATATTTTCCATTATTTAAAAGACTGATCAATAAAATTTTTATTCTTAAAATAATCTATTTTTAATCACAATTTGATTATTAACTTATATTATTTTCAACTTTGACGTTTAATAATATACGTATACATTATGGATTAGTAATTAATTATAGTTATATGAGTCACATCATTTATTCATTAATTTTCAAATATTACAACCTTCATTGATGAATTTTGGTTGTGTAGTGTAATATAGAGTGTAGTAAGGGATATTAATGGACTTGATTATTAACTATTGATCCCTTTGTTTTTTTATCTTTAAAAACGGGAAGTCTGGCCATCTGTGCTCTGTGTCCAGAAAAACTGAACTGAAAGTTATTTCTTTTAACTTTTTCCTAAGCGTTTCTGTTAATCGTATCGCCACAAACATCACCTTATCAGACCACCCATTCCTCTGAGGAGGGTATTGCTGAGGAATAGTGATATAATATAATTTTATTTAAAAAATTTAATTAATGTTGTTTTTATTACTTTATTTGCTCCTAAAAGCGGAAGTCTAGCTCTTTGCCTAATGTCCCAGTCAACGCAGAACCAAACATTTTTTTTTGGATCTCTGCCTGCATTTTCTGTGTTTTTCCCTTTCATTAAAGCTCCTCAATTTCTTGCACTCTGTGTGTACTGGTCTTAGATCACAGCTCGCATACTTTTTCATTGATTATTGTTAGTTATAAGTATATAACTATAAAATATAATAAAAGGAGTAAATATTATTAGTATATTGCTCTGCTAGCTATAATTTTTTGATAGTATCATTATTTTACTGATTGCTTTGTTCCCTATACCTGCCTTCTGCCTGCATGTTCCTCACTTCCCCAGATCAAAATGATGTAGTAAACTTATATATATGATCAAAAATGATATTTTCAAAGCATTTTAAGTTTTTCTGGTAACCATAAAAACAACTTAAAATGCTCCATCATTTTTGATCATATATATAGGGTTGCAACTAACGATTATTTTGATAATCGATTAGTTGGGCGATTATTTTTTCGATTAATCGGATAAAAACTAAACGTTTCTTTAATTTGATGTTTTGCTTATAACTATATAAAACTATAAATCAGGGTATTAGTTATGTATGAAACTAAACTTTAAAAAATGCAAAAGCCACATATAGAGTTTAATGATCTTTAATTTTGAAATTTTAAACCTTAAATTAAAGACAAAGTTTGTTTTTGAACAGTAAAACTTCTCTAAATATCCAAAATATAAATAAATAAGCAAAACAATTGTTGTACTCTTATTATATTGGATGGCATCTGTTATAGTGGCTGGTTGTTGAGGAGTGCATGGGGGATTTCTTTTTTTGAATGAACTCACTTATGCTGACTTGTCTCTTTCTAAATAAAAATAAATAAAAGCATTTGAGTATGCAAAATACAGCATTTTAACAATAATTACAGATATTGCTAGCTGATAGAGAAGGAACAGCCAATCAGAAGTAGTGTATGGAAGTCTATGATTGCCTGGTTTTGTGGCAGTTTTGTAACACTGGACAAAGTTGATCGAGCGTACAGGCAGAGTGGAGCGCACACAGAAAATAAATGTTGCTTGCGCGTGAAGGCAGAGTCGAGTGCGCACAGAATCGAGAAGTCGCGCGTGCGCCGAGAACATGGTGAGCGCGCAGTGGAGACACTGCACGCGCGTAGAGTGCTTTGTCTGCTCTCAAAATGTCACACCGCGCGCTCAGAATTGTGGCAGGAATATAACGCCATAGGGGCACGCTTTTTCCTGCAGACGCTTCTGTAACCTCCAATGCGCGAGCGGCTGTGTATCTGTGTGCATCTTTATGTATTTGTGCATCTTGTGGTCGCGCTCCTCAGTAAGTGAGCAGTCCAACTAATCGATAACGGCATTCGTTGACAACGAATTTCATTATCGATAATTATCGATTTTATCGATTAGCTGTTGCAGCCATACATATATATAAGTTTAGTATATCATTTTAATCTGTAAAGGGTCTACTTTTATCTATGTATACTCACTATATGAACAAAACTTTGTACCTTTGTAAAATAAAGAAAATAAACAGGGTGCGCTTTCAGCCATTTCAGTCTCCGTGAATATCGTTCTGAAAACTTCTAAAGGTTTTAATAATAAAAACCTTCATTTAAAAACTTTGAAGGGTGGGGGCGCCGAGGAAAGTTCACCTCTCCCAAAAGGAGGGGAAATCCATCCAGTGGTGTGCTAAACACCTTGACTTTCTTACAAATAGCGGCACACATTTTATTTACAATATTATAAACACAGAGCTATAATTTATTTAATTTTGTTTTATAATAAAAATGGTAATAAAAACAAATAAATGATTATGTGGAGGTGAATTGGTTTTGTGAGTGACAGTAGGGGGGGATGGGGAATCAGTTGATTGTCGATTTCAAAATAGACAGCGATGGAGAGAAAAAGCTGTCAAGTGCCCAATTTAGAAAAAAGAGAAAGGAAGAAGAAGAGAAACGAGCAAAAGATAAAGGTACACCCTAAAAAATGCTGCTGGATAAATAATGGACCAATTACTGTACATGCTGGATTAATTTAACACAGCAAAATGGGCTATTTATTTAACCCAGCAAGATATATAAAATATTCAATCCAAATGCTAGGTCATATTTAACTATAATGCTGTTTTAATTCTACCTCACAAATAGGTTATTATTTTTTTATGTTTTACATGTCTACGACTAAAACAGTTTAAACAGTTAAATTACTTTGATATACTGGTCTATTACAAAAAAAAACCCTCTAAGTTTAGCAAACCATACATATATGCAATAAACAACACCCAATTAATTGTACAAACCATAGAAAAAATATTTATTTTTCAAAAGCACAAGATCAGATAATACAAAAGTTAAACAGCGACATCATTACGATACTATTACTCAGGAGCACTAATGCCTGAGAGCAGTGCTGGTCATTATTCATTCAATTCAATTCAATTCAATTCAATTCAATTCAATTCAATTTTATTTCTATAGCGCTTTTAACAATGGTCATTGTCTCAAAGCAGCTTCACAGAAATGAAAAGAAGACTTATGGAAATGTATATATGTGTAAGAAAAATGTGACTAGATAATGAGATTGTCCCTGATGAGCAAGCCAAGGGTGACGGCGACAGTGGCAAGGAAAAACTCCCTGAGATGGCAACAGGAAGAAACCTTGAGAGGAACCAGACTCAACAGGGAACCCATCCTCATCTGGGTGATAACAGATAACAGAAATTGTATAACATCATGTGTGTTATGCAGATGAAAGTTCCATAAACAGAAGTTAATTTAAATTAACACAAAGTCCAGTTCAGCACAGGGATGAGTCAGCAGGTGCAGAGGGCAGATGGGGGTCTGGATCACTGGGAGCTCAGGAGCAGCATGTGTAGATCCAAACCAAAATGAAGAAGAATCCAGCTGGAGTTGGTCCTTCTCTGGATGCCTCTGGGTCAAAGCAGGGTCGGCCTCTGTCTACTGAAGCTGGCACGATCTCCAGATGCCTCGGGATGGGTGGAAAAATAAAGAGCAGGTGAAAAGAATTAGCGTGGTTGCCATTCAGGATAGATGTACTGGAGTATCAGGTAAAGAAATTAATTATGTGTATGCCAGATTAAAGAGATGCGTCTTGAGTCTACTTTGAAATTGGGAAACTGTGTCTGAGCCCCGAACACTGTCAGGAAGGCTATTCCAAAGTTTTGGAGCTAAATGTGAAAAGGCCCTACCTCCTTTTGTAGATTTTGATATTCTGGGAACTACCAGTAGTCCGGAGTTTTCTGATCTTAAGGAGCGTCCTGGATTGTAACGTATCAGAAGACTGGTTAGGTATGTGGGAGCTAGACCGTTTAGAGCCTTGTACGTAAGTAATGCTATTTTGTAATTCTAAACTGAACAGGTAGCCAGTGCAAGGATGATAATATTGGGGTTATATGATCATATTTTCTGGATCTAGTGAGAACCCTGGCGGCTGCATTTTGGACTGCATTATCTCCCCACATCAGAATGTAGGGGTTCGGCCTTGACACTTCAGCCTGCTGGAGATATTCCACGGTGTCGGTTCCAACCTTAGAAAGAAAGAAATTAAAGAAAGCAAAAGTTTATGGAAAAATCGAAAGGGTTGGCTAGTATGCATATTTGTAAGAAGATTCGTGTTTTGTAACACCTCAGCTTTTTATATGTGGTTGCTAACGCTAGCAACCTAGCTAAATGTTAGCATCATGCTGGCACTACAGTTAACAGTTTAGCTTTCATTCATCACTTCACCATCTTCATACACCCTGCAAGCATTCTACAAAGAAAGCTGAAAAGCTCAGACATTTTTGCAGTTTCTTTCATACACAGGTGGGGTTCTTTGGTTTGGCTAGCTAGCAGCCATTGTCGGATACATTAGCATGCTATAGCACAGACTAGACTGAAAGTTTGAGTGTAATGTTAACACGGTAACAGTAATAAATGTTACATACAGTGAACAAATTCAGTCATATGTGAGTGAAAGTGTGTATACAGACCTTGTATTAAATGTTTACATTTCCTCTTAAATGTGTGAGGAGCAAGCACCCTCAACAGCAGCCCCCCCCCCCAAAACAAAAAGACACAAAGTTGACACAGCCTCTGAATACACTCCCCCTCCCCCCACGGCTTAGCAAACACACGAAACTCTGCTCGTGCGCGCGCAATTTGACACTGACACAGGCATTTATTCCTGTTAAAACGGTGTTTCCGTTGTGTGTGTGTTTGTTGTGAATCTTAAAAAGCGAGGTGGGGAGAGGGAGGAGGAGTGTTACTGTGTAAAACGAGGCCAAGTTAAGTCAATTTTATTTATATAGCGCTTTTAACAATTGACATTGTCGCAAAGCAGCTTTACACAATAAAAAGAAGTAAGTTTGTATGCAATGTGTATGAATCAGAATGATAAGATTGTCCCTGATGAGCAAGCCGAGGGCGACTGTGGCAAGGAAAAACTCCCTGAGATGGTAATAGGAAAAAACCTTGAGAGGAACCAGACTCAACAGGGAACCCATCCTCATCTGGGTGATAACGGATAGCAGGGATTGATCAGCATAATAATGTGTACTGGAAGTTCAGTGTAACAGGAGATGTGTTAAAATTTAAATTAAAAGGAGTCCAGTTTGTGCCTGGAGGCTCAGGTAGCCTGTAGTCCAGTCCTGAGCTATCAAACAACTGAAGTCACAGGTCCCCAGAGCATCAATCGATGATAGGACAGTCTTAATGGAAACCATCCCCAGCCACCATACGAATCCAGGCAGACCACACGGGGCATCCATGCGACGAGATCTCCAACCAGAAGCAGGACTCCAGGACGGGTTAGACGGCTCCAGAGGGCAGAGGGGTCTGGATCACTGGCAACTCAGGAGTGACATGTATAGCTCGACAGAGAGAACAGAGAGAGGGAAAGGAGAGAGGGAGAGAGAGAGAGGAGAGAACAGAAAATAAGGAGAGATGGCAGTTAGGTCTGGTCACAGTCAACATGTATAAGGTGAATGTATATTAGTGCAAAGTGCAGACAGGGACTCCGGCAGGACTAACTATAACAGCATAACTAAAAGGGAGAGCCAGAAGGAAACACAAACATGAGGGCTCCCTGAGATATAAAGCAACCAATCACCTCACCGTCAACAAACCTGAGTGAACAATGAGAGTGGGGAGGACAGCATCTAAACATACCAGTTCACCAGAATACTCTACGTCCATGAGTCCCCCAGATCTGCTCCTTTACCTAAGGTTAATCTATTTACAAAAATGCTTTGCTAAATAAATAGGTTTTTAGCCTAGACTTAAACACTGAGACTGTGTCTGAGTCCCGAACATTAATAGGAAGACTATTCCATAACTTTGGGGCTTTGTAAGAAAAAGCTCTTCCCCTTCCAGAGGTTTAAATAATACGTGGTACTGACAGGCAGCCTGCATTCTTTGATCGAAGTAGGCGTGGCGGATCGTAAGACACTAACAGTTCACTCAAATACTGTGGCGCGAGACCATTTAGTGCTTTAAATGTCAAAAGTAGTATCTTAAAATCGATGCGAAATTTCACAGGGAGCCAATGCAGTGTGGATAAGATAGGGGTGATGTGTTCGTATCTTCTGGTTCTAGTGAGGACCCTCGCTGCTGCATTCTGTACTAACTGAAGCTTGTTTATACACCTAGTTGAACAACCAGACAGTAAGGCGTTACAATAGTCCAACCTAGAGGTGATAAAAGCGTGAATTAGTTTTTTCTGCATCATTTAGTGACAATATGTTTCTTATCTTGGCAATATTTCTATGGTGAAAGAAAGCTATCCTGGTAATATTATCTACATGTGCTTCAAACGAAAGGCTGGAATCTATAATCACACCGAGGTCTTTTACTGTTGCACTTGATGGAACAGAAAGGCCATCTAAAGTTACAGTGTGATCAGAAAGCTTACTTCTAGCTACTTGTGGTCCTATGACCAGAACTTCTGTCTTATCAGGATTAAGCAGAAGAAAATTAATTAACAGCCAATCTCTTATGTCCTGCACACACTGCTCAATTTTAGCAAACTGGTTTTTCTCATCTGGTTTTGCTGAGACATATAATTGTGTGTCAATAGCATAACAATGAAAACTAATACCATGTTTATGAATTATATTGCCCAGAGGAAGCATGTAACACCAAACTCCACTTGAGAACATGAGGAATGGTTACCATCTAAATCTACAAACTGATAACGATCAGTCATAGGATCTGAGCCACAAGAGGGCAGTTCCCTTAATTCCTACTACCTTTTCTAATCTGTGAAGGAGAATACTATGATCAATGGTGTCAAAAGCTGCACTGAGGTCCAGTAACACTACACTATAAAGTGTAGTGACGCAACCCTGATCAGAGGCCCATAGGAGGTCGTTTACTACTTTAACAAGTGCTGTCTCTGTGCTGTGATGAGGCCTAAATCCTGACTGAAACAGTTCATTTATGCTATTTCTGTGTAGATGTGAACATAGATGCTGTGACACTACCTTTTCCAAAATCTTGGAGATAAAGGGAAGGTTTGATATCGGCCTGTAATTAGAAAGCAGACAGGGGTCAAGGTCAGGTTTCTTGATTAGCGGTTTAATAATGGCTAATTTAAAGGATTTGGGAACATACCCACTACTGAGTGAACAGTTAATTATTTTCAACAGGGGTTCTATTATTGCTGGTACTATCTGTTTGAGAAAATGTGTCGGTATAGGATCTAATATACAGGTTGACGATTTTGAAGAAGAGATGAGTGAAATTAGGGGAGTAAAGTAATCCAAGTTCTGATGTGATGTGGTTAGATCATCTGAATTATTTAAATTGTCTGGTTTCAAAGCCTGAATTTTTTGCCTAATATTTATGATTTTGTTATTGAAAAAGTTCATGAAATCCTCACTACTGCATGATGTTGTTGTGGAGATTTACGTTCGAATTGTTGTCTGTTTTAAAGCATGTGTGTGGTCATTATACCAAGGAGCGAGTTTCTTATCTCTAATCATTTTCCTTTTAACTGGAGCTACATTATCTAAGCTATAACGAAGTGCTGACTCTAGATATTCATTCGCCTGTTTGAGTTCTGTGAAGTCAGATGGCGATTCAATCAAAGTTGATAACTCTGGAAGATTATTGATAAAGCTCTGTGCGGTATTTGATGTAAATGTACGTTTAAGGTGGAAGCGTGGTGCTGTGCATACATTATTACTATGACACGCTTTAATCGAGACTAGGTAGTGATCCGAGATAACTTCAGACTGTGGAATTGTAGTTATATTTGCTATACTTAATCCGAAGGATAATATTAAATCTAAAGTGTGACCTGCTTTATGAGTGGGTCCTACTACACACTGATTTACTCCTACTGAGTCCAGTATGGATAAGAATGCTGTTCTTAGAGGGTCTTCTGGATTCTCAAAATGAATATTAAAGTCTCCAGCAATTAACGCTTTGTCTACAGAAACAACAAGGTTTGAGAGGAAATCTGCAAATTCGCAGAGAAACTCCGAGTACGGCCCTGGGGGTCTGTAAATGATGATTAGCGGGATCGACTGAGCTGACTATGTTACTACAGAGAACTTCAAATGCATTAAATTTAAAAACTGTGTTTTTGTACGAGAGACAGATTATCGTTATAAATAACTGCGACTCCTCCTCCTCTACCAGTTAGCCGAGGCTGGTGTATGTAGCTGTATCCAGGAGGACTAAGCTTCATTTAGAGCTACATACTCGTCCTGTTTAATCCAAGTTTCTGTTAAACATAATATATCAAACTCCTGATCTGTGATAGTTTCATCAACAATAACTGCTTTAGATGCAAGAGATCTAATATTTAACAGTCTTAGCTTCAGATCAGAGGTGCCGGCTGCGCATTCAGTGTGATCTGAGTTTGTGGTATCTATGTTCATTAAATTACTAAAACAGACTTTCTGAGTCTTTCTAAATGTATGTTTCTGTTTAGCTCGGGGAACAGACACAGTCTCAATATGATGAACCCCGAGTGACGACTCTATGCAGCTAGCAGACGGTTGGTTTAGCCTGTCTGTCTGCTCCCTGGCCTGGGCTCTGGATTGTCACCGATTAACTAGGCCTCTTCTGAGACTATGTGCCATACTGCAAGAATTGAGAGCAGCACCTTCCCGAGTGGGATGGACACCGTCCCGCCCTAACAGGCCAGTTTTGCTCTCAAAGGTCTTCCAGTTGTCTATGAAGCCCACGTTGTTTTCGGAGCACCACCTGGACATCCAGCGGTTCAGCGACCATAACCTGCTGTAAGCTTTGTCGCCACGTCTCACTGGGATGGGACCAGAGCAAACTACTTCTTCGGGCATTGCCTTCGCTATTTTAAACACCTCTGTAAAGTTACCCTTACTAATCTCTGACTGACGAAGGCGTATATCGTTAGCTCCAGCATGTACCACTATCTTAGAGAACCTATGCTGACCTAGAGCCCTAAGATTACCTGCTATGTCCGGTGCTCTGGCTCCCGGGTTGATTTTTTTCTCTTCCAAAATGGTTTGTCATCCTCTATATTGCATTTTGTCTCCTAGCAACAGTATAAAAATGAACAACACTTGATAACCACTACCACAGAATCACTATATGAGTACACGTGTATCAATTCTATTTTGTTGTTGTATAGCAACAAATCTCATTTCTACAGCTTTTCAAAGAGTTCAAACTGTCCACAGTTTATGTCATTGAACTTAATATACATGTTTCTGAACCATGTGAACATGTCAAAGACTTGGTTATACATTTAGGTGAGTTTTACTTGGTCTCATATCCAACAAGTACAGTAGTGAATAATAATTCACACATACATAAAACATTTGAAAATTTGAATATTGTGAAAAATGTCAATATTAGAGACTCGTGGTGTCACACTCTAATCAGTTAATTAACTCAAAACACCTGCAAAGATGTGAAAGCCTTTAAATGGTCTCTCAGTCTGTTCCAGTCGGCTGGCTGTTCACAGAGTGCTATATCGAAGCACATTAATGGAAAGTTGAATGGAAGGAATAAATGTGGTAGGAAAAAGGTCTAATTTTCCAGGATATTGAATTTTGTGGTTTCATTAGCTGTAAGCCACAATCATCCAAATTAAAAGAAATAAACACTTAAAATATACCATTCTGTGTTTAATTGAATTACTGCAATGAATAAACAATTTGATGATAATCTAATATTGAGATGCACCTGTATTCTTCCTGATGACACGAAATGCAACCAGCAGCTCTCACTCCTGTACAGCCAAATACTCTTCAAAAAACAACAACAACAAAAAAGAAACAGTCAAATACCGATTGTTCCTTGGTCAAGTGAAAAGATATTGTTTTCAAATTATTACCCAAGTATGTAATATAACATTTTATCTTCAGATGTTAGTGCTAATATGTAAGTATTATTAATTTATGTACATTTACATGTAATAGGATTATTTTTTGCTGTTGTTCTTGGTATATACGCTTGGTATATATTCGCTCTTGGTGTATCTCCAAGTGTGCTCTGTTCCGTTTTCTTCATTTGTGGATAATGGCTCTCACTGTGGTTCCCTTGAGTCCCAAAGCCTTAGAAATGTCTTGGTAATCCTTTCCAGAATGATCCATGTCAATTATGAGTTCTTTCATCAGTTTTTGAATGTATTAAGATTGTATCGCTTTTTAAATCTTTTTAGAATGCTTCATTTTGTCAGACAGGTTGTATATAAGTAATTTCTTTGTTCAAAAGTTCTGGGAGTAATTAGGCCTGGGTGTCGCAAGTGAAAAATCATCATGATAAAAATCATCCTCAGACGAACAACATGTAAATTTTTCACCATGCAATTATTTCTTTAATAAGAATGAAACCAGAAAGAATAACACATAAATAAAGTGTCTATCTTGTCTATCTGTCTGTCTGTCTATATATTGATGCTATAGATGAGACTTTGGCGACCCCCTGTGGATTACATGTTTTACTACTAGTAATGGTCTTGGCGGCGTTCGGACTCGTTTTATCCTCCGTACCACTAGATGGCAGTGCGCTATTTTCTGCGCCATAATAATAACAACAACAACAAAATAACGACAAAAGACGCGTCACGTCTGAGAGCGGATGAATACGACAGCCTTCACAACCTCACCGACGAGGAACATAACAGCAGGGGAAGGTTACTTCCGCACACTGTTAGCATTGAGCTGTTCAGCTCTTTAAGCTTTTCTATTTTTATATAGTATTATATTATATTTTTTATATATTTAGGGCCTCCGAGTGGCGCAGTGGTTAAAGCGCTCGCCCTATCATCCGGAGATCGATAGTTCGAATCCCTGGTGCTGCTGTAACCTCTCGCAGCCGGAGGTCTAGAGAGAGCTGATTGGCCGAGCTCTCTCAGAGGGGAGGGATGAGAGGTACTTAGTGCGTGATACACGTGATAGTCTTCGGCCCTCCCGGCTGAGTGGTAGTAGTAGCCTTAATGTGGGAGCCCCCTAGTGACGGGGAGGAATTGGACACGACTAAATTTGGGAGAAAATCAGGGGGGAAAAAAAAGTTTCCTTGTCTTTACATGTGTAGAAATGATTCATTGTTTCATATTTCATGCTATTTTTTTTATTGTGCAGGGTCTCTATATGTGATGACATGATGCACAGAAACAACACAAAGTCATCTGTATAGAAAAAAGTCCATGTACTGTATTTGTATTGTATTTGTTATACAGTATTGTATAAGATGTATAGAGTTAATGCAGCTTAACTCTACAGCTTTCTAATTTGCTGTTTTACTTAAAAAAAAAAAGAACAAGAAAAGGCTGTCAAGTATCGAGTCTATCGAGGAATAAAATCTTAAGTGTCATGATGTTTTAGGAAACAAATCAATGATGTTAGTACGACAGACCAACCTGAGTTTACATGTTACTGAGAAACCTGGAAACTTCACTTTAGACACTAGAGACTCCTTCCATGTGAAATGTTTCACTCTATCTATAAGTATACTAGTGATTGTCACGGCAACCAGTGATTCTGCACGCTGTCCGATCGTCTGGTTCATCTTCGTTATAAATCTATTTAGTTTTTCCCTCCGTCTCTCTGATGGACATGTCCATAAAGTATCAGAAAATAGAAGCTGGTTATTTTATTAGAGTCCAAACTGCACTCTTTTAAAAATTATCAACACCTCCTGACCAATTAGAGTTGTGAATACAACAGCGCTCTAGTGTGAATGTTGATTTGATCAATTGTTTGTTTGTGTAATTAGGTGTTTGGGGGGGGGGGTTATTGCGTTATACAAATGCGATTAACATTGTATTAGGGATTTTATCAATTAATTTTTTGAGACTCAATTAACCTTTTTGAATGTACTCGTTTGAGGACATGAAATTTTCTCCCACTTACTCTGTCTACACATCCTTGTACGATCCTCATGAGGACTATAAGGTACAATGTTTTTTTTTTGCCAAATTTTTTTCTGTTTGAAGAAAAAAATTGCACAGAAACAACACAAAGTCATCTGTATAGAAGACTTTGGCTCAAGAGGCTAATAACAGAAATGTAGTTTGTGTTGTGTATGGTTTTCTAACTGTATGCTAGTTATGTTGGCTTGTGTGTGTGCAAGCAAAACTGTTGGAGAGTTGTATTAATAATAAATTCATTGTTTCATTCAGCGAATGGACAGATTTTGCCCATGTTTAAAGAGTTAAGCTTGTTTCCCCTCCACATGATTATGAGTATTAGATTTTTTTATATCCATTTAACTATAAATAATAATAATGACCACCTTAAGTATTTTTTCGCATAGGATGGAGTTGTTCAGATATAAATCTCCTTATTTAAAAATCTGTACAGTGATTTTCTTTTGTTTAATTAATTATTGAAACCATAAGTCATGAGGGCTGTTTTTTCTTAATCTGCTCTTACAAAAGGCATGAATTTGAATCTTATTTGAAAATAATTAAAAAAAAATATTTATAAGCATGTTTGTTTCTTGAATTAGTTGATTTTTGGATTAATTTCAGGTGAGGATGTGGGCCGCTTACCGAGTATAAAAAAAGATTCATAAATATAGTAACTTTTATTATATGACATTTTCTGAAAATAAGGGAAAAATCTATCAGGGCTGTCTGGGAACACTTTTTAATAAATTATATATATTTCTCTCTCACTCTCTCTCTCTCTCTCTCTCTCTTTACCCCACAGATGAGGGCGCTGTGTGTGTTTGCTGTGTTCGCCTCGCTGGCCCTGGCGGTCATGGGGGAGGAAGGAGCCCGACTGCCCGGCTCCAAGTCCATAAGCTTTACATATATTACAGTCTATCTGGAAATTTATTTTCTTCTTTAACTGTAAATCTTGAAAGTATCTCGCTGCCTTGTCTATTTTTTTTTAATGTACGGTAGTGCTAGTGATATTTATATACCTTTTAAACATTGGGTAAATTGACTTATTCATTCATTACACATTGTGTGAAAAAGAGGACACACACATGTATACACAGATACACTGTTACTGATTTTTAGATTATTTTTTTTTAGTACAATATTTTTTTACAATTGTATTTTCAACAGACATTCATATGAGACATACCTTATAAATATTATATTATTATTATTGTTGTTATTTAAATATTGAATGAGCTCATTCTAAGCTCAGATAATTATAGACAGGTCTGAACCATGCATTTAAGAGTATAGCTTTTATTTTATACCCTACCTGGCCAAAAAAAAAAAATGTTTCAGGCCCTAAGATTCAATGCAGTCGCCTTTAGCTTTGATTACAACACGCTGTTTGATGACGGCCACACAGCCGTTTAGTCCCAATCTTGTTAGTTCTCATGACACTCTGTGTTTATGGAAATACTCTAACTTTCACAACTGCACATATGTAGCTATGGTTTTTACTTCACCAAGTGATTCGCAATTCATTATTTATAAATTTTTTTTCCCTACAAAAGTTGACACTTCAGCATTATCTGAATTATTTTTTTTATCCTTAACCCAGCCCCCAAGCACACACAAAAAAAATTTGATATATTTATATACATTCCATGTGTCTTTCTAGCGCTGCACTGGAAGTGGAGCTCTCGGGCGACTCGTTCCCTCCTGAGGATTTTGCCATCGTCTCCGGGATGCTTAATGTGAAGTGGGACCGCGTCGCCCCGTATCCTTTTTTTTTTAAAAATGCCCGCATGACATAAATTCCCGACACAAATAATTACATTTGCGTTTGTTTCATAATGACAGATCAAACCACTGAAATATCACTTCAGTATATCGTAAGACAAGTAGATTAGTGCTGTATTAAGTATTTCAGTGTTTCATGGCCATGATGCTAGTACAGAAAAATAGGTTTGATGGAAGGTTGTGCCTTAAATTATTTAAATAAACTTTTTTTTTCAAGCAGTTCTTAATTAATGGAACAAAGTAGTTAAAAAGGAGGATTAAAAAAATAAAATAAACAGGCTAGCAAATATTGTGCAATGGCTGGACTGCAAGTGTGGTGAACAGGTTACAAGCTACAGATGGAAAACAAACAGTTACTAAATTGTTAATCGGTTTTAATCAGAATTGTAGATGATATTTAACAGATGCATTGATGGTAAACCTAGGTTTCAGATCACAGTCAAGACAGCTGAAAATCTGATTGTAAAATTATTTGCAAGAATTACATATAATATTTTATTATATAATATTATAATATTACGTAACACTACTTACATATTTTTAATTTTATTGATTTATTTTTGTCCACATAAAAGATGTGCATATTTTCTTTTTGGGTTAGTTTTTTTTTTCCCACATAAAGTTAGTGCTTATTATGAGTAAGTGATAATGTCAAGATGATATATCACAAAGGTAACATGTCTGTCGCTTTGAGTAATTGGTAGTGCTATGTTTTTTTGTTTGTTTAATCACTTTAGCACTATAGTCTGTTTTAAGTCCACTGATGATTGGTCATGTTCCCTGACTCGCTCTCCCTCACAGAGCCAGTAATGCGTCTCATACAGTCGTTCTGCGTCCACTGAAGGCCGGCTACTTCAACTTCACCAAAGCTACCGTCAGTTACTTGGCCCAAGAAGGAGGTCAGGTTGTGGTAAGTGTTTCCTTCCAGCATTTTTTTTTTTTTTTGATGGAAAATGTGCTCATGGTTCTTGAAAACAGGATATCATATAACCCAAATATTTTAGCACAACAACATCAAGGACCTGTGTAATGTGTGTAAAACTACTAGCGTTCCGTTATCGCTTACGAATTTAAACGATTTTATAACAGCATGTAAATGTATTCCTTGTTTTTACGGGTTTTGTTTGAGAGGTGTGTACAAATGGAGCAATATTAATGCAGTATTTTGTACAATAATCAGAATTCTGTTGTCTATCGTAATGTTGGCTACACCAGCGCTCCTGGTCAGGGAGGCATTCTGGCCCAGAGGAAGTTTGACAGACGCTTTTCTCCACATTATGTAAGTGTTTGTATATCAGTCCTCAGAAGAGGTTTCCTCACTATCTTAGATGCTCCTCATGGTTGAGACAAATTCCATCAAACATTAAGTCACACCTTGAAGCCATTAAATTGATCAGTTTAAGCACAATTCAGAGCCTTTTGTAGGTAACCTTTTGTTTGTACCTCCCTGTAGCTGGACTGGGCTGCTTTCGGTGTGATGACTCTGCCCTCCATTGGCATCCCGCTGCTCCTCTGGTACTCCAGCAAGAGGAAATACGACTCCCCCAAGACCAAGAAGAACTAACGTGTGTAGGGTTAAAGCATTACAAAAGGGGTCAAGGAAGGGGTAGGAATGTGGGTTGATATATTTTTTTCCCAGTGATTTTTCAATCATTTTATTACCCATATTGGGGGTAACATGACCATGGATTCAAGTTCAGAGTTCTCACTGGATGGCCAGTTATTTCTTTCCTTTTCCTCCCATCCGGAAGAATGACTGAGGTTGCCTTTCCTTCTTTATAACTTCTTGATCACCATCGAAGGCTATGAGGCAACCTTTTTTTTTTTTATTTGTTTGTTTTTAATCAAGCATTTAAAAACAAATTGGGTCATTACTGTTCTGAGATTTACAGTGGAAATAATAAAATGATTCGCTGTGGCGACCCCTGAAGGGGAACAGCAAAGAAGAAAAAGAATAGGGGGGGAAAATCAGCATGTCCCAGCCAAAATACTGTAATCAGCAAATGATCTTCAAACTAACCATTTTGAAAAATATCTAGTTTTTTAAAATTAGCTAGATAGTTAGTTAGCTAGCTAAACCTTTACGCTCTGGATGAAGGAAAAAGGTTTGTCCCAGTTTTTAAAATGGCTAGATTTAGCTAGCAATTTTAGTTAGCTAGCTAAATTTTACGCTACATGATGAAGGGAACAGGTTTGTCCCACTAACTCGAGCTAGCTAGCTAAATCTATATACTTTAAATAAAACTGAAATTCAGTGTGTTTGTATGGACAGGCGGTTCAGTCACAGGCATGTCTCCTCACTTGAAGAAACTGTATGCAGCATCATCATCTCACAGGCGTTCTCCACCGACTGTAACAGCAGGCAGCGTCCTCACTAACTGCAACAGTAGGTAGCATCATCTTCAAATTCTGTGTAATGGTAAAACACAGGCATCAGGATCTGCATGCGGGTACCCTCTAGTTATAAAATATCATGTAGAAAGCAAAACTGTGGACAATTCATATACTGTATGTACCGGACTCACTAGAAGCTGTTTTTGGCACTCTAACCTGTGCGCTTAACAACACTGTTACTAAACTTAAGTCTGCTTTATTATTATTATTATTATTATGGTCCCTTTAATATGTATCTTTCACCTGAAAATATGGATCTAGTTTACACAGTATTCAGTTCCATCCATCCATCCATCCATTTAGGAAGCTCTGTAGTCCCACTATGGATTGTGGAGGCCAGTGATGACAATTGTATTTATGCCTTATTTTGTCAACCACGGTAGGACCTCTGGGTCAACTTTAACACTTGCGTTCACCCACCACAGGCAATTTGGCAATGCCAATTAGCATAATCTGCATGTTTTAGGACTGTGGGAGGAAACTCACCCTGCACGGGAAGAATATTGATTAGCTCTATTTATTATTTTTTTGAGAGCGAGAGAGAGAGAGAGAGCTGCATGTATTAGTAAACATAAATTGGAGTTACAGTAGAATTCATGTCATAGTAATGCATGCTTAAGTGAAATTAATTGCAACTTAAATTGTTCCACAGTTGGAAATCATACGTAATTTTAATGTAATTTCATTGTTATTTCTATTTAATGCATTTTATGGAAGTGGGCATTTTATAAAAGTACACAATTCTTTTCCAAGACAGCTAAATTAGACTGTACTGCATTTTTTACTATTATTATTAGGGTTTTTTTCTTGGGATTTTCCTCATTTTCTCCCTGATTTAATCGCAGCCAATTCTCACCCGTCATTAGAGCCGTCCCCATCGAGGCTACAACTACGTGTCCGGGAGGGCAGAATCACATCTTTTCAAACTGCTTGCTCATGCACTATTTGAACCAGGGAAACACGCTCCGAGCTTAACAAACAGCTCTCCTTCCGTTTGCGTGAGCTCACAGATGCCTGTGACTGTATGTATAGCCGCAACTGATGTGAGAGCGCTAGAGTGTCTCTCACCCCTCTCCTCTGAGAGAGCTCGGCCCATCAGCTCTTTCTAGGCTGCCAGCTGCGGAAGGCTACAGCATCACCGAGCTCACTTAATCCTAATATCACTGAATATTAAATAACTAATCCAAAAATGCATTTAAAGGTTGCCATACTGTAGAGATGCCGATATAAGAAACCAATGGCAGTGGGCTTTATTTATTTATTTATTTATTTATTTGAGAGAGAGAGAGAGAGAGCTGCATGTATTAGTAAACATAAGTTACAGTAAAATTCATGTCATAGTAATACATGCCTAAGTGAAATTAATTGCAACTTAAGTTCTTCCACAGTTGGAAATCATACGTAATTTTAATTTCATTTCATTGTTATTTTTATTTAATGTATTTTATGGAAGTGGGCATTTTATAAAAGTACACAATTCTTTTCCAGTGTCTGTGCAACACTAGCACACATAATTCTGCTTCATGGGGTACACTTTAAATCAACATTAAATCAAATTGTGAACAAAGAAATAGCACAGATACACTTGATCACGTGTTTTTATTGTTGTTTTCGGTTGTCTCTATGTATAAATGTACCCTTTATAAAAGTAATGACAACTTTCTAGCCGACATATCGGAAAGCACAAATGCACAATTTAAAAGTATGAAGTCTGATACCTTCCTATTAACACACACCAGCAAGGTTTCCATATAAGCACATGTTTTTGTAAATTGACATTGACCCTATGCTGTGTTGCTGCTACGTATCCATGTTGCTCGGGTTTTAAGATTTTTAACCTCTTGTGCTCAAATTGTGCTCACATGACATTTTCTCCTATATGTCTATACTGTATGTGAGTCCATAGTTGTAAGGTGCTAATAAAGAGAAACAGTGAAGGGAATTGAAATGTACACAATAGTAGAGTCCGGGTCTCATTAGATTAAACACGAAGGTGTCTCCAGAGAAGGAGTTAAATAAATAATTATGAAGTAAGTGTGAGTGAGTAAGCAAATGAATGAATGCAACAGGAAACTCAGTACAGTTATATACGTAATAGTCTCCTATACTGCAACAGAGTGAGCTATCATATTATTACTGTATATATATATATATATACTGTACATAGAAACTCATCCTTTTTATTTGAAACAAGGCGTTCTCCAAATGAAAAAAATACAAAACCTGTAAAGTGATCATTCAAGCAACTAATGTCTCTTTTTCACGTATACACATTTTGATCATTATTACTTTATTATTTTTATTTATTTCAATAAATGTAATGCCATTAGCACATAGCCAGATACTCAACAATCTCCTCTAAAATGATTTTTAAAATCTTTATTAAATAATTACTGTACCGTAGATACATACAAGGCATACAATGTTTCCAAAAAATACGTACACTCAATACACAATGTACCAAACTAGCATTTCAGAGATTGCTATACATTCTAGTATAGTATAAACTGTATATATTCTAGGCCAGTATGTGAATCTTTTGCATTTGAAAATCTGAAAATTACATTTTATATTTATTTATATATTTATTCTTTTATATTAAGGATTTCTCGCATTCTACGGTTTAACGATTCATGGAACTTCTGGAACTCCTCATTCATTTTTTTCATTTCATCAGATTCCATGACTTCATTGTATTCTTCTTCTGTCTAAAAAAAAAAAACATAATGGACCACAGTAAGCATTTACAAAACAAATTGTATATTCTACAGAAATATATAAAATACAAAAGTAAATTCTTACTAGGTCCTCGAAACATTCCCCCATCTTGTAGCATTCTAGTCCAGGAAAGGTAAGACCAGTTTCAAACAGCTCCTTTACATTTCTTGCTACGAGGTGGAGAACTTCGTCTTCATAGGCGTAGATGTTTCCGTCTTCACACAGCAAGAGGACTAACTCCTGGTCAAACGCTTCACATGGAAAATTATCAACTGCACCAATTACCACCATTTCCATTCTCTCTGGTAGGTAGAAATCTTTCCAGGCTTCTAGCTCTTCCTCATCTCCACTGTAGACCGTGCCATCCTGCCCACACACTCGAAGACTGTAACCCTTTGGTTCTTTCAGGGGAATTATTGTACCGCTGTACCTTTTTACAACATTAGCAACTTCATCAAGATCTATGCGACCACCTAAAATACAAAAATAAAATGTTATATATATTTTTTTAATTACACCGTTAGTGAAATACAGTTATCATAATGAAATACATGTTATTACGATAGTAAATTTTTGATGGCATATTAATACAATAATATTAAAGAATATTAAAAATTCATAGCTAGTAAAGACACTTATTAAATGTCAGATTTCAAGAAAAATACAGTTACATTTACCTTCTGTGTAGAGCCCAGCTAATTCACTTTCAATGCCATCACATCTGTAAATAATAATTATTATAATAATATGGATGATGATGATGTCTGTTGTTAAAAGTGCCAAACAAATAAATAACATTTAATTTAAACTTTGTTGATAGATTATACTATACACATTTTTTCTGTGTGTAAAAAGTTTCATATTTTTTGTGTAAGCAAATGACATTACAACAGTACTTACTTGTCCATTTTGTTCTGTGGCATCCCAACCTGATCATCTACTTGTGTTGGAGAAGTGTTAGAGGCCATTTTTTTTTCTCTGACACTTTTAATTTGATTAACGCAGATGATCTAAGCTGATAAGAATGAAGAAGAGTGAAAAAGAGATTGTTTAAAAACCATGCAAAAATTAAGTGTTATATAATGTTATATACTATAATGTTCACAACAGCTAACATGAAGCAGGATAATTGTACAGTAGATGTTAATAAGGAAAGCTAAACGTTTACAGGATGTTAGCATGAATATTATTATTTTTTTAAAAACAGGATGAAAGATTCAGGTTCACAAAAATAATTTATCAAACTTGAACACAATTAAAACCCACAACAAATTTCAGTAACTAAAAAAAGACAGTGAAACAAGATTAAACAGTAAGCAAATCAGTAAATTAGCGAAAAAAAACAAGAAAGAAGTTCAGACTCTGACTTACACGACGTTTCTTGTTGCTTTCTGAAAGTTAAACGGCTGCTTGCGTTACTATGCAGCACTATGACGTCGATGGGCATGACACACACCACATCACGTGATGGGAAGATCGGCTCAATTTAGTGACTCGGTTCTTTGAATCTCGTTCATCAAAATGAACGAATCTTTTTTTTTTTTAAATACAGGGACTTCATTTCGTTCATTTGATCCGTTACATACACAATTTGTAACACAATTTTTTAAATAAAATCATTGTAAAATAAAATGAAATAATTCGCTCAGCAGTTATAGGAATCATATGGTAATGATCATTGAGAAGGCTATGAATAATTTTGAACAATATTCATTATGAAATGATATATATCATTTAATCGTTTAAATAAAAAAGTTTGATTGTAAAATCAAATACATTTTTTATTATTCAAATGATTTTACTTTACAACTGTGTTATAATTTCTTTATGTAACGGATCAAATGAACGAAATAATCCCCCTGTATTAAAAAAAAAAAGAAGAAAAAAAAAAGATTTGTTCATTTTGATGAACGAGATTCAAAGAACCGAGTCACTAAATTGAGCCGATCTTCCCATCACGTGATGTGGTGTGTGTCATGCCCATCGACGTCATAGTGCTGCATAGTAACGCAAGCAGCCGTTTAACTTTCTGAAAGCAACAAGAAACGTCGTGTAAGTCAGTCTGAACTTCTTTCTTGTTTTTTTTCGCTAATTTACTGATTTGCTTACTGTTTAATCTTGTTTCACTGTCTTTTTTTAGTTACTGAAATTTGTTGTGGGTTTTAATTGTGTTCAAGTTTGATAAATGATTTTTGTGAACCTGAATCTTTCATCCTGTTTTAAAAAAAATAATAATATTCATGCTAACATCCTGTAAACGTTTAGCTTTCCTTATTAACATCTACTGTACAATTATCCTGCTTCATGTTAGCTGTTGTGAACATTATAGTATATAACATTATATAACACTTAATTTTTGCATGGTTTTTAAACAATCTCTTTTTCACTCTTCTTCATTCTTATCAGCTTAGATCATCTGCTTTAATCAAATTAAAAGTGTCAGATAAAAAAAAATGGCCTCTAACACTTCTCCAACACAAGTAGATGGTCAGGTTGGGATGCCACAGAACAAAATAGACAAGTAAGTACTGTTGTAATGTCATTTGCCTACACAAAAAATATGAAAATTTTTACACACACAAAAAAATGTGTATATTATAATCTATCAACAAAGTTTTAATTAAATGTTATTTATTTGTTTGGCACTTTTAACAACAGACATCATCATCATCCATATTATTATAATAATTATTATTATTTGCAGATGTGATGGCATTGAAAGTGAATTAGCTGGGCTCTACACAGAAGGTAAATGTAACTGTATTTTTCTTGAAATCTGACATTTAATAAGTGTTTTTACTAGCTATGAATTTTTAATATTCTTTAATATTATTGTATTAATATGCCATCAAAAATTTACTATCGTAATAACATGTATTTCATTATGATAACTGTATTTCACTAACGGTGTAATTAAAAAATATATATATAACATTTTATTTATGTATTTTAGGTGGTCGCATAGATCTTGATGAAGTTGCTAGTGTTGTAAAAAGGTACAGCGGTACAATAATTCCCCTGAAAGAACCAAAGGGTTACAGTCTTCGAGTGTGTGGGCAGGATGGCACGGTCTACAGTGGAGATGAGGAAGAGCTAGAAGCCTGGAAAGATTTCTACCTACCAGAGAGAATGGAAATGGTGGTAATTGGTGCAGTTGATAATTTTCCATGTGAAGCGTTTGACCAGGAGTTAGTCCTCTTGCTGTGTGAAGACGGAAACATCTACGCCTATGAAGACGAAGTTCTCCACCTCGTAGCAAGAAATGTAAAGGAGCTGTTTGAAACTGGTCTTACCTTTCCTGGACTAGAATGCTACAAGATGGGGGAATGTTTCGAGGACCTAGTAAGAATTTACTTTTGTATTTTATATATTTCTGTAGAATATACAATTTGTTTTGTAAATGCTTACTGTGGTCCATTATGTTTTTTTTTTTAGACAGAAGAAGAATACAATGAAGTCATGGAATCTGATGAAATGAAAAAAATGAATGAGGAGTTCCAGAAGTTCCATGAATCGTTAAACCGTAGAATGCGAGAAATCCTTAATATAAAAGAATAAATATATAAATAAATATAAAATGTAATTTTCAGATTTTCAAATGCAAAAGATTCACTTACTGGCCTAGAATATATACAGTTTATACTATACTAGAATGTATAGCAATCTCTGAAATGCTAGTTTGGTACATTGTGTATTGAGTGTACGTATTTTTTGGAAACATTGTATGCCTTGTATGTATTTACGGTACAGTAATTATTTAATAAAGATTTAAAAAATCATTTTAGAGGAGATTGTTGAGTATCTGGCTATGTGCTAATGGCATTACACTTACTGAAATAAATAAAAATAATAAAGTAATAATGATCAAAATGTGTATATGTGAAAAAGAGACATTAGTTGCTTGAATGATCACTTTACAGAAGGTTTTGTATTTTTTTCATTTGGAGAACGCCTTGTTTCAAATAAAAAGGATGAGTTTCTATGTACAGTATATATATATATATATATATATATATATATATATATATATACTGTACATAGAATATATTATATATAATAATATTCATATATATATATAAATATAGAATATATATATATATATATATATATATATATAATATATATATAACAGTAATAATATGATAGCTCACTGTGTTGCAGTATAGGAGACTATTACGTCTATAACTGCACTGAGTTTCCTGTTGCATTCATTCATTTGCTTACTCACTCACACTTACTTCATAATTAATTATTTAGCTCCTTCTCTGGAGACACCTTCGTGTTTAATCTAATGAGACCCCGGACTCTACTATTGTGTACATTTCAATTCCCCTCACTGTTTCTCTTTATTAGCACCTTACAACTATGGACTCACATACAGTATAGACATATAGGAGAAAATGTTATGTGAGCACAATTTGAGCACAAGAGGTTAAAAATCTTAAAACCCGAGCAACATGGATACGTAGCAGCAACACAGCATAGGGTCAATGTCAGTTTACAAAAACATGTGCTTATATGGAAACCTTGCTGGCGTGAGTTAACAGTAAATTGTGCATTTGTGCTTTCCGATATGTCGGCTAGAAAGTTGTCATTACTTTTATAAAGGGTACATTTATACATAGAGACAACCGAAAACAACAATAAAAACACGTGATCAAGTGTATCTGTGCAATTTCTTTGCTATTTGACACCCCCAGCCTTTTTTTTTTTTTTTTTTGCTCAGTCATGTTTGGGTAGTTGGCTAAAATGAAATTCAGTTCATCATATTGCTTATTTTTTGCTGAAAGAAAGCATGTCATTCTATACTGTACAATCCTGAGCCCTATATACTGTATTTTTGTTTTAAAAAAAATCTTTTTTAAAACAGCAAAACAAATAATGTCTAAGATGCTTTGAGCTTTAAGGGCTACTGTCTGCGTTATACTTCAGATTGCATAAAGAGGGAGAGTACACATTATTAAACATATCAAAGCCACTACTAACAAGAAAAGAAAGGAAAGAAAAAAGAACTATAATATATAAACAGTAATGCTGTAACTTTACTAAAATATTACAAGCCACCAACAGTAACTAACAGTAAGAAGTAGCTCTTTGTACAAAGAAGTGAAACATTTCCTCAAAAACAAAACATAGTGGTGAGTAAAGGATTGGAGCACCATGGGCGTCGCGGACATACTGTAGTGACCTACCTGTGAGACTGCACTGTTTTTGCAATCCAGGTTTTCTTTACTAAATAGGTTTTGATTCTATTTTAATTTGATTTAATGTTGATTTAAAGTGTACCCCATGAAGCAGAATTATGTGTGCTAGTGTTGCACAGACACTGGAAAAGAATTGTGTACTTTTATAAAATGCCCACTTCCATAAAATTCATTAAATAGAAATAACAATGAAATTACATTAAAATTACGTACGATTTCCAACTGTGGAAGAACTTAAGTTGCAATTAATTTCACTTAGGCATGTATTACTATGACATGAATTTTACTGTAACTTATGTTTACTAATACATGCAGCTCTCGCGCTCTCTCTCTCTCTCTCTCTCTCTCCCTCTCAAATAAATGAATAAATAAATAAATAAATAGAGCCCACTGCCATTGGTTTCTTATATCGGCATCTCTACAGTATGGCAACCTTTAAATGCATTTTTGGATTAGTTATTTAATATTCAGTGATATTAGGATTAAGTGAGCTCGGTGATGCTGTAGCCTTCCGCAGCTGGCAGCCTAGAAAGAGCTGATGGGCCGAGCTCTCTCAGAGGAGAGGGGTGAGACACACTCTAGCGCTCTCACATCAGTTGCGGCTATACATACAGTCACAGGCATCTGTGAGCTCACACAAACGGAAGGAGAGCTGTTTACTAAGCTCGGACCGTGTTTCCCTGGTTCAAATAGTGCATGAGCAAGCAGTTTGAAAAGATGTGATTCTGCCCTCCCTGACACGTAGTTGTAGCCTCGATGGGGACGGCTCTAATGACGGGTGAGAATTGGCTGCGATTAAATCAGGGAGAAAATGAGGAAAATCCCAAGAAAAAAAAAAACTAATAATAATAGTAAAAAATGCAGTACAGTCTAATTTAGCTGTCTTCAATGGTAGGGTTTTTTTTTGTTTGTTCGTGTTTTATTTTTTGGTAAGGGGGTTGGCAGGAAGGGCATTGCCACCACCAGAAGATTAAATATTCTTATTAAGTCTATGTTATTCATTCATTCATTTTCTATAATGCTTGAATTTGTGTGTACAGGGTCATGGGGATCTCAGCAGACTTATGGCATGAAACAGTGTACAATCTGGACATGGTGCCAATCCATCACAGGGCGCATGCACACACAAACACACACACACGCGGACACACGCGGACACACACACACACACACACACACACACACACACATACACACAACACACTACAGACAATTTGGGAATGCCAATTAGCCTAATCTGCAAGTTTTCAACAGAACTTTGAAATAAAATCTTCCGTTCTTTCCATTCCATTGTTGCCTCTTCCCTTACATCAGCAGCCTTCTGGGGTCCATGTCCCTTTTGCTAATGTCCTTAATCACACTGTGAGGTTTTTAGATAGATATTATTATTAGGAGCATACATACTGTTGGAGCCATAATGTACATTTTGGGTGGATCTCTGTGGTATTTGACTTCATTATTACTTAGATGTAAGTGTAACCTTTTTTGTGACATATTTGCGACATATTTGTGACTATTGGCTCACGTAAAGGTCATAGGTCAATTTCGTATGTTTACGGTAGCAACCGTTTAGTGTTTGATTTATTAGAAGGAAGGAAGGACTCGGTGTTAGACAGTTTTTTGACCGTTCTTCGAAACCATAATTAATTTGATGCTTGAAAGGTGTAAATAGTTCTTAAGTTTAATTTGTTTAGTGTCTTGTATCCAGACAAACGAAGATTAAACTGATACACTACAAGTTTTGTGGTTTTACGCGTCAAATCCTTGTGCCGGTCCTTATGGAAATGGCGAAGAACAGGAAAACATAGATATTGCCATTACACATACTGATAAAAGAAACACCTCATTCTTAAACCATGCTCTCACTTTTAAAAGTCTTCCTATTAAAATTTCTTTAAAAAAAAACATTAAAAGTGTAATTGATAGAATACCCCAGAAGTACCGTAATACATTTAAAACTAAATTCTCTGCATTTTTAACCTCACTCTGTAGACTTTCTTCTAACTTTATCTCAGTCTGTGACTTCAACATTCACGTAGATAATATGGTAAATGGGACTAACAAGGGACTTCATGTCATGCCTTGATGGCTTTGATCTACAACAATTCATTGATTTTCTGACTCTCAAAAGGTCACACCCTCGACCTTGTTTAAAGGACCTTTTGACTGTGCCGTATCTGAATTTTCTATATCTGACCATAAATTAGTTTCATTCACTCTTAATGTTTCACTATCCAAAACATCAATCCTTCCACCTTGTCCACTGCAATTAACAATCTCCATGCACTGACCATCTATCCACCCCTGATGATATGGTGCCCTACACGACTCTGAACTACAGATCCTCCTTGATGTTCTTGCACCTCTAAAAACCCAAACTGTCTCTTTTGCTCAGTCTGAACCCTGGGTTTACTCTCGAGCTTTGTCAGCTCAAATCCAGAGACCGGTGCCAGGAACACCTTTAAAAAACATATGGACTTACTGTACACAGAGAAATGTACAGTTAGCATGTGCTCATTTATAGAGAAGCTCTGAATTCAGCTAAGTCTGCTCATTACAATCAGCTGCTTGCATCTGGTGAAGGAACACCAAAGCCTTGTTCACCCCTGTAAACAGTCTGAAAACCTCTGACCCAGTTCTACTCATGAGCTTCTTTAATGCCAACATTACTAATATTCATCAGCGAGTAGCCTCTTCATAAAATTTTTTTTCCAGTGCACAAACTCAAACGTGATTGTTTAAGTTGGGCATATCAAAATAAAGGGCTAAAAAACAACGATTCATTTTGTCTTAAATTTACAATATAATTTAAGTTTATTTCACAAATAGAAATTAGCACAAAATTATTTTTTTTAACATGCACTTAATATTTTTTGATGCATTTATTTGACAATGGAGTAATTATACTGATTAGTTTCAAGAACTACAATCATCACTCATTTCAAATCAATATTCCTTATGTTTAACAACTTTAATAAATTTCCCCATACAAAGAGCTCATGGGAGGACACACTGCTGTGAGAACGGACAAGTAGCACCTGGAACACTCCTTATATTCATGCTGAGTAAGCAGCTAGCACAATTTAGTGAAATGACTTTATCTGCATACACAACTTTATAGGGTGTAAGTTGCTTTTCTGAATACTGTCTCGGCCGTGCTCGATAGTTAACCTGCCCAATTGCTACTCACTTCTGAGTTCAGTACAGCTCCAGTCATGCTTTTCAGCCTAATAGTAATAGTACTTCAAACTTTTTACTCAGGTTAAAGTCCTAACTACATGATGGTCGAAACGTGCAAAAGTACTATAAGTACTCGACAAACAAAAAAGTGTACTTAAACTTTATTGAATTTGCTGTGATGACATAAATGAGTTACGTAACTAGTAACTAAAGCTATGAAATACATTTAGTAAAGGTACATTTCTCTCAGAATTATAGTTGAGGGAAAGTAACAGAAGTGGAAAGTAATGAATTACATTTACTCGCATTACTGTAATTGAGTAGTGTTGTGAATTTACTCATTTGCCCTTAAATTTTATTGTACTACATTTCCCACAATCCCTAGTAAACTACATATGATGCACTACATTACCCATAACACCATGGTCAAGGTCTATAAATAGATCTCATGTCCTTTGTTTGGCCTTTTTTTTTTTCGTATTGGTGAGGTGTGGGTGGTTGAGTGGACACCTAACCAGGTCCTTTGAGTCCAGTTCTAAGGATGCGTTAAGTAAGTTTTGTTTGTTAATTGTATGGCTTATATTTGCTTATTTTATTTATTTGGACTGGGTTCAATATTTTTATTGATAATGTTTGTTGATTATTGTATGAGTTTGATTTCTTCTCTGTATTGTTTATAGTGACTAAAGACCATCATCCTGAACAACTTGTTTATCCTGTTCATTTCATCCTGTTATTCCTGTTCATCCTAACATCTGCCTATTTACATCTTGGGATTTGTATCATGTGATTCCTTAAGCTTCATGTGAACTGTTTAAGATCTAAGTATTCAGTAACTCAAAGTAATAAAAAAAAAAGCAAAGGACTGCAGTTTCCATTGTTTTAATCAGACACACCACAAAGTTTCTACAATTCCCACGAACTCTGGATATTTAACATCTAAGATCCAAGTAGTTTTTTTGTGTACTTCTACTTTTTAAAGTGGTTTTTAAAATCTGTAATTTAACTTTTACTTAAGTTTGTTTTGTTTGAAGTATTGTAATTTGCTACATTTTAAATCACATGCGCTACTGAGTAAAACAAATGAATGAAAATGCAAAAATTATTATGCTTTGTATAAATGCTTCGTTGCGCTCGCGTGTGTTTATCGTGTCCTGATCGCGCGCCGCTCCAGACTCCACTCCAGGTTTTCTGACTGTCCCCACATCGGCATCTACCTGACTTTCCACACGTTCGCTTCTGCCCTGAGAGTGACGTCATCAACCAGCGCCACCATAGGAAAGCGGAATGAGATTGTGATTTTGGCGTTTTGATATTCGGTTGTGACTTTTTGCCTCCCATTGACTTTGATTATTGCTTTGGTTGGTCTTTGTACATATTTGTAGATAATTTCACTGTATGTTTGTGCACTCACCAGTAGTTGGGGTGTGGCTGCCATTTATTTTAGGAAGAGGGAATTTATTCACTATTTTTGGTTTAGGGAGTCAGGGAAGGTACCGGTGTTATGCGCTGTGACGTGCCTAGGGTAAATTATAATAGTAATATCATATTTGATAATAGTAATAAACCTATGAATTTCTGTTCTGATATAATATCCGATAGAGATTCTATAGCGGAGGCAATCTGTGGCAAGGGAGCATTTTGTTTGTGTTGTTGTATCTATCTACTAAATATAAATACCATTTAGTTTATTATTTTGGTCTGGGTCCACCCTGTATCTGATCCTCCTTCTGTTGTGTGTGTGTATTTTTTGTAAAGCAATACAAACCTCATTATTTCATTAGTTAATGACTGGATCTAGTTCTTTCTGCCATATACCACCATTTCCATACAGTTTAAAATAGAACCCTGAACCATCCTTTGCTGTACGGCCCAACTATATCTGCTCTTTTTTTTTTTTTTTAACTACGCTAGAATTCCTCATCAAACCCCGCTGTTAAAAAAAAAAAAAAAAAGCTACTCAGTAACGTTTACTCTGGGTAAATTTTTTATGAGCTACTTTTTACTTTTACTTGAGTAGATTTTTATAAAATTCTCTGTAAAATTTCACTGAAGTAACAGTACTTTTACTTGAGTACAAAATTTTAGTACTCTTTCCACCTCTGGAAAGTAACATAAAATGGAAATATTGTAAAATATTGTGTTGTAGAAGTAACTAAAACTAATGTTTAATTTTCTATATTATTATTCAATATACATGTT
This sequence comes from Clarias magur, assembly GCA_013621035.1. Lineage (NCBI taxonomy): Eukaryota > Metazoa > Chordata > Actinopteri > Siluriformes > Clariidae > Clarias > Clarias magur. The sequence continues at coordinate 5,166,213 of QNUK01000007.1, read as the reverse complement.
CTATATCTTCAATAGCATATAATAGGTATATCTTCTATACCTTTCACAGCACCATCACCACTAAAGAAGAGAAGTTGAACGGAGAACACAAAGGAGAGGAGGTAAATGTTAGCAATTTATTATACTGTTACAGGAGTTTTAAATGTGTAACCACTTTCTCAAAGATCCCACCATATTAGTTTGTTAGCACAAGTTCAGGAAAGCAACGAATAAGCAAAATGAGTTTGATTGACCTTGATTTTGATAGTTTGAGCGCATTGGCCAGGGAGCATTTATTGAAAACAGTAACTAATCAGAATCATCTAGGGAATAAAAGCCCAGCAAAATGTTGAATTTTTAAATAGAGCAAAAGGTCTTGATGCAGATTTTATTAATCTGGCTATGTACAGTGCATTTCTAAAAATTAGAATATCATGGAAAAAGTTAATCCTCTTACAGAATTTATTTTAAAAAAGTGTCTTCTTTAAAACGTGTGTACCATTTAAATGTTTTATTGTGGTTAAAAGTCTCATCACCATACTGTAAATGTCAGAATTAAATATATTTTTTGTCGTTCCAGAGAATTTTCATCACTGCTTGTTTTGACTTGAACACCACTCGTAGATCAGTATGATTAGTCCAAAAAGTATGTACAGTATTTGAATAGAACTACTACTTTACCAGTCTACTAGCCTTTACAATAAGAGTCACACTTGTATTTACTTGGAAACCATGATTCCTTTTTTAGGTTCTAGCTTGTGGGATGGCAGTGTGAGCACTGCACATTTGTCGTATCATTAAAAGGCTGTTTAATCATTATCGAGTGAAACATGGTACCTTTGGTCATGGATAATCAGTGTCCTATCTTCATTTAGACTGTTATTGCTCCTTTAATACCCGGGGACGCCTAATACACACATTTGTATAAATCACAGGAAACTGAAGAGTGTGAAGGTGTGTGTGAGACAAAAGACTACTTTCCACATATTAACCGTATAATGTCTGTGACAGATGTTATGTTTGAGAGACTATTTAATAAAAAGATCAATTAATCTCACTGTTTTTATGATCTTGTATGTCATTTGCAAAGTAAACCATGTTGAGTTTAGACTTCATGTCTTGTCAAATTTGGCAAATAAATGTTTAATTAAAATGGTAATGTGTGTATTGTTTCTTTGTTTAATTTGGTGTCATTAGATACATTGACCTTTATTACTGTTTGTAAAGGGTGAATATAGTTTAAAAATTAAGTGTAACATATTAATTCTGTTATAGACCAGTATTAATTAAATTATTAAATTATATTTAGTAAATGTGGCACATTTGATTATTAAATAACAGTCTAATTTTTTGTTTTTTTCACCTTGCATTTCAGTTATATCTACTCAATTATTTTCATTTAGATTTAGATGGATTTGGAGCCTATCACAGGAGACTTAGGGCACAAGGCTGGGTCCACCCCGGACGGGGTGCATGTAGTTATTCAGCTCTACTTAAATTTTTTTACTAACTTTTACTCAATTCAAGTATATTTATATGATTTTGCAACTTTTATATTTACTCAATGCTTTTAAGTGTGAAATGTTTCACCAGAAATCTGAGTACAGAAAGAGCGCTGGGTTTGCTTTGAATACAGTAATTGTATGTTTGAATACAATGATTGTATGTGATCGTATGCTGACCAGTAATTGTAAATATGATCATATCACACCAATCCTGTATTCTCTCCACTGGCTTCCGGTACAATTCCGGATTCAGTTTAAACTTTTGCTGTTTGTTTTTAATGCTATTCATGGTCTGGCACCTTTCTACCTATGTGAGACAGTAAATCTTTATCAACAAAGTAGAGTCTTGCGTTCTGCTAACCAAAACCTGTTAGTGGTCCCTCGGTCAAAATCCAAACAATGGGGTGATCGCTCCTTCGCGATCACCCTCTGTAAAACAGTATAAACAGTAAATCCCTAGTTGCACACTAAACATAATTCAATATAGAGATATTGCACATGTGAGAGAAAAAGGAAAAGGTATTGCACAAATTGTATGGGTAAATCAGAAATTGCACTTGAAAAGTGCTATGGCCCAAGGTCATTGGTAAATATTCCACAGGTAAATTATACGTGTGTACATACATAAATAAAAGAAATTGTATGTGTGTGCCCTGTGATGGACTGTTCAGGGTGTACACCGCCCCGTGCCCTAAGTCTCCAGGGATAGGCTCCAGGCCCCCTGTATACAAGATAAAGTGGTATAGATGATGAGTGAGAGTGAGTGAGTGAATGAGTGAGTGAATTTGTGAGGTTGAAAAACAATGATGGTATTTTTAACACTTGAAAATATTTTGAACAGCAATTTATTAACTTGAATATTTTTGCACTGAATTTTAAATGCTTGAATTATATTTTTACTTGAAATATACCACACTATACTGCAGTGTAAAAAAATTTAAGCATCGTACTGTAAATGCTGCAAGGATGTTTTCAATTCAGATCAAATTGCAATGCAGAAAAATTCAAATGTTTTCATTGCAACAAGTTTTCGTTCAGTTCATATAATTCAACATGTTATTTTGCTTTGGGAAATTTTGGCACTGTTATACTTCCATAGGTTAGCACTGTGAGGATGAGGGTTTGATTCCCCTCAGATCTGAATGCATGTTCGTCCTATGCTTAGTTGGTTTCCTCAAGGTTCTGTAAAGCCCTAAGGGCAGCGGTGAAGGGCACCGAATGGGAGGCTTCGAGCGAACCTGTCGGGAGAGTGTCGGGCTGCGGCAGATAATCCTCTGATGTGGTTTCGCTTGGAACTCAGCAGGGTTCTCGGAGTCTGCAGACAGAGAGAGAGATAGATAGATGGATGGATGGATGGATGGATGGATGGATACAAGGCAAAAAACTGAACGTTAGCAATCGCGTCTCTGATCTCATGCTTTTTACGCACCACCGAACTGGAGCTCCGCTCTCCTTTTATAGCCAGCGGAGTACTCCAGAACGGTGAATGGAAATGGGAAGCCAGCCGTGAACGGTTACGGCTGCCCCGCCCCTTTTCCACTGTCCTTAGTGCCGAAGTGCTGGTAGGTGCGCGGGGTTGAACAGAGCACGGAGAAGGTGTACGGTTCTCAGTACTTCAAAGATATGCAGATATGGCTCATTTGTTTTCGCAGTGTGTGTGTGTGTGTGTCCTGTGATGGGTTGGTACCCTGCCTTGTGCACAACGTTTCCTAATATAGGCTCCAGGCCCCTGCAACCCTGTTTAGACACGACTCACCTCTGCCTCTGATGCAACGTGATTGGTCCAACATTTGGGTGGCCCGCCTTCTACTTCTTACATCTCTTTCTTTTTTCTCTGAACATCAATCAGCGGCAAATCGGTGTCGACGCACAGGACTGAAACCTGCTGGATTTTACGACTATATTGACATATATACTGTATATACCAGGACTTTGAAACTGAAATGCCTGGTTTTAATTCAGTTTGATTCAATTCAATTTTAATTGTATAGTGCTTTTAACAATTGACATTGTCGCAAAGCAGCTTTCCACAAGCAAAAGAATTATTTAAGTTTGTATGAAATGTGAACATGTATGAATCAAAATGATAGACTGTCCCTGCTGAGCAAGCCGAAGACGACGGCGACAGTTGCAAGGAAAAACTCAGTGTAGGGCCTCCTTTTTGCGGCCAATACAACATCAGTTCGTCTTGGGAATGACAGATACAAGTCCTGCACAGTGGCCAGAGGGATTTTGAGCCGTTCTTTTTGCAGAATAGTGTCCAGGTCACTACGTGATGCTGGTGGAGGAAAACGTTCCCTGACTCGCTCCTCCAAAACACCCCAAAGTGTCTCAATAATATTTAGATCTGGTGACTGTGCAGGCCATGGGAGATGTTCAACTTCACTTTCATGTGCATCAAACCACTCTGTCACCTGTCTTGCTGTGTGTATTGGTGCATTATCATCCTGATACATGGCACCGCCTTCAGGATACAATGTTTCGGTAGTCCTTGGAAGTGACATGCCCATCTAGCACTAGTATTGGGCCTAAGGAATGCCATGACATTGCAAACCATCACTGATCCACCCCCATGCTTCACTCTGGGCATGAAACAGTCTGGGTGGTATGCTTCTTTGGGGCTTCTAGACACCGTAACTCTCCCGGATGTGGGAAAGACAGTGACGGTGGACTCATCAGAGAACAATATATTTCACATTGTCCACAGCCCAAGATTTTCTCAGCTGGCACCATTGAAACCGACATTTGGCATCGCCACGAGTGACCAAAGATTTGGCTATAGCAGCCCGGCCGTGTACATCGACCCAGTAGAGCTCCCGAAGAACAGTTTTGGTGGAAACAGGAGAGTTGAGGTGCACATTTAATTCTGCAGTAGCTGTGGTTATCAGGGTTAGTACCCGGACATCCCTTTCAGACAGCTTCCACTTGCGTCCACAGTTACTCCTGTTGGATGTGCTTAGTCCTTCTTGGTGGTATGCTGACGGAACCCTGGATACCGTGGTTCTTGATACATCACAAAAACTTGCTGTCTTGGCCACCAGGCTGGTCAAATTTAGGCATGAAATCTCCAACACTAAATTGGCCAGTGTTTCAGTTCATTGTCCAACCCCTGTATAGTTGTTTACTTTATTCCTTCAGAGTATTTACAGTAAGTTGTTGCTTGCTGTGTTGAGAGTATATTTTTATATACAGAAGAATGTGTCCTTTTCCCAACACAACTTAGAAAATATGAATAAATAAACTTTATTTCATTTATTTTAACTAACAATATAAACCCTATTAACAGGTGAAAATAATGATAAAAAAATACACTTATTTTATGGCTGTTTCTGTTACCTAATAATAATAATAATAATAATAATAATAACTTAGACTGCTTATTTGGAGTAGATCTTACTTCTTTCTATCACTAGGTCTTGGTATTATTTTGTAATGTTCAAAGAGCTGCAATCTCAAATACAAACATAATTACACAAGCATGGAATTTCATACTTTTAAAACGCATCATTCAAAGAAACACGATTATTGAAATTAGAAATCCAAACCAGCATAAAGAACACAAAGAGGATAAATATTAAACTGTTTATTTTTGTATGTTTAAATAACTGGAATAATCATAAATAAAATAGTGTTACGTTCATTTTGAGATGGGGTGAGATGGGTGGGAGAGCAGATGAGGAGGCAGTTGGGGCGAATCCCACATTCATACGGTAGCAATTCCAAGCTTATCAACAATTGTGCAGTAAGAATAGTGCTGACACCTGAATCAATGCATGAATGTATTGAATATATTGCTGTAAACCTGATTTTTTAACTTGCATTTGGCCTCCATTGTTTACAAGTCAACCAAATCTTGGCCTTCTAGTTTGAATACCTGAACATGATTCATAGTTAAAAATGTAAGTAAATTGCACACAGAATATTGATATATTCAAGTCAAAATACTGCTCAGGTTTATTTTTTATTTTTTTTTACTTTTATGAATGAAAGCTTTTCTGTCCAGGCATATTCTTTTTCAATTTTATGTGAAGTTGAACACCATATAAGTGTATTTGGGAATCACATGGATCGAAATGGGAGGGATCCCCATCATCTGTGCTCCTGCCCAGTTAGAAGTGTAACAATACCCACTGTGTGAAGTGAGACGTAAAGGAGTCCAGCTGCACTCCAGATCAATCCATTATTTTGATCTCACCTTACACTAGAAGAGTGTGTTGAGCTACAACTTACATATATATTTATACAACACACATACATATAATTTTACATCTTTCTGCTAAGAGACAATAAGTGCATTTATTTGCTGTTTTTCGTATTGTTCCCGCGAAAGTTCCTCGTCTGTTTGTAACAGCGTTTTAGATTATATTTTGTTTAGTTTAAAAAAAAATTTTTTTTATAATTATATATTTTTCCCGTTTTTACTAAATAACAAACTAGTTTTTACTCTTTAATACTACTGGACTTTATCCGTTTTTTTGCGCTTTTTGAGACAACGCGCCTATCATCTGACCAACAACAAGCAAATCCATCAGCAAATAATCACAACTCCGGCACAAAGGTATGTTATCATGTCTACCATTCAGCTCGCTCAGTGTGTGGAGTGCAGGATGTTTAGACATTCTTCCTCCGTCATTAGTGATAATTTTATTTGTGATAGGTGTGTGTTAGTTAGCACCCTGACGGAGAAGATATTAGTATTAGAGGAGCGCATCGAGACTTTAGAGAGGATTAGAGAGCGCGAGAGCAGCGTTAATCCTGTAGCGGAAAGTCTGGGTGCCACAGGTGGAGATAATCATCCCCCGACTCCGGCAGTAGAGCCCTCACAGCGGGGCGAGTGGGTGACGACTCGGCGGCATACTCGTTCAGCCAAAGCTAACGCTAAGGTGGAGCCCACCGGAGCACACCTCTTCTGCGCTTCACGTGTCCAACAGGTTCGCTCTCCTCAGTGATGCACCCGCTGAGAAACCTGAAAGAGCTCTGGTTATAGGAGACTCTATACTGAGACATGTGAAATTAGCTAGGCCTTTAGGGGCGCCAGCGGTAGTGGTCAGGTCCGGGAGCCAGAGCACCGGACATAGCAGGTAATCTTAGGGCTCTAGGTCAGCATAGGTTCTCTAAGATAGTGGTACATGCTGGAGCTAACGATATACGCCTTCGTCAGTCAGCGGTTAGTAAGGGTAACTTTACAGAGGTGTTTAAAATAGCGAAGGCAATGTCTGAAGAAGTGGTTTCCTCTGGTCCCATCCCAATGAGACGTGGCGACATAGCTTACAGCAGGTTATGGTCGCTGAACCGCTGGATGTCCAGGTGGTGCTCCGAAAACAACGTGGGCTTCATATAGAGTTTAAGGATCTTTACTTTTGAGATTTTAAAACTTAAATTAAAGACAAAGTTTGTTTTTGAACAGTAAAACTTCTCTAAATATCCAAAATATAAATAAATAAGCAAAACAATTGTTGTACTCTTATTATATTGGATGGCATCTGTTATAGTGCTGGTTGTTGAGGAGTGCTCTTTCTAAATAAAAATAAATAAAAGCATTTGAGTATGCAAAATACAGCATTTTAACAATAATTACAGATATTGCCAGCTGATAGAGAAGGAACAGCCAATCAGAAGTAGTGTATGGAAGTCTATGATTGGCTGGTTTTGTGGCAGTTTTGTAACACTGGACAAAGTTGATCGAGCGTACAGGCAGAGTGGAGCGCACACAGAAAATAAATGTTGCTTGCGCGTGAAGGCAGAGTTGAGTGCGCACAGAATCGAGAAGTCGCGCGTGCGCGGAGAACATGGTGAGCGCGCAGTGGAGACACTGCACGCGCATAGAGTGCTTTGTCTGCTCTCAAAATGTCACACCGCGCGCTCAGAATTGTGGCAGGAATATAACGCCATAGGGGCACGCTTTTTCCTGCAGACGCTTCTGTAACCTCCAATGCGCGAGCGGCTGTGTATCTGTGTGCATCTTTATGTATTTGTGCATCTTGTGGTCGCGCTCCTCAGTAACGTGAGCAGTCCAACTAATCGATAACGGCATTCGTTGACAACGAATTTCATTATCGATAATTATCGATTTTATCGATTAGTTGTTGCAGCCATACATATATATAAGTTTAGTATATCATTTTAATCTGTAAAGGGTCTACTTTTATCTATGTATACTCACTATATGAACAAAACTTTGTACCTTTGTAAAATAAATAAAAAATAAACAGGGTGCGCTTTCAGCCATTTCAGTCTCCGTGAATATCGTTCTGAAAACTTCTAAAGGTTTTAATAATAAAAACCTTCATTTAAAAACTTTGAAGGGTGGGGGCGCAGAGGAAAGTTCACCTTTCCCAAAAGGAGGGGAAATCCATCCAGTGGTGTGCTAAACACCTTGACTTTCTTACAAATAGCGGCGCACATTTCATTTACAATATTATAAACACAGAGCTATAATTTATTTAATTTTGTTTTATAATAAAAATGGTAATAAAAACAAATAAATGATTATGTGGAGGTGAATTGGTTTTGTGAGTGACAGTAGGGGGGGATGGGGAATCAGTTGATTGTCGATTTCAAAATAGACAGCGATGGAGAGAAAAAGGCCAAAGCTGTCAAGTGCCCAATTTAGAAAAAAGAGAAAGGAAGAAGAAGAGAAACGAGCAAAAGATAAAGGTACACCCTAAAAAATGCTGCTGGATAAATAATGGACCAATTACTGTACATGCTGGATTAATTTAACACAGCAAAATGGGTTATTTATTTAACCCAGCAAGATATATAAACTATTCAATCCAAATGCTAGGTCATATTTAACTATAATGCTGTTTTAATTCTACCTCACAAATAGGTTATTATTTTTTTATGTTTTACATGTCTACGACTAAAACAGTTAAATTACTTTGATATACTGGTCTATTACAAAAAAAAACCCCTCTAAGTTTAGCAAACCATACATATATGCAATAAACAACACCCAATTAATTGTACAAACCATAGAAAAAATATTTATATTTATTTTTCAAAAGCACAAGATCAGATAATACAAAAGTTAAACAGCGACATCATTACGATACTATTACTCAGGAGCACTAATGCCTGAGAGCAGTGCTGGTCATCATCTCCCCACATCAGAATGTAGGGGTTCGGCCTTGACACTTCAGCCTGCTGGAGATATTCCACGGTGTCGGTTCCAACCTTAGAAAGAAAGAAATTAAAGAAAGCAAAAGTTTATGGAAAAATCGGAAGGGTTGGCTAGTATGCATATTTGTAAGAAGATTAGTGTTTTGTAACACCTCAGCTTTTTATATGTGGTTGCTAACGCTAGCAACCTAGCTAAATGTTAGCATCATGCTGGCACTACAGTTAACAGTTTAGCTTTCATTCATCACTTCACCATCTTCATACACCCTGCAAGCATTCTACAAAGAAAGCTGAAAAGCTCAGACATTTTTGCAGTTTCTTTCATACACAGGTGGGGTTCTTTGGTTTGGCTAGCTAGCAGCCATTGTCAGATACATTAGCATGCTATAGCACAGACTAGACTGAAAGTTTGAGTGTAATGTTAACATGGTAACAGTAATAAATGTTACATACAGTGAACAAATTCAGTCATATGTGAGTGAAAGTGTGTATACAGACCTTGTATTAAATGTTTACATTTCCTCTTAAATGTGTGAGGAGCAAGCACCCTCAACAGCAGTCCAAAAAAAAAAGACACAAAGTTGACACAGCCTCTGAATACACTCCCCCTCCCCCCACGGCTTAGCGAACACACGAAACTCTGCTCGTGCGCGCGCAATTTGACACTGACACACGCACGCACAGACACTCTCTCGCCTTTTCACCTCTTCTCCGGCTTCACAAACACACACAAAACTCTGCTCTGTCGCGATTCTTTTGAAAGGTAAGGTTCTGGTTAATTTTTTTTTTTTTTTTACTTTACAGCAGTGATTCCCTTAGTATGCGCTTACGCCACGTCAGAGAGATTTCTTTTTTTCCCTGTTAAAACTGTGTTTCCGTGTTTGTGTGTGTCCGTTTGTTGTGAAACTTAAGTGATTCCTTTCGTATGCGCTCATGCCTGTCTCGCTTTTTTCTGTTAAAACAGTGTTTTCGCTGTGCTTATGCGTTTCTTGTGAAACTTAAAAAGTGAGTCTGTTAATATACGCTCATGCCAGTCTCAGAAAGATTTCTTTTATTCCTGTTAAAATGGTGTTTCCGTTGTGTGTGTGTGTGTGTTTGTTGTGAATCTTAAAAAGCGAGGTGGGGAGAGGGAGGAGGAGTGTTACTGTGTAAAACGAGGTCAAGTCAAGTCAATTTTATTTATATAGCGCTTTTAACAATTGACATTGTCGCAAAGCAGCTTTACACAATAAAAAGAAGTAAGTTTGTATGCAATGTGTATGAATCAAAATGATAAGATTGTCCCTGATTAGCAAGCCGTGAGCGACGGTGGCAAGGAAAAACTCCCTGAGATGGTAATAGGAAGAAACCTTGAGAGGAACCAGACTCAACAGGGAACCCATCCTCATCTGGGTGATAACGGATAGCAGGGATTGATCAGCATAATAATGTGTACTGGAAGTTCAGTGTCACAGGAGATGTGTTAAAATTAAAATTAAAAGGAGTCCAGTTTGTTCCTGGAGGCTCAGGTAGACTGTAGGAGATTCCAGTCCTGAGCAATCAAATTACTGAAGTCACAGGTCCCCAGAGCATCAATCGATGATGGGACAGTCTTAATGGAAACCATCCCCAGCCACCATACGAATCCAGGCAGACCACACGGGGCATCCATGCGACGAGATCTCCAACCAGAAGCAGGACTCCAGGACGGGTTAGACAGCTCCAGAGGGCAGAGGGGTCTGGATCACTGGCAACTCAGGAGCGAACATGTATAGCTCGACAGCTAAAGAAAGGAGAGAGAGAGGAGAGAGCAGAAAAGGAGAGAACAGAAAATAAGGAGAGATGGCAGTTAGGTATGGTCACAGTCAACATGTATAAGGTGAATGTATATTAGTGCAAGGTGCAAGCAGGGACTCCGGCAGGACTAACTATAACAGCATAACTAAAAGGGAGAGCCAGAAGGAAACACAAACATGAGGGCTCCCTGAGATGTAAAGCAACCAATCACCTCACCGTCAACAAACCTGAGTGAACAATGAGAGTGGGGAGGACAGCATCTAAACAAACTAGTTCACCAGAATACTACGTCCATGAGTCCCCCAGATCTGCTCCTTTACCTAAGGTTAATCTATTTACAAAAATGCTTGGCTAAATAAATAGGTTTTTAGCCTAGACTTAAACACTGAGACTGTATCTGAGTCCCGAACATTAATAGGAAGACTATTTCATAACTTTGGGGCTTTGTAAGAAAAAGCTCTGCCCCCTGCTGTAGTTTTAATAATACGTGGTACTGACAGGCAGCCTGCATTCTTTGATCGAAGTACGAGTGGCGGATCGTAAGACACTAACAGTTCACTCAATGTCAAATGTAAGCCAATGCAGTGTAGATAAGATAGGGGTGATGTGTTCGTATCTTCTGGTTCTAGTGAGAACTCTCGCTGCTGCATTCTGTACTAACTGAAGCTTGTTTATACACCTAGTTGAACAACCAGACAGTAAGGCGTTACAATAGTCCAACCTAGAGGTGATAAAAGCATGAACTAGTTTTTCTGCATCATTTAGTGACAATATGTTTCTTATCTTGGCAATATTTCTAAGGTGAAAGAAAGCTATCCTGGTAATATTATCTACATGTGCTTCAAACGAAAGGCTGGAATTTATAATCACACCGAGGTCTTTTACTGTTGCACTTGATGGAACAGAAAGGCCATCTAAAGTTACAGTGTGATCAGAAAGCTTACTTCTAGCTACTTGTGGTCCTATGACCAGAACTTCTGTCTTATCAGGATTAAGCAGAAGAAAATTAATTAACATCCAATCTCTAATGTCCTGCACACACTGCTCAATTTTAGCAAAGTGGTTTTTCTCATCTGGTTTTGCTGAGACATATAATTGTGTGTCATCAGCATAACAATGAAAACTAATACCATGTTTACGAATTATGTTGCCCAGAGGAAGCATGTAAAGGGAAAAAAGCAGTGGGCCTAAAACTGAGCCCACTTGTTCCCTTAATTCCTACTACCTTTTCTAATCTGTGTAGGAGAATACTATGATCAATGGTGTCAAAAGCTGCACTGAGGTCCAGTAACACAAGTATAGTGATCAGCAACCCTGATCAGAGGCCTATAGGAGGTCGTTTGCTACTTTAACAAGTGCTGCCTCTGTGCTGTGATGAGGCCTAAATCCTGACTGATATAGTTCATTTATGCTATTTCTGTGTAGATGTGAACATAGCTGCAGTGATACTACCTTTTCCAAAATCTTGGAGATGAAGGGAAGGTTTGATATCGGCCTGTAATTAGAAAGCAGACAGGGGTCAAGGTCAGGTTTCTTGATTAGCGGTTTAATAATGGCTAATTTAAAGGATTTGGGAACATACCCACTACTGAGTACAGGTTGACGATTTTGAAGAAGAGATGAGTGAAATTAGTTCCCTCGCTTCAAGGGGAGTAAAGTAATCTAAGTTCTGATGTGATGTGGTTAGTTCATCTGAATTATTTAAATTGTCTGGTTTCAAAGCCTGAATTTTTTGCCTAATATTTATGATTATGTTATTGAAAAAGTTCAAGAAATCCTCACTACTGCATGATGTTGTGGAGATTTCTGCAGTGGTCTTGTTTTTAGTTAATTTAGCTACGGTATTAAATAAAAATCTCGGGTTGTTTTTGTTATTTTCTATAAGAGTGGAGAGATACGTTGATCTAGCATCACTGAGAGCTTTTTTATAGTTCAGGATGCTCTCCTTCCAAGCTATTTTGAATACTATCAATTTAGTTTGGCGCCATTTACGTTCGAATTTTCGAGCGGTTTGTTTTAAAGCACGTGTGTGGTCATTATACCAAGGAGCGAGTTTCTTATCTCTAATAATTTTCCTTTTAACTGGAGCTACATTATCTAAGCTATAACGAAGTGCTGACTCTAGATATTCATTCGCCTGTTCGAGTTCTGTGAAGTCAGATGGCGATCCAATCAAAGTTGATAATTCTGGAAGATTATTGATAAAGCTCTGTGCGGTATTTGATGTATATGTACGTTTAAGGTGGAAGCGCGGTGCTGTACATACATTATTACTATGACACGCTTTAATCGAGACTAGGTAGTGATCCGAGATAACTTCAGACTGTGGAATTGTGGTTATATTTCCTATACTTAATCCGAAGGATAATATTAAATCTAAAGTGTGACCTGCTTTATGAGTGGGTCCTACTACACACTGATTTACTCCTACTGAGTCCAGTATGGACAAGAATGCTGTTCTCAGAGGGTCTTCTGGATTCTCAAAATGAATATTAAAGTCTCCAGCAATTAACGCTTTGTCTACAGAAACAACAAGGTTTGAGAGGAAATCTGCAAATTCGCAGAGAAACTCCGAGTACGGCCCTGGGAGTCTGTAAATGATGATTAGCGGGATCGACTGAGCTGACTTTATGTTACTATAGAGAACTTCAAATGCGTTAGATTTAAAACTGTGTTTTTGTACGAGAGACAGATTATCGTTATAAATAACTGCGACTCCTCCTCCTCTACCAGTTAGCCGAGGCTGGTGTATGTAGCTGTATCCAGGAGGACTAGCTTCATTTAGAGCTACATACTCGTCCTGTTTAATTCAGGTTTGTGTGTTGTATGTTGTACTATGTGCCATACTGCAAGAATTGAGAGCAGCACTTTCCCGAGTGGGATGGACACCGTCCCGCCCTAACAGGCCAGTTTTGCTCTCAAAGGTCTTCCAATTGTCTATGAAGCCCACGTTGTTTTCGGAGCACCACCTGGACATCCAGCGGTTCAGCGACCATAACCTGCTGTAAGCTTTGTCGCCACGTCTCACTGGGATGGGATCAGAGCAAACTACTTCTTCGGGCATTGCCTTCGCTATTTTAAACACCTCTTTAAAGTTACCCTTACTAACCTCTGACTGACGAAGACTTATATCGTTAGCTCCAGCATGTACCACTATCTTAGAGAACCTATGCTGACCTAGAGCCCTAAGATTACCTGCTATGTCCGGTGCTCTGGCTCCCGGGATACACCTGACCACTGCCGCTGGCGCCCCTAAAGGCCTAGCTAATTTCACATGTCTCAGTATAGAGTCTCCTATAACCAGAGCTCTTTCAGGTTTCTCAGCGGGTGCATCACTGAGGAGAGCGAACCTGTTGGACAGGTGAAGCGCAGAAGAGGTGTGCTCCGGTGGGATAGCCTTAGCGTTAGCTTTGGCTGAACGAGTATGCCGCCGAGTCGTCACCCACTCGCCCCGCTTTGAGGGCTCTACTGACGGAGTCGGGGGATGATTATCTCCACCTGTGGCACCCAGACTTTCCGCTACGGGAATAACGCTGCTCTCGCGCTCTCCAACCCTCTCTAGAGTCTGGATGCGCTCCTCTAATGCTACTATCTTCTCCGTCAGGGTGCTAGCTAACACATCCTATCACAAATAAAATTATCACTAATGACGGAGGAAGAATGTCTAAACATCCTGCACTCCACACACTGAGCGAGCTGAATGGTAGACATAATAACGTACCTTTGTGCTGGAATTGTGATTATTTGCTGATGGATTTGCTTGTTGTTGGTCAGATGATAGGCGCGTTGTCTCAAAAAGCGCAAAAAAACGGATAAAGTCCAGTAGTATTAAAGTTTAAAAACTAGTTTGTTATTTAGTAAAAACGGGAAAAATATATAGTTATAAAAAACTAAACAAAATATAATCTAAAACGCTGTTACAAACAGACGAGGAACTTTCGCGGGAACAATACGAAAAACAGGAAGCTGTGTCTGGAGGCGAGGGAAGGGGCTAATTCTACAAACACACACACACGGCGCCTGTGCGCACCAACGGAAACACTTATCTGTCAGGATTTATTTGTACTTTTTTTAAAGGTAAAGTGCAGATTAATTTTTTTTTTTTTTTCATTTTATAGATTGTATTAATTATTTTTATGTATAATAATATGAGCACCACTTCCGGAACGAATTATGCTCGTAATCCAAGGTTCCACTGTATTTGATTCTTAATAAAAGTAATATGTAAAAGACAGTATATTTATTTAAGTTCCAAGATTTTTTTGTGATATTGAAAGTTTTGAGTGATTCGTGTAATAAAATAACATTGTATTCTGCAAAATTTTGATTTCGTGTAATTTTTTTAATTGTGTGTGAGGTGGTCTCGGCCAGGGAGTAAATTAGTGTAGAACCTCCACTGGTGACAAACATGCAACAAAAAATAAATCAGTAAGGAGGCAAACACTTTTTCACACAACCGTATACATTTTCAGCCCACTTCATTAGAGACGGTTGATTTTTTTCTCTTCCTAAATGGTTTGTCATCCTCTATATTGCATTTGTCTCCTAGCAACAGTATAAAAATGAACAACACTTGATAACCACTACCACAGAATCACTATATGAGTACACGTGTATCAATTCTATTTTGTTGTTGTATAGCAACAAATCTAATTTCTACAGCTTCTCAAAGAGTTCAAACTGTCCACAGTTTATGTCATTGAGCTTAATATACATGTTTCTGAACCATGTCAACATGTCAAAGACTTGGTTATACATTTAGGTGAGTTTTACTTGGTCTCATATCCAACAAGTACAGTAGTGAATAATAATTCACACATACATAAAACATTTGAAAATTTGAATATTGTGAAAAATGTCAATATTGGAGACTCGTGGTGTCACACTCTAATCAGTTAATTAACTCAAAACACCTGCAAAGATGTGAAAGCCTTTAAATGGTCTCTCAGTCTGTTTCAGTCGGCTGGCTGTTCACAGAGTGCTATATCGAAGCACATTAATGGAAAGTTGAATGGAAGGAATAAATGTGGTAGGAAAAAGGTCTAATTTTCCAGGATATTGAATTTTGTGGTTTCATTAGCTGTAAGCCACAATCATCCAAATTAAAAGAAATAAACACTTAAAATATACCATTCTGTGTTTAATTAAACTATATAATGAGTTTAATTTTTTAATTGAATTACTGCAATGAATAAACAATTTGATGATAATCTAATATTGAGATGCACCTGTATTCTTCCTGATGACACGAAATGCAACCAGCAGCTCTCACTCCTGTACAGCCAAATACTCTTCAAAAAACAAGTGTTCCAGTGTTCGCCTCGCTGGCCCTGGCGGTCATGGGGGAGGAAGGAGCCCGACTGCCCGCCTCCAAGTCCATAAGCTTTACATATATTACAGTCTATCTGGAAATTTATTTTCTTCTTTAACTGTAAATCTTGAAAGTATCTCGCTGCCTTGTCTATTTTTTTTTTTAAATGTACGGTAGTGCTAGTGATATTTATATACCTTTTAAACATTGGGTAAATTTACTTATTCATTCATTACACATTGTGTGAAAAAGAGGACACACACATGTATACACAGATACACTGTTACTGATTTTTAGATTTTTTTTTTTTAGTACAATATTTTTTTACAATTGTATTTTCAACAGACATTCATATGAGACATATCTTATAAATATTATATTATTATTATTGTTGTTATTTAAATATTGAATGAGCTAATTCTAAGCTCAGATAATTGTAGATAAGTCTGAACAATGCATTTAAGAGTAGAGCTTTTATTTTATACCCTACCTGGCCAAAAAAAAAAAATGTTTCAGGCCCTAAGATTCAATTCAGTCGCCTTTAGCTTTGATTACAACATGCAGTTTGATGTTCTGTAAAAAGTTTTTCCATCGCTCCAAAGTCCACTAGCAATTTAAAGTTCTGATTAGTCTCACGGCCACACAGCCGTTTAGTCCCAATCTTGTTAGTTCTCATGACACTCTGTGTTTATGGAAATACTCTAACTTTCACAACTGCACATATGTAGCTATGGTTTTTACTTCACCAAGTGATTCGCAATTCATTATTTATTTATTTTTTTTCCCTACAAAAGTTGACACTTCAGCATTATCTGAATTATTTTTTTTATCCTTAACCCAGCCCCCAAGCACACACAAAAAAAATTTGATATATTTATATACATTCCATGTGTCTTTCTAGCGCTGCACTGGAAGTGGAGCTCTCGGACGACTCGTTCCCTCCTGAGGATTTTGCCATCGTCTCCGGGATGCTTAATGTGAAGTGGGACCGCGTCGCCCCGTATCCTTTTTTTTTTAAAAATGCCCGCATGACATAAATTCCCGACACAAATAATTACATTTGCGTTTGTTTCATAATGACAGATCAAACCACTGAAATATCACTTCAGTATATCGTAAGACAAGTAGATTAGTGCTGTATTAAGTATTTCAGTGTTTCATGGCCATGATGCTAGTACAGAAAAATAGGTTTGATGGAAGGTTGTGCCTTAAATTATTTAAATAAACTTTTTTTTTCAAGCAGTTCTTAATTAATGGAACAAAGTAGTTAAAAAGGAGGATTAAAAAAATAAAATAAACAGGCTAGCAAATATTGTGCAATGGCTGGACTGCAAGTGTGGTGAACAGGTTACAAGCTACAGATGGAAAACAAACAGTTACTAAATTGTTAATCGGTTTTAATCAGAATTGTAGATGATATTTAACAGATGCATTGATGGTAAACCTAGGTTTCAGATCACAGTCAAGACAGCTGAAAATCTGATTGTAAAATTATTTGCAAGAATTACATATAATATTTTATTATATAATATTATAATATTACGTAACACTACTTACATATTTTTAATTTTATTGATTTATTTTTGTCCACATAAAAGATGTGCATATTTTCTTTTTGGGTTAGTTTTTTTTTTCCCACATAAAGTTAGTGCTTATTATGAGTAAGTGATAATGTCAAGATGATATATCACAAAGGTAACATGTCTGTCGCTTTGAGTAATTGGTAGTGCTATGTTTTTTTGTTTGTTTAATCACTTTAGCACTATAGTCTGTTTTAAGTCCACTGATGATTGGTCATGTTCCCTGACTCGCTCTCCCTCACAGAGCCAGTAATGCGTCTCATACAGTCGTTCTGCGTCCACTGAAGGCCGGCTACTTCAACTTCACCAAAGCTACCGTCAGTTACTTGGCCCAAGAAGGAGGTCAGGTTGTGGTAAGTGTTTCCTTCCAGCATTTTTTTTTTTTTTTGATGGAAAATGTGCTCATGGTTCTTGAAAACAGGATATCATATAACCCAAATATTTTAGCACAACAACATCAAGGACCTGTGTAATGTGTGTAAAACTACTAGCGTTCCGTTATCGCTTACGAATTTAAACGATTTTATAACAGCATGTAAATGTATTCCTTGTTTTTACGGGTTTTGTTTGAGAGGTGTGTACAAATGGAGCAATATTAATGCAGTATTTTGTACAATAATCAGAATTCTGTTGTCTATCGTAATGTTGGCTACACCAGCGCTCCTGGTCAGGGAGGCATTCTGGCCCAGAGGAAGTTTGACAGACGCTTTTCTCCACATTATGTAAGTGTTTGTATATCAGTCCTCAGAAGAGGTTTCCTCACTATCTTAGATGCTCCTCATGGTTGAGACAAATTCCATCAAACATTAAGTCACACCTTGAAGCCATTAAATTGATCAGTTTAAGCACAATTCAGAGCCTTTTGTAGGTAACCTTTTGTTTGTACCTCCCTGTAGCTGGACTGGGCTGCTTTCGGTGTGATGACTCTGCCCTCCATTGGCATCCCGCTGCTCCTCTGGTACTCCAGCAAGAGGAAATACGACTCCCCCAAGACCAAGAAGAACTAACGTGTGTAGGGTTAAAGCATTACAAAAGGGGTCAAGGAAGGGGTAGGAATGTGGGTTGATATATTTTTTTCCCAGAGATTTTTCAATCATTTTATTACCCATATTGGGGGTAACATGACCATGGATTCAAGTTCAGAGTTCTCACTGGATGGCCAGTTATTTCTTTCCTTTTCCTCCCATCCGGAAGAATGACTGAGGTTGCCTTTCCTTCTTTATAACTTCTTGATCACCATCGAAGGCTATGAGGCAACCTTTTTTTTTTTATTTGTTTGTTTTTAATCAAGCATTTAAAAACAAATTGGGTCATTACTGTTCTGAGATTTACAGTGGAAATAATAAAATGATTCGCTGTGGCGACCCCTGAAGGGGAACAGCAAAGAAGAAAAAGAATAGGGGGGAAAAATCAGCATGTCCCAGCCAAAATACTGTAATCAGCAAATGATCTTCAGACTAACCATTTTGAAAAATATCTAGTTTTTTAAAATTAGCTAGATAGTTAGTTAGCTAGCTAAACCTTTACGCTCTGGATGAAGGAAAAAGGTTTGTCCCAGTTTTTAAAATGGCTAGATTTAGCTAGCAATTTTAGTTAGCTAGCTAAATTTTACGCTACATGATGAAGGGAACAGGTTTGTCCCACTAACTCGAGCTAGCTAGCTAAATCTATATACTTAAAATAAAACTGAAATTCAGTGTGTTTGTATGGACAGGCGGTTCAGTCACAGGCATGTCTCCTCACTTGAAGAAACTGTATGCAGCATCATCATCTGTTAGCATGTCACAGGCGTTCTCCACCGACTGTAACAGCAGGCAGCGTCCTCACTAACTGCAACAGTAGGTAGCATCATCTTCAAATTCTGTGTAATGGTAAAACACAGGCATCAGGATCTGCATGCGGGTACCCTCTAGTTATAAAATATCATGTAGAAAGCAAAACTGTGGACAATTCATATACTGTATGTACCGGACTCACTAGAATCTGTTTTTGGCACTCTAACCTGTGCGCTTAACAACACTGTTACTAAACTCAAGTCTGCTTTATTATTATTATTATTATGGTCCCTTTAATATGCATCTTACACCTGAAAATATGGATCTAGTGTACACAGTATTAAGTTCCATCCATCCATCCATTTAGGAAGCTCTGTAGTCCCACTATGGATTGTGGAGGCCAGTGGTGACAATTGTATTTATGCCTTATTTTGTCAACCACGGTAGGACCTCTGGATCAACTTTAACACATGCGTTCACCCACCACAGGCAATTTGACAATGCCAATTAGCATAATCTGCATGTTTTAGGACTGTGGGAGGAAACTCACCAGGCACGGGAAGAATATTGATTAGCTCTATTTATTATTTTTTTGAGAGAGAGAGCAAGAGCTGCATGTATTAGTAAACATAAATTGGAGTTACAGTAGAATTCATGTCATAGTAATGCATGCTTAAGTGAAATTAATTGCAACTTAAGTTGTTCCACAGTTGGAAATCATAAGTAATTTTAATGTAATTTCATTGTTATTTCTATTTAATGCATTTTATGGAAGTGGGCATTTTATAAAAGTACACAATTCTTTTCCAAGACAGCTAAATTAGACTGTACTGCATTTTTTTACTATTATTATTAGTTTTTTTTTCTTGGGATTTTCTTCATTTTCTCCCTGATTTAATCGCAGCCAATTCTCACCCGTCATTAGAGCCGTCCCCATCGAGGCTACAACTACGTGTCCGGGAGGGCAGAATCACATGCTTATGCACTATTTGAACCAGGGAAACACGCTCCGAGCTTAACAAACAGCTCTCCTTCCGTTTGCGTGAGCTCACAGATGCCTGTGACTGTATGTATAGCCGCAACTGATGTGAGAGCGCTAGAGTGTCTCTCACCCCTCTCCTCTGAGAGAGCTCGGCCCATCAGCTCTTTCTAGGCTGCCAGCTGCGGAAGGCTACAGCATCACCGAGCTCACTTAATCCTAATATCACTGAATATTAAATAACTAATCCAAAAATGCATTTAAAGGTTGCCATACTGTAGAGATGCCGATATAAGAAACCAATGGCAGTGGGCTCTATTTATTTATTTATTTATTTGAGAGAGAGAGAGAGAGAGAGAGAGAGAGAGAGAGAGAGAGAGAGAGAGAGCGAGAGCTGCATGTATTAGTAAACATAAGTTACAGTAAAATTCATGTCATAGTAATACATGCCTAAGTGAAATTAATTGCAACTTAAGTTCTTCCACAGTTGGAAATCATACATAATTTTAATGTAGTTTCATTGTTATTTTTATTTAATGTATTTTATGGAAGTGGGCATTTTATAAAAGTACACAATTCTTTTCCAGTGTCTGTGCAACACTAGCACACATAATTCTGCTTCATGGGGTACACTTTAAATCAAAATTAAATCAAATTAAAATAGAATCAAAACCTATTTAGTAAAGAAAACCTGGATTGCAAAAACAGTGCAGTCTCACAGGTAGGTCACTACAGTATGTCCGCGACGCCCATGGTGCTCCAATCCTTTACTCACCACTATGTTTTGTTTTTGAGGAAATGTTTCACTTCTTTGTACAAAGAGCTACTTCTTACTGTTAGTTACTGTTGGTGGCTTGTAATATTTTAGTAAAGTTACAGCATTACTGTTTATATATTATAGTTCTTCTTTTCTTTCCTTTCTTTTCTTGTTAGTAGTGGCTTTGATATGTTTAATAATGTGTACTCTCCCTCTTTATGCAATCTGAAGTATAACACAGACAGTAGCCTTTAAAGCTCAGAGCATCTTAGACATTATTTGTTTTGCTGTTTTTTTTTTTTTGTTTGTTTTTACAAAAATACAGTATATAGGGCTCAGGATTGTACAGTATAGAATGACATGCTTGCTTTCAGCAAAAAATGAGCAATATGATGAACTGAATTTCATTTTAGCCAACTACCTAAACATGACTGAACAACAACAAAAAAAAAGCGGGGGTGGGGGGGGGGACAAAGAAATAGCACAGATACACTTGATCACGTGTTTTTATTGTTGTTTTCGGTTGTCTCTATGTATAAATGTACCCTTTATAAAAGTAATGACAACTTTCTAGCCGACATATCGGAAAGCACAAATGCACAATTTAAAGTATGAAGTCTGATACTTTCCTATTAACACACGCCAGCAAGGTTTCCATATCAGCACGTTTTTGTAAATTGACATTGACCCTATGCTGTGTTGCTGCTACGTATCCATGTTGCTCGGGTTTTAAGATTTTTAACCTCTTGTGCTCAAATTGTGCTCACATGACATTTTCTCCTATATGTCTATACTGTATGTGAGTCCATAGTTGTCAGGTGCTAATAAAGAGAAACAGTGAGGGGAATTGAAATGTACACAATAGTAGAGTCCGGGTCTCATTAGATTAAACACGAAGGTGTCTCCAGAGAAGGAGCTAAATAAATAATTATGAAGTAAGTGTGAGTGAGTAAGCAAATGAATGAATGCAACAGGAAACTCAGTACAGTTATATACGTAATAGTCTCCTATACTGCAAAACAGTGAGCTATCATATTATTACTATATATATATATATATATATATATATATATATATATACATAGAAACTCATTCTTTTTATTTGAAACAAGGCGCTCTCCAAATGAAAAAAATACAAAACCTTCTGTAAAGTGATCATTCAAGCAACTAATGTCTCTTTTTCACATATACACATTTTGATCATTATTACTTTATTATTTTTATTTATTTCAGTAAATGTAATGCCATTAGCACATAGCCAGATACTCAACAATCTCCTCTAAAATGATTTTTAAAATCTTTATTAAATAATTACTGTACCGTAGATACATACAAGGCATACAATGTTTCCAAAAAATACGTACACTCAATACACAATGTACCAAACTAGCATTTCAGAGATTGCTATACATTCTAGTATAGTATAAACTGTATATATTCTAGGCCAGTAAGTGAATCTTTTGCATTTGAAAATCTGAAAATTACATTTTATATTTATTTATATATTTATTCTTTTATATTAAGGATTTCTCGCATTCTACGGTTTAACGATTCATGGAACTTCTGGAACTCCTCATTCATTTTTTTCATTTCATCAGATTCCATGACTTCATTGTATTCTTCTTCTGTCTAAAAAAAAAAACATAATGGACCACAGTAAGCATTTACAAAACAAATTGTATATTCTACAGAAATATATAAAATACAAAAGTAAATTCTTACTAGGTCCTCGAAACATTCCCCCATCTTGTAGCATTCTAGTCCAGGAAAGGTAAGACCAGTTTCAAACAGCTCCTTTACATTTCTTGCTACGAGGTGGAGAACTTCGTCTTCATAGGCGTAGATGTTTCCGTCTTCACACAGCAAGAGGACTAACTCCTGGTCAAACGCTTCACATGGAAAATTATCAACTGCACCAATTACCACCATTTCCATTCTCTCTGGTAGGTAGAAATCTTTCCAGGCTTCTAGCTCTTCCTCATCTCCACTGTAGACCGTGCCATCCTGCCCACACACTCGAAGACTGTAACCCTTTGGTTCTTTCAGGGGAATTATTGTACCGCTGTACCTTTTTACAACACTAGCAACTTCATCAAGATCTATGCGACCACCTAAAATACATAAATAAAATGTTATATATATTTTTTTAAATTACACCGTTAGTGAAATACAGTTATCATAATGAAATACATGTTATTACGATAGTAAATTTTTTATGGCATATTAATACAATAATATTAAAGAATATTAAAAATTCATAGCTAGTAAAAACACTTATTAAATGTCAGATTTCAAGAAAAATACAGTTACATTTACCTTCTGTGTAGAGCCCAGCTAATTCACTTTCAATGCCATCACATCTGTAAATAATAATAATTATTATAATAATATGGACGATGATGATGTCTGTTGTTAAAAGTGCCAAACAAATAAATAACATTTAATTTAAACTTACACATTTTTTCTGTGTGTAAATATTTTCATATTTTTTGTGTAGGCAAATGACATTACAACAGTACTTACTTGTCCATTTTGTTCTGTGGTATCCTAACCTGATCATCTACTTGTGTTGGAGAAGTGTTAGAGGCCATTTTTTTTTCTCTGACACTTTTAATTTGATTAAAGCAGATGATCTAAGCTGATAAGAATGAAGAAGAGTGAAAAAGAGATTGTTTAAAAACCATGCAAAAATTAAGTGTTATATAATGTTATATACTATAATGTTCACAACAGCTAACATGAAGCAGGATAATTGTACAGTAGATGTTAATAAGGAAAGCTAAACGTTTACAGGATGTTAGCATGAATATTTTTTTTTTTTTTAAACAGGATGAAAGATTCAGGTTCACAAAAATCATTTATCAAACTTGAACACAATTAAAACCCACAACAAATTTCAGTAACTAAAAAAAGACAGTGAAACAAGATTAAACAGTAAGCAAATCAGTAAATGAGCGAGAAAAAAAACAAGAAAGAAGTTCAGACTCTGACTTGCACGACGTTTCTTGTTGCTTTCTGAAAGTTAAACGGCTGCTTGCGTTACTATGCAGCACCATGACGTCGATGGGCATGACACACACCACATCACGTGATGGGATCGGCTCAATTTAGTGACTCGGTTCTTTGAATCTCGTTCATCAAAATGAACGAATCTTTTTTTTTTTTTTAATACAGGGAATTCATTTCGTTCATTTGATCCGTTACATACACAATTTGTAACACAATTTTAAAATAAAATCATTGTAAAATAAAATGAAAGAATTCGCTCAGCAGTTATAGGAATCATATGATAATGATCATTGAGAAGGCTATGAATAATTTTGAACAATATTCATTATGAAATGATATATATCATTTAATCATTTAAATAAAAAAGTTTGATTGTAAAATTAAATAAATGATTTTACTTTACAACTGTGTTATAATTTCTTTATGTAACGGATCAAATGAACGAAATAATCCCCCTGTATTAAAAAAAAGAAGAAGAAGAAGAAAAAAAAGATTTGTTCATTTTGATGAACGAGATTCAAAAAACGGAGTCACTAAGTTGATCCGATCTTCCCATCACGTGATGTGGTGTGTGTCATGCCCATCGACGTCATAGTGCTGCATAGTAACGCAAGCAGCCGTTTAACTTTCTGAAAGCAACAAGAAACGTCGTGTAAGTCAGAGTCTGAACTTCTTTCTTGTTTTTTTTTCGCTAATTTACTGATTTGCTTACTGTTTAATCTTGTTTCACTGTCTTTTTTTAGTTACTGAAATTTGTTGTGGAGTTTAATTGTGTTCAAGTTTGATAAATGATTTTTGTGAACCTGAATCTTTCATCCTGTTTAATATATATATATATATATATTCATGCTAACATCCTGTAAA
The DNA here is from genome assembly GCA_013621035.1 of Clarias magur. NCBI lineage: Eukaryota > Metazoa > Chordata > Actinopteri > Siluriformes > Clariidae > Clarias > Clarias magur. The sequence continues at coordinate 5,141,553 of QNUK01000007.1, read as the reverse complement.
CGTTTAGCTTTCCTTATTAACATCTACTGTACAATTATCCTGCTTCATGTTAGCTGTTGTGAACATTATAGTATATAACATTATATAACACTTAATTTTTGCATGGTTTTTAAACAATCTCTTTTTCACTCTTCTTCATTCTTATCAGCTTAGATCATCTGCTTTAATCAAATTAAAAGTGTCAGAGAAAAAAAAATGGCCTCTAACACTTCTCCAACACAAGTAGATGATCAGGTTAGGATGCCACAGAACAAAATGGACAAGTAAGTACTGTTGTAATGTCATTTGCTTACACAAAAAATATGAAAATTTTTACACACACAAAAAAAAATGTGTATAGTATAATCTAGCAACAAAGTTTAAATTAAATGTTATTTATTTGTTTGGCACTTTTAACAACAGACATCATCATCATCCATATTATTATAATAATTATTATTATTATTTGCAGATGTGATGGCATTGAAAGTGAATTAGCTGGGCTCTACACAGAAGGTAAATGTAACTGTATTTTTCTTGAAATCTGACATTTAATAAGTGTTTTTACTAGCTATGAATTTTTAATATTCTTTAATATTATTGTATTAATATGCCATAAAAAATGTACTATCGTAATAATATGTATTTCATTATGATAACTGTATTTCACTAACGGTGTAATTTAAAAATATATATATAACATTTTATTTATGTATTTTAGGTGGTCGCATAGATCTTGATGAAGTTGCTAGTGTTGTAAAAAGGTACAGCGGTACAATAATTCCCCTGAAAGAACCAAAGGGTTACAGTCTTCGAGTGTGTGGGCAGGATGGCACGGTCTACAGTGGAGATTGTAGAAGAAATTTTTATCTTATTTTATGGGATATACCCTACTTTTATGGAATAAAAGATACCTCAGCTTGAAATAATGGGAGGCTTGCGTGAGAAGCCAAGCATATAGGCCTCTTGGAATGTGCCTGTGTAAGAAATCCGATCTATACATTGAGGCACCTAGAACTGTGACATTTAATGAAACCCAGATGTTGTATGTAAAATCAGCGCGGGAAAACTGGCCGCCTTTGTTTGGGATCAGTATTTAAGCAAGAAGCCGTCAGGAGTCGGGGTGTGTTCTGCAGACCTCCCGACTTTATTGATCAACCACTAAAGTTGTAATCTTCTGAAATCAAAGCCTGAGTCTTCACTTAATTTCCACAACATTTTGGCGCTGCGAGCAGGGTGGAAAAGGGCCAAAGGTGACTGATCAGCATGGGCTTCCTTGGCGAGCAGCACAAACAGGTGGCCACTTACAAAGGTAAGCAACTTTTGCTTATATGCTTAGTTTGTGTTGTTTGCTGAGGATCACCCATGGTGGTAAGGATGCCTGATAAAGACCTCTCCAAATGAAGTAATTTTTGAATGGGCTTTGTTTTCAGAAGGAAAATGCATGCATCAGCTTACTAACCGTTGAATGGTAGTATTTGAATAGTAACTGATAAAATAAGCATTGCATTGGTCTGTTTTGCTGTCAAGAGGGCTTTGATAGATGGCAGTAATAGCAGACGGGTATGAGGTAGCGCAGTTGAAGGTCTGTCTGTGTTGCTAAGAGGGCTTTGATAGATAGCAATGCATACCGGTAGATAGACGCTGTATTAATTTGTACTCATTGTCAAGAGGGCCTAGACGGATGGCAGTGGAGTAGGTTAATAAGGAATTGCGCCTAATTAGTAATACTGCTTGTGTGAGGATCCACAGTAGTTAATATCAATATATCCCCTTTTTATGAGGAACATACTTAGGTATGTCAAAAGAATTATGTAGCCACCTAAACCGTATAGTATGAGCTTGTGGCTTTTTTATGGATATTAATTTCTTATGAGGAACGTACAGTTGTACGTCAATTGTTTTGTATGCTGCTGATTAATGGATTGTATGAGGTTATAGCAGCAAATTCATATCTTTTTATGAGGAGCACTGCTTGGGTGCCATTAAGTTGTAAGCAATTGCATTGTTTGTGTTTAATTGATGTTGTACTGTCCAATACTGTCTGATATTGTCTGAGTGAATGAGAGCTCTATGTGTGTCTGAGTGTGTGTGTCTGAGTGGAAGGGAGAGAAAGAGAATCTGGCTGAGTGAACCCCCGAGGGAGTTGTGTGTGCAATCCACCAGAGGGGGGGTCGGCTTGCGCCAGACCGGAGACGTGTGTGTGAATGAGCCCTTATAGGAATAGATAAATTAGCAGATCAAGTTGAAATAAAGGGACAAGTGTGTGTATGAGCCCTTCTAAGACAATAAATAAATAAATAGCTTAATAAAATAAAAGGGACAAGTATGCTTGAATGAGCCCTGATTAGGACCGGGGACAAAGTATGCGTGAATGAGCCCTAATTTCTAGGAAATAAGGGACACAGGATGAACATATAAGCCTAGAAATAAAGAGATCGTGTGGAGTGGTGAATGTGTGGTGAATGTGTCTGAACCCAATATTAATACTGTGGCATTAATCGGTGCTTGCAATATAACATTCACTGTGTATAAAAATACTGTGCTTTTTGGCAAGTGCTAATAGGACGGTAGTGAAATATTGTATATTAAAGAGTGGCTATCATTGCTAAGTCTTGTTAATGAAGGTGGATGTTTAGGTGATTATATAATATTGTATGTTGCTGTAAGTAAATTTAGTAACTAAGTAAGTGCATAAGCATAAGGAAGTACAGGTATAGCCTGGTTTTTGGTGACAGAGGCTATAAGGAATAATGGCAGCCTCTCCTGTGGATATATTGGTGTTGAACCATCCATTGTGTGGAGATCTCATAACTAAGATCTCAAGTAAATGGCAAAAGAGAACTAAAGATATGATTACAAAATGGCTAAAGGAGAGGACATTTGATTTGGCTTTGTGTGGTGAAATGGTAACGTTGGCAAAAAATTACAAAACTGCAGCTAGAGAGAAAAAGCGTGTCCAGAGTGAGTTGAAAAGACAGCAGGAGAGAGAGGCCCTGGCTCTGTTTCAGAAAGAAGGGAATGAGGTTGTAAGAAGGAAAAAGCAGGTGAGGAGAAAGTTAAGGAAAGTTAGGAAAGTGAGGCACAGAGTAACATGGGGGAAGCATTAGTTACACCTCCCCCATATGTGCAGACAAAAGGTCAATTCCCAATGCTTAAGGGAATGGTTGAAGTTTCGGGAGAAATGCAGATGGAAGCTTGTGTAGATTGAGATGAAGGTTATAGGAAGCCGTGTGTGAAGTCTAGAAAGAGACAGGATAGGTGGATAGAGAGAGAGGAAAGCACACCGTTAGATTGTTATAAGGAAGTAAGGGCAGATCTACAAAAAGTGGAGAAAGTTGTATGGGAAGGAAGATGATAGAGGGAGAAGAGGGGGTGCATGTAAGTAGAGAGAAAATAGACAGGAGCACAAAAACACCAGGACAGTCAAGAAGTCAGATAGATACAACATTAAGGACTGGACATAGGCCATTGTACAGTAGAGAGGATGGGGGGTGAGGAGGAGTTGTCATGTAACATGGGTAGTTAGAAACATGGAAGGAACACTGGGAGACTTAGGAACCTAGCTCCATTATTCCCAATTTTAATTAAAGGGGCATGGGGACAATATGTACCATGGGCAACGCAAGATCTCGAGGGACTTGTCAACCGCCTCCCTAACATTCATGAGGGTGCAGGGAAATGGATTAAGGTCTTGGACGAGGAGACCTCAGGCAAGCTGTGGTCGGTTGGAAATATGAAAGCTCTTCTGGCAAAAACCGTGGGGGAGGAAAGATGGAGAACGTCCTCCGTGCTTCTGATTTGAACAAGGCTGTAGATACAAACCATATGGATGGAACTGTCCTTGATGCTTGCTGCCCTGCCGTGTGGAAGGCCTTGTGTGCAGAGTACACAGCTAGAGTTGACCCAAAGGCATTCAAGGGTGATCAGTTGGAGATGTGGTCGGTTTAAACTCAAGATCACACAAAGAGTTCTGTGATCACATCTCACATGCTGCTGAACTGTACAGGAAAATGAGCAGAAGTTGAAAGCTCAAGAGAAAGAGCTACAACGAAAACTAGCTCAGTTACATCTTGAAGAACTGACTAAGAAAAACAAGAAAAAGGTCCAAGAGACCCTAATTACAGCAGAGCAAGTGTCTGGGGGGGCCCCAGGCAATCCTTCACCCATGATCCAGCCAGCTGCAGTCACAGCGATGGCCGCACCAGCAGCACTACCCCCAAACTCACACCAGATGTCTGCAATGTTTATCCACAAAGGCAGAAAGAGTGGAGAACTAATCAGCGCCAGAGGGGACAAAGAGCCACTTATGCTAACTTTCCACCAGGCGTATGCTGGGGGTGTGGACTGACTGGACATAACCGATCAAGTTGCCCCACACATCCATGGCCCCAGCTCCCGAGGGGTGCGATGGGAGGGGAGTGGCAACAGTCTCCTCGAGATCAAGCTCAGGCCCAGTAAACCCATGGGGGGTCCAAAACAGGGGAGATTCAGTTACCTATTTTAACAACTAATGCTGCACAGGAACCCTTGTCAGTAGATACAGGAGCAATTCGTGCATTCAAGTCCTGCCTAAATTTAAGTCATCTCCCCATGCCTGGAAAAGTTGCAAAGGCAGTAGGATTATTGGGACAATAGCAGTTAATTCCTATGACCGCTCCAGTCCGTCTACAAACTAGTGACACAAGTGTGACTATGCCTGTATTAGTTTCAAGTCAGACCCCGGTTAATTTGTTGGGCAGAGATGCAGTGTATAAATTAGGATTGTAAATATGGTGTTCCCCAGAAAGGGTGTATGTTGACATGAATGGTAAAAAATCAAATGGTAATGACTGAGCCACAAGCAAATGTGTTTTGGATAGGACAGCTAGAAAGGGATGTAAGTAAAGTAATTCATAAGTGGGGAAAGTTCATTCAAGCACAGATTCCTGAAGCACAATTACCTACTTCAGACTTTCACTGTACAATGGTGTATGATCCAACTAAGGATGCTGGTTTAGAACAAACATGGCAGGAAGAAACAAAAGAGCACAAGGTGGAACTAATTAAACAAGTACATAGCTATCAGCATAGATGAGTGTGATTTTGTGAAAAGGCGGTTCAATGTAACTGATTCTGTTCCCCATGTGACAGTGTATGTTGGAAGAAATTGCCGATCAAAGGACTTAGGACTAATGATGAAGAGAGCTACAGAAGTCCAGTGGGAGTCAACCATAAACCCGTTGATTTTCATTTTGCAGATAAAAACTCTATCAAAGTATTGTGTGGTAATAACTTGATTGGTGTTCCTCAGGAAGTTGTTATTAGCCACAAGTCACAGACGCAAATGGCATCAGCAACTGAAGTAGTTGAGACTGTTGAGCGTAAGCTATATAGGGAAATAGAGAGTCAGGTCCCACCTGAATTATGGTTTCAGCATGGTGTAGATATAGGCCTAATTGAATCAGCCAACCCAATTCAAGTAAAACTCAAAACAAATGTAAAACTGCCCAGACTAAGACAATATCCTCTGTGACCTGAGGCAGAAGCTGGCATATAGAACACTATTGAAGGCCTGGTAAAAGAAGACAACCAGTTGCTGTAGTACTCCAATTTTCTCTGTGATCAAGCCAGGTAAAAATAAATCGTGTCTCATGCATGATTTACGGGCAATTAATAGTATAACAGAAGATTATCCAGTAGATGTTCCAAATCCACACACACTGCTAACCAATGTCCTTCCTGAAGCCAAATACTTCACTGTAATTGATCTTTGTTCAGCCTTCTCCAGTATTCTAGTAGCGGAGGAGAGTAGATATTTGTTTGCGTTTACTTATGCTGGACAACAATGTACTACCGGCGAATGCCACAGTAGGTACGACACTCACTGCACATATTCAATCAGGTTTGGAAGCTGATTTACTGTAGAAGATTTAATGAAAGGAAGTAGCCTTCTTCAGTTTATGGAAGATTGTGTGATATGCTTGACATCGTTAGAAGCAAGCCATAGGGATTCCCTTAAGGTACTCGGTAAGCTAGCACAGGGAGGTCACAAAGTATCCAAAGCTAAACGGCAATATTGCAAGCCTCAAGTTGAATATTTAGGACGGTTAATTCCACATGGTACAATAGCCATAGCGCCTACCCAATTAGAAGGCGTAAGTAAAGCACCCTTGCCACAAACAGTTAAACAGTTGATGACCTTTTTAGGTTTAACAGGCTTCAGCACTGACTGGATTGAGGAGTGTACAGTAAAACAGCTCCACGGAGGGAGGTAATGAGAGGAGAAGGTCTGCAAAATCTAAGTGCTCCATTAAAATGGAACACAAATGCCCTGTTAGCATTCGAATCCATCAAAAAAGAGATGCAAAGAGCGCCCACCTTAGGTATACCAGGGTACATCAAACCATTCTACTTGTAGGTGGCTAACCGAGCTGATGGATATGCCTCAGCTGTATTGATGCAGGAAACCTGCAGTGGGAGGGAAAAACAGTCTCTAGCTTACTATAGCACTAGCTAGATAATGTAGTACAAGGTTACCCGCCATGTTATTAACAGGGTCTTACAGCAGTACATTATGCATATGGAAAAGCATCTACATTGACTCTGGGTTACCCAGTAACCATTTATACACATCATAAGGTTGTGGAATTGATAGAACAAGGGAAATTTGTTCTAGCTCAAGCTCGCCTTCTAGCATATTCTTCACTGCTCACATATCCTGAGATTACGATCAAAAGATGTGACACGGTTAATCCGGCTGGATTAAGTCCTTTAGAATATGAAGGTGTGTCTCATGCTTGTCTGGCGAATTGATTGGCATTTACTAGGTTACATCCTGATCTTGACTCTAAACCAATATCTGAAGCAGAAGTTACTTATTTTGTTGAGGAGTCCAGTTTATAGGCCATTTAGGAAGTTACACTGAGTATACAGTAATAATAAAGGATGGAGAAGACTTCAAACCTGTCTTATCTCAGAGTTGTTTGCAACCGGGTTTTGCTCAAATGAGCCGAGCTCAAAGCTCTCACAGCCGTATGTCAAACAGCCAAAGGGCTAGTAGAAAGTATTTTCTTACAGATTCTGCCTATTCACTTGGTGGGTGTCATATGTTTGGAGCAGTATGGAAGCAGTGAAGGTTTAAAAAGAGTGAAGGAACACCTATCCAGCATGCTGAACAGATAAGCAAGTTAATGGTTGCTATGATGCTACCAAAATGATTGGCTGTCATTAGATGTCCAGCTCACAAAAAAGGAAATGACTATGTCACTAAGGGTAACAACATAGCCGGCTTAGAAACAAAGCACGCATCGAGGTGTAAAGTGGCATTGATAGTACCAGTAATCCTTATAGAACCACAGCCTCAGTTGGAGGATATTATTCGAATTCAACATCAAGCAGGTCCATACGAGCCCTCGATGTGGCTCCAGAGGGGAGCTCAGAAGGATGCACAAGGTGTGTGCGTTCACATGAAGGTTTAATCATTGCATCCACAATGCTGTTAAACATTTTGATCCCAGGTGCTCATGGATTTGATCATTGTGCCAGAGGAGAGGTTGTGAGGAAAATTAAAGGTATTGGTCTCCATATCTGCATTATATTGTTGATGAGTTCTTAGCTTAATGTGAGATATACAGTATGTGCTAAGCATAATGTCAGAAAAGGAACAGCGACACCTATTAGCCATATACCGGTACTAGACCTTTTAAGTACTTAATGGTGAACTATGTGGACATGGTGAAGGATGCTCGGGGGAAAAGGTACATGGCTTTAATAATTGAGAGGTTGAGTAGATGGGTAGAAGCAATGCCATATGCAGATGAAGAAGCAGGAACAGTTATCAAGTCCTTCCAAGCGAAATGATTCCTAGATTTGGAATTCCAGAGATGAGTTCGGATAATAGCTCATCATCCGCAGTGGGATATTAGAAAGAATAAACTTAACTGGGTTGATGCTTTACCCCTTGCACTAATAAACTATCGCATGCAAACTAACAGAAATACACACCTAACCCGCATGAATCCATTACGGGTCGACCCATGACTGTGTTATATTGTATAGACCTCTCAATTGCAAATGAGGAAACTAACTGCAATATATAAAGTAATCTATGTGCAGGGAAAAGCACGGAGTCCAAGTGGAGAAAGACACACCATGCCCAGTTGTTCCAGAAGACCAGATGTATCTACAAATGGTAGAAGGAAGTAACACAAATTCAGGAGGGAATCCTAGCAGCTATTCCATCAGCAGTTCAGGTGGAAGACTAAACCACGTGGTATCACTTGAACCGTTGCACAAAACCTCCAGAAATAGGTACAGAGAAAGGAGAGAAACCGCTGACTGATAGAGCGGAAGGAAGAAAGAATGGCCAACATCCAATAGTAGCAAAGTGAACAAATTTAAACCTTATTGGGAAATAACCAACTATTGGCACAAGTTGGATACCAAATTGCACAGCGATGAACACTTCGCTGCCCCAAATTAAGTATGAAAATCTGCTTGAGAGCAGCATCCCATTTCTGATACAGACGCGACCGACTGACTGACTTTGACCAGTTTCCCCTTGACACAACTGACATGACAAACTTTTGTACATATTGTATGTGACTACAATTCATGTTGTATAATGTATTTCTGTATAATTAAAACTATATTACTTTCACAGATAAAACAGCAGTGGCAACAATTTATCCTAATTTCCTCAACAGGAAAAGTGCACTGGAAGGAGCAAGCCGTAAACAAATTATGCCAATGTGTAATGCCACTAAACAAAGTTCTCTTTTATTACAGGTATAGAAATTTAATTGGAGCAGCTGATGGGTGACTTTACCGTGTCTAATGAAATTTATGTTGTGTATATATATATATCTAACCAAAGGCTTTCTAAAAGTAACAGCATTCCTTAGCAACAACAGACAAGGACAAGTCTTCGGATGCACATCTTCCATAGCAAAGGAGGGAAGACACGGGCCCATAATGAAGTGCTAGTAACCTCTCTTGTGGGCTCCAACTGACTCTCTACGATGCGCAAAGTATCTGGGTTGAAGATTCTTACATTACAACAAGACTGTTTAAATTTATACCCACTTTTAAAATTGTAATGTGTTATGCATGTTTCATTTTAGGTTGTATCATTCACCCAATTAGTGTAAACCTAAAAAAAAATCACTGTGTTAATTACATATTCATGTTGTGTTATTGTTACGGTGTTATGAAAAGTATAAGATCATGGAGGTCGAGTCTTTTACTCCTTTCTAGTCAAGAGCGGAAGGAGAGGTTTGGCCGATTCTCCACTAGAGTTCAAATACATAGGTTGGTCCTTGGTAGAAGTCCAGTGATTTAATTTAATCACCAGGTAGTGTAAGTGAGACTAACTCATGAATTTGCACTCTAGATAGAATGGTTAGTGTGGGACTTATAAGTACCAGAGGGGGGAGGTGTAGAAGAAATTTTTATCTTATTTTATGGGATATACCCTACTTTTATGGAATAAAAGATACCTCAGCTTGAAATAATGGGAGGCTTGCGTGAGAAGCCAAGCATATAGGCCTCTTGGAATGTGCCTGTGTAAGAAATCCGATCTATACATTGAGGCACCTAGAACTGTGACATTTAATGAAACCCAGATGTTGTATGTAAAATCAGCGCGGGAAAACTGGCCGCCTTTGTTTGGGATCAGTATTTAAGCAAGAAGCCGTCAGGAGTCGGGGTGTGTTCTGCAGACCTCCCGACTTTATTGATCAACCAATAAAGTTGTAATCTTCTGAAATCAAAGCCTGAGTCTTCACTTAATTTCCACAACAAGATGAGGAAGAGCTAGAAGCCTGGAAAGATTTCTACCTACCAGAGAGAATGGAAATGGTGGTAATTGGTGCAGTTGATAATTTTCCATGTGAAGCGTTTGACCAGGAGTTAGTCCTCTTGCTGTGTGAAGACGGAAACATCTACGCCTATGAAGACGAAGTTCTCCACCTCGTAGCAAGAAATGTAAAGGAGCTGTTTGAAACTGGTCTTACCTTTCCTGGACTAGAATGCTACAAGATGGGGGAATGTTTCGAGGACCCAGTAAGAATTTACTTTTGTATTTTATATATTTCTGTAGAATATACAATTTGTTTTGTAAATGCTTACTGTGGTCCATTATGTTTTTTTTCTTTTAGACAGAAGAAGAATACAATGAAGTCATGGAATCTGATGAAATGAAAAAAATGAATGAGGAGTTCCAGAAGTTCCATGAATCGTTAAACCGTAGAATGCGAGAAATCCTTAATATAAAAGAATAAATATATAAATAAATATAAAATGTAATTTTCAGATTTTCAAATGCAAAAGATTCACTTACTGGCCTAGAATATATACAGTTTATATGTATAGCAATCTGAATGTATCAGAATGTATAGCAGAATATATAGCAATCTCTGAAATGCTAGTTTGGTACATTGTGTATTGAGTGTACGTATTTTTTGGAAACATTGTATGCCTTGTATGTATCTACAGTACAGTAATTATTTAATAAAGATTTTAAAAATCATTTTAGAGGAGATTGTTGAGTATCTGGCTATGTGCTAATGGCATTACATTTACTGAAATAAATAAAAATAATAAAGTAATAATGATCAAAATGTGTATATGTGAAAAAGAGACATTAGTTGCTTGAATGATCACTTTACAGAAGGTTTTGTATTTTTTTCATTTGGAGAACGCTTTGTTTCAAATAAAAAGGATGAGTTTCTATGTACAGTATATATATATATATATATATATATATATATATACAGTAATAATATGATAGCTCACTGTGTTGCAGTATAGGAGACTATTACGTCTATAACTGTACTGAGTTTCCTGTTGCATTCATTCATTTGCTTACTCACTCACACTTACTTCATAATTATTTATTTAGCTCCTTCTCTGGAGACACCTTCGTGTTTAATCTAATGAGACCCGGACTCTACTATTGTGTACATTTCAATTCCCCTCACTGTTTCTCTTTATTAGCACCTTACAACTATGGACTCACATATAGGAGAAAATGTCATGTGAGCACAATTTGAGCACAAGAGGTTAAAAATCTTAAAACCCGAGCAACATGGATACGTGGCAGCAACACAGCATAGGGTCAATGTCAATTTACAAAAACATGTGCTTATATGGAAACCTTGCTGGCGTGAGTTAACAGTAAATTGTGCATTTGTGCTTTCTGATATGTCGGCTGGAAAGTTGTCATTACTTTTATAAAGGGTACATTTATACATAGAGACAACCGAAAACAACAATAAAAACACGTGATCAAGTGTATCTGTGCAATTTCTTTGCTATTTGACACCCCCAGCCTTTTTTTTTTTTTTTTTTGCTCAGTCATGTTTGGGTAGTTGGCTAAAATGAAATTCAGTTCATCATGTTGCTTATTTTTTGCTGAAAGAAAGCATGTCATTCTATACTGTACAATCCTGAGCCCTATATACTGTATTTTTGTTTTTAAAAAAAATCTTTTTTAAAACAGCAAAACAAATAATGTCTAAGATGCTTTGAGCTTTAAGGGCTACTGTCTGCGTTATACTTCAGATTGCATAAAGAGGGAGAGTACACATTATTAAACATATCAAAGTCACTACTAACAAGAAAAGAAAGGAAAGAAAAGAACTATAATATGTAAACAGTAATGCTGTAACTTTACTAAAATATTACAAGCCACCAACAGTACCTAACAGTAAGAAGTAGCTCTTTGTACAAAGAAGTGAAACATTTCCTCAAAAACAAAACATAGTGGTGAGTAAAGGATTGGAGCACCATGGGCGTCGCGGACATACTGTAGTGACCTACCTGTGAGACTGCACTGTTTTTGCAATCCAGGTTTTCTTCACTAAATAGGTTTTGATTCTATTTTAATTTGATTTAATTTTGATTTAAAGTGTACCCCATGAAGCAGAATTATGTGTGCTAGTGTTGAACAGACACTGGAAAAGAATTGTGTACATTTATAAAATGCCCACTTCCATAAAATTCATTAAATAGAAATAACAATGAAATTACATTAAAATTACGTATGATTTCCAACTGTGGAAGAACTTAAGTTGCAATTAATTTTACTTAGGCATGTATTACTATGACATGAATTTTACTGTAACTTATGTTTACTAATACATGCAGCTCTCGCTCTCTCTCTCTCTCTCTCTCTCTCTCTCTCTCTGTCCCCCTCTCAAATAAATAAATAAATAAATAAATAAATAGAGCCCACTGCCATTGGTTTCTTATATCGGCATCTCTACAGTATGGCAACCTTTAAATGCATTTTTGGATTAGTTATTTAATATTCGGTGATATTAGGATTAAATGAGCTCGGTGATGCTGTAGCCTTCCGCAGCTGGCAGCCTAGAAAAAGCTGATGGGCCGAGCTCTCTCAGAGGAGAGGGGTGAGAGACACTCTAGCGCTCTCACATCAGTTGCGGCTATACATACAGTCACAGGCATCTGTGAGCTCACGCAAACGGAAGGAGAGCTGTTTGTTAAGCTCGGAGCGTGTTTCCCTGGTTCAAATAGTGCATGAGCAAGCAGTTTGAAAAGATGTGATTCTGCCCTCCCTGACACGTAGTTGTAGCCTCGATGGGGACGGCTCTAATGACGGGTGAGAATTGGCTGCGATTAAATCAGGGAGAAAATGAGGAAAATCCCAAAAAAAAATAAAACTAATAATAATAGTAAAAAATGCAGTACAGTCTAATTTAGCTGTCTTCAGGGTTTTTTATTTGTTTGTTCGTGTTTTATTTTTTGGTAAGGGGGTTGGCAGGAAGGGCATTGCCACCACCAGAAGATTAAATATTCTTATTAAGTCTATGTTATTCATTCATTCATTTTCTATAATGCTTGAATTTGTGTGTACAGGGTCATGGGGATCTCAGCAGACTTATGGCATGAGACAGTGTACAATCTGGACATGGTGCCAATCCATCACAGGGCGCATGCACACACAAACACACACACACACGCGGACACACACACACACACACACACACACACACACACACATACACATACACACAACACACTACAGACAATTTGGGAATGCCAATTAGCCTAATCTGCAAGTTTTCAACAGAACTTTGAAATAAAATCTTCCGTTCTTTCCATTCCATTGTTGCCTCTTCCCTTACATCAGCAGCCTTCTGGGGTCCATGTCCCTTTTGCTAATGTCCTTAATCACACTGTGAGGTTTTTAGATAGATATTATTATTAGGAGCATACATACTGTTGGAGCCATAAAGTACATTTTGGGTGGATCTCTGTGGTATTTGACTTCATTATTACTTAGATGTAAATGTAACCTTTTTTGTGACATATTTGCGACATATTTGTGACTATTGGCTCACATAAAGGTCATAGGTCAATTTCGTATGTTTACGGTAGCAACCGTTTAGTGTTTGATTTATTAGAAGGAATGAAGGACTCTGTGTTAGACAGTTTTTTGACCGTTCTTCGAAACCATAATTAATTTGATGCTTGAAAGGTGTAAATAGTTCTTAAGTTTAATTTGTTGAGTGTCTTGTATCCAGACAAACGAAGATTAAACTGATACACTACAAGTTTTGTGGTTTTACGCGTCAAATCCTTGTGCCGGTCCTTATGGAAATGGCGAAGAACAGGAAAACATAGATATTGCCATTACACATACTGATAAAAGAAACACCTCATTCTCAAACCATGCTCTCAGTTTTAAAAGTCTTCCTATTAAAATTTCTTTAAAAAAAACATTAAAAGTGTAATTGATAGAATACCCCAGAAGTACCGTAATACATTTAAAACTAAATTCTCTGCATTTTTAACCTCACTCTGTAGACTTTCTTCTAACTTTATCTCAGTCTGTGACTTCAACATTCACGTAGATAATATGGTAAATGGGACTAACAAGGGACTTCATGTCATGCCTTGATGGCTTTGATCTACAACAATTCATTGATTTTCTGACTCTCAAAAGGTCACACCCTCGACCTTGTTTAAAGGACCTTTTGACTGTGCCGTATCTGAATTTTCTATATCTGACCATAAATTAGTTTCATTCACTCTTAATGTTTCACTATCTAAAACATCAATCCTTCCACCTTGTCCACTGCAATTAACAATCTCCCATGCACTGACCATCTATCCACCCCTGATGATATGGTGCCCTACACGACTCTGAACTACAGATCCTCCTTGATGTTCTTGCACCTCTAAAAACCCAAACTGTCTCTTTTGCTCAGTCTGAACCCTGGGTTTACTCTCGAGCTTTGTCAGCTCAAATCCAGAGACCGGTGCCAGGAACACCTTTAAAAAACATATGGACTTACTGTACACAGAGAAATGTACAGTTAGCATGTGCTCATTTATAGAGAAGCTCTGAATTCAGCTAAGTCTGCTCATTACAATCAGCTGCTTGCATCTGGTGAAGGAACACCAAAGCCTTGTTCACCCCTGTAAACAGTCTGAAAACCTCTGACCCAGTTCTACTCATGAGCTTCTTTAATGCCAACATTACTAATATTCATCAGCGAGTAGCCTCTTCATAAATTTTTTTTTCCAGTGCACAAACTCAAACGTGATTGTTTAAGTTGGGCATATCAAAATAAAGGGCTAAAAAACAACGATTAATTTTGTCTTAAATTTACAATATAATTTAAGTTTATTTCACAAATAGAAATTAGCACAAAATAATTTTTTTTAACATGCACTTAATATTTTTTGATGCATTTATTTGACAATGGAGTAATTATACTGATTAGTTTCAAGAACTACAATCATCACTCATTTCAAATCAATATTCCTTATGTTTAACAACTTTAATAAATTTCCCCATACAAAGAGCTCATGGGAGGACACACTGCTGTGGGAACGGACAAGTAGCACCTGGAACACTCCTTATATTCATGCTGAGTAAGCAGCTGGCACAATTTAGTGAAATTACTTTATCTGCATACACAACTTTATAGGGTGTAAGTTGCTTTTCTGAATACTGTCTCGGCCGTGCTCGATAGTTAACCTGCCCAATTGCTACCCACTTCTGAGTTCAGCACAGCTCCAGTCATGCTTTTCAGCCTAATAGTAATAGTACTTCAAACTTTTTACTCAGGTTAAAGTCCTAACTACATGATGGTCGAAACGTGCAAAAATACTATAAGTACTCGACAAACAAAAAAGTGTACTTAAACGTTATTGAATTTGCTGTGATGACATAAATGAGTTACATAACTAGTAACTAAAGCTATGAAATACATTTAGTAAAGGTACATTTCTCTCAGAATTATAGTTGAGGGAAAGTAACAGAAGTGGAAAGTAATGAATTACATTTACTCGCGTTACTGTAATTGAGTAGTGTTGTGAATTTACTAATTTGCCCTTTAATTTTATTGTACTACATTTCCCACAATCCCTAGTAAACTACATATGATGCACTACATCTCAGGTTTCTCTTCAATCACGCATAAATCTTTCGCCTTTTACTAAAGATTTCCGTGGAGAGGAACGTTGATGAGTTTACCTTTTTTTGGGCTTCCAAGATGGCGCCGGTGAGGTCGGCTGCCGTCACGACTGCTCCGACCGACTTTACTTTGTTTTCGTCTTTTTATTTAATTTCTAGTAACTTTAATCCGGCCAATTCATCACAATTGAGTGCATTAGGTACGATAGAGATGCTCTTATTTCTATTGGTCTACAATGTACTCACAATTCGACGTTTTTGACTCCGGATCCGAGCTGGCCGAGTGAGATCCTGAGGGAAAACAAAGGACGCGACGCGAAGC
Organism: Clarias magur; assembly: GCA_013621035.1. Taxonomy (NCBI): domain Eukaryota; kingdom Metazoa; phylum Chordata; class Actinopteri; order Siluriformes; family Clariidae; genus Clarias; species Clarias magur. The sequence goes on along the minus strand of QNUK01000007.1, from coordinate 5,125,822 downwards.
GGCGGCCCCGAGGAAAACGAGCCGGCGTCAGGAACAGGCTGAGAGCCCGTGCACACCGCACTCCTCTGCCTAGTATCTTGCTCGCCAACGTCCAGTCACTGGAGAACAAACTCGATGACCTCAGGGCCAGGATAAAGTTCCAGAGAGACATTCGGGACTGCAATCTTCTCTGCTTCACCGAGACATGGCTGAACCCAGCGGTGCCGGACCACGCCATCCAGCCGGCCGAGTTCTTCTCGGTTCACCGCATGGACAGGACAAGGGACTCGGGGAAGACAAGGGGAGGCGGCGTGTGTTTAATGGTGAACAGCGGCTGGTGCAACAGCGCGAGCGTTGTTCCTCTCGCACGCTCCTGCACACCCAACCTGGAACTATTGACCATCAAGTGTCGTCCTTTTTATCTTCCTCGGGAGTTTACATCGGTCATAATCAGCGCCGTTTATATTCCGCCACAAGCGGACACGGACACTGCCTTATGCGAGCTGCATGAGGCACTCACACAGCACCAGACACAGCACCGGGACGCTGCGCTTATTGTGGCGGGGGACTTTAACAGTGCCAACCTCAAACGCGCAGCGCCGAACTTTCATCAGCACATCACATGCCCAACCAGGGGTGAAAGGACACTGGACCATTGTTATACAACAGTCAAGGACGGCTACAAGGCACAATCTCGTCCACCGTTTGGGAAATCCGACCATGCCGCCATCTTCCTCATGCCAAAATATAAACAAAGGCTTAAACAGGAACTTCCGGTTCAGAGGGAGGTCGCGCGCTGGACGGACCAATCGGTGGCCGCGCTTCAGGACGCACTCGATGACGCAGACTGGGACATGTTCCGGAACAGCTCCGATGACGTCAGCATGTTTACGGAAGCGGTCGTGGGATTCGTCGGGAAACTAGCGGATGATACCGTGCAGAAAACGACCATCAGAACGTTTCCCAATCAGAAGCCGTGGGTGGATAAAACCATCCGCGACGCTCTGAGATCTCGCGCCGCTGCCTACAACGCGGGACTTGCATCGGGGGACATGAACCAGTACAAGGCTGCGTCCTATAACGTCCGGAAGGCGGTTAAAGAGGCGAAGCAGCGCTACGGAAGGAAACTAGAGTCACAACTCCAACAGAGTGACTCTAGGAGCCTGTGGCAGGGACTAAGGACAATAACGGACTATAAAGCACCAACATCCGGTATGACGAACGCGGACATGACTCTGGCAGACGAGCTGAACACCTTTTATGCTCGCTTCGAGGCTGCAGCTAAAGACGCTAGCGTTGCTAATGCTAGCGGCGCTAACGGCTGCAGAGAGGAAGTCACTGCCAGCACCGGAAACGCGTTCATCATCTCCGAGCATGACGTGAGGAGAGCCTTCAGGAGAGTGAACATCAGGAAAGCAGCAGGACCAGACGGCATCTCAGGTAGAGTCCTCAGAGCCTGCGCAGACCAGCTTGCACCTGTGTTCACAGAGATATTCAACCTCTCCTTATCTCAGTCGGTGATCCCCACATGCTTCAAAGAGTCCATCATTGTTCCTGTTCCGAAGAAACCACATCCTGCTTCCCTCAATGACTATCGACCTGTAGCCCTCACCTCAGTGGTGATGAAATGCTTTGAACGGCTGGTCAGAGACTTCATCATCTCTTCACTACCCGACACTCTGGACCCACTACAGTTTGCATACCGCCCGAACCGCTCCACAGATGATGCCATCTCTCATCTCCTCCACACAACACTCACTCACCTAGACACTAGAAGGGGGAATTATGTTAAAATGCTTTTCATCGACTACAGCTCAGCATTTAACACCATAATTCCCTCCACACTCACCACCAAACTGGAGCATCTGGGACTCAGCTCATCTCTGTGTCAGTGGATCTCTAATTTCCTAACTGGGAGACCACAGGCTGTAAGGATGGGTGGACACGTCTCAGCCTCTCTCACTCTCAGCACTGGAGCCCCACAGGGCTGTGTTCTGAGCCCCCTGCTGTACTCTCTGTACACACATGACTGTGCGGCCACTACCAGCTCCACCACCATCATCAAGTTTGCTGACGACACCGTCGTGGTGGGCCTGATCTCTGACAACGACGAGACGGCCTACTTGAAGGAGATTGGAAATCTGGAGAACTGGTGCCAGAGGAACAACCTTCTTCTAAATGTCAGTAAAACAAAGGAGCTGATAGTGGACTTCAGCACTAAGCAGGAGAGGAACTACCAGACCCCCGTCATCAACGAGAGCCCAGTGGAGAGAGTGGACTGCTTCAAGTACCTCGGTGTTCACATCACGCAGGACCTATCATGGTCCTGTCACATCAACACCGTGGTGAAAAAGGCCCGACAGCGTCTCTACCACCTCAGACGCCTGAGAGACTTCAGACTGCCCTCCAAGGTGCTCAGGAACTTTTACTCCTGCACCATAGAGAGCATCCTGACGGGAAACATCGCATCCTGGTTCGGGAACAGCACCATGCAGGACAGACGAGCCTTACAGAGGGTGGTGCGATCAGCTGAGCGCATCATCCGAACTGAGCTCCCTGACCTGCACTCTGTCTACAGCAAGCGGTGCTGGACCAAGGCCAGGAAGATCATGAAGGACCTCAGCCACCCCAGCAATGGACTGTTCTCTCTGCTGCGGTCTGGGAAGCGCTTCCGCTCCCTCAAGGCCAATACAGAGAGACTGAGAAGGAGCTTCTTCCCGCAGGCGATACGGTCTCTCAACCAAACCAACACACTGGACTAAACACCTTTGCATTTTCTTGCACACAACAGAACGGACAATTATGTCAATGCACATTGCACATATATGCACATATGCACATTTTGCACACTTCAAGGACTTCTTTTCACACCCCCCTCATCTCATTAAAAAACTACCTCAAGTTTTCACAGACTATAGTCGCAATATATTACATCACATCCCACTTCTGACAAGAGCACATTTTTTTTTTCATACTCCAGATTTTATGTATATATATATATATTTTGTAACTTTGTTGGAATCTGTTTTATAGGTTCCTTTTGTAAAAATTATTTAAGGTCACGGAGCGGTCGTATAAGCATTTCACTGCATATCGTACTGTGTATGACTGTGTATGTGACAAATAAAATTTGAATTTGAATACATTACCCATAACACCATGGTCAAGGTCTATAAATAGACCTCATGTCCTTTGTTTGGCCTTTTTTTTTTTTTTTTATTGGTGAGGTGTGGGTGGTTGAGTGGACACCTAACCAGGTCCTTTGAGTCCAGTTCTAAGGATGCGTTAAGTAAGTTTGGGTTTGTTAATTGTATGGCTTATATTTGCTTATTTTATTTATTTGGACTGGGTTCAATATTTTTATTGATAATGTTTGTTGATTATTGTATGAGTTTGATTTCTTCTCTGTATTGTTTATAGTGACTAAAGACCATCATCCTGAACAACTTGTTTATCCTGTTCATTTCATCCTGTTATTCCTGTTCATCCTAACATCTGCCTATTTACATCTTGGGATTTGTATCATGTGATTCCTTAAGCTTCATGTGAACTGTTTAAGATCTAAGTATTCAGTAACTCAAAGTAATAAAAAAAAAGCAAAGGACTGCAGTTTCCATTGTTTTAATCAGACACACCACAAAGTTTCTACAATTCCCACGAACTCTGGATATTTAACATCTAAGATCCAAGTAGTTTTTTGTGTACTTCTACTTTTTAAAGTGGTTTTTAAAATCTGTAATTTAACTTTTACTTAAGTTTGTTTTGTTTGAAGTATTGTAATTTGCTACATTTTAAATCACATGCGCTACTGAGTAAAACAAATGAATGAAAATGCAAAAATTATTATGCTTTGTATAAATGCTTCGTTGCGCTCGCGTGTGTTTATCGTGTCCTGATCGCGCGCCGCTCCAGACTCCACTCCAGGTTTTCTGACTGTCCCCACATCGGCATCTACCTGACGTTCCACACGTTCGCTTCTGCCCTGAGAGTGACGTCATCAACCAGCGCCACCATAGGAAAGCGGAATGAGATTGTGATTTTGGCGTTTTGATATTCGGTTGTGACTTTTTGCCTCCCATTGACTTTGATTATTGCTTTGGTTGGTCTTTGTATATATTTGTAAATAATTTCCCTGTATGTTTGTGCACTCACCAGTAGTTGGGGTGTGGCTGCCATTTATTTTAGGAAGAGGGAATTTATTCACTATTTTTGGTTTAGGGAGTCAGGGAAGGTACCGGTGTTATGCGCTGTGACGTGCCTAGGGTAAATTATAATAGTAATATCATATTTGATAATAGTAATAAACCTATGAATTTCTGTTCTGATATAATATCCGATAGAGATTCTATAGCGGAGGCAATCTGTGGCAAGGGAGCATTTTGTTTGTGGTGTTGTTGTATCTATCTACTAAATATAAATACCATTTAGTTTATTATTTTGGTCTGGGTCCACCCTGTATCTGATCCTCCTTCTGTTGTGTGTGTGTATTTTTTGTAAAGCAATACAAACGTCATTATTTCATTAGTTAATGACTGGATCTAGTTCTTTCTGCCATATACCACCATTTCCATACAGTTTAAAATAGAACCCTGAACCATCCTTTGCTGTACGGCCCAACTATATCTGCTCTTTTTTTTTTTTTTTAACTACGCTAGAATTCCTCATCAAACCCCTGCTGTTAAAAAAAAAAAAAAAACCTACTCAGTAACGTTTACTCTGGGTAAATTTTTTATGAGCTACTTTTACTTGAGTAGATTTTTATAAAATTCTCTTTTTTGTAAAATTTCACTGAAGTAACAGTACTTTTACTTGAGTACAAAATTTTAGTACTCTTTCCACCTCTGGAAAGTAACATAAAATGGAAATATTGTAAAATATTGTGTTGTATAAGTAGAAGTAACTAAAACTAATGTTTAATTTTCTATATTATTATTCAATATACATTTTCTATATCTTCAATAGCATATAATAGGTATATCTTCTATACCTTTCACAGCACCATCACCACTAAAGAAGAGAAGTTGAACGGAGAAGACAAAGGAGAGGAGGTAAATGTTAGCAATTTATTATACTGTTACAGGAGTATTAAATGTGTAACCACTTTATCAAAGATCCCACCATATTAGTTTGTTAGCACAAGTTCAGGAAAGCAACGAATAAGCAAAATGAGTTTGATTGACCTTGATTTTGATAGTTTGAGCGCATTGGCCAGGGAGCATTTATTGAAAACAGTAACTAATCAGAATCATCTAGGGAATAAAAGCCCAGCCAAATGTTGAATTTTTAAATAGAGCAAAAGGTCCTGGTGCAGATTTTATTAATCTGGCTATGTACAGTGCATTTCTAAAAATTAGAATATCATGGAAAAAGTTAATCCTCTTACAGAATTTATTTTTTAAAAAGTGTCTTCTTTAAAAAGTGTGTACCATTTAAATGTTTTATTGTGGTTAAAAGTCTCATCACCATACTGTAAATGTCAGAATTAAATATATTTTTTGTCGTTCCAGAGAATTTTCATCACTGCTTGTTTTGACTTGAACACCACTCGTAGATCAGTATGATTAGTCCAAAAAGTATGTACAGTATTTGAATAGAACTACTACTTTACCAGTCTACTAGCCTTTACAATAAGAGTCACACTTGTATTTACTTGGAAACCATGATTCCTTTTTTAGGTTCTAGCTTGTGGGATGGCAGTGTGAGCACTGCACATTTGTCGTATCATTAAAAGGCTGTTTAATCATTATCGAGTGAAACATGGTACCTTTGGTCATGGATAATCAGTGTCCTATTTTCATTTAGACTGTTATTGCTCCTTTAATACCCGGGGACGCCTAATACACACATTTGTATAAATCACAGGAAACTGAAGAGTGCGAAGGTGTGTGTGTGACAAAAGACTACTTTCCACATATTAACCGTATAATGTCTGTGACAGATGTTATGTTTGAGAGACTATTTAATAAAAAGATCAATTAATCTCACTGTTTTTATGATCTTGTATGTCATTTGCAAAGTAAACCATGTTGAGTTTGGACTTCATGTCTTGTCAAATTTGGCAAATAAATGTTTAATTAAAATGGTAATGTGTGTATTGTTTCTTTGTTTATAATTTGGAGTCATTAGATACATTGACCTTTATTACTGTTTGTAAAGGGTGAATATAGTTTAAAAATTAAGTGTAACATATTAATTCTGTTATAGACCAGTATTAATTAAATTATTAAATTATATTTAGTAAATGTGGCACATTTGATTATTAAATAACAGTCTAATTTTTTGTTTTTTCCACCTTGCATTTCAGTTATATCTACTCAATTATTTTCATTTAGATTTAGATGGATTTGGAGCCTATCACAGGAGACTTAGGGCACAAGGCTGGGTCCACCCCGGACGGGGTGCATGTAGTTATTCAGCTCTACTTAAATTTTTTTACTAACTTTTACTCAATTCAAGTATATTTATGTGATTTTGCAACTTTTATATTTACTCAATGCTTTTAAGTGTGAAATGTTTCACCAGAAATCTGAGTACAGAAAGAGCGCTGGGTTTGCTTTGAATACAGTAATTGTATGTTTGAATACAATGATTGTATGTGATCGTATGCTGACCAGTAATTGTAAATATGATCATATCACACCAATCCTGTATTCTCTCCACTGGCTTCCGGTACAATTCCGGATTCAGTTTAAACTTTTGGTGTTTGTTTTTAATGCTATTCATGGTCTGGCACCTTTCTACCTATGTGAGACAGTAAATCTTTATCAACAAAGTAGAGTCTTGCGTTCTGCTAACCAAAACCTGTTAGTGGTCCCTCGGTCAAAATCCAAACAATGGGGTGATCGCTCCTTCGCAGTGGCTGGTCCTGATCTGTAAAACAGTATAAACAGTAAATCCCTAGTTGCACACTAAACATAATTCAATATAGAGATATTGCACATGTGAGAGAAAAAGGAAAAGGTATTGCACAAATTGTATGGGTAAATCAGAAATTGCACTTGAAAAGTGCTATGGCCCAAGGTCATTGGTAAATATTCCACAGGTAAATTATACGTGTGTACATACATAAATAAAAGAAATTGTATGTGTGTGCCCTGTGATGGACTGTTCAGGGTGTACACCGCCCCGTGCCCTAAGTCTCCAGGGATAGGCTCCAGGCCCCCTGTATACAAGATAAAATGGTATAGATGATGAGTGAGAGTGAGTGAGTGAATGAGTGAGTGAATTTGTGAGGTTGAAAAACAATGATGGTATTTTTAACACTTGAAAATATTTTGAACAGCAATTTAGTAACTTGAATATTTTTGCACTGAATTTTAAATGCTTGAATTATATTTTTACTTGAAATATACCACACTATACTGCAGTGTAAAAAATTTTAAGCATCGTACTGTAAATGCTGCAAGGATGTTTTCAATTCAGATCAAATTGCAATGCAGAAAAATTCAAATGTTTTCATTGCAACAAGTTTTCGTTCAGTTCATATAATTCAACATGTTATTTTGCTTTGGGAAATTTTGGCACTGTTATACTTCCATAGGTTAGCACTGTGAGGATGAGGGTTTGATTCCCCTCAGATCTGAATGCATGTTCGTCCTATGCTTAGTTGGTTTCCTCAAGGTTCTGTAAAGCCCTAAGGGCAGCGGTGAAGGGCACCGAATGGGAGGCTTCGAGCGAACCTGTCGGGAGAGTGTCGGGCTGCGGCAGATAATCCTCTGATGTGGTTTCGCTTGGAACTCAGCAGGGTTCTCGGAGTCTGCAGACAGAGAGAGAGATGGATGGATGGATGGATGGATGGATGGATACAAGGCAAAAAACTGAACGTTAGCAATCGCGTCTCTGATCTCATGCTTTTTACGCACCACCGAACTGGAGCTCCGCTCTCCTTTTATAGCCAGCGGAGTACTCCAGAACGGTGAATGGAAATGGGAAGCCAGCCGTGAACAGTTACGGCTGCCCCGCCCCTTTTCAAATGTCCTTAGTGCCGAAGTGCTGGTAGGTGCGCGGGGTTGAACAGAGCACGGAGAAGGTGTACGGTTCTCAGTACTTCAAAGATATGCAGATTGGGCTCATTTGTTTTCGCAGTGTGTGTGTGTGTGTCCTGTGATGGGTTGGTACCCTGCCTCGTGCACAACGTTTCCTAATATAGGCTCCAGGCCCCTGCAACCCTGTTTAGACACGACTCACCTCTGCCTCTGATGCAACGTGATTGGTCCAACATTTGGGTGGCCCGCCTTCTACTTCTTACATCTCTTTCATTTTTTCTCTGAACATCAATCAGCGGCAAATCGGTGTCGACGCACAGGACTGAAACCTGCTGGATTTTACGACTATATTGACATATATACTGTATATACCAAGACTTTGAAACTGAAATGCCTGGTTTTAATTCAGTTTGATTCAATTCAATTTTAATTGTATAGTGCTTTTAACAATTGACATTGTCGCAAAGCAGCTTTCCACAAGCAAAAGAATTATTTAAGTTTGTATGAAATGTGAACATGTATGAATCAAAATGATAGACTGTCCCTGCTGAGCAAGCCGAAGACGACGGCGACAGTTGCAAGGAAAAACTCAGTGTAGGGCCTCCTTTTTGCGGCCAATACAACATCAGTTCGTCTTGGGAATGACATATACAAGTCCTGCACAGTGGCCAGAGGGATTTTGAGCCGTTCTTTTTGCAGAATAGTGTCCAGGTCACTACGTGATGCTGGTGGAGGAAAACGTTCCCTGACTCGCTCCTCCAAAACACCCCAAAGTGTCTCAATAATATTTAGATCTGGTGACTGTGCAGGCCATGGGAGATGTTCAACTTCACTTTCATGTGCATCAAACCACTCTGTCACCTGTCTTGCTGTGTGTATTGGTGCATTATCATCCTGATACATGGCACCGCCTTCAGGATACAATGTTTCGGTAGTCATGGAAGTGACCTGCCCATCTAGCACTAGTATTGGGCCTAAGGAATGCCATGACATTGCAAACCATCACTGATCCACCCCCATGCTTCACTCTGGGCATGAAACAGTCTGGGTGGTATGCTTCTTTGGGGCTTCTAGACACCGTAACTCTCCCGGATGTGGGAAAGACAGTGACGGTGGACTCATCAGAGAACAATATATTTCACATTGTCCACAGCCCAAGATTTTCTCAGCTGGCACCATTGAAACCGACATTTGGCATCGGCACGAGTGACCAAAGATTTGGCTATAGCAGCCCGGCCGTGTACATCGACCCTGTAGAGCTCCCGAAGAACAGTTTTGGTGGAAACAGGAGAGTTGAGGTGCACATTTAATTCTGCAGTAGCTGTGGTTTTATGTTTTTTGGATACAATCAGGGTTAGTACCCGGACATCCCTTTCAGACAGCTTCCACTTGCGTCCACAGTTACTCCTGTTGGATGTGCTTAGTCCTTCTTGGTGGTATGTTGACGGAACCCTGGATACCGTGGTTCTTGATACATCACAAAAACTTGCTGTCTTGGCCACCAGGCTGGTCAAATTTAGGCATGAAATCTCCAACACTAAATTGGCCAGTGTTTCAGTTCATTGTCCAACCCCTGTATAGTTGTTTACTTTATTCCTTCAGAGTATTTACAGTAAGTTGTTGCTTGCTGTGTTGAGAGTATATTTTTATATACAGAAGAATGTGTCCTTTTCCCAACACAACTTAGAAAATATGAATAAATAAACTTTATTTCATTTATTTTAACTAACAATATAAACCCTATTAACAGATGAAAATAATGATAAAAAATACACTTATTTTATGGCTGTTTCTGTTACCTAATAATAATAATAATAATAATAACTTAGACTGCTTATTTGGAGTAGATCTTACTTCTTTCTATCACTAGGTCTTGGTATTATTTTGTAATGTTCAAAGAGCTGCAATCTCAAATACAAACATAATTACACAAGCATGGAATTTCATACTTTTAAAATGCATCATTCAAAGAAACACGATTATTGAAATTAGAAATCCAAACCAGCATAAAGAACACAAAGAGGATAAATATTAAACTGTTTATTTTTGTATGTTTAAATAACTGGAATAATCATAAATAAAATAGTGTTACGTTCATTTTGAGATGGGGTGAGATGGGGGGGGGAGCAGATGAGGAGGCAGTTGGGGCGAATCCCACATTCATATGGTAGCAATTCCAAGCTTATCAACAATTGTGCAGTAAGAATAGTGCTGACACCTGAATCAATGCATGAATGTATTGAATATATTGCTGTAAACCTGATTTTTTAACTTGCATTTGGCCTCCATTGTTTACAAGTCAACTAAATCTTGGCCTTCTAGTTTGAATACCTGAACATGATTCATAGTTAAAAATGTAAGTAAATTGCACACAGAATATTGATATATTCAAGTCAAAATACTGCTCAGGTTTATTTTTTTATTTTTTTACTTTTATGAATGAAAGCTTTTCTGTCCAGGCATATTCTTTTTCAATTTTATGTGAAGTTGAACACCATATAAGTGTATTTGGAAATCACATGGATCGAAATGGGAGGGATCCCCATCATCTGTGCTCCTGCCCAGTTAGAAGTGTAACAATACCCACTGTGTGAAGTGAGACGTAAAGGAGTCCAGCTGCACTCCAGATCAATCCATTATTTTGATCTCACCTTACACTAGAAGAGTGTGTTGAGCTACAACTTACATATATATTTATACAACACACATACATATAATTTTACATCTTTCTGCTAAGAGACAATAAGCGCATTTATTTGCTGTTTTTCGTATTGTTCCCGCGAAAGTTCCTCGTCTGTTTGTAACAGCGTTTTAGATTATATTTTGTTTAGTTTTTAAAAAAAAATTTTTTATAATTATATATTTTTCCCGTTTTTACTAAATAACAAACTAGTTTTTACTCTTTAATACTACTGGACTTTATCCGTTTTTTTGCGCTTTTTGAGACAACGCGCCTATCATCTGACCAACAACAAGCAAATCCATCAGCAAATAATCACAACTCCGGCACAAAGGTACGTTATCATGTCTACCATTCAGCTCGCTCAGTGTGTGGAGTGCAGGATGTTTAGACATTCTTCCTCCGTCATTAGTGATAATTTTATTTGTGATAGGTGTGTGTTAGTTAGCACCCTGACGGAGAAGATATTAGCATTAGAGGAGCGCATCCAGACTTTAGAGAGGGTTAGAGAGCGCGAGAGCAGCGTTAATCCTGTAGCGGAAAGTCTGGGTGCCACAGGTGGAGATAATCATCCCCCGACTCCGGCAGTAGAGCCCTCACAGCGGGGCGAGTGGGTGACGACTCGGCGGCATACTCGTTCAGCCAAAGCTAACGCTAAGGTGGAGCCCACCGGAGCACACCTCTTCTGCGCTTCACGTGTCCAACAGGTTCGCTCTCCTCAGTGATGCACCCGCTGAGAAACCTGAAAGAGCTCTGGTTATAGGAGACTCTATACTGAGACATGTGAAATTAGCTAGGCCTTTAGGGGCGCCAGCGGTAGTGGTCAGGTCCGGGAGCCAGAGCACCGGACATAGCAGGTAATCTTAGGGCTCTAGGTCAGCATAGGTTCTCTAAGATAGTGGTACATGCTGGAGCTAACGATATACGCCTTCGTCAGTCAGCGGTTAGTAAGGGTAACTTTACAGAGGTGTTTAAAATAGCGAAGGCAATGTCCGAAGAAGTGGTTTCCTCTGGTCCCATCCCAATGAGACGTGGCGACATAGCTTACAGCAGGTTATGGTCGCTGAACCGCTGGATGTCCAGGTGGTGCTCCGAAAACAACGTGGGCTTCATATAGAGTTTAATGATCTTTAATTTTGACATTTTAAACCTTAAATTAAAGACAAAGTTTGTTTTTGAACAGTAAAACTTCTCTAAATATCCAAAATATAAATAAATAAGCAAAACAATTGTTGTACCCTTATTATATTGGATGGCATCTGTTATAGTGCTGGTTGTTGAGGAGTGCTCTTTCTAAATAAAAATAAATAAAAGCATTTGAGTATGCAAAATACAGCATTTTAACAATAATTACAGATATTGCTAGCTGATAGAGAACGAACAGCCAATCAGAAGTAGTGTATGGAAGTCTATGATTGGCTGGTTTTGTGGCAGTTTTGTAACACTGGACAAAGTTGATCAAGCGTACAGGCAGAGTGGAGCGCACACAGAAAATAAATGTTGCTTGCGCGTGAAGGCAGAGTCGAGTGCGCACAGAATCGAGAAGTCGCGCGTGCGCGGAGAACATGGTGAGCGCGCAGTGGAGACACTGCACGCGCATAGAGTGCTTTGTCTGCTCTCAAAATGTCACACCGCGCGCTCAGAATTGTGGCAGGAATATAACGCCATAGGGGCACGCTTTTTCCTGCAGACGCTTCTGTAACCTCCAATGCGCGAGCGGCTGTGTATGTGTGCATCTTTATGTATTTGTGCATCTTGTGGTCGCGCTCCTCAGTAACGTGAGCAGTCCAACTAATCGATAACGGCATTCGTTGACAACGAATTTCATTATAGATAATTATCGATTTTATCGATTAGTTGTTGCAGCCATACATATATATAAGTTTAGTATGTCATTTTAATCTGTAAAGGGTCTACTTTTATCTATGTATACTCACTATATGAACAAAACTTTGTACCTTTGTAAAATAAAGAAAATAAACAGGGTGCGCTTTCAGCCATTTCAGTCTCCGTGAATATCGTTCTGAAAACTTCTAAAGGTTTTAATAATAAAAACCTTCATTTAAAAACTTTGAAGGGTGGGGGCGCAGAGGAAAGTTCACCTTTCCCAAAAGGAGGGGAAATCCATCCAGTGGTGTGCTAAACACCTTGACTTTCTTACAAATAGCGGCGCACATTTCATTTACAATATTATAAACACAGAGCTATAATTTATTTAATTTTGTTTTATAATAAAAATGGTAATAAAAACAAATAAATGATTATGTGGAGGTGAATTGGTTTTGTGAGTGACAGTAGGGGGGGATGGGGAATCAGTTGATTGTCGATTTCAAAATAGACAGCGATGGAGAGAAAAAGGCCAAAGCTGTCAAGTGCCCAATTTAGAAAAAAGAGAAAGGAAGAAGAAGAGAAACGAGCAAAAGATAAAGGTACACCCTAAAAAATGCTGCTGGATAAATAATGGACCAATTACTGTACATGCTGGATTAATTTAACACAGCAAAATGGGTTATTTATTTAACCCAGCAAGATATATAAACTATTCAATCCAAATGCTAGGTCATATTTAACTATAATGCTGTTTTAATTCTACCTCACAAATAGGTTATTATTTTTTTATGTTTTACATGTCTACGACTAAAACAGTTAAATTACTTTGATATACTGGTCTATTACAAAAAAAAACCTCTAAGTTTAGCAAACCATACATGTATGCAATAAACAACGCCCAATTAATTGTACAAACCATAGAAAAAATATTTATATTTATTTTTCAAAAGCACAAGATCAGATAATACAAAAGTTAAACAGCGACATCATTACGATACTATTACTCAGGAGCACTAATGCCTGAGAGCAGTGCTGGTCATTATCTCCCCACATCAGAATGTAGGGGTTCGGCCTTGACACTTCAGCCTGCTGGAGATATTCCACGGTGTCGGTTCCAACCTTAGAAAGAAAGAAATTAAAGAAAGCAAACGTTTATGGAAAAATCGAAAGGGTTGGCTAGTATGCATATTTGTAAGAAGATTAGTGTTTTGTAACACCTCAGCTTTTTATATGTGGTTGCTAACGCTAGCAACCTAGCTAAATGTTAGCATCATGCTGGCACTACAGTTAACAGTTTAGCTTTCATTCATCACTTCACCATCTTCATACACCCTGCAAGCATTCTACAAAGAAAGCTGAAAAGCTCAGACATTTTTGCAGTTTCTTTCATACACAGGTGGGGTTCTTTGGTTTGGCTAGCTAGCAGCCATTGTCAGATACATTAGCATGCTATAGCACAGACTAGACTGAAAGTTTGAGTGTAATGTTAACACGGTAACAGTAATAAATGTTACATACAGTGAACAAATTCAGTCATATGTGAGTGAAAGTGTGTATACAGACCTTGTATTAAATGTTTACATTTCCTCTTAAATGTGTGAGGAGCAAGCACCCTCAACAGCAGTCCAAAAAAAAAAAGACACAAAGTTGACACAGCCTCTGAATACACTCCCCCTCCCCCCACGGCTTAGCAAACACACGAAACTCTGCTCGTGCGCGCGCAATTTGACACTGACACACGCACGCACAGACACTCTCTCGCCTTTTCACCTCTTCTCCGGCTTCACAAACACACACAACACTCTGCTCTGTCGCGATTCTTTTGAAAGGTAAGGTGCTGGTTAAATTTTTTTTATTTTTTTACAGCAGTGATTCCCTTAGTATGCGCTTACGCCAGGTCAGAGAGATTTCTTTTTTTCCCTGTTAAAACTGTGTTTCCGTGTTTGTGTGTGTCCGTTTGTTGTGAAACTTAAGTGATTCCTTTCGTATGCGCTCATGCCTGTCTCGCTTTTTTCTGTTAAAACAGTGTTTTCGCTGTGCTTATGCGTTTCTTGTGAAACTTAAAAAGTGAGTCTGTTAATATACGCTCATGCCAGTCTCAGAAAGATTTATTTTATTCCTGTTAAAATGGTGTTTCCGTTGTGTGTGTGTGTGTGTGTGTGTTTGTTGTGAATCTTAAAAAGCGAGGTGGGGAGAGGGAGGAGGAGTGTTACTGTGTAAAACGAGGTCAAGTCAATTTTATTTATATAGCGCTTTTAACAATTGACATTGTCGCAAAGCAGCTTTACATAATAAAAAGAAGTAAGTTTGTATGCAATGTGTATGAATCAAAATTATAAGATTGTCCCTGATTAGCAAGCCGAGGGCGACGGTGGCAAGGAAAAACTCCCTGAGATGGTAATAGGAAAAAACCTTGAGAGGAACCAGACTCAACAGGGAACCCATCCTCATCTGGGTGATAACGGATAGCAGGGATTGATCAGCATAATAATGTGTACTGGAAGTTCAGTGTAACAGGAGATGTGTTAAAATTAAAAGGAGTCCAGTTTGTTCCTGGAGGCTCAGGTAGACTGTAGGAGATTCCAGTCCTGAGCAATCAATTTACTGAAGTCACAGGTCCCCAGAGCATCAATCGATGATAGGACAGTCTTAATGGAAACCATCCCCAGCCACCATACGAATCCAGGCAGACCACACGGGGCATCTATGCGACGAGATCTCCAACCAGAAGCAGGACTCCAGGACGGGTTAGACGGCTCCATAGCTCGACAGCTAAAGAAAGGAGAGAGAGAGGAGAGAGCAGAAAAGGAGAGAACAGAAAATAAGGAGAGATGGCAGTTAGGTATGGTCACAGTCAACATGTATAAGGTGAATGTATATTAGTGCAAGGTGCAAGCAGGGACTCCGGCAGGACTAACTATAACAGCATAACTAAAAGGGAGAGCCAGAAGGAAACACAAACATGAGGGCTCCCTGAGATGTAAAGCAACCAATCACCTCACCGTCAACAAACCTGAGTGAACAATGAGAGTGGGGAGGACAGCATCTAAACATACCAGTTCACCAGAATACTCTACGTCCATGAGTCCCCCAGATCTGCTCCTTTACCTAAGGTTAATCTATTTACAAAAATGCTTGGATAAATAAATAGGTTTTTAGCCTAGACTTAAACACTGAGACTGTGTCTGAGTCCCGAACATTAATAGGAAGACTATTCCATAACTTTGGGGCTTTGTAAGAAAAAGCTCTGCCCCATTTTAATAATACGTGGTACTGACAGGCAGCCTGCATTCTTTGATCGAAGTACGAGTGGCGGATCGTAAGACACTAACAGTTCACTCAATGGCAAATGTTTAAATGTCAAAAGTAGCATCTTAAAATCGATGCGAAATTTCACAGGGAGCCAATGCAGTGTAGATAAGATAGGGGTGATGTGTTCGTATCTTCTGGTTCTAGTGAGAACTCTCGCTGCTGCATTCTGTACTAACTGAAGCTTGTTTATACACCTAGTTGAACAACCAGACAGTAAGGCGTTACAATAGTCCAACCTAGAGATGATAAAAGCATGAACTAGTTTTTCTGCATCATTTAGTGACAATATGTTTCTTATCTTGGCAATATTTCTAAGGTGAAAGAAAGCTATCCTGGTAATATTATCTACATGTGCTTCAAACGAAAGGCTGGAATTTATAATCACACCAAGGTCTTTTACTGTTGCACTTGATGGAACAGAAAGGCCATCTAAAGTTACAGTGTGATCAGAAAGCTTACTTCTAGCTACTTGTGGTCCTATGACCAGAACTTCTGTCTTATCAGGATTAAGCAGAAGAAAATTAATTAACATCCAATCTCTAATGTCCTGCACACACTGCTCAATTTTAGCAAACTGGTTTTTCTCATCTGGTTTTGCTGAGACATATAATTGTGTGTCATCAGCATAACAATGAAAACTAATACCATGTTTACGAATTATGTTGCCCAGAGGAAGCATGTAAAGGGAAAAAAGCAGTGGGCCTAAAACTGAGCCCTGTGGAACACCAAACTCCACTTGAGAACATGAGGAATGGTCACCATCTAAATCTACAAACTGATAACGATCAGTCAAATAGGATCTGAGCCACAAGAGGGCAGTTCCCTTAATTCCTACTACCTTTTCTAATCTGTGTAGGAGAATACTATGATCAATGGTGTCAAAAGCTGCACTGAGGTCCAGTAACACAAGTATAGTGATCAGCAACCCTGATCAGAGGCCTATAGGAGGTCGTTTGCTACTTTAACAAGTGCTGTCTCTGTGCTGTGATGAGGCCTAAATCCTGACTGAAACAGTTCATTTATGCTATTTCTGTGTAGATGTGAACATAGCTGCAGTGATACTACCTTTTCCAAAATCTTGGAGATGAAGGGAAGGTTTGATATCGGCCTGTAATTAGAAAGCAGACAGGGGTCAAGGTCAGGTTTCTTGATTAGCGGTTTAATAACGGCTAATTTAAAGGATTTGGGAACATACCCACTACTGAGTACAGGTTGACGATTTTGAAGAAGAGATGAGTGAAATTAGTTCCCTCGCTTCAAGGGGAGTAAAGTAATCTAAGTTCTGATGTGATGTGGTTAGTTCATCTGAATTATTTAAATTGTCTGGTTTCAAAGCCTGAATTTTTTGCCTAATATTTATGATTTTGTTATTGAAAAAGTTCAAGAAATCCTCACTACTGCATGATGTTGTGGAGATTTCTGCAGTGGTCTTGTTTTTAGTTAATTTAGCTACGGTATTAAATAAAAATCTCGGGTTGTTTTTGTTATTTTCTATAAGAGTGGAGAGATACGTTGATCTAGCATCACTGAGGGCTTGTTTATAGTTCAGGATGCTCTCCTTCCAAGCTATTTTGAATACTATCAATTTAGTTTGGCGCCATTTATGTTCGAATTTTCGAGCGGTTTGTTTTAAAGTACGTGTGTGGTCATTATACCAAGGAGCGAGTTTCTTATCTCTAATCATTTTCCTTTTAACTGGAGCTACATTATCTAAGCTATAACGAAGTGCTGACTCTAGATATTCATTCGCCTGTTCGAGTTCTGTGAAGTCAGATGGCAATCCAATCAAAGTTGATAATTCTGGAAGATTATTGATAAAGCTCTGTGCGGTATTTGATGTATATGTACGTTTAAGGTGGAAGCGCGGTGCTGTACATACATTATTACTATGACACGCTTTAATCGAGACTAGGTAGTGATCCGAGATAACTTCAGACTGTGGAATTGTGGTTATATTTCCTATACTTAATCCGAAGGATAATATTAAATCTAAAGTGTGACCTGCTTTATGAGTGGGTCCTACTACACACTGATTTACTCTTACTGAGTACAGTATGGACAAGAATGCTGTTCTCAGAGGGTCTTCTGGATTCTCAAAATGAATATTAAAGTCTCCAGCAATTAACGCTTTGTCTACAGAAACAACAAGGTTTGAGAGGAAATCTGCAAATTCGCAGAGAAACTCCGAGTACGGCCCTGGGAGTCTGTAAATGATGATTAGCGGGATCGACTGAGCTGACTTTATGTTACTATAGAGAACTTCAAATGCATTAGATTTAAAACTGTTTTTGTACGAGAAACAGATTATCGTTATAAATAACTGCGACTCCTCCTCCTCTACCAGTTAGCGGAGGCTGGTGTATGTAGCTGTATCCAGGAGGACTAGCTTCATTTAGAGCTACATACTCGTCCTGTTTAATCCAAGTTTCTGTTAAACGTAATATATCAAACTCCTGATCTGTGATAGTTTCATTAACAATAACTGCTTTAGATGCAAGAGATCTAATATTTAACAGTCCTAGCTTCAGATCAGAGGTGCCGGCTGCGCATTCAGTGTGATCTGAGTTTGTGGTATCTATGTTAATTAAATTACTAAACCCGATTTTCTGAGTCTTTCTAAATTTATGTTTATGTTTAGCTCGGGGAACAGACAGTCTCAATATGATATGAACCCTGAGTGACGACTCTATGCAGCTAGCAGACGGTTGGTTTAGCCTGTCTGTCTGCTGGCCTGGGCTCTGGATTGTCACCGATTAACTAGGCCTCTTCTGAGACTATGTGCTATACTGCAAGAAATGAGAGCAGCACCTTCCCGAGTGGGATGGACACCGTCTCACCCTAACAGGCCAGTTTTGCCCTCAAAGGTCTTCCAATTGTCTATGAAGCCCACGTTGTTTTCGGAGCACCACCTGGACATCCAGCGGTTCAGCGACCATAACCTGCTGTAAGCTATGTCGCCACGTCTCATTGGGATGGGGCCAGAGCAAACTACTTCTTCGGACATCGCCTTCGCTATTTTAAACACCTCTGTAAAGTTACCCTTACTAACCTCTGACTGACGAAGGCGTATATCGTTAGCTCCAGCATGTACCACTATCTTAGAGAACCTATGCTGACCTAGAGCCCTAAGATTACCTGCTATTATTGCTATGTCCGGTGCTCTGGCTCCCGGGATACACCCGACCACTGCCGCTGGCGCCCCTAAAGGCCTAGCTAATTTCACATGTCTCAGTATAGAGTCTCCTATAACCAGAGCTCTTTCAGGTTTCTCAGCGGGTGCATCACTGAGGAGACCGAACCTGTTGGACACGTGAAGCGCAGAAGAGTTGTGCCCCGGTGGGCTAGCCTTAGCGTTAGCTTTGGCTGAACGAGTATGCCGCCGAGTCGTCACCCACTCGCCCCGCTGTGAGGGCTCTACTGCCGGAGTCGGGGGATGATTATCTCCACCTGTGGCACCCAGACTTTACGCTACGGGAATAACGCTGCTCTTGTGCTCTCTAACCCTCTCTAGAGTCTGGATGCGCTCCTCTAATGCTACTATCTTCTCCGTCAGGGTGCTAACTAACACACACCTATCACAAATAAAATTATCACTAATGACGGAGGAAGAATGTCTAAACATCCTGCACTCCACACACTGAGCGAGCTGAATGGTAGACATAATAACGTACCTTTGTGCCGGAGTTGTAATTATTTGCTGATGGATTTGCTTGTTGTTGGTCAGATGATAGGCACGTTCTCTCATAAAGTGCAAAAATCCAGATAAAGTCCAGTAGTATTAAAGCGTAAAAACTAGTTTGTTATTTAGTAAAAACGGGAAAAATATATAATTATAAAAAACTAAACAAAATATAATCTAAAACGCTGTTACAAACAGACGAGGAACTTTCGTGGGAACAATACGAAAAACAGGAAGCTACGTCACCAAACAGGAAACTGTGTCTGTGTCTGGAGGCGAGGGAAGGGGCTAATTCTACAAACACTCCCACACTCACACGGCGCCTGCGCGCACCAACGGAAACACTTATCTGTCAGGATTTATTTGTACTTTTTTTTAAAGGTAAAGTGCAGATTAATTTGTTTTATTTTCATTTTATAGATTGTATTAATTATTTTTATGTATAAAAAATAATGGGCTGTGGAACGAATAATTTGAGTTTTCATTATTTCTTATGGGAACTGATGATTTGGTTTACGAGTGTTTTGGAATATGAGCCCACCTCTGGAATGAATAATGCTCGCAATCCAAGGTTCCACTGTATTTTATTCTTAATAAACGTAATATGTAAAAGACAGTATATTTATTTAAGTTCCAAGATTTTTTTGTGATATTGAAAGTTTTGAGTGATTTGTGTAATAAAATAACATTGTATTCTGCAAAATTTTGATTTTGTGTAATCTTTTTTAATTGTATGTGAGGTGGTCTCGGCCAGGGAGTAAATTAGTGTAGAACCTCCACTGGTGACAAACGTGCAACAAAAAATAAATCAGTAAGGAGGCAAACACTTTTTCACACCACCGTATACATTTTCATCCCACTCCATTAGAGACGGTTGATTTTTTTCTCTTCCTAAATGGTTTGTCATCCTCTATATTGCATTTTGTCTCCTAACAACAGTATAAAAATGAACAACACTTGATAACCACTACCACAGAATCACTATACGAGTACACGTGTATCAATTCTATTTTGTTGTTGTATAGCAACAAATCTCATTTCTGCAGCTTCTCAAAGAGTTCAAACTGTCCACAGTTTATGTCATTGAACTTAATATACATGTTTCTGAAACATGTCAACATGTCAAAGACTTGGTTATACATTTAGGTGAGTTTTACTTGGTCTCATATCCAACAAGTACAGTAGTGAATAATAATTCACATATACATAAAACATTTGAAAATTTGAATATTGTGAAAAATGTCAATATTGGAGACTCGTGGTGTCACACTCTAATCAGTTAATTAACTCAAAACACCTGCAAAGATGTGAAAGCCTTTAAATGGTCTCTCAGTCTGTTTCAGTCGGCTGGCTGTTCACAGAGTGCTATATCGAAGCACATTAATGGAAAGTTGAATGGAAGGAATAAATGTGGTAGGAAAAAGGTCTAATTTTCCAGGATATTGAATTTTGTGGTTTCATTAGCTGTAAGCCACAATCATCCAAATTAAAAGAAATAAACACTTAAAATATACCATTCTGTGTTTAATTAAACTATATAATGAGTTTAATTTTTTAATTAAATTACTTCAATGAATAAACAATTTGATGATATTCTAATGTATTGAGATGCAGCTGTATTCTTCCTGATGACACGAAACGCAACCAGCAGCTTTCACTCCTGTACAGCCAAATACACTTAAAAAAAAAATTAAAAAAACAACAAAAAAGAAACCGTCAAATACCGATTGTTCCTTGGTCAAGTGAAAAGATATTGTTTTCAAATTATTACCCAAGTATGTAATATTATAACATTTTGCTGTGCATATTTTATCCCATTTTATCTTCAGATGTTAGTGCTAATATGTAAGCATTATTAATTTATGTACATTTACATGTAATAGGATTATTTTTTGCTGTTGTTCTTCGTGACAACATGGTATATTCAACATACACAAACATTCAGACAAGACAAAAGCATTACCATGGTTATAGACAAATATAATACAATATCATAAGCAGAAATTTGATGGATATTAATTTAATGATGTGGATTTAACAGCATCTAACTTGGCATAAAAACATATTCCTGATTTTCTGGAGGGCATATTTGTCATACTTAAATAATTAAAATCATTAAACAAATTGTAATATTACACAAAGATAACTCAAGTAAATAAAAAAAAACACTGTTTTTAACTGACGATTTCTTTTATTAAGGGAAAAAATCTCTCCAAATCTGCTGGTCCTTATGTGAATAAAGTAATTGCCCCTAAACCTAATAACTGGTTGTTTACCCTTGGCAGCAACACCTGCAATCACACAAAACTGGCAATAAGTCTTTCACATCACCGTGGAGGAAACTCTTCTATGCAGTATTATTTTAATTCAGATACACTGGAAGGTTTTTGAGTGTGAACGGCCTGTTTAAGGATCTCAATCAGATTCGGGACTTTGACTAGGCCACTCACAAAAATTACCATTACCATTTGAGCCATTCAGAGGTGGACATGGCGGTGTGCTTGTCCTGCTGCATAACCCAAATGTGCTTTAGCTTGAGGTCACAAACTGATGATGGACATTCTCCTTCAGGATTTTCTGGTAGAGCACAAAATTCATTGTTGCATTCAATTATGGCAAGTCTTCAAGATCCTGAAGCTTCAAAAGACCATCACATTATCACCACCTTGTTTGACTCGGTATGATGTTCTTTATACATGTATGAAAATGTTGTGTTAGTTTTAAGCCTGATGTAACGAGAAACAGACCTTCGAAAAAGTTCAACTTTTGTCTCGTCGATCTACGCAATATTTTTCCAAAAGTCTGTGGGATAGGCAAATGTGCGATGAGCCTTTGTGTGCTTTTGATGAGCAGTAGCTTTTGTCTTAGAACTCTCCCATGGATGCCATTTTTGCCCAGTCTCTTGATTGAATCATGAAGATTGACCTTAACTGAGGCAAGTGAGGTTCTACAGTTCTTCAGATGTTGCTCAGAGTTCTTTAATGAGCTCATGGATGAGTAGTCCTTTCGCTCTTGGTGTATCTCCAAGTGTGCTCTGTTCCGTTTTCTTCATTTGTGGATAATGGCTCTCACTGTGGTTCCCTTGAGTCCCAAAGCCTTAGAAATGTCTTCGTAATCCTTTCCAGAATGATACATGTCAATTATAAGTTCTTTCATCAGTTTTTTAATGTATTAAGATTGTATTGCTTTTTAAATCCTTTTAGAATGCTTCACTTTGTCAGACAGGTTGTATATAAGTAATTTCTTTGTTCAAATGGTCTGGAAGTAATTAGGCCTGGGTGTCGCAAGTGAAAAATCATGATAAAAATCATCCTCAGACGAACAACATGTAAATTTTTCACCATGCCATTATTTCTTTAATAAGAATGAAACCAGAAAGAATAACACATCAATTAAGTGTCTATCTTGTCTATCTGTCTGTCTAGCAATCGATGCTATCCTATAGATGAGACTTTGGCGACCCCCTGTGGATTACATGTTTTACTACTAGTAATGGTCTTGGCGGCGTTCGGGCTCGCTTTATCCTCCGAACCACTAGATGGCAGGGCGCTATTTTCTGCGCCATAATAACAACAACAAAAAACTCCAAAAGACGCGTCATGTCTGAGAGCGGATGAACACGACTGCGCATGCGCGACTCAGCCTTCACAACCTCACCGACGAGGAACATATCAGCAGGATAAGGTACAGTAACTTACTGATTTAATCTGTAATTATTCATATTTCAACCAACTCTAATGCGACGCTTAGACGAATATATGTTTATAAACACGGGTTTGTGTAGGTTTTTAAGTCTTGTTATTTGAGGGAAACCTGGTGCTGAATGAATGGTGTCCTGCAGAGATTAGCAAAGAGCTAAAGTACACGTAAGCGCACACTTTTAGCATTGAGCTGTTCAGCTCTTTAAGCTTTTCTATTTTTATCAGTGTTGAATATTAACAGTGTATTATAAAAATATAGTTAAGTTTCCTTGTCTTTACACATGTAGAAATGATTCATTGTTTCATATTTCATGCTTTTTTTTTATTGTGCAGGGTCTCTATATGTGATGACATGATGCACAGAAACAACACAGTCATCTGTATAGAAAAAAAAGTCCATGTATTGTATTTGTTATACAGTATTGTATAAGATGTATAGAGTTAATGCAGCTTAACTCTACAGCTTTCTAACTTGCTGTTTTACTTTTAAAAAAAGAAAAAGAAAATGCTGTCAAGTGTCATGATGTTTTAGGAAACGAATGATGTTAGTACGACAGACCAACCTGACTTTACATGTTACTGAGAAACCTGGAAACTTCACTTTAGACACTAGAGACTCCTTCCATGTGAAATGTTTCACTCTATCTATAAGTATACTAGTGATTTGTGCGAACACCAGTCACGGCAACCAGCGATTCTGCACACTGTCCAATCGTCCGGTTCATCTTTGTTATAAATCTATTTTGTTTTTCCCTCCTTCTATGCCCATAAAGTATCAGAAAATAGAAGCTGGTTATTTTATTAGTGTCCAAACTGTACTCTTTTAAAATTTATCAACACCTCCTGACCAATCAAAGTTGTGAATACAACAGCGCTCTAGTGTGAATGTTGATTTGATCGATTGTTTGTTTGTGTAATTAGGTGGGGGGTAATTGCGTTATACAAATGCGATTAACATTGTATTAGGGATTTTATCAATTAATCTTTTGAGACTCAAGTAACCTTTTTGAATGTACTTGTTTGAGGACATGAAATTTTCTCCCATTTACTCTGTCTACACATCCTTGTACGATCCTCATATGAGGACTATAAGGTACAATGTTTTTTTTTTTTTTTGCCAAATTTTTTTCTGTTTGAAGAAAAAAATTGCACAGAAACAACACAAAGTCATCTGTATAGAAGACTTTGGCTCAAGAGGCTAATAACAGAAATGTAGTTTGTGTTGTGTATGGTTTTCTAACTGTATGCTAGTTATGTTGGCTTGTGTGTGTGCAAGCAAAACTGTTGGAGAGTTGTATTAATAATAAATTCATTGTTTCATTCAGCGAATGGACAGATTTTGCCCATTTTTAAAGAGTTAAGCTTGTTTCCCCTCCACATGATTATGTGCATTAGATTTTTTTTATATCCATTTAACTATAAATAATAATAATAATAATAATGACCACCTTAATAAGTAATTTTTTTGCATAGGATGGAGTTGTTCAGATATAAATCTCCTTATTTAAAAATCTGTACAGTGATTTTCTTTTGTTTAATTAATTATTGAAACCATAAGTCATGAGGACTGTTTTTTCTTAATCTCCTCTTACAAAAGACATGAATTTGAATCTTATTTGAAAATAATAAAAAAATATTTATAAGCATGTTTGTTTCTTGAATTAGTTGATTTTTGGATTAATTTCAGGTGAGGATGTGGGCCGCTTACCAAGTATAAAAAAAAAGATTCATAAATATAGTAACTTTTTTTATTATATGACATTTTCCGAAAATAAGGGAAAAATTTATCAGGGCTGTCTGGGAACACTTTTTAATAAATTATATATATTTCTCTCTCTCTCTCTCTCTCTCTCTTTACCCCACAGATGAGGGCGCTGTGTGTGTTTGCTGTGTTTGCCTCGCTGGCCCTGGCGGTCATGGGGGAGGAAGGAGCCCGACTGCTCGCCTCCAAGTCCCTGCTGAACCGGTACGCCGTGGAGGGCCGAGACCTGACGCTGCAGTACAACATCTATAATGTGGGCACCAGGTACGACCGAGGTCACTAATATCCATAAGCTTTACATAGATTACAGTCTATCTGGAAATTAATTTTCTTCTTTAACTGTAAATCTTGAAAGTATCTTGCTGCCTTGTCTATTTTTTTTTAAATGTACGGTAGTGCTAGTGATATTTATAGCCTTTAAACATTGGGTAAACTGACTTATTCATTCATTACACATTGTGTGAAAAAAAGGACACACTTATACACAGATACACTGTTACTGATTTTTAGATGATGATTTTTTTAGTACAATATTTTTTTACAATTGTATTTTCAACAGACATTCATATGAGACATACCTTATAAATATTATATTATTATTATTGTTGTTATTTAAATATTGAATGAGCTCATTCTAAGCTCAGATAATTATAGACAAGTCTGAACAATGCATTTAAGAGTGTAGCTTTTATTTTATACCCTACCTGGCCAAAAAAAAAAATGTTTCAGGCCCTAAGATTCAATGCAGTCGCCTTTAGCTTTGATTACAACATGCTGTTTGATGTTGTGTAAAAAGTTTTTCCATCGCTCCAAAGTCCAGTCTTTGTGCTGCCTAGCAATTTAAAGCCATTTTTTCTGATTAGTCTCACTTAATAAGTGGTTTTATTATGGCCACACAGCCGTTTAGTCCCAATCTTGTGAGTTCTCATGACACTCTGTGTTTATGGAAATACTCTAACTTTCACAACTGCACATATGTAGCTATGGTTTTTACTTCACCAAGTGTTTTGCAATTCATTATTTATTTATTTTTTTTCCTACAAAAGTTGACACTTCAGCATTATCTGAATTATTTTTTTTATCCTTAACCCAGCCCCCAAGCACACACAAAAAAAATTTGATATATTTATATACATTCCATGTGTCTTTCTAGCGCTGCACTGGAAGTGGAGCTCTCGGGCGACTCGTTCCCTCCTGAGGATTTTGCCATCGTCTCCGGGATGCTTAATGTGAAGTGGGACCGCGTCGCCCCGTATCCTTTTTTTTTTAAAAATGCCCGCATGACATAAATTCCCGACACAAATAATTACATTTGCGTTTGTTTCATAATGACAGATCAAACCACTGAAATATCACTTCAGTATATCGTAAGACAAGTAGATTAGTGCTGTATTAAGTATTTCAGTGTTTCATGGCCATGATGCTAGTACAGAAAAATAGGTTTGATGGAAGGTTGTGCCTTAAATTATTTAAATAAACTTTTTTTTTCAAGCAGTTCTTAATTAATGGAACAAAGTAGTTAAAAAGGAGGATTAAAAAAATAAAATAAACAGGCTAGCAAATATTGTGCAATGGCTGGACTGCAAGTGTGGTGAACAGGTTACAAGCTACAGATGGAAAACAAACAGTTACTAAATTGTTAATCGGTTTTAATCAGAATTGTAGATGATATTTAACAGATGCATTGATGGTAAACCTAGGTTTCAGATCACAGTCAAGACAGCTGAAAATCTGATTGTAAAATTATTTGCAAGAATTACATATAATATTTTATTATATAATATTATAATATTACGTAACACTACTTACATATTTTTAATTTTATTGATTTATTTTTGTCCACATAAAAGATGTGCATATTTTCTTTTTGGGTTAGTTTTTTTTTCCCACATAAAGTTAGTGCTTATTATGAGTAAGTGATAATGTCAAGATGATATATCACAAAGGTAACATGTCTGTCGCTTTGAGTAATTGGTAGTGCTATGTTTTTTTGTTTGTTTAATCACTTTAGCACTATAGTCTGTTTTAAGTCCACTGATGATTGGTCATGTTCCCTGACTCGCTCTCCCTCACAGAGCCAGTAATGCGTCTCATACAGTCGTTCTGCGTCCACTGAAGGCCGGCTACTTCAACTTCACCAAAGCTACCGTCAGTTACTTGGCCCAAGAAGGAGGTCAGGTTGTGGTAAGTGTTTCCTTCCAGCATTTTTTTTTTTTTATTTTTTATTTTTTTTTGATGGAAAATGTGCTCATGGTTCTTGAAAACAGGATATCATATAACCCAAATATTTTAGCACAACAACATCAAGGACCTGTGTAATGTGTGTAAAACTACTAGCGTTCCGTTATCGCTTACGAATTTAAACGATTTTATAACAGCATGTAAATGTACTCATTGTTTTTATTGGTTTTGTTTGAGAGGTGTGTACAAATGGTGCAATATTAATGCAGTATTTTGTACAATAATCAGAATTCTGTTGTCTATCGTAAGGTTGGCTACACCAGCGCTCCTGGTCAGGGAGGCATTCTGGCCCAGAGGGAGTT
The DNA here is from genome assembly GCA_013621035.1 of Clarias magur. Lineage (NCBI taxonomy): Eukaryota > Metazoa > Chordata > Actinopteri > Siluriformes > Clariidae > Clarias > Clarias magur. The sequence goes on along the minus strand of QNUK01000007.1, from coordinate 5,098,351 downwards.
TGACAGACGCTTTTCTCCACATTATGTAAGTGTTTGTATATCAATCCTCAGAAGAGGTTTCCTCACTATCTTAGATGCTCCACATGGTTGAGACAAATTCCATCAAACATTCAGTCACACCTTGAAGCCATTAAATTGATCAGTTTAAGCACAATTCAGAGCCTTTTGTAGGTAACCTTTTGTTTGTACCTCCCTGTAGCTGGACTGGGCTGCTTTCGGTGTGATGACTCTGCCCTCCATTGGCATCCCGCTGCTCCTCTGGTACTCCAGCAAGAGGAAATACGACTCCCCCAAGACCAAGAAGAACTAACGTGTGTAGGGTTAAGGCATTACAAAAGGGGTCAAGGAAGGGGTGGGAATGTGGGTTGATGTATATTTTTTTCCCAGACATTTTTCAATCATTTTTTTACCCATATTGGGGGTAACATGACCATGGATTCAAGTTCAGAGTTCTCACTGGATGGCCGGTTATTTTTTTTCTTTTCCTCCCATCCGGAAGGATGACTGAGGTTGCCTTTCCTTCTTTATAACTTCTCGATTGCCATCGAAGGCTTTGAGGCAATCTTTTTTTTTTTTTTTAGTTTGTTTGTTTTTAATCAAGCATTTAAAACAAATTGGGTCATTACTGTTCTGAGATTTACAGTGGAAATAATAAATAAAAGTGGATAAATACACCTCAGTTTGGATGTTTTTCTTTGTTATAGTAATTGCATAACAGCTTTGCTTTATGGTAATTGTGACCCGTCGCATCAGATCAGGTATTGTGTTGCATTTTGGGTGATTTGAGTTATACATATTTTTTACTCATGGTTAATTAAGCTTCATTTTGACACCATGTTTATTACTCATTTCTGGTTCCTGAGATATGGTGAAACTTTGGACCTCAGGAGGGAAAAAAGTTAAAAGACAGCTCAGACATCATGCTTTAAACATTATCATAATTTCATGAGCATCAGAGCTGGGGGTGGCAGAGCTGAAGATGGAAGAATAGAAAGGATTAGGAGTAAGTATATTAAAGGGACAGTGCAAGTATAGGACAATTTTGTTACAGAGGACAGATTAAGATGGTTTGGACATCTGCAGAGAAGGGATGGATATATTGCGAGGAAAATGTTAGAGATGGAGCTGATGAGCAAGAGGAAATGATGAAGGCCCAAGAGGAGGTTTATGGATGTGGTGAGGGAGGACATGTACTGTAGGAGATTGGAGTGACAGACAGATGTCGTAGACCGAGTTAGATGGAGACAAATAGTCCGCTGTGGCAACCCCTAATGAGAGCAGCCGGAAGAAAAATAATAAGAGGAAGTGGAAACACTGTGCCACCCTCTTTTCTTTTTAAATATTTTTCTTATTTTTTATTTTAATGGGTGTCCCTATAAACTGTGTGCTCTATAAACACATTTCTGTTTCGTACCCAAATATGTTCTGGCTTGCTGTGGAATGGTTTATCTTGTACCACAGAATTTTATTTAGGTATGGCAGTTAAAAATTCTGATGTCCTACCCAGTCCCACTGTACATAAAATCAGTAACATAATTAATCTTTGTACATAAGTAGTGTTACAAGATTGTACGTAGAACCTTTAAAATGGTGTACCCCAAAAAGGCAAAATAAAACCTTTAAGCTTTTAGAAACAAATTTTTTTTCTTAAAAAAACTAGAATCAGGAATCGAGTCTGGCCGGGGATCGAACTCGGACCCTGGTGGTGCAAGGCGACAGTGCTAACCACTACACCGCCGTGCCGCCTAATTTCAATTTACACAATCAAAAGAAGTAAGTTTGTATGAAATGTGAATGTGTATTAATCAAAATTATACGATTGTCCCTGATGAGCAAGCCGAGGGCGACAGTGGCAAGGAAAAACTCCCTGGGACGGTAACAGGAAGAAACCTTGAGAGGAACAGGGAACCCATCCTCATCTGGGTGATAACGGATAGCAGGGATTGATCAGCATAATAATGTGTAAGACTAGAAGTTCAGTATAACAGGAGATGTGTTAAAATTAAAAGGAGTCCAGTTTGTGCCTGGAGGCTCAGATAGACTGTAGGAAATTCCAGTCCAGAACTATCGAATGACTGAAGTCACAGGTCTCCAGAGAACAGCTGTCTGCATCAGTCGAGGACAGGACAGTCTTCCTAGAAACCATCCCCAGCCACCACACGCATCCAGGCAGACCACACGGGGCATCCATGCAACAAGATCTCTAACCAGAAGCAGGACTCCAGGACGGGTTAGACAGGTCCAGAGGGTAGAGGGGTCTGGATCACTGGCAACTCAGGAGCGACATGTATAGCTCGACAGAGAGACAGGGAGGGGGAAAAGGAGAAAGAGAGAGACGAGAGCAGAAGGAGAGAGAGCAGAAAATAAGGAGAGATGACAGTTAGGTATCGTCACAGTCAACATGTATAAGGTGAGTGTATATTTAGTTGAAAGTGCAAGCAGGGACTCCGGCAGGACTAACTATAACAGCATAACTAAAAGGGAGAGCCAGAAGGAAACACAGACATATGGGCTCCCTGTGATGTAAAGCAACCAATCACCTCACTGTCAACAAACCTGAGTGATCAATGAGCGTGGGGAAGACAGCATCTAAACAGATCAGTTCACCAGAATACTCTACGTCCATGAGTCCCCAAGATCTGCTCCTTTACCTAAGGTTAATCTATTTACAAAAATGCTTGGCTAAATGAATAGGTTTTTAGCCTAGACTTAAACATTGAGACTGTGTCTGAATCCCGAACATTAATAGGAAGACTATTCCATAACTTTGGGGCTTTGTAAGAAAAAGCTCTGCCCCCTGCTGTAGTTTTAATAATAGGTGGTACTGACAGGCAGCCTACATTCTTTGATCGAAGTAGGCGTGGCGGATCGTAAGACAGTAGCAGTTCACTCAGCTATGCGGTGCGGGACCATTTAGTGCTTTATATGTCAAAAGTAGTATCTTAAAATTTATGCGAAATTTCACAGGGAGCCAATGCGGTGTAGATAAGATAGGGGTGATGTGCTCGTATCTTCTGGTTTTAGTGAGGACTGTCACTGCTGCATTCTGTACTAACTGAAGCTTGTTTATACACCTAGTTGAACAACCAGACAGTAAGGCGTTACAATAGTCCAACCTAGAGGTGAGAAAAGCATGAACTAGTTTTTCTGCATCATTTAGTGACAATATGTTTCTTATCTTGGCAATATTTCTAAGGTGAAAGAAAGCTATCCTGGTAATACTATATACATGAGCTTCAAATGAAAGGCTGGAATCTATAATCACACCAAGGTCTTTTACTGTTGCACTTGATGGAACAGAAAGGCCATCTAAAGTTACATTGTGATCAGAAAGCTTATTTATAGCTACTTGTGGTCCTATGACTAGAACTTCTGTCTTATCAGGATTAAGCAGAAGAAAATTAATTAACATCCAATCTCTAATGTCCTGCACACACTGCTCAATTTTAGCAAACTGTTTTTTCTCATGTGGTTTTGCTGAGACATATGATTGTGTGTCATCAGCATAACAATGAAAACTAATACCATGTTTACGAATTATGTTGCCCAGAGGAAGCATGTAAAGGGAAAAAAGCAGTGGGCCTAAAACTGAACCCTGTGGAACACCAAAATCCACTTGAGAACATGAGAATGTCACCATCTAAATCTACAAACTGATAACGATCAGTCAAATAGGATCTGAGCCACAAGAGGGCAGTTCCCTTAATTCCTACTACCTTTTCTAATCTGTGTAGGAGAATACTATGATCAATGCTGTCAAAAGCTGCACTGAGTTCCAGTAACACAAGTATAGTGACGCAACCCTGATCAGAGGCCAATAGGAGGTCATTTACTACTTTAACAAGTGCTGTCTCTGTGCTGTGATGAGGCCTAAATCCTGACTGATACAGTTCATTTCTGCTATTTCTGTGTAGATGTGAATAACATGTGCCCTTCGATGAATTGGCAAATCATTTACACAGTCAGCAACTTGGCTGAAATACTCTTCAAGATCACTGTTCTCTGAGTTCATCAGCCACTTTATATATTTTTTTATTGTTCTATAATTTAGCAAAGTGGAGCTCATACACTCTATAGTTAGACTCTGCAATACTTCAAAAGCAGGTGGCGCCATGGGTCCATTTACCAAACTCTAGCCTTCCAGTTAGTTCTATCTTAAATAAACCTCAACTGGGAAACACATTAGATATTTTTATACTGAAAAATCTATAATCTGTAAGCAATCTAGTACTAAATTATCAGTCAATGCTATATTTTTATTTTTCACATGAAACTTCAGCAGTTGTGTGCTAAGGGATAATGCTAGCACATTATGCTAGCACAAGGACAGTTATAATAGTGTTTAATGGGGGGGGGGGGGGGGGGGGGCAAATCAATGATGCGAATCACAAATATCATTTCCATACCGGATCGGTTGCGGCCCGGGTTAACAACGACCGCCACCAGTTCATGAGTTTAGGAGTGATAGTAGGGACTTTGAATGTTGGGACTATGACAGGGAAGGCAAGAAAGTTGGCTGACATGATGCAGAGAAGGAAGGTGGACATACTGTGTGTCCAGGAGACAAGGTGGAAAGGTACCAAGGCTAGAGGCATAGGGTCAGGGTTCTAATTGTTTTACCATGGCGTAGATAGCAAAAGAAATTGAGTAGGAGTTATCCGAAAGAGGAGTTTGTTAGGAATGTTCTAGAGGGCCTCCGAGTGGCGCAGTGGTTAAAGCGCTCGCCCTATCATCCGGAGATCACTAGTTCGAATCCCGGGTGGTGCTGTAACCTCTCGCAGCCGGAGGTCTAGAGAGAGCTGATTGGCCGAGCTCTCTCAGAGGGGAGGGATGAGAGGTACATAGTGCTCCCACATTAATCACGGCTCTACAGCCAGTCAGGGGCGCAGCGGAGGGAGCGGATAGCGCTGTCCTCCGAGTGTGTTACGCCGCCACCAACGGTGCGCGAGTGAGCAGTTCGAAAAGATGCGGTCAGCTCGAAAAGATGCGGGCGGTTCGGAGGAAACACGTGATAGGGTCAGGGTTCTAATTGTTTTACCATGGCGTAGATAGCAAAAGAAATTGAGTAGGAGTTATCCCGAAAGAGGAGTGATAGTCTTCGGCCCACCCGGCCCACCCGGCTGGTAGTAGTAGCCTTAATGTGGGAGCCCCCTAGTGATGGGGAGGAATTAGACACGACTAAATTAGGGAGAAAATCGGGGAAAAATCAAAAAAAAAAAAAGGAATGTTCTAGAGGTGAAAAGAGTATCATAGGGTGATGAGTCTGAAGCTGGAAATTGAAGGTGTGATGTTCAATGTTGTTAGTGGTTGTGCCCCACATGTAGGATGTGATTTGGAAGTGAAGGAGAAATTTTGGAGTGAGTTAGATGAAGTGATGAAGAGCATCCCCAGAGGAGAGAGATTGGTGATTGGTGAAGACTCCAATGGACATGTTGGGGAAGGGAACAGTGATGAAAATGTGATGGGCAGGTTTGGTCTTCAGGACAGAAATGTAGAGGGACAGATGCTGGTGGACTTTGCAAAGAGGATGGAAATGGCAGTAGTGAATACTTTCTTCCAGAAGAAACAGAAACATAGGGTGACATATAAGAGTGGAGGCAGAAGAACTCAGGTGGACTACATCTTGTGTCGACGGTGTAATCTGAAGGAGATCAATGACTGCAAAGTATTGGTAGGGGAGAGTGTAGCCAGACAACACAGAATGGTGGTGTGTAAAATAACCCTGGTGGTGAGGAAGGTGAAGAGGACAAAAGCAGAGAGGAGGACAAAGTGGTGCAAGTTGAAAAAGGAAGAATGTTGTGTAGTCTTTAGGGAGGAGTTGAGACAGTATATGAGTGGTCAGGAGATGCTTTCAGTTGACTGGACATCTACAGCTAAGGAGATCAGGGAGACAGGTAGGAGGGTACTTGGTGTATCATCAGGAAAGGGAAAAATGGACAAGGAGACTTGGTGGTGGAACAAGGAAGTACAGGAGTGTATACAGAGGAAGAGGTTAGCTAAGAAGAAGTGGGACAATGAGAGGACTGAAGGTTGTAGACAGGAGTACAGGGAGGTGCAGCGTAAGGTGAAGGTATTTGTTGGCAAAGGCCAAACAAATAGCATATGAGGACTTGTATGCTAGATTGGATAGTAAGAAGGGAGAGGTGGATCTGTACAGGTTGTTGAAACAGAAAGATAGAGATGGGAAGGATGTGCAGCATGTTAGAGTGATTAAAGATAGAGATGGAAATGTACTGACAGATGCCAGGAGGGTGATGGGGAGATGGAAAGAGTACTTTAAAGAGTTGATGAATGAGGAAAATGAAAGAGAACAAAGAGTAGAAGAGGTGAGGAGTACAGGGAGGTGCAGCGTAAGGTGAAGGTATTTGTTGGCAAAGGCCAAACAAATAGCATATGAGGACTTGTATGCTAGATTGGATAGTAAGAAGGGAGAGGTGGATCTGTACAGGTTGTTGAAACAGAAAGATAGAGATGGGAAGGATGTGCAGCATGTTAGAGTGATTAAAGATAGAGATGGAAATGTACTGACAGATGCCAGGAGGGTGATGGGGAGATGGAAAGAGTACTTTAAAGAGTTGATGAATGAGGAAAATGAAAGAGAACAAAGAGTAGAAGAGGTGAGTGTTGTGGAGCAAGAAGTAGCAAATATTAGTAAGAGTGAGGTGAGGAGGGCATTACAGAGGATGAAGAGTGGAAAGGCTGTTGGTCCTGCTGACATACCTGTGGAGGTATGGAAGTGCTTAGGAGAGGTTGCAGTAGAGTTTCTAACTAGTTTGTTTAACAAGATCTTGGAGAGTGAGAGGATTCCAGAGGAATGGAGGAGAAGTGTATTGGTGCTGATTTTTAAGAACAAGGGAGATGTGCAGAGCTGTGGCAATGACAGAGGCATAAAGCTGATGAGCCATACAATGAAGCTTTGGGAAAGAGTAGTGGAAGCTAGGTTAAGGGCAGAGGTGAGCATTTGTGAGCAGCAATACGGTTTCATACCTAGAAAGAGTACAACAGATGCAGTATTTGCTTTGAGGATGCTGAGGGAGAAGTACAGAGAAGGTAATAGAGAGTTGCATTGTATCTTTGTGGATTTAGAGAAAGCATATGAAAGGGTGCTGAGAGAGGAGCTGTGGTATTGTATGAGGAAGTCTGGAGTGGCAGAGAAGTATGTTAGAGTGGTGCAGGACATGTATGAGAGCTGTAAGACGGTGGTTAGATGTGCTGTAGGTGTGACAGAAGAGTTCAAGTTGGAGGTGGGTCTGCATCAAGGATCGGCTCTAAGTCCCTTTTTGTTTGCTCTGGTGATGGACAGGATGACAGATGAGGTTAGACAGGAGTCTCCATGGACTATGATGTTTGCAAATGACATTGTGCTTTGTAGCGAGAGCAGGGAACAGGTGGAGGAAAATTTGGAGAGGTGGAGGTATGTTCTGGAAAGCAGAGGAATGAAGGTTAGCCACAGCAAGAGAGAATACACGTGTGTGAATGAGAGGGACCCAAGTGGAACGGTGAGGCTACATGGAGCAGAGATAAAGAAGGTGCAGGACTTTAACTACTTAGGGTCAACGGTCCAGAGTAATGGTGATTGTGGAAAGGAGGTGAAGAGGCGGGTACAGGCAGGTTGGAATGGGTGGAGAAAAGTGTCACGTGTGCTATGCGATAAAAGATTATCAGCGAGAATGAAAGGAAAGGTGTACAAGACAGTGGTGAGACCAGCGATGCTCTACGGCTTAGAGACAGTGGCACTGAAGAAAAGACAGGAGGCAGAGCTGGAGGTAGCGGAGATGAAGATGTTGAGGTTCTCTTTGGGCGTGACAAGGATGGATAGGATTGAGAATAAGTTCATCAGAGGGACAACCCATGTTAGATGTTTTGGAGATAAAGTCAGAGAGGCCAGATTGAGGTGGTTTGGACATGTTCAGAGGAGAGATTGTGAATATATCGGTAGAAAGATGCTGAGGTTAGAACTGCCAGGCAGGAGGTCTAGAGGAAGACAAAAGATTAGATTTATGGATATAGTGAGAGAGGACATAAAGTTAGTTGGCGTGAGAGAAAAGGATACAAAGGATAGGCTTAGATGGAGGCAGATGATTCGCTGTGGTGACCCCTGAAAGGGAACAGCCGAAAGACAAAGAAGAAGAAGAATAGGGGGGAAAAATCAGCATGTCCCAGCCAAAATACTGTAATCGGCAAATGATCTTCAGACTAACCATTTTAAAAATATCTAGTTTTTTAAATTAGCTAGCTAGATAGTTAGCTAGCTAAAATTTTACGCTCTGGATGAAGGGAAAAGGTTTGTCCCAGTTTTTAAAATGGCTAGATTTAGCTAGCAATTTTAGTTAGCTAGCTAAATTTTACACTCATGATGAAGGGAAAAGGTTTGTCCCAGTTTTTAAAAGTGCTAGATTTAGCTAGCGATTTTAGTTAGCTAGCTAAATTTTACGCTACATGATGAAGGGAACAGGTTTGTCCCACTAACTCTAGCTAGCTAGCTAAATCTATATACAGTACTGTAAAGAAAAAATTATAAGAAATAAGAAATTCAGTGTGTTTGTATGGACAGGCGGTTCAGTCACAGGCATGTCTCCCCAGTTGAAGAAACTGTACGCAGCGTCATCATCTGTTAGCATGTCACAGGCGTTCTTCATCGACTGTAACAGCAGCCGGCGTCCTTGCTAACTGCAACAGTAGGTAGCATCATCTTCAAATTCTGTGTAATGGTAAAACGCAGGCATCAGGATCTGCATGCGGGTACCCTCTAGTTATAAAATATCATGTAGAATACAAAACTGTGGACAATTCATATACTGTATGTACCGGACTCACTAGAAGCTGTTTTTGGCACTCTAACCTGTGCGCTTAACAACACTGTTACTAAACTCAAATCTGCTTTATTATTATTACTATTATTATGGTCCCTTTAATATGTATCTTACACCTGAAAATATGGATCTAGTGTATACAGTATTCAGTTCCATTCATCCATCCATCTAGGAAGCTCTGTAGTCCAACTATGGATTGTGGAGGCCAGTGGTGACAATTGTATTTATGCCTTATTTTGTTAACCATGGTAGGACCTCTGGATCAACTTTAACACATGCGTTCACCCACCACAGGCAATTTGGCAATGCCAATTATCCTAATCTGCATGTCTTAGGACTGTGCGAGGAAACTCACCAGGAACGGGAAGAATATGCAAACTCCATGCACACAGAGGTGGGATTCGAACCTGGACGTGCTAGAAACAGTGTTAAGCCACTAAGCCACCGTGCTGCCTATAGTATTCAGTGATGCAATGATAAGGTAAGCTTATATGCATGTTTTGCATGTTTTTAGGGACCACATGCATCCCAAACATACAAAAGACACAAGCAACAAAAACTTGGACATTCCTATCTGTCTGTTGGTCCCTCAGCCTAGATTTCTATCTTATCTACAGTATTTAAATTGTATAGATTCCACCAACAAAGAAAGCTCATTTGCATTTTGCGGTTATTATTGCCTCCAGTATCTATATTAGTACACAGTTGTGTTTACTGACATATCCATGGCCACATTATTCTTTGTTACTATGCCAGATGCTGGTGCATGCACCAAAACAAAAGGAGGAAGTACTTTTTATTGGGTACCAACGCATAAACATCCTACCCACCATCCTACCTTTTTACTAGCAACGATCATTGCCATGGACACAGCACAGTGTTTGGCAACATAAAAAAGTAATAATAATAAGTTTGCATTCTGATTGCAAGGTTTGTCTTCAATGCTTCATTTCTTTGAACTTCTTCTTTCATCTGTGCACATTGCTCTTGACATACTGAGGGTTTGTCTCCATAAACGTTCTCTAGCACAGTGGGAGACCATTAACTGCAACAACGAGTATTCAAGAGTTGGGTTCATCATTGGCGCAAATGCATGGCTTGTGAGGGAAACGATGTTGTCTAAGTGCCTTTCATAGAACTTTTTCAGACATGTGACTGCAATGATGTCAGTGGACAGACATAAGCACCATTAAACAACATATTGTTTTGTATAATAAGGGTATTCATTTGCAGAAGTTTGATTTGTTCTCATAATGTGTGTTTGTTTATAATATGTGATTCCTTCTGGATTTGTTGCCGTTTGCTACCATGAGTGCTTCTGTTGCAAATAAGATGATGCTATGGAATATGCTGTGCTTTTTACGCTTCAAAAGAATTTTTGTTCAGGTAACGTTAACTATTTCAAAGTTGAGTAACAAATTTCAATCTTTGTAGTGTATTGAGTCCTTTGATCCACACATAAAGCAGTGCCCTTGATGTCCCTTGATCAGGGGTTAGAGAGGGATTTGAGATTCAGTCTTGTGTTAAAATCTAGATCGCTCTATAGAGGAATGATACTCTACAAACGTGCAATTTGATCAATCTGTGTCAGTTAATGGCGGCATGGTGGCTTAGTGGTTAGCACCTTACACCTCCACGTCCTGGGTTCAATTCCTGCTTCGGGTCTGTGTGCATGGAGTTTGCATGTTCTCCTCATGCTTGGTGGGTTGCCTCCAGGTTCTCTGGGTTCTTCCCACAGTCCAAAGTCATGCAGATTAGGCTAATTTGTGTTCCCAAATTGCCCGTAGTGTGTGAACGTGCATGTAAATAATAACTGAATCATACAAAAATGTGAATAAATACAATGGTCCCTAATGGCCTTCACAGTCCCTAGTACTACAGACGTTCTTAGATGGATGGTTGGATGCCAATTAATAAAAAGTTTTGCTCACTTTCACATTACCTTTGGTACAGCTGTTTTACATACTAATTATGTAACTTATTAGTTATTAGTTATACAAATACTCATTTTCATTCATTAAATTGAACATACATATACACACATAAGCAAGTAGGCAGCCTTCACTAATCATATTCTTTTTCTTCTTAGTATTTTCAATCTAATTGTTCCACTACAATTTCAAACATTTCAATTAAAAGCAGAAGAGCTTTGACATGTCCTGGGCTAAACTTCAGGAATCTCACCTATTGTGGAAATATTTCATTCTGATTTCAATTATCAAATCCAGATGTACTGTATATACTGTTTTTCTATTTGCAGCTTTGACTGACTATTCACTACGTTATCAAATTTGTTGGCGCTTTCTTTATCTTTAGTGAACAAATAGACAAATACGGTAAAATTGCATGGTTCAAATCATGTATGGGAAACAACGTTGATTGCACATAATGGCATCCTTAGGTTTATTTCGGTCACAGACCAAGCAGAGACAGATAGGCTCTCGTACATTTCCTGCTAGTTAAGAACGGACAGAGGGATTGTTTGCGCTGCCTATATTTGTGTGGGAGCACAGATACCGTTGCTAAGAGGGAAATAAGAGGGATATCCTGCTCGGCCTTTGACCCGCTCCACTTCCCACGAAAACACTTTTGCTACGGCGCTGTTCGCTTCAACTTCTCACAGAACACATGGATTATTCAGTGTCATGCAATGAGTCATAAAGGTCGCATGACATACTCCAACATCAACACAGTGCTAAATACCACACATACTTAGACGCACACTCTCTTGGCATAACAGACACAGGAAGAAACTGAGGCTCCATGGGCAGGGGATTTTATTGCCGAAAACAGACATTTGAACCAGAAACGTAACACAATGTAATATGCAGTACTTACGACTGACATGAAGTGGTTCAGTGGGAAGGTAATTTGGAAATGTAGTTATGAACTAGAGCAAAAAGTGCAGTCATGGAAAATGAAATAAAAAATAAGCCTAGCCTGAGAACTCTGCTTTGATTGGCAAGACTTCCAGGAATGAATGAGTGAGCATTTCCATTTTTGTTCGAAGAAATCGCCCTCATTTCCGAGTTCATGCATCCCGCCTTCTTGTTCTTGGCCCCTGGAATGAACACAGGAAAATAAAATATTGCAACAAGCTTAATGGACTTTAGTTTCTCTGCTAATTTGACATATTCAAGCTTTCTGCAACCCATACACAGTTAGTGCCTCCACTCTTCAAGGACTGGTGATGGATAACAGCTCCCAATTTTATGTCATTATTGCATCAGTGAATGGGACTGAGAGCGATCAAGGTGATAGAGTTTGAGGTAATCGTTAAGCGATCCCTTAGTGTTTAAAAGGCTTCTGATGCTGAGTCAGCTCAACTTAGCATTAATTTTTTGTAGCTTACCCTTGTATAGGCTGTGGAACTGAAGCCTCGAATGGATCAAATCCCAAGAATCCTTGCAGGTTGGGGTTTGGCCCACTGGTAACTGCTTGGGATTGACAATTTGAACACATTAAGCTCATTTCCAGTTTTCTTAATGAATTATTGATTCCTTGACTTATACAGTATGATTACTATGTACTCCAAGGGTCCAAAAAGGCTTGGAAGATGTCAACAAGTCTGTTACTTATCACCATATATTCATAGTCACAGCAAATTTCTGGTCTTCAAAAACTTTAGCGTACTCTTAACATAGTATGAAATGTTGGTGTTTATTCACTGGGTGCTGAGAAGCCTGATTCAACTCCTCCTGGTGTTAGTTGGTCAACGTTGCCATGACCAGTTGCAAAAATTTACACATCCCTAGGAAGATTCTAGACTTTTCTACAAAGATAAGACATTTCAAATGCATTGATGCCCGGGTGTCATACGTATGTGATTTTTCATTTGATGTAGTGTCATCAAGATGTATCATTTACTGTGATAATGTGGTCTTAATGCAGTGTAATTGAAATTTCTCCCTGATTTTATGAACTGTATATGTTTATAACCCAGCAGTCTGCCTGATGTTAACACAATCCTGTATTACAGAGAAGTTTATTTTATTTTAAACATTTTAATTTACTGTAACTGAAATAAAAAAAATTAATGTTATGAAAGTTAATGCATTGGGATGTTACATTGACACTTCTTTAGTTTAGCTGAAATATGTAATAATTAATTTTTTCAATCTCAGTGCCACAAATCTCTCACATACATTTTTGAACGTGTTGTATTTTGTAAAATAAAAGTAAGACATTTGTAGTAATCATTATGGCGTTTTTTTCCAGTCAGTTTCACTGGAATTGTTTAATGTCTGAGAATTTAACCCTATCATCCTGGGTCCCTGCATCCTCAGATGGAGACAACTTTTTACGTTTGCAGAACCTTATTAGCACTGTCGCCTTGCACCTCCAGGGTCTGGGTTTGATTGCCATCTCTGTGTGCAAGGAATTTGCATGTTCTCTCCGTGCTTGGTGGGTTTCCTCTGGTTACTTCGGTTTCCTCCCAAACTCCAAAGACATGTAGGTTAGGTTAATTGGCATTCCCAAATTGGCCGTAGTGTGCGAATGAGTGTGTGTATGTATGTGTATGTGCCCTGCGATGGATTGGCACCATGTCCAGGGTGTACCCTTCCTTGTGCCCTAAGTCTCCTGGGATAGGCTTCAGGCCCCCCATGACCCTGAATACAGGATTAAGCGGTATAGCTGATGAGTGAGTGAGAGAACCTTATACTGTACGGTAATTCACTCTGTCTAATTTGGACCTGTTGTCCTCATTAGTAGACACTTTAATATATATACAGTATATAATGGTAATCAAAGCACAATACACTAATTGGTAGACACAAGAGGGTGTCAAACACAGGTTCTTTGTTCAAAGACAATGCATATGCTTAGATTTTATACTTATTATTATATTTATACTTATATTATACTTATTATATTTATACTTATTATACTTATTATTAGGTCCTACTAATCTCAGATATATAGGAAAAAATAAAAATGCATGCAAAATTAAACATGGGAGTTCAGTTTTAGCCTGAAAACTTCAATTAGATTATTAGATGGATGACTGAACTTCAGTGATTAAAAGGTAAGACATTAAGGCAAGGACTCCAATCCAATACAATGCATGATTTGTAGGTAACATTGAGGCACTGGCTCTTATGAAGACCATCCCAGGAAAGCACGAACAACACTTACCTCTGCTGCAGAAGAGAAGTTCATTTAGAGTTACCAACCATAGAAATGAACAATCAGCACCTCGGATTAGAGCCATTATGAAGGAATAATTAGATTAGATTGATTATGAAGTGTGAGTAGCAGACATGTCTTATGGACACATCAATATCAACTGTTCAAATGAGATTATTGGATATTTTGGATGCCTTTATCATTGTTGTACATGTAGAACAATGTAGAAAGAAATAAAAATAAAGAAAGAACATGGAATTAGAAGGTGTGTCCAAGCTTTAGATGTGGTGGTGTAGAAGGTACATGGCCTAGATGCTAAGGAATGCCCAATGTCTCAAGTCAAAGTAGAATGCAGAATCTCTATCTCCTCAGTTTCAGGTTTATAAAGAGTAAGTGGTAAGAGATTCAAACCTAATATTAATTTTCACCTTTTATGACTAATTTCAGTTCTTGGGGAAAAGAAACGCTGACTTGGTACATTGGTGTGAACAGGAACAAAGATCTTCAGCAAGTCTTGATCATATAGTAGATATTGTAGTTCTAGATAATTATCTTTAGCTTTAGAAAGCTAAAGACCTTTAACTAGAACTAGAACTTCTTTAGAAAGTGATGATCAAGAGATCTTTGTCCCTGTTCACATACATAAAAAATTCAAATACATTTAAAATAAAACTAGGAACCATTTAGAAACTTTAGCCATTAACTACAACTAGAGCCCCTTAATGTCATTTAATGTTCTTATGGGGCTCTTGTTCTAGTTAAAGGTTTAAATTCCCAAAGTGGTTCTAGTTCTATTTACAGGTCCTTAACTTCCTAAAGGGGCTTTTTGTTTTGGAATATTTTCCAACACACTAGAGACTGTTGTCTGATGACCAGCACAAATCAGGTAACTGAATCCATATCCTGGTATGCATGGTATGGATCACTGATACTTTTGCATTAGTTTTTTAAATGCTTTTATGGGGAGCATTTTCCTAAAGAATGTCAGCCATCCTAAACTATATACATTTTATCAACTAAATTCCAGGATAACTTTCCGAAGGATTTTATTATCTTGGGAGAATGTTTTGTTGTAAAAAAAAAAAAAAACGGCCATTGTATGAAAAGCTCTGACTCCCAGGTTCATATCTTTTCATTCAGGCACTGGAGTTCTGGCTTTATACCAATGTATTTTAATGATTTGTTTTGCTCTCGCTCTCTGCATTTGTACAACATGCTCAAGGTCAAACATTGTTGACACTTTGCTCTAGTGCTGTCCTGAGAGTTGTGCATCTGGCAACGAGGCCATCGAGGGAGTTGGCGTAATGAGAACACTAAAGGTGACAACAATTCCAGGTATCCTTAGAATAACACTTGTTGATTTGCTTACTTGCATACTAATCTGGTTTATTTGGGCAAAACGGGTCAAGAGTCAGTGTCTGGGAAATGTCTAGAGCAGGGGTGGGCAAACTTTTTGATTCGTGGGCCACATTGAGTTCTAACATTTGATAAAGGGGCCGGAACAGGAGCAGATACTGTAGATGGCATGCTTTGTTAACATCACCTCATTGGGGGAAAAATACACATCTTAGGATATGGTGAAAACATGTGCTTTAATTTCCAAAGAAAATGAAGAAAAGCATTACAATAAAATCTCTGACTTCGAAATGAGTCTTTAAACACTGAAAATCAAATAAATTACCATTTTATTTTAAAGCACTGAAAGTTCTGTTATCCTTCAGGATATCACCATCACTCTCCTCCTGACTGTCTTTTTTTTTTCAAAAACGGCAGGAGATGCAGATGTACTTGTCCTGTTCCTTTTATTCAATTTGTTTCCCCGGTGCCAAAAGTCAACAACGACCAGTGCAAGGACGAAACAGTTGCAGCAAGTCAGTCTGTGAAGCGTTATATTTGATCTGCGCGCACTGTTTATTTTAACAACATGCGTATCACGGAGACACACACATTTTAATGGGAGCAGTGTTGTTGGTCTCCTTTTTTAGCCAGCGCATCAAAGTCTGGAGTTAGTTTTGTTGTGGCGATTCTCAGGATGGATCTGAGGTGTAGGTCTGTTAACTTGGATCTGTGGCTGGCTATAAAATAAAACATTAACAAGGTTAATTTATTAAATTTTTTCAAGTTTGGTGGGCCGAATCAAAACGTTTAACGGGCCGCATGTGGCCCCCGGGCCGTAGTCTGCCAATGCCTGGTCTAGAGAGAGGGGGGAGTGTCAGTAGAATCACAAATAAACAAACAGCACCCCAGGTTAGGGCCGGTTTGAAGGCTTTACTGATCTTAGAAAGTTAACCTTGTATGTATATCACTTACTCACTCATTGTCTATACCGTTATATCCTGTATACAGGATCGAAGGGAGTCTGGAGCCTATCCCAGGAGACTTAGGACACAAGGTGGGGTACACCTCGCTAATCCATTGCACGGCACACACTCATTCACACACTATGGGCAATTTGCAAATGGCAATAATATAACAGTTTGTGTAGGATCATTATACAGTATTTGTGTATTCCTGTCTGGTTCCCAGTATCACCCAGGAGAGACTCCATCTTGATCCTGAACAGGACAAAAAAATCAAATCATCATATGAATCAAAATGACTAAATGAATAGATGGATGAAGATCTTTTAAAGCCAAAGACCTTCAACTGGGAGGTATTCCTGATTCCCACCCATTGTTCCTAGGATTTACTCTGGATCCACTGCAAGCCTGGCCTGGACACGTTACAGAAACTAAGTGCGTGAAGGAGAGAAAAAGTCATTCATGACTAATGGTGATTATTATTTAATTTCTACAGTTATATCCAGAAAATCAAAAAAGGTTAAAGTTCATACATTTGTGGAAGCAACATTGTGGAATCATGACAAAGAAAACAATTCTAGCATTCTTAAGGAAATTAGTGACGGAGGCCTGAGAACCCTGGAAGAATTCCTTTTTGTGTTAAAATGAAATTCCTGGTCATTGTACAAACATCTCTAATGAAGGTTTCTTTTTTTGGTGGTGCAGCGAAATAAATCGCAGGTGCAAGAGAGAAAACAGTGTAGTGTTTTCTCAGTATTCGAATTATCCTTAAAGTTCATGCCTAGCCAGATGGCTGGCGGGATGGTGTGGCAACTCCCCATCACGGGCCAAATCAAATAGCATGGCCCGTAGCTTTCTGTTTCCACAGGCCTCGTGCTTTTCCCTCAACGGAAACAATGCTGGTTTGAAGGCTTGCGAGATTCCTTCCACCAGAACCCTGCAGGAATGACAGGAATTCGGAATGATTAGAAAGAACAATATTATGTTTTATGGGAAAGAAAGCAAAAAAATAAAATAAAAAAATAGCCAGACATGCCCCGCTTTTCAAACTCTAGTAACATTAAGGTGGACCAGGTTATGACATTCAGAAGCGCAGTACACAGATTTCTGTTGTGTGCCTCCTGAACATTAATGTGTTTTTACAAGGGAAGTAAAGATGGTGGTTGTGTCCTGTGGTCAAATCTTAAGACTGAATAAAATGTTCTCGTCTGTTCATAGGGGAAGGAAAAAAAAAAAAAGACGAGCCAACGCCACAAAACATCTGGGCTCTTCAAACATTTCCTCTGGCGGAAGCAGTGGGATTTATACATAACAATGTAGGAAATTAGTGTGTGTACTGAGGTGGTTTACCAGCGTTTATAGGAGATTTGAAATGAAAGTGGGAAATTTCAATTATGAGAATCTTGAGCGCTGACGTCGGCATCAGAACAGCATGCCCTCTTCCTCTTCCAAGCATTGGTGGATGTGTCCTAATGTTTAGTGCTGTATTTTCCCAGCTCATCAAACACCTCAGCTAGGTCGACTTTGGGTCGGCTCACTACTGGAAGCTATACCGTGCATATCAGTTTTGGCAGTGGACGCAGTTGGACGCTGATGGTTGAGGTCTTTCAATCAAAGCATCTTTTTAGCAGCTGTGGGAAATGGGGCGCTCAGGCAGTTGAGGCGCTGCGTTTCTGAATGGAAGTCAAGGGTTCGGGCTCCACCACCGCAAGGGGTGCCACAGTTTGGCAATACCTAGCCATTGGAGGTGCAGGGCATCTTTGGTGCCGGTCCGAAGACCAGCGGAATGGATAGATTGCGACAGGAAAAGAATCTTTGCCAATACCAGTACAAATGTGGATCGATCAATCTCATGTGATGACAAAGGAGAAGAGCCAGAAAAAAAAATCTGTTACCTGGAGTTCTTTTTAATGGCATTGAGTCAGACATTAAAGTTTCCTACTTTAAATTGGGTTTCCTCATTATAAACACACGGAAGCTATTTTTGGATGTCAGTATTGTTTATCACATTGCATAGTAAAATGTTTGCAGTCTGAAAGGTCTGACCCAAATAAATAAAGGTCGTAGTTAACAAATCCTATCTGCAGGACAGCTGGCTGCTACAGCTTTGAGTCATCATCCAGACATCGTCTGGTGGGCATTTTAGATTAAGTCGTCCCGGTGACATATTCCCAATTAACAAATACTCTCCGTGGTGCATCTTGCCCGTGTAACTTTATATAATGAGTCCACATCGGCCAGAAGTGTGTGTGCTGTCAACACTTTGAATCAACTCTCCTTAAGACCTGCACCGACTGTAAAAACACTAGAATAGTCGTAGTCTCTGGTTTATGTCTGTGATGATCTGTGAATGGTATATAATCTTTGACAAATATGGTAAATTTCAGTCCATGTGTCTTGGATGGTTGCGTGATTCTTCGGGTTTGGATCGTGTCAAGTATCCATGCCTTTTGGAACTGCAAACCCAGAAACTGCCAAGGCATTCTTTGAGTGTGAGATGTGCAATCCAACCTGCAAGACTTAAGATTCATTTTCTGTTGGGAAGCACTTTCTTTGAGACAGATATTAAGATCATTTTAATGTCTAGCTTTTGGGTCAGGATTCTCTATTTATGCTACATGCATAAGAGGCAGTGAGCCCAAGATTATCACAAGGACTAAATGTTAAGTTCAATATATATGCAAGTGGATGTAAACTTTAACAACATAATCCAACAATACACACACATATATTGTATAAAAAGGCATTTAGATCTTACTGCCAGAAAGTAGAGCTGCTGAGGACCCTGGAATCAGAGCTCCCATCAAACCTGTGAGCCCACTAACAACAGCAACAAAAAAAAGCAAGGACGAAAATAAATGATCGATTACATGTACAATAAACCTCCATGCACGGCCACCACATTTACATGCAGTAGTTTTGAAGAACAGATAGAAATACAGTATGTAGTTCTATATCCTGTTCACTCAAAGGCTGTGGGATGTCATGCCAATGTGACCTAATGGAAAAACTGACTAGTTTTGGAAGTTCGTGAACATAAGAGCCAGGAGAATTTTATGTGGCCTTGCACATCTGGCCTAGCTGAGGAGAGGATCATGAACATCAGGGCTCAAATGTCATCCGTCACTTTATCCAAGCATCTTCAAATGCCATTCCGGATTTGACATTTAGTAAACTAACAGAACACAAGCTGCCACTGAGGTGGTAAAGTAGTAGATTCATGGGTAGACATGTGATTACACTAAATAAACCCCCAGTTTTGACGCTTACTGGTGCAAGGGAGAAAATGAAACAGGGTGATAACGTTACAACGTACAAGCGACTTGTGACATGAGGTGCATCTGCTGTGTGCAAGAAGCTCTTGTGTCCATAAACTCTGTTATAAGCTCAAGCAGCCTAAACGTCATGAGTAAAGGTTGATATTCTGTTGGTTCTATTGGTTGTATTTGTAATTTATGCCGTAACTGAATGTAATAATGTAAATGCAGATAATCTGTTACCAATATTACTAATTTTCAACACTATAATCATATTTCTGTATTTAAAAAAAAAACTTGCATAACATTAATTTATAATTCTAATTGGCACTGGATGCTTTAAAAATTAAAATGGCTCTCTTCTTGCTACCGTCCTTGCTAACATTCTTGGAACCCATGGTGCTACTGTATATCTTCAGTAAATCTTGCACACAATGCCAAAAACACCACAAAAAATATGTAAACTCACTTCACCAGACTTTCCACTGACATAAACAGATTTTGAACCTCGCCAGTGTTTGGTTAGGTCCCATCATTTGTAGCCTGAAAATACTATGCCGTGGCAAATTTCTTGCAACATTTGAGTTCCTCAGGTAAAAATCCATGAGACGGGGTATTTGTATGCCAAGGAACCACTGTATTTATTCCCATTTTTACAACAGTGGTAGACCCTCTGGTCAACATTCACACACTACGGGCAATTTGGGAACAATAATGCCTTTGGACCATGGAAAGAAATCCATCGTGGAGAAATCGAACCCGGACTCTGGCGGCACAAGGCCACAGTGTCAAGTAGGCTTTTATTGTCATTTCAACCAGAACCAGTTGTGCTACATACAACATAAATTAACAAAACTGACTAGCAAACTAAGACACCTAATTAGCTGACTAGCTAATACAACAAGTTAACACCATAAATTAACTAAACAAAATAAATAATAAGTAGAGGTAGATAAATAAATTAACAAATTTAAAGCAAAATTTTAAGCAAACATTTCTTGTTAAAGTAGCAGCAAAGATAGAAAACAGTTGCGCAGCTATTTATTACAGCTAATAAATATTGTGAAAAAAAAGCAATTGCAACTTGGTGAATAAAATTGCTAGATGGTTTATTTCATTTTGTGGTAACAGATTGGAGAAGTTGATGAGTCAGGTGTCCACATACTTTTGCTCATATATTTATTTATTCCAAAAAATATTTAAAATCGTTCAATGCAGATGTTCTTGTTAATTAAATTGTGTTAAAGTAAAGTAGGATAAGGGTTAAAGGAGTCTGGGAGAAGGGGCGTGGCGATGTGGGCGGGACGAAGGGGGCAGCTCCTCGCGCCCTCGTGGCTGCCGAGGAATCAGCTGAGCAGAGCTCGCGCGCTGCTGCTGGGTCTCTCTCCGCGCGCGCGGTGACAGGGGCACGCCGATATCTTCGGAATTCACGCGCTGTACTGCGTTTAAAGGTGAGTGTATTTGCAGGAAAACTCCACTGAAGACACGTACTCATGCGCTACAGCAGGAGAATGATTCTATGCACTGTACATACTGTATATATTATTACTGTGCGAGTGCGGATGTTTAAAGGATTAGTGCACGAGCGTCTTCCAGGGTAAACAACAACAACAATTACAAGGAAAACAAATATATTCTGAAAAAAAAATTGTCGAATTTTATCTGTTAACAAATTGACTAAGTGCATGTAGTAATGTAGCAGTGGCACTCATCAGTCCAGGTTTTTTTTTTTAACACCACTCTGACTTTGCTATGGTTATGTTTTTGTTTATGCTATCACACTTCTTTTTTAGACTCACTGCCATGCATGCAGTGGTCTAGGAAAACCCTGCAGTACTAAATACTACACTACTACTACTACTACTACTACTAACATCTGTTTCTCTTTTAGAAGTAAAGTTAACTTGTGTGATGTCCATATTGTGTTAAAGACAACAAGTGGAAAGACATACTGGCATGTACACACTGGATTTTTAAACCTACAGTATGACTATACCCTGTAGACCAGGGGTGTCCAAATCTAGTCCTGGAGGGGCAGTGTCCAACACAGTTTGGTGCTTCTTCTTCTCAAACACAGCTGATTTAACTAATCTGTTAATTACTAGGTTCAGTGGGTGTGTTTAGGTGTTGGTGAATTACAACCTGTGCTGGTCACTGGCCCTCCAGGACTGGATTTGGACACCCCTGCTGTAGACAATACTATGACCCACTATGCACCACTTGATTATGAATATGTGTATATGTAGGTGTGTGTTGCAAATGTATTTGCTGCACCTGATACATCTGATTGTGTTGTCTTTCTGAACGTGGACAGTTTGTGTCTTAATGTGCGTGAGAGAGACATTTGCCTAGGGATGGGGTTGTTTGGTGGAGGTGGTGTTGGGTTATGGTTGCCGTATTTTACTTGATCGTTCCTTAAAGACTTTTTTCTATATCTTCTTATTTTTTTTCTTCAAAAGTTCAGGACGTAGATAAGCCTATAGACTCTATATGCGTTTTTATTTAAACAAAAATGTATCCATCTTCATAGCTGAGCCCACAGCGCATGCTGTTGTACTGTATATGGAGGTCAATTCAGCTATACCATGTATGTATCCTCCTCAGTTTTCAATTTAGATAGAAGAACGCTTTGGTGCTTTTTCAGCTTGGACACCAGTCAGAAACTTGGACACACCTTCTAATTATTTATTTATTTTGTTTAATGATCTATATTCAGCAATACTGGAGATTTCAAAACTACGAAATAACACATATGGCATTAGGTCATTTAGTAACAACAAAAACAACAGTCAGTTATTTTTGAAAACACGAACGTCAGATGTTCTGGCAAAACCCATCAAGCACCATGATGAAACTGTCTCTCATGAAGACCTTCCCAGGAAGGCATGACCATAACGTACCTCTGCTGCAGATGAGAAATTCATTTAGAGTTACCAGTTACCTCAGAAATCACCAATTAACAAACAACACCTCAGATTAGAGGCGTTATGAAAACTTTACAGAGTACAAGTAGCAGATGCATCTCAATATCAACTGTTCAAAGGAGATTATTACATATTTTGGATGGCTTCAGCATTGTTTTACAGTGTAGAAAAAACAAATCAAAGAATTTAGCAAAGACCATTAGAAGGTGTGTCCAAACTTTTGACCGGTAGTGTGTATGTATGCATATACAGTGTATATATACTGTGTGTATATATACTATATGTATATACATGCACACACCTACTTCATATATAGCCTGCTTTATTCATAGACTACTTGGAAGTAGCCGATATATGAAATAGGCCTTATGTCAAGGAGACATCTCCTTATTATCTGTGTAAATGTATTTATGCATGTATTGCCATGTTTAGCGGTCCACGATAGTTTAGCGGTCCACTATAATTGCTTAGGAGACCTGAACACAACTGATATATTATAAATGTGCCGGATTTGCTCAAGAATTTTTCATGTCCTTAAAAGAAAATAAGTTCAATAAGGCCAATATTCTAGGTATTTTAGGTATTGAAAAAAAAAATTTTATATATATATATATATATATATATATATATATATATATATATATATATATAAACTGAGTCTCATAGAACTAAAGGGTTAAAATGTTACAGCTTTATTTCTTTATTACAAAAGGTTTCCAAAACATAAACATTTACTGCTTTTCACAGATGACATTATTCAGCTTTACATGTATCTCATTTTATGTAACAGAGCAGATGAGAGTTAAGAGCCCAGCCTCAGACATCAGCGTCTGACCCACTGAGTTTGTACCTTTATGAGACGAAACAATATTATTGCTGATTTTGAAAGAATTGTTCGTTTACAATCACACAAGGTCTCACTTCAACATAATTTACACTTCGCTTTCGTTTCATCACCAGAGATTAAAAGTAACTCAGAACATCAAACACAAGTCTGATCATCTTCCCTTCTTGTGTCTGAGGCTTTTAAAAAAATTATTAGATTATTGAAACATTTGATATGTCACACAGTGAGTGAGCTAATTTTGTGTTTTGGGTATCATGAACAGTATCAGTATCATGAATACAATTTAATATCTTTGTTTGCTGTGGCAGCTTACTCTGGGAAATTTAGTATTTGGCTAATGGAGAGAAACCCTGATAAATATCATGCTAACACAAGGAGTAGGTGCCTGAATGCATGATGCAACTAAATGTACAATAAAATGAGTTACTGGCGCAACACATATTTTTTCCCAGTAATTATAATTGTCCATTTATTATAGTTAGTTTTGTTTATGACATTTATTATGAAATATTAGTGATATTTCTCTGTGAAGTGGATGTAATATGCTTTTGGAAAACTGTTTAAACGTAATTGACCACATTTGTGCTGAATTTAAAAACTAGACTAGGTTTCATATTTACTGATAGTTATTATCTAATGTGGATGAGTATCGTATGATGTTTTTTAATTAGGGACCCACACTCACTCCACTGAAACAGAAGCGTCCTCTTTAATCTGTGTCAAGAGTTAAAAACACGTTTCTCCTAAGCATGCTGTTTTTTTTCCCCACAAACCAATATGATAGTACGCTAGTCTATTAACTTAACTAGAACTAACAGTTTCTCCACCCGATTCCTAGAAGTATCAGAGCACATGTCCGCTTGTGATTGATACTGATGGCCAAGTTGAAAGTGTTGAACTGAAGTTAGAGAATGCTGCATTTGCCAAACGCGAGAAGCATTGTCCAGCGTTAGTACTACAGGCATCGCAAACATTTGTGTTTCCTGTTGGAGATTAAAAACAAGGCCGAGTTTTAGCAGCCAGTTTCAGCTGATGCAGTCTGACCTAAAGAAATCACCATGGCTAACGATTGTAACGACAAAAATCATGAGAAACCGAACATAGTCCTCATAATTGTACTTTACCAGTTTAGTGTATCAGGTTTTTGTGTTAAGCTGGTAATAATGAGGGGGAAAAAAAACACAAAAACAGAAAAAAAAACTGACGGATGATTAATTGCCATACTGTACATAATAATGTTTAGTGAATTCTTGGCTTTTCTAAAAAAAGAAATAATAATGTAGTCATGTGACTACAAATGCGGTAGTATGTTTTATGTTTTATAGGGGACAGTATATGAACACAAACAGTGGGGAAGATTATGCAGAGGTTTTGTAGAGGTAATTTTGGATTCCAAATTAACCCGGCCCTAGTTATGAAAATGAAAGCTCATTTTTATTTCTCTATATTATCCATTGCCATGCTAATGCACTTATCCCAGCGTTTCACTAGTGTTGGGACACCATTAAGGTGAAAATTTTCTCAGAGCTCCGAAGGCATGATCGGACTCCAGGCCCTCGGAGCTTTGAGACAGTAATGATAATGAATTGATATAAACAATAATGGAGACGGGGAAAAATCTATTTAGTTATGAATCACGATTCTTTTGTTTGGTGATTCAGGTACCGCCACACTGACATTTAGAATATAAATCAACCGGGCAATTGGCCAGTGACGAGAATCGGCTGGTTTTCAGTTTGATTGCCAGTGGTCAGCTGATCAGCCTTTGATATAAATGATTCTTTATCGAGTGCGAGAGAAAATGTAACATTTTATAAAATCGCAATTGATTGAGAATTGCAATTTTGATATAATAGTATATAGAGGAAAGATATCGTGAGAATATTGTATCAGGAGGTGACCGGAGCCTCCCATTCCTAAATGACACCGTTTGCACATTGCTCTGTACCTTTTTAACGTTCACTCGTTACGTCCTCTCTTTCCCCTGGAGAATACTTCCGCCTCAACCAAAGGTGTCCGCGATTGGAATGAGCCCCCTTGTGGTTATGTTGGGTAATGCTTTGCGGACTCGTATCTCAAAGCCATTAAAAAACAATTAGTCTTGAATTGTTTTTCAGGTCTGGATATGAATTTCAAGGAGATATATTTTCTTTATGAAATGAACTTCCTTTTCCTTCTGATGCTCAGGTGAATGTGTGACGCCGATCGGCTGTGGAGCCTCGGAAGAGCGAGCATGGCGGTCGCCGAATGCCCAGACTACTTTGCGCTCCATCCGAAATACCAGGTAGAGTTTGTTGAGCTCTTTGGCCACAGACAAATAAGCATTGTATTGTGAAACTCATGACATTATATGCTGTTGGAGGTTCTCCATCGCAAATTCCTTGTAGTGCAAAACTAGGTTTGCTTTGGCACTGTTGTACAAATTACTAGATCCACATATTTCCTCAGTATACGCTCGTTAACTGAAACACTGTATTTACTGCATGTCTTTGGTCTGTGGTTGCGATGGTGTACACACACACATATACACACACGGGAAGAGATTCTGGTTTGCATGCCTGTCGTCACCGTGGTGTTGCCATGGCGCTGCACAGCTGACACACTGACATGTAAAGTAACGCCTGCCACTATTTATACTGGGGTTGCGCACTCTCTTTTCATCTCTTTCTCCTTCTCCACCTCTTCCAGCTTACTTGGTTTAATTCCTCAAACTCTGGCTCGACGTTCCCTTTCCTTCCTCACAGCTTTTCTCACAAATGCTTGTTGTTAAATGTAGCGTTTTAGACAGTGGACCTTCTGCATCCCCACATGAACATCATCTCCACATGTTCTATCCTGTCCGTTGTCTTCAGATTCTTCCACGACTTCCAATAATGTCCTTTTTTTTTGTTTGTTTTTTCGACAACTTTTCTGATCACGCCCCGCTTTCTCTTTCACTCCGGTCAACCTTATAACATGCTTGTGAACATGGCAGGGCCTTGTGTGTGCTCGGCAGGGGCTTGGGCTGCCCTCTTTCTGTGCTCTTATATAACTCTGTGGACCGAGGGAGGCAGTTTCTGAGAGCCAGAATCACCCTGAGCTGGGAATGCAGCCCGAACATTTCCTGCAAGTATTTAAACACATTGGTGTTTTTTTTTTTTTCTTTTTTCTTTTTCTCAGTTGCTTCTTATCCATGTGTGTATGCACAGGCCTTTTTCCCATCACGTTTTTGTCTGTATGCTGTTGTGTTATTTGTAGAGATTGTGTAGTCTTTATGGTGGTGTTATTTATAATATATTGTACATCTTTAACATTCCAAGTCATATTGGGTTTCTCCAGGGAAGGATTTTCATTGTGGATTAATAAGGTGAAGGGGGAAAGGTCACAAGCTTTCATCTTACACTCATCAGAATGTACCAGGGGAGGTCAAGTCAAACCGGGACTTCTGACTGTGCAGAATGACAGAACCCAGTTCTGAAAGTAAAAACCCAATTTATTTCCATTATAATCTCCTTGGTACGCTTATCGCAGCGTTTCGCTTGTACTTGGATACCACCAACGTATAAAGTTTTCTCAGTGCGGAGCCATGACTGGACTGCTTGCATCATGTCTGAAACGCTGCCCCCCCCCCCCCAGGAACTCCTTTAATGCTCCAAACATGTGGAGCGAGGTCATGGGAGTTCCTGTAACAAGTGGTGTTGGTAAACAATTGTATGTACAGCTCTTCTGCAAGTTATCAAGGATCAGGTGTTCAACTCGCTGAATGTTCATGGGAAGTCTTCTGTAAATATCAATCAGTGTCAAAGTCCCAGTTTGACTTGAACGCCAGCTAACCATATCAATAGAAATATCTCATGTATTTACAGGTATCACATATTAATTTATTATACAGCCACATGTGAATGTGGTTGTGAACGTACAGGGTGCTGCATCGGAAGAGGCCCCTAATATTCAAATTTATTAATTTATTAATATTCTATATCTTAATAACTCATGCTATGATGAAGCAATCTGAACCAAAAAATACGCTACGTACCTTGATATATGTGTAATCAATTTGCATTACAACTTTTTGCGGCGAAGTTGCATTGCAACCTCACAATGAGAAGGGACCAATGATCCAGTCGTTTCCAGTTTCCGTACCATCCAATAACAATCATTGAGGATGCATCAAGAACACTGTATTTCTTCCTAAATTCACTTTGACAAAAATAATAAAAAAAAAAACGAAATTGTTGACTCGGGAGATTCGCACATTTCTGACGCCACCATACTGATGAGAAGTCAAGTAGCACAGCGTTAAATAGTCTGTGTTTACACGTACTGTATTTATGTATACACTGCGCACGTGTATCGCTTTCTCAGCACTCTCCTCGCTTTCTAGCTGAGAAGTTCAGAGGTTAAGCACCTACGGACTTGGCTTTCTATTTGCTCTTTGTAAGAAGCTGCACCTCAGCCTGAGTGTCTTCCTAGGAACAGCACCATCCTCACCACTCCACAATCAGCTCGGGGCTTAAAGCTTACATAATGGCCCTGAGGGATGGACCTCAGCCAAATTCAACACACAGAACCGTACACATACTGTAGACGACCCCGTGCCTCTGCTCATTCCTCCCCAAACCTGTTAGATATATGCAACAGTTTTTTTTTTTTTTTTTTTGTCAGGTGACTTTCTAGATTTTATGTCAAACAGCAACAAAAAATTAAACATAGCCACGAGCTTCAATAAAGCCGTAATGTGTGTTTTTTTTAATGCTTGCATTGAGTTGTCTTCATGTTCCACAGGCTGTTTTAACATTCCAGATGCATTACAGAATCGAGACACACTTTCTCTCTCAGAGCTGTAAATATCCACTATTTTATAGATCATCCTTTTGTTTCTGCCAGCCAGAGCGGATGAGAGGAACAGCAAGAGCGATCTGACAGGGACCGGTTCCTGGAAAGAAACTCCATGTTCTAGAGTTTCCTAGAAATCTGGAAATTGAAAATGGGGTGTGATGTATTTTATGTCTTCTGGTTTCTTCTCATGAATGTGCTCCAGCTTTTTTTTTTCTTTTTGGATGCACATGGCTGCTTTGAATTATTATAGAAGTGTTTTACATGAAAATACTGTATCTCTTGGTCGTTGTGTAAGTTTTCTAATCTTTCTGGTTTAAAAGACATTGACGGTAACCGACGATCCTGGATTGTCAGAGGAGCCGGACACTTTGGGTTTGTCCATATGCTGTGCTGTTATAAATTTTAAGTGGATTAACAGAAGGGCACATTCAGTTCTAGGACATCTGTGTGCTGTACGAGTGCATGTGTGTGCGCCTGAGCGCGTATGCACGCCGCACAATCTGATCAACTGAACTTTTTTTTTTTTAGGACGCTTCCTCAACCGGATCAGCCAGAATTAGTCACTTCCAGCAGCCGTCGAATACGAGCTCTCCTAATCACCCAGGTGAGTGCTGTCATCTCTAAGCTGAAAAAGGTTAAATGTTTTATTCTGTCTTATATCTCTGATTACCAGCAGAGGTCAGTACGTTTTATATGATGAAATCATCAGGCAAAGCCAAACGGACTTGCATCGTGTTAAGATGGGTTTCTCATGATTTATCTCTGTGTGCGTGTGTGTGGAAGTCTGCTCATATCCATGTTTGAGGATAGGTTTTTATTTCTGTACTGATGTGCAAAGTGATTAGCTTTGCCAGGCCCTTAAACTGGTATTAATATAAAAAGTTGTATTTTAATAAGATGGTTTAGTGTTAGCAGCTAGAGCTGTGCGATTAAATCGATTATGCAATGTAGTCAATCTTTTGTTAGTTGATTCTATTCATTGAATAGATATCCCAGTTTTTGACTCAGACTTGATTCAAATTTTTTTTTATTATATAAGTAAACTTACAACGTTTAAATGGGTAAAATTACATCAAAGCAAAGGACTTGCGAAATATTCTTGTTTTTAAAGATTGTATCAACATCATCTTTTTTGAGTTCATAGATTGGTTTGTGCAGTACTGCTATCTACTGGACTGGAGAACAATCAAGAACACAAGTTACAAAGCATGTTAATTTTTATTATATACTTTTAATAGGTTTTAATGCTTCATCTAATGATATACCCGTGATTCATTTCTTCCTATGCTCTAGTTCTAACAGCTCCAGGGTTAAGAGTTTAATTTTCACATCCAGTACAGTATGTGTGTGTGATAATGAATGAATGAATAAACAAATGAAGAGCATAGCTATACTCTAAGCGTATTACGGTTAGAAATCATGACGTTAATGAAGTAAAAACCACTAATAAAAACAAAACTACAAAGTTATCAGTTGTACTTTTTTCAGATAAAAATTGAATTAAATATCCTTGGCCTCAAACTTTAACCTAGGTTTGGGAAACAGTGTTTTTACTGTTGGTCTTAAATGTTCACTACTTTATTAGATACATTAAATGTCTTTTGGTGATGGTGTCTTGATCATGTTTTTCACTTTTATTGATGTAATGCCAATTTGAACACTTAATACTATATGATTTTCACCCACATTTATGAGAAACTTTGCTTCCAATTCGAGCATCCCTTTTTGCATTTTTAATCTTTAGAGCTTCTGACAGGAATGCCTCCTGGACAAGTTTTGACATCGACGCTTGGATTATGAGATATCACAATTTCAAATTGATTTATGATTTATGCATTACTTGACGTTTCTCGCTTTCCCTATTTTCTTCCAGATGACGACGTTGATCTAGAGGCTTTGGTGAATGACATGACCTCCCTGTCGCCTTTTGAGGGCATTTACTCTTTTAAGACCCAGCATTCTGACACCATTCCTCTTCTGCGCAATGGCCAAGGCACTGGAGTCCACAGTAACAGGACTGCTGTGCCATCACATCCGTCTAATAGTAAAGCAACGACTACTCACTCACCTACGCAGAAGACCTGTCGCTCCCAACCTGTCCATATACTGGCTGTGAGGTAACATGCAGTGATTCTTTCTACTAAGGGTGCTCCGATCAGGATTTTCGGTCGATACCGATCACCGATTACAGGGTCTACTCAAAACCTTATCATGTAGTGTTATTTATTAATTTACATTGTTAGATATAGTTTAAGTATTGAAATTACAATTATAACTGTATTTATTGGCAAGCAACATGTGCAACACGTCAACTTAAAACATAGCAACCTGTGCTTGGTTAGTAATTGGGAACAGCTTAGAGCTTGACAAATCTATGCTGGTCACCAGTATACCAGCATACCAGCAACAAAACACAAAATATGCTGGTCAAGCTGATCACCAGCTATCTGGTCTATGCTGTTTTTTTCAGCAGGGAAGTAGGACGTGAGTCGCCGGAAGTTCTGCAAGGTCTGCAAGCATTCGCGAGGACCGCCAAAAAAAATAAACATTTAAATAAATTTTTCGTGCGGAAAGATGGAAACGTAATCACAGGGCCAAAACTTGCGGCGAATCATGAACTGTACTTACGGCCACTGCGCGAAACTGCGTAGGCGAGATAGGGGAATTACCGACAGCTGAGTGAGTGGCGGCACGTTAGTGGCAGCGTGTGAGTTGCTGAGCTCTCCCGCTCTCTTAGCGCTAAACATCTTTGAAAACTGCTCGTGTTCCTTTACGTGACTAACCTTCAAATGTCTGATGAGGTTTGTGGTGTTAAAATGCTTTGGGTGCTTCCCGCCTCTTGGAATTGTCTTGTTATACAGGTTGCAGATTGATAATGTATTGTCTTTTTCACACAACACGTAGAATTGCCAGACTGGTGAAGCCATTTTAGCAGCGCGCAAAAAAAATTATCCCGCGAGTTTTGCGTCATCTGATCGGCTTTTCTATATCGGCCATTACAGAGACTGCCGATCAATCGTCCCAAAGCAATTATCGGCCGATTATGATCGGCGACCTATTAATCGGAGCACCCCTACTTTCTACACATCCACATCTCAGTATTCACATCTCATTAAACTTAAATGCAGATGTTTGCAGTTGTAGTTCTTGCAGAAACATAACATTTATATTAAGTATATTAAATGAATAGGAACCTGAACTGGGAAAACATGATCAAGTTAAGAAATGAATAGCCTACTAGGGAATAACAACAAAAGTAGAGTAGAGTAATTTAATATGTCTAATTATGAAACAGGATTAGGTTCACCATAAACATTTGAGTTTTTACTTTTTGAGATTCAATTCAGATTTCTGAGATTAAAGTAGGAATTCTGAGTCCAAGTCAGGATTTTAAGGTTAAAGTCTGAATTCAAAGATTGAAGCCAAAATTCTGAGAAAAAAGTCAGAATTCTGAGAACATAAGTAAAAATTCGAAGTTAAAGGCCAAATCCGAAGTAAAGAAATATAAGAATACTGAGATTAAAGTCTTTCTGAATTCTGACTTTCTCCCCTACGGAATGCAGTTGTTAAATGAGCATTCAAACATTTATTTATTCAGAATTCTGACTTTTTTCCACAGAATTCTGTCTTTTTTCTCCCGCAGAATTCTGACATTAATCTCAAATCAAGAAAAAAAAAACTGAATTCTGAGATTAAAGTCAGAATTCTGCGGAAAAAAAGTCAGAATTTGGAGTTAAAGGCCGAATCCAAAGGGGAAAAAAGTCGGAATTCTGAGATTAAAGTCGGAATTCTGCGAGAGAAAAAAAAAATCTGAGGAAATCTGAGGAAAAATGTCAGAGTTCTGGGAAAAACAAATGTTGGAATTCTGAGGTAAAGACCGATTTCCAGAGGGAGGAAAAAGTCAGAATTCTGAGAAAAAAGTTGAGAGTACTGTTAGAGCTCTGAGAAAAAAAATCTGAATTATGAGAAATCAAAAGTCATAAATTCTGAAGGAAAATGTAAGAATTCTGAGGAAAAAAAGTCTTAATTCAAATATTTTATGAGACTCAATCCTCTTCTGTATTTAATAATGTTGAAGAAAATATATAACTCAATCTCCTTATTGAATGTTGAGTTTCTTTTCCTTCTCTTTGGAGTCATTTATAAATGTATGCATCCCACTATGTAATGTTTCTGTCTTGCTTCCTTCATCTTTCCCTCTCCTTGTTCTGCAAATCACATTTATTTTTTTTTTCTCTCCCTGGTGTCTTTTTCACTCACTCTGGCAGCAGGGTGTTACACCCCCACACATCATGATGGGTTCACTCAGAGGTTTCTGACACACACACACACACACACACACACACACACACACACACACACACACACACACACACACACACACACTTGCTCACACTTCTCTCTCTGACTTCTCAATGAACTCCAAGCTTCGTTTCTTGATTTCTTTCTCGGGTTTTAACGCTGCCAGAACAGGGCTTGTGTTTATTCCCAGGCTTTGATCAATGGATAGATCAATAAATGCAGATCTATGTTTGCGAGTGCATGAACTTACTCTCGTGCATTTTGCGTCTCTAATCTAAAAAGCTGTTAATTATTTAGCAAAGTCAAACAAATACGGAAAAATAAAACAGCTCTTAGATGACTCACATGAAATGAGAAATAGATTGGAATGGAATAACATGAATAAAATGAAATGAAGCATAAAGTAATTAATTTTAATGTGTGTGTGTTTTCCCCCATTCAGGAGGCTACAGCAAGAGGAGCCCCAGGTTCGCCCTGCATCTCTGCCAGCAATCCCAAACCCTTTTCCTGAACTATGCAGCCCTGCAGGGTCTCCGATACTCAGTGCTGGTTTGACGCCAAAGCCTTCAGATGTGCACGTAAGACTCTCTCTCTCTCTCACACTCACACACATACACACACAATCTGCATAAATTTTGACATCCTTTATTTTATTTATTTAAAAACATTTCTAACTCTTCTGAATATGTCTTACCTTTTTGTCACACACACATGCACGCATATACCTGTGGTAATTAGAGCAGGAGTACGAGTTTTGTACTGTATGTATGAGTATGTGTGTGTGTGAAAAAACTACATCAAAGATCTTTCACACATTGTTTATAGCATAACATAACTCCTTGCCAAGAGAATAAATTTTCTTTCGTTTCTGGAGCTGATAAGCTGTGAGAAAGGGTTCTTCCTGATAGTGTGTGTGTGTGTGTGTGTGTGTGTGTGTGGCTATGTGTTAATATGCACGTTTTGTATTTTTTTTATATCTTTGTATGGGACCAAAGTCTTGAAAGCAGGTTTAAAATAGTTCTTGGGACATTTGTAAGGTCCCTACAAAGACAAATTGCCCTTGATTATTAGTTTTTCCTTTTTTTTTTTTTTAAACAAACCTCAAACTTTTATGTAAAATTAATGTTTTCCTTTTAATTACTTAGATTTAAAAGGTGTTTTCTATTGATTCGCATAAATATTTGTAATATCGATACAAGGTCCCCGGAAAGCTAGTAAAACAAGTTGTGTGTCTGTCTGTTTGCATGTTTTTTAAACAATCGGTCCATCCATCATTTGTGAGCATGTGTGCTTCCCTCTCCATCCTCGTATGTTGATACAAAACTGCTATCTCTCTAAAGCACGATAAAGAGCACGCCAAGCCACTCGAGATTATGTGTACTCATGTTGCATAACTAAAGCACACAAGAACATTGCAGCATGTGCGAGTGAAGGGCCAAGATCCTGTGCAAACACATGTCCATCTCCTCTTGGCCTTCTGCCTCCTACATATCTTTCCTTAGTATCCTTAGAGCGGAGGCACTTCCTTAGGAGACGTGAGCCGTTTTCCTTTCACACGCCTATGTGTCGTGCCTGTTCTTGTGCCTGCCTCCACATCCCTGCCAACCATCTTAACCCTTCCTTCCTTCCTTCCTTCCTTCTTGCTGCACTATCTGTTCTTTTTCCACAATCCCTGGGACACTATGTACATCCTCTACATATAAATAAAGAATACTTTGTACCGTGTGTGAATTCATGTGTCAGTGTTCAAAACATTTAGCAAAAATCAGGGTTGATGGTCAGGGCAAAAAAATGTTGACTGATGATCAAATGTTATAAGAAAACTCTTTTGGATAATATGGGTTATGTGAATCAGATAAACAAATTAAAGATGTGGTCAGTTATAGGTAATATGCAGTAGAGCATTTAAATAAAGGTGAAAATAAAGAAAAGTGCATTCATTATCTATCTATCTATCTATCTATCTATCTATCTATCTATCTATCTATCTAGTACTTCAGAATATATAAATTGTACTATACTTGGATTGAGCTATTTATCTATATGAGAATTTGGATTTACGATTTATCTGAAATAAATAAAATTTTTATAACTGTGTCAAAGGTGAGAAATTTACCGCTGAGCATTAACGATATGTTATTGGAAAACATGTGAGAACTTCACCTGATTGAGACAATTCCACCACTCGGTTGATGTATGATACACTACAAAAAATCCACTAGATGTAGCCGTGTCTTTAAATCGTATTCGTTTCCGGTCACTTTGAAGTATACCTTGAGACATGAAGTTGAGATGTGCTTTCAATACTCAAAAAAGACAGCATTTTATGTGATTTGTTTAATGAATACTTTTACCATGAATTGCCACCTCAACCATTTGGACGATGGCTATGCTATGGGCTGCAAAAAACAAACAAACAAATATTTATATATGCATTTTTGGAGTTAGTCTCATATACTTGCACCCATGTCTTTGTTGATTTGGGCGCATGTTTGCATTCATTATCGTCATCACCGAAGCCAGAATCTGATCGGTGGAGCTCTTGAAGCCAGAGCGTGTGCAGTAGACACGTCAGGTTAGAATGTGGGTCCGCCTCTCACCTGCACGTACTGAGGATAGACACGGTACTTTTGGTACTTTTTTTTTCTTTTCTTTTATTATTTTATCATGGACGGATTGGGACAGACCCAACAGCTTCCCACACACACATATCATGACATCTTTGTGTTGTAATGATATCTCTTTTTCATTGTCTTTCAGTTGTTTATGCAGCGTCCAAACTGCATCACATAACAGATATATGACGTTAAGCAGCCTTGTTTTTTTTACCTCCTTTCCAAATTTGCATTTTAGTTTTTTTGTGGTGCTTGTTTTGTACATTCCTTTACCATCATCATCATCATCATGTTCCCTGTTGGTCCATTGGTAAGCATGCAGCTCTCTTACATTAGCAATGGGACTTCGAGGCCATAGTTTTTTTTTTTTGCCACATTATGTCAGGCTCATTAGTTTAATGTTATCCCATATTGTTACGGTATGTAGTCAATGTTGTTGTGACATCATGTCATCAAAGCGAGTCTGGTGTTCAAATACAACCTAATACCAACTCTGTCCCAGAGTTCAGCATTGCCAAACTAACATCACCACAACATTTCTGCAACCCAAAATTTTCTGATCCCTCTTCTATGACAGCTTAGGACTTAGGACCCCCTATTTTGCCTTCGTACTTTTTACATGGAAACAGTGAGGCGTAATAAAGGTGTGCCACACCGGCTTGAACAGGCTGTGTGAAATGATTCAAACTGAATTAAACAGTGGAAAGCGGAACCCATTATCTTTAGGGTCCTTTTTTTTTACCCTTTTAAAAAATCCAATTACGCCAAGTGGTATTGTCTGATTTAGGTGTTTTTTTCATGTACTGTAGTACCAGAAGTGTTCAGGTCACCAGAAATTTGCCTCTTTTTGAATGCATGTGATATTTATTTTACGTAATTGTTTCTCCCCATTCTCCCAAAGGGGGCCAGTAATCCTAAAGTTGTGTCTGTCTGTATTACTTTCTGTCTGTATGAGCACAATGCCACAACCATTTCTGCACTCATTATGAAGTCTGCTAAGTAACACCAAACAGAGGGCAGATGGTGAAATGGTTATCTCGCGGCCAGAGACATGACGAGGCTTTTTCTTTCGAGTATGATGTCATGGTTGAAGAAAGCGTCTGCAAATCTCTCACTGTCTCTCTCTCTCTCACTGTCTCTCTCGCTCTCTCTCCTCTCATTCTCATCATTACAAATCCCGGAGATTTCTCAACTATTCTCAGAAAGGCTTGCATGACCCCGAACGACTAACGAGCGATGACCAGGTTAAAGAGGGCACACAGGCGCGAAAACTTGTTGAGTGTCCCACAGAGCATGGGAACGCCATGCCAGAAAGAGGAAGAATGAGAGCGTGATGTCCTTCTGTCCTCGCCTTAATGCGTTTCTGCTTTGCATATTTCATGTAATCTGTGGGTGTGGGCTGGTGTCGATGTGTGCATATGTGCATGTTTATTCTGGCACTGCTCTTGTTCCGACTAGACATGATTACACTGTGCCTTCAGCAGCAGCAGCTTTAAATTCCTTCGTCTTTTTTTTTCCTTTTACACTTTCTCTTCATCAGTCTGTCAATCAAAGTCCATGACATCCTTTTATGTCAAACAGCGGTGATGATAATATATAAGTGTTCGAGTGACTGTTGTAAGCAGAAGTTAGAGGGTATTGTATGGACGTGAATCTCCCCTTACACACTCCTACTGTAATTGTGTAATAAAGTTTCTCAACATAAGGTCTGTGTTTAATGTAGGGCCATCCTCATTATTTGGAAATTTTACCGCATTGCATCGCCTTTGACCAAATTTGACCCTAATGGCTTTCCATAATCTCAACGCGGTTACCCGGCTGTATGTGATATTGGCAGATAATAAGATGACTCGGGTGTGCTGAACAGCAAATTTCATTATTAAAAAATCTTATAGATGGAAGAGCTACCTTCAAGGAGAACAATTTTTTAAAGAATATATAACCTTTTCGGATCTGAGGGTCCGGGTTCGAGCCCCCCATAGTACTTGGCCAACGCATGTGGTGCTGGTTTCATGTGAGAATCTTTAATTTAACGTTTGTAAAACGTTAATCAGCTTCCTTGAACCAGTTTGTCAAATGTTATATGAAATAAAGGGAGCGTCTAGACATGCTTTCCCTCCCCTCCCTCCCTCTCTCTCTCTCTCTCTCTCTCTCTCTCTCTCTCTCTCTCTCTCTCTCTCTCTCAGTCTTCTTCTGCATTACCGGAATACTCGTTAGAGTATGATACATGACCTGGCACTGACCTGGTCATGACTTTCCATGCTTATTGGTGAGAGTGCGTGCGCATGTGACGTGAGGATGGTTAAGACGTTGTTGACGTTGGAGGTGTGCCAGCGATCAGGGGTGTGCGACGCTTTTCTCCTGAGCGTCTGCATACACAGACACATGACACACACCCTTGTAAAAGACACAATTATAAACGGGAATTATTATTATTATTTTTTGTTTGGGTGGAGAGTGATTCTGAACTTTAGTCTTGTTTCTGATATGGTACAGTATGTAGGTCATATTTAGCGATATCACGCAGTATCGTTTCACAGCCAGCTGGTTCAGTTTCTAGTTAAAGCCTTCTTGACGGTAAAAATAGAATGGAGCGCATGTATAATTATATGAAATTAGACTTTATAATCAGGACTGTCCTTATTTAAATCCTATATATATAGTAATGCATGATTGCACAATCCTGAATTACATGTCAACCTACCTAATTTGATATTATGGTACATTGTCATGGCAGAATATAGCAGCACACCTGTAATTTTCACCCAACTTTGTAAGTAACAATTCACTAATTATGGTCATTTACTTGAGAGAGGGGGAAAAAAAGAAATCAAGGTTGAAGGGATAATTTAAATGTGCATAAATAGCAACTGCATTAAAAAAAAATCTTATTTCTGGATCAAATCCAAACATTAGCTAATACTTGAAATTTTTTTTGAGATGCACAAATTACATACTTGAAAAAAAATATATTCTGGCCTTGTAGCTCAGTATAGTTATATAGACTTAATGTTTTATCCATCTGTCGCTTTGCAGCTTTCGGGGTTTGTGTGCATGGGGTTTGCATGTTCTCCCCGTGCTTAGGGGTTTCCTTCGGGTACTCCGGTTTCTTCCCACAGTCCAAATACATGCAGATTAGGATAATTGCCGTTCCCACATTCCCAAATATGTGTGTGCCCTCTGAAGGATTGGCGCCCTAGAGGATACAAGGTACAGGATAAAGTGGTATAGATGATGAGTGAGAAAGTGAGTACATTCATATAACTGATCGTTCAAGTCAAACCGGGACTTCTTGATGGGAATTTCACAATGAAGCTGATTGACCTTTTTTAGATGACTTCAAGCCCAGTATTCTGATGACACTCGCCGCCTTGACGGTAAAACTTTTTTAAAAAGGCCGTACGATCCCAGGTGAGGTGAACATTTAGCGTGGAATGGTAGAGTGGATACCTAGTCCTTGAAAAAGATGTGGAAGAGACGTTGGAATTGTACACCGACCCACCCACATCACTTGATCATGACAAGAACTCTGGGCGTTATTGCCACTTCCCTTTGACCTCGCTCTGTATCATTTCCATATTAAAGGAGTTCCTGGGAGGCCAGTGTTTCAGACGTGAAGCAGGCATATCTGGTGTACTGAGAAAACGTTCTACCTTGATGGTGTCCAAGCACTAGGGAAACACTGGGATAAATGCATTAATGTAGCAGGGGATTATATAGAGAAATACATGGAGTTTTTAATCTCATAATCATGTTCTGCTATTCTACACAATCAAAAGTCACGGTTTGACTTAAACACTTCATACTGTACTGTAGGATAGACAATGAGCAATAAATGACCAATAAAGTCGCTTATTAATTTTAATGCTTTTTTAAATATTCATAAAGTAAGTCTGGAATTGTCAACAATCCCACAGTAGATAAGAAAGGTAGCTGCAATGATGATTTTCTCTTCCTTCTTAAAAAAACAGACAAACCCACATCATGCACAATCTCCATAATGTAGAGCACCATCATGCTGATGTTACATTACACACTTTATTGACTTTTGTGAAAATTGTGACGCATTTCCCAGGAATACACACACACACACACACACACACACACACACACACACACACACACACACACACACACACACTGACTGAAATACTCCCCCCTTGTGGTGCTCCAAAATCTCACACCCATAAAAGCGTAATTGCTTTAAGTTTGTGTCTCTGTAAATGTCTGGCTTCTCCCTCGGCCTCCACCCCCCCCACACACACACACTTACAGACTTACAGTCAATGCGTCAGCGTCTGCTGGCCTGTCAGCTGACTGTGGCCATGAGTCCTGCTGAGACATGGATCCCCAGGGATGAATTGACCAAATGTTACTAAAAACACCACCGTGAGAAATCTCCTCTATTCTTGTCTGCATTTTTTCCTCCGTTTCTCGTTTCTCCTGCTTTTCACGCTCTTCTTCTCCACCACTCTCTATTTCTATTTCCATTTGCTTCTACTAAAAGTTCATTAAAATAAATTCTACAGCCAGAGTGTTAATAAATAACGTTCAAGTTGAACAAAAAAATTTTTTTTAGAAATTATCTTATGTTATTCCTTTAATACACTTCACTCATCTGTCAACAAGCTTTCGTGTTCCCTCGATAAATTTTTTTTTTTTTCGGCTGAGCTGCCTAAAACAGCCATGAATGCACTGCTGTTCTCACTTCCTCATCAGAAGTGACTCTTGGTCCTCGTGGAGCTGCTTTTAGAACACCAAACAGGTGAAAGTCTGATGGAGCGAGATCAGGACTATATGGAAGATGCTTTAACATCCAACATTGTGGGTGGAAGTGTGCAGATGTACATCTTCATGCAAGATCACGACGCCCTTGGATATCAGTCCTCTGCTTTTAATCTGAAGTTCAGGCTTCAGCTCTTCAATAAGCGTCTCACAGTCAGAACCTTTTTCCTGATGGTGTTCCAATACTTCTGGCCCTTGAGAATCCCATAAAAACTTTATTAATAAATTTCCCAGCTGATGGTTGACTTTTAAACATTTTCTTGAGGATGTTTCCGTTCCATACTCCGCAGTTTACTCTCAGACTCGTAGTGATGAGTCTGTGTCTCGTCATTAGTAATGAGTCTCTCTTCCCCTTCCTTAGAGTATCGGTCCAAGTTTTGTTTGAAATTCAAACACTTTCACATTTACTTTGTGTGAATGTTGACTGGAAGTCCTACCACGGTCATACAAGATGGCAATAAATCCAATGGTCTCCACTGGTCCCCACAGTCCCTTGTTGGACAGTAGATGTTCCTAGATGGATGGGATGGATGTACAGTAATTTCTAACTCTTACTTGCGACTTCAGTTTTCCTTTGTTAGTAATGTGGTGTACTTTTTGGGTTTGCCTAGTTCTGCTACAGTACGTGTTCGAGACGCACCTAAAGCAAGTTATTCATCCTGCCTCTCTTAAACACTAAAACATTCATCAACAAGCCGAATGAAAACGTTTGTTGCATGGAAAAGTTCAAGTTCACTTTTTAGATAAAGTCACGTTAGGTAAGTCAGCTCTGGGTTTTATTAAGAGTTTGGAAAATTGCTGTGTAGAATTTTTTGCACACACACACACACGCACAAACACACACACATACATACACACGCACTCTGACCCTGCTTAACCTGAGAAGTTTATTGCGAGGCACATGGCTATAACGTGCAAAGCCAGATTGCACACACTTACTCTCTCTCTCTCACACACACACACACACACATACATACACAAACAGAGGTTCTTCTCAGACGAAACTGCGTCTGGTGCTGGTTAACATAGCGGGCATTTCTCCCTGCAGTCTTGGCACTTGATTATGACTCAGCTTTACAGCTTGAAGTGCATTTATATACGATCCTGTATATACAATCATTATGTACATAGAAACAATATATCCTTATTATATTACATCTTTTTTTTTTATCTCAGTGATGCATCTTAATTGTAAACAAAATGTGTATCATATTTATAATTTGTTTAACTTTACCTTTTTCCGTATTGTGATTTTTGCTTGTTTGTTATTGGTTGCATAATCTGTGAACCGCTGCTGTAATAATACGATATTCCTTTGGAGTTAATAAAGGATCCTTATCCATCCATTCATCCATCTGCAGGGGTTGGACAATGAACCTGAAACGGCTGGTTTTAGACCACAATAATTCATTAGTATGGTGTAGGGCCTCCTTTTGCGGCCAATACAGCATCAATTCGTCTTGGGAATGACAGATACAAGTCCTGCACAGCGGCCAGAGGGGTTTTGAGCCGTTCTTCATGCAGAATAGTGTCCAGGTCACTACGTGATGCTGGTGGAGGAAAACGTTTCCTGACTCGCTCCTCCAAAACACAAGTGTCTCAATAATATTTAGATCTGGTGACTGTCCAGGCCATGGGAGATGTTCAACTTCACTTTCATGTTCATTAAACCACTTTGTGACCAGTCTTGCTGTGTGTATTGGTGCATTATCATCCTGATACACGGCACCGCCTTCAGGATACAATGTTTGAACCACTGGGTGCACATGGTCCTCCAGAATGGTTCAGTAGACCTCGGCAGTGACGCGCCCATCTAGCACAAGTATTATGCCTACAGTAGGGAATGCCATGATATTGCAGCCCAAACCGTCACTGATATACCCCCATGCTTCACTCTGGGCATGCAACAGTCTGGGTGTTATGGATCTTTGGGGCTTCTCCCCACTGTAACTCTCCCGGATGTCGGAAAGACAGTGAAGGTGGTCTCATCAGAGAACAATACGTGTTTCACATTGTCCACAGCCCAAGATTTTCCCTTCTGGCACCATTGAAACCGACCAAAAGTGACCAAAGGTTTGTCTATAGCAGTCCGGCCATGTACCTCGACCCTGTGGAGCTTCTTACGAACAGTTTTGGTGGAAACAGGAGAGTTGAGGTGCACATTTAATTTTGCAGTGAGTTGGGCAGCTATGGATTTATGATTTTTGGATACATTGCTGGTTAGCACCCGGACATCCCTTTCAGACAGCTTCCTCTTGCGTCCAGTTATTCCTGTTGCCATTAAACTGGATACCGTGGTTCTTGATACATCACAAAAACTGTCTTGGTCACAGATGCGCCAGCAAAATGCGCACCAACAATTTGTCCTCTTTTGATACGTCACCCATAATGTTGTGTGCACTACAATATTTTAAGCAAAACTGTGCTATTACTCTGCTAATTAAACCTTCACACTCTGCTCTTACTGGTGGAATGTGCAATCGATGAAGACTGGCCACCAGGCTGGTCAAATTTAGCCATGAATCCTCTAAATACCACAACACTAAATTGGCCAGAGTTTCAGTTTCATTGTCCAGCTCCTCTATCCATCCTTTACCTGTGTCTGGGTTCCCTCCAGTTATGCCAGTTTCCTCCCACAGTCCAAAGACATTCAGGTTACATTAACTGTACCCCGCCTTGCGTCCTCAATCTCCTGTACAGGATAAGCAGTGTGTACTCGCCTTTTGGCTTCCATTGAACAACTCGCTAATATCCAGTGTTGTACATTGGAGTGAAAACCCCTTTAATAAAAGTTCTAACAAAATAAGATTTTATGACACACCCCCATCACAGTCAGAAGGAGACCTGACCACGGCACAACAAATGTTTGCCCGCAGTCACATGACCGCGACTTTACATTCAAACCACCCTTAACCAAACACCCCGAATGTGAAAGCGCTCTGGTAACAATGGCCGCGCGTATGCAAGAGCGATTTTACAACCCGCGCAAACGTTTACTTACTTTCCTTTAAAAGCAGGGTGGGGGTGATTCTTCTTACTCACATTTCTACACAAGGTGTCGAGATGGATTTCACTATATTGTTCTCTATGTGTGTGTGTGTGTGTGTGTGTGTGTGTGTGTGTGTGTGTTGATATAAACTAAGTACAAAAAAATTTTGCAGTTTTTTTTCTTGTATGTGTGTGATGAAATTAAACTTACAATATTTTTGTACCTTTTGCTCTGTGTGTGTGTGTGTGTGTGTGTGTGTGTGTGTGTGTGTGTGTGTGATGAAAGTTTTTTTGTACCTCTTGATTTGTGTGTGCTGACATAACTCAGTGAGTACAAGATATTTTGTACCTTTTTCATGTGTGTGTGTGATGAAATTAAACTTGCTGTACCAAGTACAAAATTTTTGGTACCTCTTGATTTGTGTGTGTGTGTGTGCTGATATTAACTTATTAACAAGTAAAAGATTTTTTGTACGTTTTGCTTTGTGTGTATGTTGTTATAAACTTAATGTACCAAGTACAAGATATGTCGTACATATTTGTGTGTGTGTGTGTGTGTGTGTGTGCGCTGATACAAACTTACCAAGTACAAGATATTTCTGACCTCTTTTTGTATGTGCGTGCGTGCGTGCATGTGTGCGATTGAGGGAGCAGAACAATTCTGATATGCTGAGTTTTCAGAAAGAGAGAAGGAGAGAGGTTTTCTTTGGCCAAACATCAGGGAAGAGATCGGCCAAAAAAATCTCACAAAAAAGTGTGTGTGTGTGTGTGTGTGTGTGTGTGTGTGTATGTGTGTGTGTGTGTGAGAGAGATGAGAGTAAAATCCAGTGGTTGTTGGGTTCAAGGCTTTTCCAGAGTTGAACACTTCTACAAAGCCAGGTACGCTCGAGAGTGTGTGTGTGTGTGTGTGTGTGTGTGTGTGTGTGTGTGTGTGTGTGTGTGTGTGTGTGTGTGTGTGTGTGTGTGTGTGTGAAAGTGAGACATGAGAGTGCTGTACACATGAACATGAGTAAGAGAAAGTCCTTATAGGTGTTCGCTATCACCTTAAAATCTCTCATACACACACACACACTCCCCATGGGAGGTGTCAGTTGCGCCGATCTTAATCTCCTCCAATTGGAGGACATGCATCAGCACAGTCTGGCGTTCTCTCTCTCTCTCTCTCTTTCTTTCTTTCTTTCTTTCTTTCTTTCTCTCTTTTTGAATTTGTCAACACTCTTCCTGACAAATCTCACCCTTCTCCCCGTCTCCTGCCTCTGAGCCTTCCTCGTTTCAATATCTCCTCCCCCACCTCTCTCTCTCTCTC
Source organism: Clarias magur (assembly GCA_013621035.1). Taxonomy (NCBI): domain Eukaryota; kingdom Metazoa; phylum Chordata; class Actinopteri; order Siluriformes; family Clariidae; genus Clarias; species Clarias magur. Next base: position 5,054,269 of record QNUK01000007.1, on the reverse strand, counting down.
TCTCTCTCTCTCTCTCTCTCTCTCTCTCTCTCTCTCTCGTGCTCTGCTCTCACTCTGTAAGAGGAGGTCGGATCAGTGCGAAAATGCCATCGTGCTCTCCGGATTGCTGCCTCTACCAAGCAGTGGAGGTAAGACTCCTACTTTAACGTAGACTTTATTCACGTAAACGCCTTGCGTATGTGTTTTTTTTTTTTTTTTTCTGCATCTGGATTCCTCTGAGACTTTGGACATCACTTCACCGAGAGCGATCCGGGGTTTTTAAACATCTGGATGTTAGAGAGAGGAAACGAGATATAAAGTTTGTTTTGTGTTATTAGCGCACGTGTGTGTGTGTGTGTGTGTGTGTGTGTGTGTGAGTGTGTGAGTGTGTGAGTGTATGTCGTTGATCTTTATGACATGCAGCCATTTGAAGAGAGTGTTAAAAGTGAGTGAGTGACTGCATGCGTGAAATCTTTCTTTCCTCCTGATTTATCTTTGTGTGTGTGTGCAGATAATTAAGGTCTTTAGCGAAGATGGTGTTGGGAAGGTGGTGGAAGTTCCCGCGCACATGACCGCTAGAGATGTGTGCCAGCTCCTGGTTTATAAAAGTCACTGCCTGGATGATAACTGCTGGACTTTAGTAGAGCATCATCCGTTACTCGGGATAGGTAAGTGTGTGTAACTGTGTGTATATATATATATATATAATGTGTGTGTGTGTGTTAGAGATCACTGCCTGGTCCTCTGTCTTATCCTTACCAAGACCCTACAATCAGTCAAAGCATCAGCCCTTTTGAGGTTAAATCTCGCTTCAGGTTCGAAATCATAAAAGCATTCCGGAAATTTAAAAAAAAGATCAAAGGCGACATCCGTAGGGCGACCCGGAACTGGGAACAGAGCGTGACTGGGATTGATAATCTGCTAATCTGACTGCTAGTTACCTTAGTGGACCTTAGTCTTGTGATCACAAGATTAAAACCGAATAAATTATATATATATTGGGATTGTGAGTTTACCAAACCCTAAAGATGTCCAACGGTGATGGTGTCGTCCAGGTGACAGGGACGATGGTGCGGCTCGGACACGGATACGTGAAAGCGGATTCTCTAGCGCGTGATCGAAATCAGATTGAAAAAGGTGCACTACGCTGGTTTGGCTGCCTCAGACGAAGAGACGAGTCGGTACGATAAAGGATGGCGTACGTCTGGGATGAAAAATTTTATTTGTCACGTACCGTACACAGTCATACACGGTATCCACGATATGCAGTGTAACGACCGCCTGTGATTTTAGGAAATAGAAATGAAATCAAATGTAGCTAAGATAAGGATAATATACAAAATATAAATAGAAAAATATGAACATTTTAGTGTAGAGATGCAAGCTGGCACTTTCTATGCAAAAAAAAATAAAAAATTAATCGAGGTACTGTATGATGTCATAACCCGATCGGACGCAGCTCCAGCGGTACGTGGTGTCCGGTGGAGTCGGTCCTACTGTAGACGTGATCTCCGAGCTAAAGCTAGCCCGACATCGCAACATGGCAACCTTCCAAAAACAGCGTTCCTCTTACATAAGCCATTAGCTGCGCGGCTCCTTACTGAGCTCTGATCAGCCTTACTGCTCAATGCAATCAAGCTAAATACATGACCTCATCTCTCTGCAATGCTCTCTCTCTCTCTCTCTCTCTCTCTCTCTCTCTCTCTCTGTCTCTCTCTCTGATTGCATTTGTATTGTGTGGCTGGGCGGAGATGTGTGTGTCTGCTTTCTTTTACAGAAACACTCGCGCAGAGATGGGAATTATTAAAATACATAATGAAACACATCATAAAACTTCTTAGTCTTCGTAACCCGAAACAATTCAGATTCTTTTTTTTTTTTTTTTTTCCTGTGCAAGTTAATACTGGTGCACATTTTCTTCCTTTACTTTGCAACACACACACACGGAAATATTCTCATTTTAACTGTGCCCTCAGGCAAAAGTGTCATATGAATACACAGAGCCTTGTCTACATCTCTCTCTCTCTCTTAGTCACATTTGTATTCTTGCACACGCACACACACACACATAAACATACATATATACTGTGTGTGTGTGTATATATATATATACTGTATGTGTATATATAATATATATATAAGACTTTAAACTAAAGCGCACACACACAACTGTCTTACGTCTGTTTTCTTAATACACACCTCCATATTTATGTAGGAAATGCATCAGTCATGCTCGGTTTCCGTCCCCTCGCAGCCGAATGAAATGGTCCGCGCTTGTGTAAGGCTGATTACGACACCATGGGGTTGCAGTTAAAGCCGTGGTCGCGTCAGAACGCCCTGTCCTTCAGTTCGCATTGTTCATGTTGTATCTAATACATTGCTTCTGTTTGTTTGTGTGTGTGTGTGTGTGTGTGTGTGTGTGTGTGTGTGTGTGTGTGCATGCTGGTAGAGAGGTGTTTGGAGGACCATGAACTGGTGGTTCAGGTGCAGGCCTGCATGTCTCCGGAGGGCAAGTTCCTCTTCAGGAAGAATTACGCTAAATACGAGTTCTTCAGGAACCCACTGGTGAGACAAATCCACATTACGTTCATTACATGTTGCGTTTTTCAAGGTTCCCACTCGCCAGGACCTTCGGAAGGCCGCGGTTCGGTTCCAGCCAAGTTTTAACTGGGAGGTCTACAAGCGACAGCTTGAAAAGATCCGATTGGTGATTTCACGTGTTAGGCTGCGCCCTCCTTGGTGTGCGAGCGCTCTGAAACGGCACAACTAAATTAATAAATAAATAAAAGCTTATGTTAGAAAATGCAGGTTAATTTGTTATATAGCTGGAAGGAGACCAGGGGGCAGACCAAGGACTGAGGACTGAGCTGAGGTGGCTGGGGAAAGGGAAGTTTGGGGTTCCCTGCTGGAACTGCCATCCCTGTGACCCGACTTCGGATTAGCGGTTAAAAATGGATGGATTGTTCTATTCGTTTTTTTATTTTATCTCGATCACTCATCATCTATACCACTTTATCCTCTCGCAGGGGACCTGGAGCCTATCCCAGGAGACTTAGGGCATGAGTGCCTAAGGGGTACACTCTGGAAGGGATGCCAATGCCATTGCAGGGCATGCATACATATACACTCACACACACTACGAGCAATGTGGTAACACCAGTTAGCTTAATCTGTCTGTCTTTGGACTGTGGGAGGAAACCGGAGTACCTGGAGGAAACCCACCAAGCATCGAGAGGACATGCAAACTCCATGCACACAGAAATGGGAATCGAACCCGGAACCTTGAGGTGCAAGGCGATACTGCTAACCACTAAGAACACTTAAGAACATTTTTTGTGCTGGGAAATTCTTAAGCGATAACAAGTTTGACTTTGTCTTACAAACGTCCCACAACATTAACTATATACCTACAATATAATCGGCAGTGTGATGTGTTCTTCATTAATACATTTTTAAAAAGGCAAACTGTTCCCAGACTCTCATGGTGTAAGACCAATCGTACTAGTGCCAGTCTTCATCTTTGTGCATTAATGTATCCTTATATAACAGAAGCTCCCTGTCTCTCTCGCTTGTACAGAATTTCTTCCCAGAGCAAATGGTGGCATGGTGTCAAGAGTCCAATGGCACGATCCCACCATCTCAACTTCTACAGGTGAGCGCACACACACACACACACACACACACACACACACACACACACACACACACACACACACACACACACACACACATACACACATCATGTGCACTGTGGTATACTTGGGTAAGAATGATGATTCACTGAAATATGACTCAGATGAAATGAAAAGCCCAACATTTGTGAAATTCTGAATTAAGTCAGGTTCCAACACACTTACCGCTCACTAGCATACGTCATACGCTGTGTGCGCTTGTGCAAGGGGCGTTCGAGTCAAATTGGGATTTATCGAAAGAGGAGATCTCGTTAAGTGACCCGTGTCTGGTGGCGCGCACGCATCAGGTCACGTGCTAAGCAAAAACAGCAACACTCCGTTTAACACCAGACCTCAAGCACAGTACAGTGATGAGACTCTTAGCCGCAATCAAAATTTCCCGGGCTAAGGCGGCTTGAAGTCCACCGCGGTAATTTTTGTCGACATTCAGAGAATACCGACTAAATGAATATGACTCGTCACCAGCTTGCATCCATCTGTGGGAACTGTACACACGATCATTCACGGGATCCACTTGTACGTTACAGGAACTTGGCTGGGAGTTATTGCTACATCTTCCGTCCAATCCAAGTCATTTCCACATGTTTGGGCCACTAAA